>CM074122.1:21769680-23019680 GCA_037177725.1 Cyamopsis tetragonoloba
AGTAATTACAGATTAGATTTTCCGGAATAAAAGATATGGTGCAATTATTGAATTGGGTGGTGCGGCTTTTAGTGACCATAGAACTTAACTCATTAAAAAAAAAGGGGGAGAGACCATCAAAGACACTATTGCAAAGTCTACAAGAATAACATTACCACAGATAGAAACACAGAGAAAGGGATCATGTTTCGTTAAAAAAAATTCCTTTTCTTCAACATGCTATTGAAGCTTGCGATCTTGTTATGTGTATAGCTCTTTACATGACAAAAATTTAAAAAAATAACAGAACAACACAAAACTTTCCTTGATGTACTCCACCAATTTTTATTTTGGTATATAAAAGAATTTTATAGAGTTTATTTCAATTTTCAAACATAACTGCTTTGTATACTGCAATACTCAATCAATGGGAGCATCATGAAGCTAGTGGAGTAGATTTTTGGAGACTGTTATAAAGCATATGATGATATGAGGTTTCAAAAAGCCAAGTGCAACAGCAAACATTCATTATACACCAAATAAAAGAACAAACATATATTAAGAGAAAAGATATCAAGTGTGATTAAAATTTCCCCTATTCTAAATCCCAACTTATGTATCATTGTGAATCTGGATCCCAGTTGCTGGAATATGTGCGGCTTTTTAACGTATAACTACATAAGAGCTAAGCCCATTATTTGACAATAATAAGATTCATTAAGATCATACACATAAGAAGCCAAACAAGAGCAATATGAATGAGACATATCACAGCCAAATGAAATCCAAAAATGAAAATTAAAACTGTTACCCGCACACTCTCTAACATAATCTTCCCTACACAATCTTCACTGCTGGTAAAAATTCAAATGTGACTCACCATGTGATGTGAGTACTACTAGTAGCGGTTTGGTGCTACTGATTTAATGAGTATTAATTCCCAGTTTAGTCAATCATACTTGAATTTCAACCAATGACAAAGAATGCGTGGAAAAGAGTTTAGCTGACAATGTGCTATGTGTTACTAGCATTCTTCAAATGAAAAAAATATATATATAATATATATAATGGTAATAAAACAAGAAATAATACAACATGGGTGTAACTGAAAGAAGTTGCAGATCTGAGAATAGAAAAGTACAATTAACCACAAATGATATACATACAATACATGACAAGACAACAGCAATAGCAAAAGCGGGTGACCCTGTTCCTTCTTGGAGACCTATAGCCACAGCAAGAGCTGACACTGTTGCAGAATGTGAAGAAGGCATTCCCCCAGAATCAAGCATCCTTTTCGAATCCCATCTCCTTTCCTTGTACCTAAGTACCATATTTCCACAAAAACACTATTAATACATGATAAGTTGTGTGTAATTAGACTATGTAATTCAAAATTCTGAAGAATTTAAAATCCTTAGAAATCAAATTGATTCAATCAAACTTCCTTCATTTCCTAAATGATCAACAAAATTACTCAATTAGGGATTTTTAAATTTTTTGCTCCACTTATCCAAAACAGTACTAACGTGTTGTAAAAATTACATTCCCACCTTAAATTCCCAAATCCAAACACAAAGTTAGATTTTGAATCACACATCAGACATCACAAGGGTACGTACTACAAAATGGTTACTAAAATACAATTTCCAAAAGATTGATTTGACCCAAGAAGAAGCTCAATCTAAGATGTCAGAAAACACGGGTATTCTTCTTAATATTGAACTAGAAAACATCAAACATTTTCAATTTTCTAAGTTCAGTTCACAGTACACATCAGAAGCAAATTGCTGATAACACTCCGAACGGATCTAATTGATGAGACGAGATCAAATTTTGAAAGGGGGAAAACGGAATGGGGCGAAGATGGGGAAATGGGTAAGAAGAAACGAACCACGTGGTGAAGATCTTGAGGAACTGGGCGAGAGCGAAGGCGAGGAAAGCGGAGAGAAGAGGAGCGTTGAAGGGAAGGAAGGAAGAGGAAGAAGATGGGGTTGCGTTGGTGCTTGCTGTCACATCCGCCATTGTCATAACTTCGTCCATCCAAAAGTGGAAGGAGCTCTTCTTCTCTTCGCCAATCCCAATCGCAATTGGTGTTTGCGTGAGAATAATGGCAGTGAGTCACTTTTGACCAATAAGGTCCCTGAACTTGCATAGCATATGCCATTAAAAATTTTAAAAAATAAAAATAAATAAATAAATAAATAAATAAATGTAGGACTTTATTTATCGTGTTCTATAGGCAAGTATTCACGAGTAAAAATAATTTATTGAAAATATAATAATTAGTACTATTTTTAAAAATATAAAAATTATTAACTGTATATTTTTAAAGAAATGTAAAGTTTTCATTATTTTAATATTGGTCAAGTGTATAGTACTTAAAACAATATTTCTTTCATTTTTTATTATAAAAAAAACTACTTCATGCTCTTTAAAATGTTATTTAATCTCATTCATTTTGTTTGATTTTAACATAAATTAACTTTTTTTTATCCTCTATCATATATTTATTATAAAATATTCACTAAGACCATTTTTAATTAGGTGTTTAAATGGGTTCTTATTATTTAAGCACCTCAACTAAGCATCCCAGCTAAGCACCTCATCTCCTTTGGAGCATGTTGACGTAGAATGAGGTGCTTAACAAAGTTGCTTAAATTAGTACCTGGTTCTTATAGAAAGAGTGGCCCTAATTTGTATTAAAAATAAAAAATAAATATGAGATAGTTAATTTGTGGGTACATGTGAGCCTCATTCGAAGTGCTTATTTAAGAACTTGCATTGAAGTGCTCCGGGTGCTTAAATTAATAAAGTGATATATACACGTGAGACCCGAAAAAATATAATATTAATTTATATGAACCTAGTTAAGCACCTCTCCATTGGAAAGGTCTAAAAGTTACAAGTTAATTAATTATTAAAAGTATTTTAAATATTTTCTCATTAAATATAATAATAGTTGAGTTTGTATATTGGAAAACATTGGATTCTAAAGAAAAATACTTATAACAAACAACGGATAATTGATTTTGTATATAACTAAAAATATTGGATTATAAAATAATTACTTATAACAAAAAAAACGAATTTAATACTTGTTAGTAAGATGCAATCCTTAAATATGAGTCAGTTTAGTAGATGAGGTGGGTCATTTGCATCTTAAGGGTATAGAGACATTATTTTTTTGTCAATTGATTAGTATTGAGAATAAGGGAAGGTCCAAAGCCAAATGTTTGGGCTCCGTTACAAAGAAAACCCAATAAAGATAGCAACATCTAATAGGTTATGAAAGTAATTGCTAAATTGGGTATAAAAGAGAAAGTTAAGTACAACTCATAAATTACCAAAAGCATCTTTTTAAAACAAGACCAAATAGACGCTTAGATCTAAACTTTTTTAGATAGAGGAGACATGTAATTAGATGTGGTATTCATTGAGCTTTGCAAGCTTGGGTAAATAAAGATTAGTGCTTGGGGCGACATCTTTTGTAGTGCCTTTGTTGTCATTGAGTGGACAATCTGGTTACACTGGCGTTTGGTCCATAGGAAAATCACTTGTTTAATTGATCCTCAGTTCATGAATGTCTTTGAGGATTGGAGCAATTGGCCATCTAGTTTGTTCATTTTTTACTATATTAATGAGGTTGAGGCTGTCTGATTCAAATAGAGTGTGGGTGCAGAAGAGATTTGATGCTAAGATCATGCCTTCTCTCAAAGCCACATCCTTGGCCATCAGGCTAGAAGAAGCCATAAAAAGATTTCTGGCACGTGGGGAGGATTGTTCCATTATAATCTCTAACTATCATCACATTTGTTAAACCTTTGTTGAGGTTGAGGAGAAAGTTGCATCCACCTTGATATTGATCATTCTTTCTAGGGGTGCTCTCTATCTTGGATGCAGGTTTGTATTTCCAACTGTTTGTTGCATGCATGGGGTGACCTCTATGTTGTTTGCTTTGGCGAATTCGTACTAGTTATTAACCTCTATGAATCACTAGGCTAGGAATTGTTGGAGTTTGATTATTGATCTGTTCATTCATTCCCTTCCAAACATTCCAGGATAGGAAACTTGTGAGAGCAAAAACGAATTGTGAGTTGAAGATTTAGGTAGATAAGATACAAATTTTGCTCTTAACTAATTCTTAAGGTTAGGAAATTTCCTTGTTGATAGTAAGATGAAGGGGCGAATTCTGCCAAACTTTTTCTACCCAATGACACCCAAAAAGACAATGTTCTATAGTCTGTTATGCTTGAGCACAAATGGGGTAGATTAGGTCAGCATTAGTGGTTATTTTGTACAAATTGGATTTCATAGGAAATGCATTATGAGCAAATTTCCACATGAACTATTTGATCTTTTGTGGGACTTGAAGGTTCCAGATATTCATCCATAAAGAAGGTTCCATGGTGTTGTTTATATCTCGAGTTTCTGCAACTACCACATACCATGATCTGACAGTGTAGGTCACATATTTTTCATGTGGCCAACTAAGTTCATCCTCATGTTGTGTGATTCCTAGAGGAATTAAGAGGGTATTAAAGACTAGATCTGGGGGAAGGGTATTTAGAAGAGGGTTGTGTCCCATTTGTGTTTCCTTTCCACCATCCAATCTTTAACTTTCATGTCTTTCATGTTTGGTCCAAGAGTTGGAATTGGTCATGTTGTAAGCAAATTATCTTTCTAGACTGAGATATTATTCCACTTACCTATAATCCATTAACCATTAGTCTCAAGAAATCCCTAATCCAAAGGATGCTTTTATAACCCCATGAGCTCCCTTTCTTGTTCGTTGCATTTAGGATTGTGGAAATAAGGAAGTATTTTCCTTGTAGGATGTTAGCACCAAAGGAGTCCAGGTTGGTGTATAATCTCCGAGCTTGCTTAGAAAGTTGACTCAAGTTATGCTTACTATAGTATTTAAAGTCCATACCCCCTACTACCTTAGATTGTGTGAGAAGGTTTCATTTCTTCCAATAGATTCCTCTTTCCTTTCTTGCGTTGACCCACCAAAATATAGTTGTAGTTGAGCATAGTTGTTGGCAGAAAGTTTGGGAATCTAAAACATGGTGTAAGTAGAGAATGCCTAGATGACAGCTTTGATGAGAATCTCTTTTTCCCCTTGGTTAAGAAGACTTTCCTTCCATCCTTAAACCTTGTCTAGTTCTCTTTGTTTGATCCATTCGAATGAGACCATTCCTGATCTACCCATTCTGTTAGTACCTCAAAGTATATGCTAGAGTTAGTGCATTCCTCAATGTGAAGTATTTCTGGGGTGTGATCTTTTGTAGCTTTGGGGCAAAACTTATTGAATATAATGCTAGACTTGTCAAGGTTTAGTCTTTGTCTTGATGCTTCACAAAAAAGAATTTAAAATGCTTAGAATAGAGGCAACAGATTTAACATCAGCTCTACAAAAGAGGAGGGAATCATCAACAAAGAACAAATGGGTCAATGCAGGGCTTGTAGGAGAAAGTTTGATACCATGCATATTGCTATTGTTATAAGAAGACTTGAGTATAAATGAGAGAGCTTCAATTGTAAAGAGAAGGAGATAAGGAAAAGGAGATCATCGTGTCTAAGACCACATTGAGGGACCGCAAGAGTGCTTAGTCTTCCATTAATTTTGTAATTGTAGGTGACTCTATAGACACATGTCATGACCTTCCAATCCATTCCTCACAAAAACCAAAAGCAGTCAACACCTTTCTTAGGAAGCTCCATTCTAGTCTATCGTATTCTTTACTTAGGTTCAGCTTGATTGCCATAGCCCTAACTCCTTGAACATGTTCCTCACTTAGGGAGTGAAACAACTCTTGGGTCACTAGGATGTTATCTTTGATATAAGTTTTCCTTAGAAGAAGGCACTTTGATTTTGGGAGATGAGTTGGTCCATGAAGCCCTTTAGCCGCTGCACTATAATATTTGTGATAATTTTCATCCTGAAATTATAGCAGCTAATAGGTTTTAGTTGGGTAATGCTTTCAGGTCTGAGAGTTTTTTGGGTGAGAACCACTTCATTAATCTCTTGATGTAAGGTCCCCTGGGCAAAGAAAGTTTTAATAACAGTTGTGGTGTCTTTAACAACTACTTCCTAGTGTTTCTTGTAGAAGAGTTCATTTAGGCCATCAAGACTAGGGGATTTGAGGGAACCCAAGCTCTCCATATCTCTCTTGATTTCATGATCAGAAAATGGTAGTGTGAGGGCTTTACTCCCGTCCTCTGTTACCATACATGGTATGATTTTTGTGATGTTTCTGAAAGGAAAATATGAGTTTTATGGTGATTCTTGTTTAAAAATTATTGACTTTTGTCTTTAGTTAAATTTCATTTAAATTTTAAGCTTTTTTTTTGTCTTCTAGTCACATGCATCCTCGCTAAGAGACAATAATATTCGAACTAAAAATATTCATATTATGGTGAGAAAATTTCTGAGCGAGAGTTTTTTCTATTCACGTGGGCTTGAATTTGAGATCTCTTTGTCAAGGAAAATTAAATAAATTATACTTGAACCACTTTTAAATGCTTTTTACTTTAAATTTTATTTTAAAATTTTAATTAAATGTATTGTTATCTTTAATTCTTTTTTAGCTTTTATCCCTATTCCTTTTTTTTGTATGTTTAGTTATGATTTTTAGGAAAGGAAAGACTAAGAAGGAGTTTGTTTCATGGACCTCAATGACATTTTCGGTATCTTATTTTTGGGAATACTTTCGTGAGAATATTATTTCTAGGTATTTTAATATAACTTGTTTGGTGGATAATTATTATTCCTGGAAATCTTTTATGAAATCCATAGAAATGTTTAAAATGTATGTTTGGTATACAACACATATTATTGGGAATATAAGGATTGTGAGATTGGAGGTCAATGTTTTGATTCTCGACAGTGGGGGTTTAGTTTAGGATATGTGTGTAAATGTGTATTGCTGATAATTTTTTTATCAAAATACTATTGTTGCCTCATGTCTTATGAAAACGAATTAATATAGTAATTAGTTTAAAAAATAAATGACATCAATTAGTTAATAAAAATGTTGATTCAACTTTTTCATATTAAATTAAAATGGCTTTATTAATCACTTGATTTTTTTATAAGTTATTGAACAATTTTATTTTAAAAGTGAGAAATAAATCACGGCTTTACAAAATATGTTGTGACTAATTTAAAACAATAAAAATGCATAAAATATTTCTTAACCCATTTATACAAAGTCTTAAAATACTTTGAATTTCGGTACAACATAATATAGACTAAATTAAGCAATTAGCAAGAGTCGTGGAATGAATTGGAGGGAGCATGAAAATTTTAGGCAGGTAGTTGCGAGGGTAATTTTAGGGTTTTACCAAAAAAAAAAATCATTCTAAGTTATGAAAATTTAGATACCCATTTTTTTTGTAGGAATAAAATTCCATAAAAATATGATGATGAGAACACAAATAAGGATAAGGATATTGAGGCACTTGAAAAGCAAGATGTATCTTTAACAAGGACGAGAATAAGGGCTAAGAAAGCTAGAGAGAAATGTTGGTAACTATGACTTGAAGTTGAAGCCCAAAAATCACTACAATAAAAACAGGAAATAGGGGCGTGGAATCAAGGAAGCTACAACGCTTTTTCCCTCCTCTATGTGCATTACCAGTGGTTACTGTTAATTCGGGTGACAAGAAGGGATTTACCGCGGTTATGAGGAAGTACTGGTACAAGCACAGTTGTAAATTCGCCGCAGTTTTTTTGTCTTAGCGGCGCTTCCAACTCTGGTTAAACACATGTTAACAATCTAATTCCGGAGTCCTTAGTGACGGTTTGAAACCGCCGCCAATACCAATTTTTTAAAAAAAGAAAAACTAAAAATTAGTTTTAATACCTTTTTTTATGTTTTACAAAATGTACTTTTTAAATCCGCTTTTTTTTTTTTACCTTTTTACTAAATAATAAATTTAATCAACTAATTTATTTTTAATTAATGAACCAAAAAAATTTATTCTTAATTAATGAACCAAAAAAAAAGTATTCTTAATTAATGAAAAAAATTTTATTTTCAATTAATGAACCAATTTTTTTTTTTTTTGATTAATTTACATATAACATTCATCATAATTACTCAAATAAATTTACGATTACAAATATGCGTATTATTATAATTTATTTTTTTTATGTGCAAAATTAACTACTATATTAAATAAATAGCAGTGAATTAAACTGCAAGCAGATTATAATGCCAAAGGTAGCATCAAAGACATAAACACATCACTAACTAGGAATCTCCCACCTTTACCCCATCAAAGACATAAACACTATCCTAAAGAAGAATACTGCTGAAAATGTTGCTTACTGCAGCGGATATGCCGGATGCCCTTGTCATCCAAGTCTCGAGTTCGAATCTCTTATAACCTTGTGATTTATAACTTATAGCTTATGGTTATGTAGATGTGTTTGGTAAAATTAACTTATAACAAGCTAAAAGTGTGTTAAAAGATTAAAATGGACATGCATTAATTACATATAATAAAAGATTTGAAAAAGTAAAATGTAATAAAATACCTAAGGGCAAAATAGAAAAAAATTACTGAAAGTTAGTTATAAGCCACAAGCTATTTCAAGTAGCTTTTTATAAGCTAGTTTTTAGAATCTATAAACTATAAGTATGTAGTTACCAAACACTTCCACTTGAGAATAAGTTACAAGCTATAAGCTCTTAAATAAGCTATAAACTAATGTTATCAAACACATTATTACTTATTTTATTTTTTTTTCCTTTTCCCTTCTTTCCTATACAGGTGATCTTATTTTACTTTATTGTTTTATTTTCTCCTTTTACTTGTTTTCTTTTTTCTTTTTCTTTTTAAATTCTTCTTTTAGCATTTATTTTAATCTTTATTTTACTAAATATATTTTTTATTTTGGTATTTAAAAAAGTTATACACATATAAAGAATATAAATTTATATTATTTTATATGTTATTTCATAAAAATTGTTATTTAATTTCCACAATAAACTATTATTGTTGTGTTTTAGTAACTTTTACAATATTTTTTATTATTATTTTAATGTTGTTAAAAGCGTATTATTTGCTTGTATTTAAGAGCAAAATATTATATTATTATAAGAATTATAAATTTGAAAAATAAAAATATAATGCATATGATATGATGACATATATTCTTTTTAAATTTAATGTTTCGTGTCAATTTTCTCTCCGGATATGTTTTTTTTTCTTTATTTATAAATTTTTGATATTTATCGTCATTTTAAGTTCCGGCTCCTCTCACCAGGCATTTCTGAATCTGTCCTACACACATATGATATATCGAAGAAGAATATAATCCTTAAAACATTGAACTATCAGTCTATCACTAATCAAAGAACAAGAATACCTAAAAAAATTTAACTATGATAGATAGAAGAACAAGAATCCCTAAAAAACTTAACCATGACAGATAAAAGAACAAGAGTAAACACAATGAAAAAAGACAACTCAACTAGACAAGTAGAAATACCATCATCCTTGATAATGTCAATAACATAGCCCCATTGTGATATGTCATATGCTTTCTTGAAATTGATCTTTAGAGCCATGAACTCTTCTTCCCCTCCTATGTCCTCATAAAGTGGATGACATTTTGCAATATCACAATACTATGCCTATTAATGACAAAGCTTACTTGCTCTCGACGCACAAGATGCGCCATGATAATGTTGAACTTACTAGCCACAATTTTAATCACCACCTTATAAGATACATTGATAGAAAATTAATCCTTCAAACATGGATAAACTTGTTTACTAACAAAAGTTTTATTCGGGAGTTTAAACTTTGAATCATGATGATCTTATTAAATTGTAGTTTGTCTTTACTATTACACCAACATAATTGTTAGTGGAAAAAAAAACTAATTTAACAATAAACATTTATTAAAATATCAATTTTGGGAAAACATTTATATACATCGTGAAACAAACACATGCTGAACTCTTGAAGATACCCATAAAATCAGTATACGTGTATCCTTGAACATTATTGATGTTATTTAATCACGTTCCAAACACCAAGTATTGGTAGTTAAGTGCATTAATTAATTAATTAATTAATAACGGTGTGTCAAGGGCAAGAGAGTAATTTGCGGAACACACATCCAGCCAGCGCATATTCGACTCTTGTTTGTTTGGGTTCTCTTCTTTCGGAGTCATTGCGTTTTTTATTTATTTATTTTTTGTTTTGCTTTTCTACTTTTCAGGTTTGGTAGGCGGTACCTCCAAATCGGACTCTTTCTTTGTCCTTCTTCTCTTTCAAATTCCCTAATCCCTATTCCCCAATCTGTCGAACACCTTGATCACAAGTTTCCCAAAATCACACAAACCTAGAACGTTCTTTAGCCCTTGCAAGTTTCGTCCCATAAAACAAAAAGCTACCCCAATCATACATTGACAATCTCCAGCTTCGTTTTTTTTCCTGCTGGGGTTGCTTCTTTTTTGTGGATTCGAATTTTAATTCAATTGGATATCGAGAATGTTTAACGGTATGATGGATCCAGATTTGATGAGAATCGCTCAGGAACAGATGAGTCGCATGTCACCCGCTGAGTTGGCTCGGATCCAACAACAGGTTTGTCTTTTTCTGTTTTGGTTAATGCAATTAGGTATTTGGATTCGTCGCATTGCGTTTTAAGCATTGAGTTATAATGTCAAAACGAAGACAATTCGTTGTGAATTTAGCGCTCTTGGATGCCCTATGCCCTTTTTGGAGGAGGAGAAAGAACGGAGATTTTTTTCCGTCAATTTGATTGATGAAATAACATAGACAGTTAAATTGGTTTTTCAGGGGGAATTTGTCGTGGTTATTCGCACTTCTAGATGTTTGTGAGATTGAGAGTTTAGAACTTTCTATGATTTTGGTTTTTCCATGTGAAGCACTTATTTTAATTGCGGGTTTCATGGAGGCTCTATAATTTGAGTGTTTGAGAGAACATGTGTTACTGGTTATTGAATCTGTGTGTTGGTATCTAGGAATTAGGATTGGTGTTGATTGTGATGTTTTGCAATGTTTTTGTTGAATTGCAGATGATGTCTAATCCGGAGCTGATGAGGATGGCCTCAGAAAGCATGAAGAATATGAGCACTGAAGATTTTAAACTTGCTGCCGAACAGTTAAAGCATACTCGTCCGGAAGAGATGGCTGAGATTGGTCAGAAGATGGCTAATGCTTCACCTGATGAAGTAGCAGCTATGCGTGCCCGTGTTGATGCACAGATCAAATATCAACTGAGTGCAGCTGAGATGTTGAAGAAGCAGGTGGGTAGTAATAATATAGCAAGAAACTTTCATAGCTAATGGCTTCCGGAAACATGAATTACAAGCATTTTTTTCCTTATATGGATGAAATATGTGTGGCTTGAGATGAATCCAGGTTTTAGGAGAAGAAAACCTGGAGTAAGTTCCACTATTCTTGTAGTACACTATCTTTATGGTTTGAAAGAGTCGTTAACAAATAACAATAACATTGTAATTGGTGTGGCTGCAACATAATGGTTTCGACTGCTATCGCAACTGATCAGGCCATGTTGTGGTCTGCTACAGCTGCATCGCACAGCACCACAACCGTGACTGCAATGTGATCGTAACCGGAATTTAAAACCTTGTTATTACTATATGATTGTACTTAAAATCTAAATTATGACGCCATGAGAAAAGTCCTTTTCTAGAATTATTTAGGCCCTGAGAAAGGTCCATAAATGAAATCACATTTGAGTAACACTTTTACTCCATAGATTGGATTGGTCAGAAAATGTGCTTGCTGTCATTGCATTATTGGATTATAAGACATGAAATGCTACTCTGTTACGAGCCTGATAAATGATTACTGATTACAGTTCTTCAGTTTCCATGTAAAACTAGTTGGTGCCTAGCCTATCTTGTGCCTTGACGAACTAAAATTAAATTTTGCAGGGAAATGAACTTCATAATCAAGGAAGGTACAATGATGCTTTGCAGAAGTATATGCTTGTAAGTGTGCTTTTTGTGACTTCCTAACTGTGTCCCGCACACCTTTATCTGTTATTTATCCCTACTTTGTTACTTGAAAAGAAAATTTCAATTTTGTTGGTCTATTACTTACATTGTTTTCATTTTTTATATTCTAGGCCAAGGATAACATCAAAGAAGTTCCATCTTTTCAAAGTAGAAAGCTTCTCTTGGCATGCTCACTCAACTTGATGTCCTGTTACTTGAAGACGAAGCAGTATAATGAATGCATAAAAGAAGGTTCTGAGGTATTTATAATTTCTTTTCTTTTACCATTGTAATATTATAATAATTGTAAGTTTTAACGGCCAATTGCAATAATTCTAGTGGTATTTTGGAGAAACTTATCAGCCAAGAAAATTATAAAGAAAATTGCATTGTTATTGTAATATAATATATACTAAATACTAAATACTATATCAGAAAAATAATTGCTCCCTCATTTGGTGCTTTATGTAAACAATATCATTTTTGTCTTGGATTGTAATTTGTTGTTATTTTGATTAAAAATTGGGTGTTTCGTCAAGCATTAAACATGCATTAACTTTCGTAGGTTTTGTCATATGATGCGAAGAACCTTAAGGCTCTTTATCGACGAGGTCAAGCATATAAGGAACTAGGCCTACTGGAGGTGAGCTTATGGGGAATCAATTATCATTTTTACATTAAGGTTGTGATTGTATTTTTATTTAATCCCATTCCTGAATTTTTAGGATGCTGTTACTGATTTGAGCAATGCACTTGAAGTTTCCCCTGATGATGATACAATTGCAGAGCTTTTACGGTGTGATCTTGCTACCTTCCACATAGTTGAACTTATCATAGAAACAGAATTATTGTTCGATCTACTTATTTCCATATAATTCATCTGACTGTTGTGATTGATATTGACAAGTGACTACTATCTCTAATGATGGATAATTTATGATCAAATCAAATTCCTCTATAAACCAATGTAAACAATGGATTGTATGCTGAATTGAGTATATCTGCACTGTGTTTACTTAATTTGTCTTTTCTGATTGAATCTTGTATAATGTATAATAAAGGCATTGATATGCTGGAAGTAACTGATGTTTCGTTCTATTCCTCTTTATGATTAATCTTTTTTTTTTTAATTGTTCTCTTTTTGTTAAAAGGGATGTTATGAACTTGGACTCCTGTTTAATTGCAACAAATGTTTATTTCAGGGACACCAAGGAAAAGTTGACAAAGGGAGATGGTGAACGTGCACCTCGTGGTACATGTTCCCCCCAATTGTTATCCTCCTTCCCTTTTATATTCTGCTAGCCTCTTAAGCTTTATGGTTTTAATGGATGTCAGACTTAACTTTATCGGCATCATGCATGTAGGATTAATAATAGAAGAAATAACTGAAGAAGTCGAGAATGTGCCTTCTGGAAATGACAGAAGCTCTTCCTTGGAACAAACAGTGGTTCAACAAAAAAAATCCAGTGACTCCTCTAAGAGCATCAGTGCAGCTAACAGTGGAATTCCGAAAACAAACACAGAAAGTATAGATACATTAAGAAAAGATCCAGAAGCTATGAGGTAGTTATCATTTTTGTAAAAGTTGCTATGCACATTATGTTCCTTCATTTTCAATCAAATTTAATCATAGGTCTAAAAATAGATTTACCTTTTTTTTTATTCTACAGATCATTCCAAAACTTCATTTCAAATGCCGATCCTGCAACATTGGCTTCCTTAAACAATGAACAATTCAAAGATGTGTCTCCAGATATGATTAGAACTGCCACGGATATGATTGGCAAGATGCCACCTGAAGAACTTAAAAAAATGCTTGAGATGGCTTCTTCGTTTCAAGGCGACAATCCATTGTTTAGGGGAGGTTCTCCTGCTTCTCCTTTCAATCCTGGATCAATTCCTCCCAATGTGACTCCTGACATGTTTAAAACAGCGAGTGAAATGATGAGCAAAATGTCAGGAGATGACCTCAAGAGGATGTTTGAAATGGCATCCTCGCTGAAAGGGAAAGAATCTATTCCATCAGCAGCAGCAGCAGCAGCAGCTGTAGGAAAAAATGAAAGGAACATTTCCCAGTCAAATATCGCTTCCTCGAGTACTAATGGAACTAGTGCTTTTGGAGAATCAAGTTCGTCTCAAAATGCATTTTCAAATCTAAGTGCTTCTCAGTCAAACTTCCCTTCATCAAGTACTGATTTACAAGAACAGATGAGAAACCAGATGAAAGATCCGGCTATGCGGCAGGTACATTTGCATTACTTCTTTAGTAGATGAGATGATCATTAGCATTTGTGCTGAAATAATTGTAATCAATTTTCCTCTTTTACTCTATCACATGTTACTACTGAGTGGTTTCTGATTAAGTATATCCTTAAATTATATACTTGTGCTACATTTTAATTGTTACTTTCCTTGTCTGATATTTTCTTCTCTCCTGGTCAATCTTATGTTGTCTTTTGCCAAGTTTTACAGATTCTCTATCATGATTCGTGAAGCGTTCTTGTGTTCAATATATACACGTACATGTATTTCTTTCTCTTAAATTTTTAGTTTATGTTGTTTTGGCAGATGTTCACGTCAATGATTAAAAATATGAGCCCAGAAATGATGGCAAACATGGGTGAACAATTTGGTTTCAAGCTCTCACCAGAAGACGCAGCTAAAGCTCAGCAAGCCATGTCATCCTTATCGCCAGAAAGCTTGGATAAAATGGTATCTCCTCCTCCAATGTCTAAATTTTTTCTTTTTAATAATTTTGTACCTAGATGATAAGTTGGAGGGGTGGTAATACTAGTAAATGAAGATAAAATTTAAGAGAAAGTGCGAGTATTGCAGCTTGTAAAACATTCAGATGCAAGATAACTCCATGGTTTATTTCATTGTCATTTGGTATTCTACTCCTTGAAATAGCATAGAATAAACTAGCTTAGGTTGAGTTGTTATAGCACTAAGCATGTTTGGTTTCATGGTGGTAAAATTGATTGAGTAATTGATTATAAAGTGATATGCTTTTTTTATACAGTGAGTTTTCATTTTTGTAAATACCAAAGTTGGTTCTATTGTGTATAGATCTTTATGCAGTATATTTTTTTCCCCGGTAATTAACTATTAATTTTGCAGAATAAATTGGCATATTACTTGGATAATTGATTTTTCATATTTGCTGAAGCAGCTTCAAGTTGGTTTAAGTAAAACATAGATTCAACTTTTAACATGGTTTGCTTGTAAGGAAAGTGGTTCCAAACACACACTAAGATGAAGCATTTTACTTTGTTTTCGCAGATGCTTTGGGCGGATAGGATTCAAAGGGGAGTTGACTCTGCAAGAAAGACCAAGAACTGGCTGCTAGGCAAACCCGGCATGATCTTCGCGATATTTATGCTCATTTTGGCAGTCATTCTTCACCGATTGGGATATATTGGTGGCTAGAAAAAATGGGCAAGCACTATTATGAGATTGCTTTAGGGTATTCTTCAAACTCAGGCATAGCTTTCTTGTGTGAGATAATTGAATGTGTTGTCTCAGCCAAGTAAAGAAAAGATTTAAAGGAGGGGACATAGCATTGGTTATCTGGAATGCAATACCAAAATGACATATCTCATCTAATTATGTCCAAATTGAGAAGGATGTGATTGGCACTCTTTTTTGTAATATATTAGCTTCTTTTTTTATTTTTTGGTCTAATTATATATTAGCTTTTGAGTTGTTTTCCATTTAGCACGCTTGCTAGGAGCCTTACCATTTATTGAACTCAACCTTTTGTCCTTCTTCTATCCAAATATTAATATTAATTAATACTAATGGTTGAAACAGTCAGCCACCTTACATGAAGGCTTATGCTTTCATCCTTTTTTTTATTTCTTTTTCTTTTTTGAATTCCCACCGTTTAATTTTCCATCTACTACTGCACATAATGTGTTATTTATAGAATTTACATATTTTCATGGGTAAATATTTTGTAGGAATGAACTCCATCCCATTTTCATGTAAAAATTGCAATTCCCTCCATCTGAATTAACACTGTTAGCATCACTTAGTAGATGCTCACTGAATAATTCCTTTCATTATCTTTTAAATTACAGTTAACTTTTTCTTAAAATATTTCTTTAACGGCTACCACCATTCTCATCACCAGCAACCAAACCTTCACAGGTCACACTAATCCCTAACCAATGATTAAGAAGCAGAAGTGTAGTGAGTGCACGCACTAGAACCCGTTGGAGCTTAACAAGAAACTAATTAAACCGAATCAAATGACAAGAAATCCTTCTCCCTTGTGCAAGTGCTTTTACTCCGTCGAAGCCAATCGCCGTCGAACACTACAACCATTAGGAGTAGATCAAATGCATCTCCTTCTCGGTGGAAGGGATTAGTATCATCCCTATTGGAGTGACACTATCCTTTTTTTTATAGGTTAAAGTGCATTCACAGGGGTTTGAACTGAGGACCTGCTATTCAAAGCAGGTTTCATCAACCATTCAAAGCAGGTTCTAACTGAGAATCTTCATTAAATGAATGGGTTCAAGCCCATTAAAGGTCTAACAACCCATAAGTTAACTAAAAAAGCAATGGAGATTCTAAGATCCCAAAATACTGTTAATTCCTTCCTTAGTTTCTAGATGTTTTACTGGCATTACCTCTAAATAGCTGTAAGATCTACTTGTCCTTAATTGTAAACAGGTAAAGGACATTAATTCATTACAAAGCCCGCAACTTGAGTTAGTTCCCTTAGAATTCCTTCTATTCTAAGTATGTTCATAATTGAGGGTGACAGAACAAGACTCCAATCTGTGACAAGTTGATTGCTCATTGCTAGTCTAACTGCCTTGTGAGCCACTTGCTTGCACTCCCTATGGATCCAAGTTATCTTTGATTGTTGACATTGGGAGAGTAGGATCTTAGTGTTTGTTACAATTGGTTGAATCTCCCCCAGTTGAGTCTATCTTTGCAGGCACATACTAGCTCTTGACAATTGGACTCAAACAAGACCCATCAGAAGTTCCTTTGGATTACAATGCGAGCTCCTTCTCTAACTGTAATAGCCTCAGTCATCAGTGGGGAGTTTGTACAGAATTTGAAGTGGCCATCAGAGAAATAGCCATTCCAAATGCATACCACTATAGCCCTGGCTCATTGTACGTTTCTTTTAACAAAGGTTGCATCTATGATACACAGTATTTTAAAAATCAGACCGATCATTCAATCGGGAAAGACACAAATTCACAATTCATTGGTCAAATTGTGGTCGAATCGGTGATAATAAAAAATAGTTTTTTAAATTTTAGATAACATAGTAATTTAGTAATATCTGTTATATAATTAAAAAATATAAAATATTCAAATTTTACTATCAATAATATTAATAATTTAACCACATAATGAAAGTCTTACATTTGGATAGGTAAGTAAGGTGATTACCTACAGTCCCAAAAAGTTTTTTAAATAATACTATCAATATAAAAGTACTTTTAATATCTTTATATGTTTTTGTCTCTATTTTTTTTTATCCTTTTATCTTCTCTTTTTTTTAATTGTAAAACGTAATGAGCAGTAGCACTCTTGTTTTTATGAGTTGATAATAAAGCAATTAAAGCTCCATCGTCTTCTCTTTAAGTTTCAAATCTCAAACTCTAAATTCTCTATTCAAAATTACAAAACAAATTGGCTTAGGGTATGTCCCACGACTCTTACCACGTTGACATTGCTCCATACTTCTGGGTGATTACTTTAACTTCGTACATTTTTATTTTTTTAATTTTTATAAAGAAATTT
Source organism: Cyamopsis tetragonoloba (assembly GCA_037177725.1). Classification (NCBI taxonomy): domain Eukaryota; kingdom Viridiplantae; phylum Streptophyta; class Magnoliopsida; order Fabales; family Fabaceae; genus Cyamopsis; species Cyamopsis tetragonoloba. Next base: position 21,787,443 of record CM074122.1, read on the forward strand.
AATATTTCTATTGAAAATCAATTTAAACAATCTTTAGAACGTGAAAATATGATTGATTTTTATTTGATTCAAATAAATTTAAAACATTAGTTTCAGATGAATTGAAGGTATATTGCATCAATCTAAAAAAAATTAAGTTTTGATGAACATTGCGCCATCGATAGTCTTAATTTATTTTCAGAATCTAAAGTATTAGAAGAAGTATTAACAAATAATTTAATATATCATTAAAAATATTCAACTGTATAAAAAGATTATATTGCTTTTCAAAATGCATACATTACTTATATAATATTATTAACATTACCTATAATTGTTGTGATTGAACTTTTTAAAATTAAAACTGATTAAATTATAGTTGAGATTAATTATGCTACAAGATAGATAAAATAAATTAATTATTTTATTTATAGATGATGAAATGTTAGAGTTACTTAATAATAAAATTTTAATAAACAATTTTACAACTTCAAAATTAAAAAATAAAAAAGCTATATATATTAACATAGGTTTTCATCTTTAATTTATTTTTCGTCAAGTCCCCAAAATTATTAAATATATATACAACTCTGCACATAATTCTCACATCTAACCATAAAAATGAATGGTATAAAGTGTACATATATAGCTGATGTACAAGAAACATTTCTTTGATTAATAAGATGGAATTTAAACGGTCAAAATAAAAAGCTGCATTAATAATATTAAAAAAAAGCCGTGTAATAATACATCAAAAAAAAAAAAAAGCCGCATTAATAGTATCACCTAACGTTATATCATTATTGACATTCATGCTTTTCTAACGTTTATTAATTAATTAATCAATAATCAACTTAAAATCCACTACGCATGGACAACCATCAAATTGTGAAATAAAAATTATTTTCATATAATTATTGCAGTTTTTCTAACAAGCTTAATGTTATACACGTTAAAAAATTAAATGTAAAAATATTTTATTAAAAAATATAATAATTTATTGTAATAAAGAATTAAAACTCATTAAATATTTGTATTTTTTTTATAAAATGTTAAAAGATTAAAAGTGAAAATATTTTATTAAAAAATATAAGATTTTTTGTAATGGAGAATTAAAATTCATTAAATATTTGTATTTCTGTATAAAATGTTTTTATGTTTAGTTTTTTAACACGTGTTTAGTTTTTCCATAATTTATTATTATTTTTTGTTAATAAAAAAATATAGTACATGTAGAAATCGAATCTCGTATCTATGCGCTTATTAACTGAGCTACATAACTGAAACTTATAATTTATAATTTACACTTTTAACTTCATTAAAAGTAAATAAAATTATAAATAATAGTTATATGTAAATCGATCACTACTCATCATGTAAATATAATTTTTATAGTTTTGATCGGTAGAGCTCATTTGATAAATATGATAGGATAAAAATATATAATATAAGAAAGTTGTATAAAAAAAATATAATTAGATGAAGGACAAAATTATTAAAAGAGTTTTATTAGATATGAATAAGTTATCCCATAAATAGAAGGATAATGGTTAACAAAATTTTTATTAAAATAATAATAATAAGCAGTTTTGGCTGTTCTAGAAGGGTCAGTAGCTTAATCGTTAGTGTATTATTGTTTGTTGTTTATTTATTATTAAGAAGAAACGCGTGCACCACTCAAACTTTCTCTCGCACTCTGTTATGTGCGAACACGTCTCACGTAAAGATCACCATATCTATTGGTATATTTTTTTAATTAATTTTGGGAAATATTTTATGTCTTATACCAAAAATAAAAATATCTATTTTCACTTAATGAATATATATGTGGATATGAAGTTTGATTTTTAATTGTATTACTTAAAAACATAAAAGTATTTTATTTTATGTGATATTCTCTAATAATTTTAAAAACATAAAAACTACTCTATTAATTTCTCTTTAATATTTTCGTATTGTTGTAAAATTAATAAAGTAGGAGAAATATAAGAGGAAAAAGAGAGAATGTAATTCATTGAAGTATTAAATACAATATATAAATACTTTATTTATAAATATAGTCTAGACTTACCAATCAAAATATAAGAAATAAAAAAAAATTAATCAATTATTCAAATACAAGATAATTACTCTACATAAAAATTCTCTAATAATTTTAAAAACATAAAAACCACTCTCTATCAATTCTCTTTAATACCCCTGTATCATTTTTTTTCTTCTATTTTCTATTCTCTCCCCCTAGACAATTTTTCAATATATAAATATAAATCTCTTTCCCCTTCTTCCTTCACATAAAACAAAAATTATGTTTATGTGAACGATCACAGGGTTTTTTCTGAGGAGAGAATTTCATTAGTTAACTTTTTAATCAATGAGTAGAGAAGCCATCGTCCGATCGCAACCGTCGCAGAAAAAACGCCGTCGCCGCGTCGGCGAAGTGGCCGGTGGTGCCGCTGCGGATTGCACCGCCGTTTGCTGTTGCTGCCCCTGCGCACTGCTCAATTGTTTAGTTTTGGCGGTTTACACCGTACCGGCGCGGCTGTTTAAGAAGATGGCTCGCCGGCGGCGACGCCGTATGCTGAAGAACAACGCCGGCAGCAAGAAGAGCGAGGTGGTGTCGTTGCGGCCGCATAGGTCCAGCGACGTTGGTGATAACGACATTGCGCCAGTGGACCCCACACGTATGGAGGAGCATTTCGCGGCGGATAAGGCGGAGGCCGTTGCGTTAGAGAACGAGATGTGGGCCCGGTTCGCGGGAACCGGGTTCTGGCGGAGTGAGTCTCAGCGTGAACCGTAACTGTAAACCGTCGTTTGTGCATATAAAGACAACTGCGTATAAAATTAGAGGAGCGAAACGGTGTCGTTATCTGAAGTGCTTCGGCGAGGATGTGGTAGACGTATTGGGAATTTGTTTCGTGGAAATCATGAAAATCAGTTGAATCTATCTATGATCGTGTGATTGGAAAAAAACCAAATGCGACGTGACACGCTCTTCGGCTGCAAGTGTAAATGAGTGTCTTTGAATTTTTTTTTTTTATTCCAAGAAATTTTCGTTTGGATTTTTTTTTTGTAGAAATTTAGAAAAAAAATGTTCTACTAAAAATAGAGTCAAATGCATATATTTTTTCTGTTTTAAGTTTAGGTCAAATGGATACTTGATACTACTAGTAAAGAATGGAGTCTTATAATTGCTCTTTTGAATTTGCAAGACAGGAAACATTTCCTAATTGTATATTTTATTTTAGATTTTTGTATCATTTGCAATATCATATAGGTTAAGAGTATTAAAATAAAAAATTTATATTAGAAAAGACAAAAACTAAATATGATTTATATTAGTCATATATTAAATATTTTAAATTTTAATAAATAATTTTTAATTTAAGTATTTTTAACTTGTGCAAAGTTATACATAATTTTTTTTTCTGTCATTTTTCATCTTTGAGATAGTTATTGGTATCTCCAATTTTACATGTTTTGTGGGACAACTCTCCAATTTCACATTTGCTCGATCTATGAGTTTCTTTAATCTCGATAAGGTAAGATAAGTTATCTTATGCTATTACAGTTTGCTAAGCCAATTAGATATGATATATTTATCTTGTCAATTTATCTTATCTTCTTAATTCAAAAGTTATTTCAAGAGAATATCAAAATGAAAGCAAGCAAGATAAAATAGAGAGTTTTTACAATTTCATCTCACTCATGATATTTAATTTCATCGTAACTTTTATCTTCTAAAATTTAGATAGAAAAATTTCAAAAATAAAAATTTGATAGATAAAAGGTTTAATTGCAGTTTTGGTCCCTCTTGTTTGCATTTTGGGCGATTTTGGTCCCCAAGTTTCAAATGACGATTTTGGTCCTCTTGTTTCTAAAACGGGCGATTTTAATCCCTTTGTTAATTTTTCTTTCAAATTAGCTGTAATTTTTAGTCAATTTAGTGATAGTTTTCCTTCAAATTAATTAAGGTGGGACCAAAATCATTTACAGATAGAAATTTTTTTAAAAAGTATTAATTTAGAGACAATTTTCTTCCAAATTAGCAACAATGTTTACGGTAAATAATTAGGAGGAAAATTGTAGCTAATTAATAATTTTTGGTTAAAACATAATTTTGGTCCCTTACGTTGTGAAAATGTCTCAATTTGGTCCCTTATGTTTTAAAAGTTTCAATTTAGTCCCTTAGATTTAAAAAGTTTCACTTTGATCACTTATGTTATCTTTTTTTTTTTGAATCACTTTGATATCTTATGTTATATTTCTGAATCTTTTTGGTCCCTCACTTTGGGCACTTGTTAAAAACATATAACATAAAGCACAAAAGTGATTCATAAATATAACATAAAGGACCAAGCTGAAACATTTAAAACATAAGGACTAAATTGAAACTTTTAAAATATTCGACAACGTAAAGGACAAAAATTGTATTTTAGCCATAATTTTTGGGAATACATTCTGTCCGTAAACGATTTTAGTCCATCCTAACACTAAATTAATTAAAAATCATGACTAATTTGAAAGAAAAACTAATAAAGAGACCAAAGTTGCCCCTTTTTGAAATAAAGGGGACCAAAATCGCCTAAAATAAAAACAACGTGGATCAAAACTGCAATTAAGGCTAGATAAGAATTTTGAAATGGTGAAAATTTATAGAGAGAACTAAAAAAATCATGAAGTAAAATTTCAAAACTATTAGAGAGAATAAATTTTAGAGATAAAATGATAATAGAGAAAAATTAGAATATTAGAAGTTAAAAAACACATTGAAAATTTGAAAAAAAAAATGCAAAAAGATTGTGAAAAATAATTAGAGTGCAAGAATTTAGAGATAATTAAAAAAATAAAAATTGTGGCTTGATAAATATTTTTTGGTGAGTAGGAAAACTAAAATCAAAGACTAAACCGAAACTAGATCACTACAAAGTAACTTCTTTAACCCATGGGGAGGGGTATTCAAGATCTGCATCTTCATAGGATTTATGGCACCCAGTTTCGTAAGGAAATCTGCAAAGAGGAGCATGACCATGCTTGGAAATATAGCCATACAAATATCACTATGTTGACCCTTAACAAGATAGTGATCCATTGAACAACATCTTTCATAAGCAAAGTATTCACATCAAGGATACCTATCTGCAGCCAAAACTCTTTGGAGTGGTGACAATCCATTAAGCAATGGAGGATTGACTCTTCTTGACATTCCTCTTCGGTGCTTAAGAGCATTTGTAGGTAGTGATTTATGCAAGATTGTCCAAATGTGGAACATGATCTTTTCTTGAACTTTTAGTTTCCACACCCAACTGGCCAACTCCAAGAAGAGCTACCATACCAAAATGATGAGTTACCCGAAGCTAGTCTCCAACCAAAAGCTTCACCTAACATAGTCATTGCTTTAACAATTTCTTTCCAAATTATAAAATCCGAGTTACGCATTCGAAAAGGATTAATTTCATTCTTAACATACTTCACTTGACAATAAAATTACATATACTATGTAGTTCGCATAACAACAATGTATATTGTGTAACTTAGTAGTCATGCGGCTGCCATTTTATCTCCTGATCTAGCGTTCCAGATTGGAAGGAGTGCTTTTGTTATTATTTTTCATTTTTTCATCTTTTATATTTTACTAAATTTTTTTTTATTTTGCTATTTATAAAAGTTATATACACATATAAAGAATATTATATTATTTTATATATGAGTAAGTAGCAATATTTACATATTTTGTTTTAAAAAACTAATATTTTAATTTTGACTTAAGATGTTATTGTTATTGTTGTGTTTTAGTAATTTTTATAGCAATTATTATTATTATTTTAATATTGTTAAAAGTTTCTTATTTAGTTATATTTTAAAAAAATATTAAATTTATGCTCTTAATTATTAATTTGAAAATAAAAAAATTGATGCAAATGACAACAAATATTATTTTTATACTTGACGATTTATATTATTTTTCTTTCAAAATTTAAAATTTTTTTCTCTTTATATGTAGATTATTTATATGCTTAATAATTCTCATTATTATCATTTTAATTTTTGTTGTCTAATAAAAAAAACCGGCCCCCCACCATATGTTTTTGGATCTGTCATTGACCGATTTAGCTTGGCATAAATGCCCATCGTTGTTTAGCAATCGAGCTTTCCAAAAAGCTAGATGTATAGTTATTTTCTCCACAATTGGCTTATAATTATGTTAGATACTCTACCATGAGCAAGATTAAAACCAAGGTATCTACCAAGTTTACTTACACACTTGATGTTAGTAAGTCCCGCAAAAGCCTCTTTCCTAGATTGAGGGACACCAGAAGAACCAACAACAACTGATTTTTGTAAATTAACTTTCATCCTCGAAGCAAAACAAAAAGCCAATATTGTTTCCGCAACCACTTGAATAAGCAACACAAAAATACCTAGACACTTATTATAATTAAATCTAAAAAGTCATTAATTAAATATAAAACAAATGTCATGATTACAGTTAATAAGAATTAAAATAAACAATTAAACATTGTAAAAAAAATCCAACATTCATAAAAACAATGTATAAAAACACAATGATGTGAAAAATGAAAAAAAAAAACTAGAAAACTAATATCGGTAACGGTTGGGATAGGGAGTAGGGAGAGCGTCATCTAATGCATCCTCATCATGAGCATCGTTATAGTGTGGATGGCATGCCCAGGAACTCGAAGCATCATTGTGAGACTTCACAGTAGCAAGTCGAGCAAAGAGACACTCAAAAAATTGCTGGAGTGATCGTGCTATCTTATATACCGCAACCCCTATTTTCTTTGACTCGGCGTGGTATAACTTAGTCTCCTCCATCGCAGCACCGTGCACATTCTCTATCTTCTTCCGAGAGGCCTAACACTCGTGACACTGAGTCTCACGAAGCTGCTCAATCTCGTCTATAGCCTATGTAAGTCAACAATAGTGGATGAGGTGGAAGGGCCTGCATGTGACTCTTGAGTGAAGAAAGAAGTGACTTGTGCCTAAATTGGGAAGCAAAGTTTGTAATACCATATACATGGCCTTGCGACTTGCCCCCATCAGAGTTTACCAACTCTCAATCTCATCGCCCAATCAACCTATTCTGTTCCAATTGGGGAAGCCTAGTCGACCTATGACTCAATCTCCCGCAATGTTATATATATTAGTAGCACACAACCAACACCCTAGTACTTAGCATTTTATAAGGGTCCCACTTATCCATTAACAAGCAACAAATACATGCATTAGTAGCACATAACTGAAACTCTGGTACTTAGCATTTTATTAGAGTCTCACCTATCCACTAACATAAAACAAACAAATAGCTAGGGTTTAGTTATATTTTTTCTATGTTTCACACGTAACAAATTATAAACATTCTTCAAATTCCAAAACTGTATGCTCCAAACTCCAAAATAAAATATCAATCTACACCAAATCAAAATAAAAGCATACTATAAGTAACATTTCAAACAATTTAATACTTGATTCACACTAACATTTAATTAACATTCTTTATATTATGCTACTAATTCACCCTAGGGTCAAATCCTAATTCAAAACTCATAATTCCTAATGTCTAATTTTTTTCGGCAAATACCAATGTTAAGAGAACCGGACCGGTCATCGAACTGGTGAAGGCACTGGTTCAAGGTTTAATATTCGGACCGCGGTTGAATCGGGGTCAAACCGGTTCAATTAAATATATTGAAATTTATTATTGTAATGTCTTATGAAATTATTTAGCAAAAAATATATATAAGTAAGTAATGTATAACATCAAATTTATACAAAATTAAGTTTAAAATCAACATAATCTTACCTTTAATACATCAAAATATTCAACCTAACAAAATAGTTGTCTAACAAACCAACTAAACATCTTAGATTAATATCATAAGTCATTAAGTCCAACATAACATTACCTAATATTTATCATAACTCCAATACAACATTATTAAATATGAAAACTAATCATAATATTTAGGTTTTGGGAAAATGGAAGTGACGTTGTTTTTTGTCCTGTTTTTGACTTCTTTTTTTTTTTTCAATAGTTAAATAAGAACCAAGTAAACCGGTTCAACCCCAATTTTTCCGGTTTTAGTTTGGTTCTACCGGTTAAACGCCGGTTCTACTGTAGGCCGGTTTTCTGCTTAAGTTGGGCCATTTAGTCACCGGTTCCCGGTCCAACCGGTTCAACCAGCCGGTCCGGTTCTCTCAACATTGGCAAATACACATGCACCCATCCTTAAACCCTAAACACACACCCATCATAAACTAACTCCCACCAATATCCTAATCTAAATCCCTACCGCCTAGGTTCGAACCTTGGACCTTCAACTTCCGAGCCTTAAAGACCTAGTACATGACCATGTGGACTATTGCCCACTTGTCTCCTAATGTCTAATGGCTAATTCCTAACCTATACATGAACAACTAAATTACACTAATCTAACCTTAACATACAACTAAACTACCTACTAATCAACAAAATAAAAAAACAGAGATAGGGAGTCTGAACCCTTACTAGTGGTTAGAGCTGGGTATACGAATTGGGGTCTGCGGGCCGATCCGCGGGTTGGCGAGTTGCGCGGGTTTGGGATACCAAAAATCTTGACCGTTTATCAATGCGGGCTTAAGCGGACCGACCCATTTATCTGCGGGCTAAACGGGCCAAATCCGCGGGTCCCGCGGGTTATGTGCGTACCCGCGTAGGTGTGTATATAGGCTTTTTTTGGCTCACAAGTTCATCACTTTCACTTGAGCTTTAAAAAAAAATCAAACATGTGAGTATATTACCCAACCCACTAAGCATTTTAGGCAAACCAAACATGTGAGTATGTGACCCAATCCACCAAATTACATTTAGAAGGAAAAAAGGCTGTCTTTTTTTTTAAAAAAAAATACCCAAAAAATTGGATTAAAACAGCAAAAAAAAAGCTTATGCGGGACCCGCAGGTAGCCCGCGGATTTATGGTGCGGACGCGGGCCAAAATTTCATCGATCCATTTAACATGCGGGCTTATGCGGGTTGGTCCATTTATTCGCGGATCATGCGGGGTGAGGTGGGCCGCCTGCATACCCAGTACTACTAGTGGTGGTGGCAGAGGTGTGGTGATGCCACAGTGGTGGTGGTGGTGGTAGTGGCGGTGCTGGAAAAGGAAAAGGGCTCAATCACATAGAGTGAGACGGAGAAGAGGGAGTAGAGAGACAAGATGGTAGTGGTGTTGGTGGCCGTGGGTTTTGTGAGAGACAAATAGATAGAGAGCGAGGAAAAGTGATGAATAAAGGGAAGGTCGTGGAGGGCTGGGGGTGCGTGTCGTTGGACGGTGGTTCGACGACGTTTGAAGGTTGAGGGCATTTGGGGACCGCGACAGTGCTTTGCTTTGGTGCGAGAGAGAAAGAAGAAGCGAGGAAAAGAAATAAGGAAGAAAGAGTTCGGCTGCGTTGTTGACCTAAAACGCGCTACAACCGACGATATTTAAAATTCAAATTAGCGTTGGCCAAGCATACGCTAACATGGACATATGGCCTTGGATGTTGCGTGAATACTGTGGGCTTTAGCCGTCGCTATATTTAGCGTCGGCTTAGCCAACGCTACGTTTAGCGTTGGCTAAACCGACGCTATGTGGTGGTTCATTTATTATTGCGCTAAAACTTAGAGTCGATGTTAATTGATCGGCACATTAAATTCCTACAAGAAGGCATGGAAATAGCATTTGTTTTAGCTGACGCTAATTTGACACTAATTAAAAATGAAATCTGCCTATTATGTGGCATGTTAGCGTCGCATTGGCCACCACTATTAGTGTTTATGTCGTGATCGACACTATGCTTACGTGGCTAAATCAATACATTTTAGTAGTGTCCGTTAGTTAATGACTTATGCTACAACTAAACATTTTCTTCTAAAAAGTGACTTTTATATGTATTACTCTTCCTATTCTAAAATAATAGTTATTGTAGCAAAAAATTTATATTCTATATTATTTGCCACTTTTATGTATTTATTATTTTTGGCATCCTTCTTCTCAGTAAGTATTCTCTTCATTCATATTTAATTGTCCAATGAAGGGTAAAATATAACCTAATTCCATCCTTGGAAGGGAGTAATTAAAAAAAAAAACAACCTTAAAACCTTGATGAATAGCACAAAAAAATATTCCCTTCGATAATATTTATAAGAAAATTTTAACTAATTTACATATGTTAAAAAAATTAGTTAATAATATTAGAGTTAACAAAGTTTATATTAACTTTTTAAAGTTTTTCCTATTTAATTTTTTTGTTTTACCAATCTCTTTCTATTCTCAATTCACTTTAATTAAAATAAGACTATAGATAAATACTATTATTAAAAATTATAAAATTATTAAATATTATAAAAGTACTATATATGAAAAGAAAATATTTAATACTTCGTGTATTTTAAAAAATAACTTATAAATATGGAGATAATTTTTTTTTAAAAATTGACTTATAATCACAAAGATAGTGAAAAAAAAAAAGCAAGTCAATAAGTTGTATTAGACTATTAGTACTAGAATTCAACAAATATACTGTACTAATAGCAGCCTCCTTCAACGTTGATGAAACGCGGCTAAAGAATTTTGCTCTTTTCTGTTTTCTCTCTCTCCCTCCTCCCCCAATTCGCTAGGGTTCACTTCCCGTTTCAACCGTTCATCTTCAATCTTCGCAGGATCCTCCTCTTCTCCTTCGTACACTGCTACAGTCCACAGATTTGCCATGGAGGTAATATCCCTACTCTTAATTTGTCCTATTCAATTAAAGTATTTAGAACATGATTGTTGCGTTGCGGCGTTGTTGTTTGTGATTTTGTTAGTTGCAATTATGTGAACCGATCATTTTTTCGAATCGTTGATTTCTAGGGCACCGCGATTGAAGATAACAAGGAGCCTCAGTCGGTGGCACATCTGACTTCAGCAGCTGCTTTTGTGGAGGGTGGAATTCAGGATGCTTGTGACGATGCTTGCAGCATATGCCTCGAAGCTTTCTGTGATAATGATCCTTCGACGGTATCTTTCTTCGGAACTTTTCAGTGTTAATTTTGTATTTATCACTTTTCAACGATTTCTTCTCACGCTTTCCGCAGGTAACGAGTTGCAAGCACGAGTTTCATCTTCAGTGTATTCTGGAATGGTAGTGCTACATTCGCTTCCATCTTTTACAGCTTTCAATTTAGTTAATTTTCGACTGTGCTGTAGTGTGAACTATTTTACTAAAATGTTGCTGTCATGACTTTGTTGGAAAAATGAGTTAAACTTTGAAATTTTGTAATTACGAAGTATTTTTATTTTTTAACAGAACTGTTACCATAAATTACCTATATGTAAAGTAGATTAAGTGTGTGTTTCGGGCAAAACTGAAATTTGTGTCAAAATGGCTTTAGTGATGCCTTTGTGTTCAATCGCTACTTTGAAATTGGAGTTTTCTGTGTTTCTATTAAGTGTGTGTTTCGATTTCGGTTGTCAAATATATTAAATTGGTTTTTGCTCAACAGAATGAAAGTGATACTTTTGTTCTAAGTTAGTTAAAATCCTTTTTCTTTGAGCCGACTGGCTTTCATTTGGTAATCCAAACATCTTGCTACATAATGATATGGAGATGGAAGTCAGTTGGGTTGCTTCTAGGGAAATCCATATACACTTAAGTTGATCTATGTTTTGGCTATTCCTTTGATGAATGGTTTTTTATAACTCTTTTGTCTTTGCTCCTGATTCTCTGAATGCTCTGGGTCTTCCACCTGTCTTTTGAACATATTGCATTTTGTCAATTGTATCATAGTATGATGAAGTGATTGAAGTTGAAGTTTATTTTCTTATAAGCTGGATGTTGAGGTAGTGAGGCACTAATGTATGAACTGACTGTGAACATAAAAAGTTGTAATTTTTCTTACTTCCAAAATTCTATGACATGTTGGAGTTAGGGTGGTGAGCCTGGACTAAATTATGTCTATGTAGTTAGTCACGTATGGTTCTCGTAGTTACTGTAATAATTGCATCTAATGAAGGGTGAAAGAACTTACTCTGCAAGCGTCAACCCGGCCGACAAGTTTAAAAATTTATAAATTTGTCTGTATGGTACTTTTAGTGTCAAGTGTCAGCAGTGCTGAGTGTTGGGTTTTTGAATTGTATGCACTAAGATATATTTTCATTTGGCGAACTAAGGAAAGTAAGACAAAATTTTCACCTGAATTTTGAGTTTAACTTACATACTTATATATATATATAGGTGTCAAAGAAGTTCCCAGTGTCCCATGTGTTGGCAAAGCATCAGTCTCAAAGATCCAACCAGGTTTTGTTTTTTTCTCCCTTTTTCTTACACTTTTTTGTTGTTTTCTGCAGTTCTTTGACTTCTTTCAACTGTTTGTTTTCCAATACTTATATTTCTTTGGGTTTGTTGTTGCAGCCAGGAATTACTTGAGGCAGTGGAGAAGGAGAGGAACTTTAGGTTCAATCCATCTAGAAACACAACAATATTTCATCATCCTACTCTGGGGGATTTTGAGTTGCAACATGTTTGTAGTTCTGCTTATGCAATTTTGTAAACATCTTTCCATTTTGTTATCATGCATTATGTGATTTTTGTGTTCTCATGCAGTTGCCTATTGGTGCAAATGATGGTGATCTTGAAGAGCGTATTATTCAGCACTTAGCTGCTGCTGCTGCAATGGGGCGAGCACGCCATGTTGCTAGAAGGGAAGGCCAGAGAAACAGGTCATTAGCTCAGGGTCGCCCACACATTTCTGTATTCTCTACTCATCCTAATTCACCTTCTGTGGCACCAGCTTCTTCCTCTCCAATTCAGACGGGGGATGGTGAGCCTACTCCTACAATTGCTGTTACTTCTGTGTCTCCAACTCAAGCGACTGCAGAGGAAATGCCACAGCCAACTTTAGTTCCTCCTGTAGAAGCTGACCAGGTTTCTGTCTCTGGATCTGGGTCTGTTGCTGTTACTTCTGATCATCATGGATCTTCTTATAATGATAGGTAATCATATTTCGTCTTGAGTTTCTGGACCAATTTAATATTTAGTAAGTTAAAAAAAATGCATAGGAAAGCTTCAGATTTTCTTTTGACATCTTGGAAACTTCACACAGGAGATCTCCTAACCAGTCTTCTCCAAGTACTCAAGACAGGGCAGGACCATCAGAATTCCAATCATTTTCAGAATCTCTGAAGTCTAGACTGAATGCTGTGTCAACAAGGTAGAGTGAAATGACTATTCCATTTAACATGTTGGTGTAATACAATTGAAGGTTTCATTCATCCTTTTGTAAACATAAACACTATTTGATACCTATATCTGTTGTCTTATCAGATACAAAGAGTCTATTTCCAAGAGTACAAGAGGGTGGAAGGAGAGATGGTTCTCTCGCAACACCTCTATGTCTGATCTGGGATCTGAAGTTAGGAGAGAAGTTAATGCAGGAATTGCCACTGTGTCACGCATGATGGAACGTCTGGAAACAAGAGACAGTAATAGAATCAGTGACAATTCTGCACCAAGTAAGTTAGAGGATGGTTCAGTTTCAGGCTCCAGTAACCTGCATTCAACTGGCACTGAAGGTGACTGTCATTTGAGCGACAACAGCACAAAAGCATCTTCTGCTGCAGGTTCTAGTTCTAGTTAAGCATACAGAAGGAATTGCATCGATTATAAGCATTGTTTTGTCAAAAAGGTAAAATAATAATTTTATATTGAACTCTGATGAGTTACTATTGACTTGTGAGGATTCTAGTTCATGTCCTGTTTACTCTCCCATCCCCTGAACAACTCTAAATTTTTTTTTCAAACTTTCTCTGTGCATGGGCTTCCAGGCTGTCTAACCATATTCTCACCGGGTTCATGTACCATCCATCTCCTTACATGTCCATTTATTCCATTTCTTAAGTCCAAAGGATAGGAATACAAGCTTCACACGCTAACACACACACACATATACCCACGTGTTTTTTAGTAGTGCATTAGCAAGTTATAAGAATTTTTAAAATATATCCACAAGGTGTAGCTTGTTAACGCACTCCTATAAAATAAATGGGTGTATGTTAGCAAGCCCTATAAGGGTTTGCTAACGTACACCCACTTAGTGCGTTAGTAAGCTATGACTTATTTTTTAAAATACACCCAAAAGGTGTAGGTTGCTAATGCACTCCTTCTGAAAACAAACAAGTACAACAAGTGGGTGTATGTTAGCAAACCCATATATATTGCTAACCCATATATATATATGATTTCAATAGTAAAATTTCAATGGATGAGATTTAGTCCATTTTTAACAGGAAAGGGAGGGAATCTATTTCCATTCTCACCCATATCATTTTCCTTTCGTCTGTTGCTTGAATACAAAATGTTATAGTCAATTATATTTCTGTTAAGCAGGAAGCTTGATATGGTTTCCGTATTCTGTCATACAATCAGTGTATGAGGGATATTTGATGAGATGTGTTTCCTAATCTGATTCATAGCGTAGGAAACCGTCTCTCCCTCTTTAGTTTCATTAATTTCAAATCATTATCACTATGTACATTGCTTGCATTTGCTTATAGAAGATGTTTCTGTGATACCAGGTAGAAGAGCCCATTGGAGGACATGAAATTCTGTGTAGGTGGTTTGCTCTCTGTTCTCTGGCGCAGGCTTGGATCTATTTACCTTGGAGATGTTAATCAACCACTGTGATATTGGAAAAAAAAAAAAACTAGTAAAGGCAGCAATGATCCTTTGTTGTTTGAAACTTAGTAAACCTATATATATATATATGTATGATTGTATATTCACCTTGTAAACTTATTTATGAATATTTCCATAAAACCTTGCACAAAATAGTAAAATACGATATTCATGCCACTTCTAGTTCTAGAGATAATCACTGTTTTTCAACTTTGCATTATGCGGATAATATTTTGCAGAATTAGTTATGGCACTAATTTATTGAATAATAAATATTTATACATTAATGTGATAAAGAAGTTAATAAAAAGTAGTGAGCAATTTTTATTTGCATTTTACCATAATTGTTTGTTTCACTCTTCCGATTTAGTGCTAAAACTTATTTGTAGTATAAAGTTATACGTGTTAATGAATCATGACTGTATAAATGTTGATGAAACTGTGTATTGAGCTATTCAAGCCATGCATAGCTATTTTATTTTACACCATCGGGTATCAATTGATACTTCACCTGTTAATAGATTAGCAGATACTCTACCTTTTTTTTATTGTTACACTTTCTCGTATATTTAACTGAATATGTTCTACCTATGTCTAACCTAAGTGAAGAGGCTTTCTACCCAATGAGTGTTATGATTTGGGTCTTACTCGATTGGTAGTAAAGCAATCTAAAGCCATTTTATTTTGAGATCCTTTAGTGAGATTAATTATGAAAGGCTCTGTTATCAATAGTGGCCGTTGCGGCCGCAATAGCGGTGTTGCGGTGCGGTGCGGCCCCCTTCCGCCACAGTGGTGCGCCGCAATTGTAGTTTTGATATCGCGGCGCAATAGTGGGGAGAATAGCGGCTAAACTGCGGCCTGTAGTGGCGCGATGAAGACGATGCGTGTCTAGGGTTTTGTTTTCTTGAAACTTATATGTTTTTTGTTACTAAAAGGGGTATTTTAGTCTTTCCTCAAGGACACTAATTTTTTTTTTTAAAAAACAACCCCTAATAATGCACAATCAGAAGACCCACGACGTTTCTTCCATCAAAAGACCAACACAAGCCAAAGAGCAGCAGCACGCTCCTACCTCTGTCTTCTCCAACCTTTTCTTCGTTTTCAATCGACATTTTCCAGGACGTTTTGTAGAGAACACATTGCTCTGTTTCGTTGTTCTGCCCTGTTTGCATTTTCTCTCTGCTCTTTTTCTATCTGCTTTGTTCTGTCTCTCACTCTCCCTCTGTTCTATTCTGCTACAATGACATCTTCTCAGCCAGCCATCTGTTTTGTTCGGTCTTCCACTCTCCTAGTGTTTTTGTTTTTTTTTTGGACTAATTGAATATTTGGATTATTGTTTTTGCATGTTTTGATATGTTTATACACTATGGAATTATGATTATTCATTGTGAATAATGAAAGTGCGTTTAACTTTAGGTATTTTAAAATTTTTATGCAATTATTTGAGTAGAATATGACTCAACATATTTAGTTCTTTTAGTGAACCTAAATTTTGCTGTAGCGGTCATCCTGTTATCCGCTATCCTGCTATAGCATTTTGGGGGTCGGCCGCAATGCATTGCTATCCGTGATCGATAACTATGATGAAAGGCTCGAGCAACATTGGAAAGTTCCTGGATAACAATTGTCGTTACCGATTCTATTGGAGACTTCAAAATTGTAGCAATATTAGCTTTAAGTCTTAAAAGGAGAATGTTTTATTATTGCAGTTTAACACAGCATAACAAGTACTTGATGCCCTCAATGTTATTTTTGGCTATTTATAACTTGTCATCACTTGCATTTATCTAAACTTTGGTGAAGTTCAAATTTAGGACAAAAAGGTAAGCTACTACAATAACCTTGCATGCCCATTAGTGTTTGAAGCCATAACTTTCCCAATATGCTTCTCCTTGAATGGTTTATTGATCAACGTCAACTTCTCTGTTGCTTCTAAATTGGAATTAATAATGAAGCAACTGCAATAAACAATAAAACATAAACGTTTGCAAGATTGTTTGAAGCCTTTATACTTCGCCATAATGCTTCTCTAAGAATTGTTTGATGATCAACATCAACTTGTTTGATGGTTCTGAGTTTGGATCAAGAGTGAAGAAACCATGTTGTTGACCTTCAAATTCTACATACTCTATATTCTTCCCCCAATTCTCAAACCTCTTTGCATAATCCTCTGCCCTGTCTTTAAGCAAATCATTTTCTCCAACCACCATTAGAATTGGATCAAGATCAATTGTTTCAAGGCTCTTGCTAACTGGCCCAAATGGATTCACAAGGGGATGATCCGTAGTTTCCCCAATGGGTATAGAAAGCCTCCAATACCTGTTCAATCAAGAAGAACACAGACCTTGTTAGCAACAAACTATTGAAAAAAACACAGGAATCTTTTGTGTACGCCAAAATTTTTACATTGTTTATCTATAATAGATTATTAATTACTTAACTAACATTACTAACCTTATAAATGCAAATAAATGATGATAACAAAATAAATACAAGTATATCTAATTTGCCAACCTATCAATAAGTTTTAAATTGAGAAAAGCATCTTTTGGTCCTTCAACTTCTGACTTAGCTGGGATAGTTCCTCCAAAAAAGGGTGCCAATAAAACATAACCCCTAACCCGAACTGGCGCCAACTCAGGCGAACCAAACCCGAACCGAACTGCCAAATTATGAGCTATATTTCCACCGGCTGAGTCACCTAAAATGAACACGCGGCTAAAATCAGCCACTTCGCTCAACCAGGGATCCGGCTCATCGCTCACAGCTTGCGCTTGAAGCCACTTAACAGCTGTGAAGCCGTCATCAATGGCATCTGGGAGCCTATTCTCAGGAGCCAGCCGATAATCCGGAGCAACTACCACAGCTTGAAGATCCGAAGCAAGCCGAAAGCAATAGTTATGAAAGTTAGGCCAAGTGCGTGAGCCAATGCAGAAGCCGCCGCCATGGAAGTAGTACAAAACAGGAAGCTTGGAGCCGAATGAGCCGGCTGGCTTATAGAGCCGAAGGGAAAGATCATGGGCAAGGTCAAAGATCACGTCTTTCCACAAAACGGTGCCGTTTTCATGGACAGGTACGTTGAAGCTTGAATGTGAAGAACGAACTATGGAACCGTCACTATAGACACGAAGGACCCCACGACACTCGTCCACTACATAGGGCTCGGACTCCGAAGTTGTGGACATTTTTCCTTTCTATTAAATTTTGGAATCACGGTGGATTTGTGAGGGAAAATTGGGAATATAAAGAGGAAATTTAAGGAAGATGAAATTGATGCAAAAGAGTTAATTGGTGATGAATGACGATTGATTAATTGTCGTGAACGAATTGTTGTGAGAAGTAGTGTAGTTGCTATGCTAGACAAACATGGCCGAAGAGCGGTTTAGTCCTTACCTTACGCGGCGTCGTTTTGTGTGGCTGTCATATGCGTCATGTGGCTATATTAGATTATGGGTAGGTGTCCTTAGGACACTAGTTAAATTTACTAGAAGTATAAAAATAATTATAAGAGTGTATTATTTCATTTTTTGTGAATACAAAAAATTACATATTCCAATATGTTTTTGCTATATTTAAGACACTAAATATTATTGGGTTATGCTAAACAGTGCCCTAAAGACACTTGTTAAGGTGTAATAAATACACTTTTGTAAATGATTGGAGTTACTATAAATAATATTTATTAAGTAGTTTTCAAGTTTCGAAATATTAAAATCTATTATTTTCAATAAAATATTACTATTTTTGTAATCTTATCTAAGGTCTTTACAGCATTGTTTATCATTTTTCAATATTATTTGTCTTAGATTATTAGTTAACTTGTTTTGTTTGGCTCTTGCTGGTTCTCACTACTCCCATTTTTTGGTGCATCACACCATTTCTTTTTTAAAATTAGTTTTCCTTTAGTTTGCTTGATGCTACTTTTCTCACTACTCCCATTTTTGGCACATCGCACAATTTTTTTTTTTAAAATTAGTTTTCTTTTGGTTTTTAGAAATTGGGAATTTATGAATGTGGATGAGATTAGCACTATTCTTATTGTTTTCAAAATAAGATTTCTTTTGGTTTTTTTTTGCTTGTCACTACTTTTCTCACTACTCCCATTTAACGGTATTTAAAAATCGTATGCGTCTAGTAATTAAAAATTGTTTGCTTACAGATTTTAAAAATCATTAGTTATAATTATATAAATTTATGCTTCATTTAATTTTCAGTTTTTAAATCCATGAGTAAACAATTTTTAATTACCGAACACGCACGATTTTTAAAATCAGTTAACATGTGCTTAATTCACTTTGATGTGAATGAAATATTTCTTGTCTTATGATGATTACCTTACCCATCGAATTTGATTATTTACTATGGCTTATGCAATAATAATGCTAATAGTGTTCCAAGACAAAAGTACACCTAGCTAAGCAAACCCTTTCTATAAAACAAGTGAGACGTCCATTCTTGAGAAAAACTATAAAATACATCTATTAAAGAAAACATGTTAATTGAATTTATGTAATTATTATCAGCAGAGTACAAAAGCAAGCACACTAGTTTTGACGAGATATTTTGTTTGATAGCAAAGTCAAGTCAATTTACTTCAGGATACCCTTTTTAACCAAAAGAATTTCATGCTTTAAATCATTTCTCTAAAAATCGGATCGGACCGACGAGTTGAACTAGTTTAACGATGGATCGAACCACTAGTCAGTTTGGTCAAGTCTCTAAACTGCCCAATCACAAAACCGGATTTGGGCCTATAAACTAGTTAAAACCCGCAAACTGCCCAAGAATGCCCAAGAATCGAACTGCTAATGTTAAATTGGATCAAGAGTAATACTAAATTCTCCTGTCAATCCTCTACATATCCTCTTAAAACTAAAAAAAGTAACTACTAAATAAAAAATTAAATATATTTTGTATTTTGGAAATATAAATAACATTTAATACATTTCTTATCAAATACTCTCTCTGTTCCAAAGAGAGAAAATATCTTTATTCTTATTTATCTGTTCAATTATATTTTTAATGTAACATTAATTATACTTTTACCAATTTTAACTTTATGTTTAATTGGAGACTAATCAATGCTCTACTATCTAATCAATCAAACAATAAGAGATAAAGGGTATTATGGAGAGTTCAAAGTTTATATTAAAAAAAATCATAACAATTATTATATTTTTTAATATGTGTGATTTTCTCTCTCCACACAGTTAAATAGAAACAGAGGGAGTAGTAAATAAAAAAAATTAATTAGAGGAGTAGTACGAAAATATAGAATTATTTGTTGAACCAATTTTCCTACAAATATCACAAAATGATGAAAAATTAATTACCTTAAGTGCAATGTGCCTTGGGATTGGGATTAGGGGTGGCAATGCAGGCCAGCCCACCCCGCAGCGGCCCACCTCACGGCTGGCCTGCAAAAATGTGGGGCGAGACGGGCCAGCCCGCACAGGAAAACGGACCCATTTCTTCAGCACAGCCTGCTTTTATGAAGGGTTATGCGGGTTGCGGGCTAGCCCACATAGCCCGCCAATTAAATTTTAAAAAAATCTAAAAAAATTAAAAAATTATAAATCTCATTATCTCTTTAAAAAAACATAAAAAAATATTCTAAAAAACCTTAAAAAAATCATATTAATTCCAACACTATATAAAAATAATAATATTAATTATTCAAAAGATCTAAAAATTTTACAATGTATTGTTTTTACAATAATATAAGAAATTTATGTTAATTTCATAATAAACAAATGTAGAACTAGATGCCTCACTCTGCCTCTTTGTCTTTGTGTGTTTATTATTTTTAAAGGAACAAAGCAGGCCTAACACCAAAAAGCAAAAAAAGGCTTGATTCAAAAATTTTTATACAACTTATTCAAAATTTCAGTTTTTTTAAACAAATGAGCTCGTGGGCCAGCCCGCACCGCACAACTGTTGGCCCGTCAAAAGTGCGGGTTATGCAGGTCAGTGGGTTGCTTCTATATAGCCTGCCCCGCATATAAATGACGGGTTATGCGGGCCGGCCCACCAGGCCAGGCCCGTTTTGACACCCCTACTTGGGATGGAACAAGAGCGCTCTTTTACCACATTATCTACCACTGTTGCTTCACATTATATGTGGTATTTTATTTTATACTCCATCCGTTATTGAATATAAGCAATTTTTTAAAAACTTTTATGTTATTTTTTATAAGCAAATTTAACTACATCCACTTGCATTTAATGAAAGGTTATCTAAACTACCCGCCTCTCAATTCACTCACTTATTTATTGCAATGGTTATAAAGTGGAGAGAATATAACATGACAAAAGACATTGTAGAAAAATTCATTATTTTTTAAATAGTTCTAAGGAAATTAAATGAGACTAACTAACTTTTTTAAATGGTGTAAGGTAAATATTTTTTTTTTTGCTTATAATTGAAAACAAAGAAAGTATAATTTTGTACTACTTTTTGAAAAATTGAAAATTCATCTAAAAAATGGGCAACCTGTTTGCCATTTACATAATGTATTTTGCATATTTTATTACTTTTATATGTATATATAATATATATTCATATCAATTTACAATCACGGTTTAACCATTAAACCTTTAACCAAAGACTAATTCGATTTTTAGAATAATACTATGATCTTACTTTTAGAGGGGTATTTCGGTGAACTCAAACTTTATATTCCTTGCCAACTACTTAAAGATATGCCAAAGTCACAACTTATAAATAAGAAATAATATTATTAAAATAATTGTAACTTGATGATTAGCACCACCGACAAATTTCCATGAGAAACACAACGAGAAGAAGCACCGTATAAGGGAATGGAATTATGGAAGCAAAACTAAGGGCCATAAATGTTTGAATACTTTGCCCCAAAAAAATGCCTCTCTCTCATACCTAACTGTTGAGGGATACACAAAACCAAATTCATTTAATATTGAGACCAAAATCATTGTTAATTGTATAATAATGGATTTTTCTACTACACCCAACGAACACTATGATTATAGAATTACGTTCCTATAATCACTTCCACTTGTCATTTTATGTGCCAAATATATAGTGATTATCATCATCATTGCATTTTTTTTATATGATTTTTCTAGTGCAAGGTATTTTGTGCCACAGCCATAATACTATAATTCTCACTCTCTTATTATTAGTCTTTCATTGCATATATATTCGTAAGTGCTGCTGATTATAGTCATAGTTAATTAAACAATGCCATGAATAAACAAACTGTATATGTGCCTTGAAATTATTAGTATGAGTTGAGGTTGAAACAATGAGAGTTTCTATTGCCATTCTTTTTTAGCTATTATTTTTTTCTAGGAAAAAAATAAACTATCATTATTTAATAGGTACTACTGTAGTTGACAATTTCTTTTTATTGCTTTGGTTTCTAAATAAAAAAGATTTATCTATCTTTTTAATGTTGAGGTTGACACAGTTAATGTGAGGCTATGTCACTTACACAAGTGGTTGAACGATTTTTAACTTTTTTAAATGTAAAAAATCTCAACTGGGAAGATTACCCTTAAGGATTAGTCATCGTGTTTGTGTCGATAGATACTCTGAAAAAAAACCTTGACATTATCAAAAGTTTAGCTTCAAACAATATATAATGGAAAAAAAAAAACCGGTTGTGAGAAGTTGGCATGTGTTGATATCAAGCAGTAACTTTCAGGTAGTAGAGAATTAATATATTGAAAACTGATAAAACGTAACCATGCAAATAATAGAATTAATAATATAAGCAATGGGGTTATTAGTAATTAATTAATAAACCAAGGAATTCTTTCCCTCTCAATCAAATATTATTACCTTATTTCAACCCTCACATTCATGTCACATGAGAAGATAAAAGTGAAGATGAAGTAAAGAAAAAGCCCAATAGATAGGTACTAACAGCCCTCCGGTGGGGGATAGGTCACCCTCCATACATAGAACACTCGTGTTTGCAAATGGCCATATTATTATAAGAAAAAGGAAAAATTTGTTATATAAATCCCCTTTTTAATTTTCAAACGTTTCCACCAAATCTCATAACTTACCTTCTAAATCTATTCATCCAAATAATATTATCCTATGCAATTATTATTTTTTGTTTTTTTTTCTTCTTTTTCTCTTATTGCCAATTCACCTCTACCAAACGTAGGGATGAACTTAATTTCTATTGTCCTTGCCATTACATTAGCTTTTTCTAGAAATTAATTAACGTTTTGTATGATATTATATATTATTATTTATTAATTATTAATTGTAATTGAATTTTTAGAGGTGTTGCTTTTTGGTTCCTTTGAATGGTACACACACCGTCTCTAGAAGACAGAAACAGCTAAGCGGATGCACGAACAAAATTAGCATATATGAGAGAACCCTAGGCCAAGTGGGCACCACCACTCTTAATTCATAAGTGTATCTTGTTTATTTGCTTTGCTCCATGGATTCAATGATTTGTCTCATAATAATATCAATTTTTTTTAACAAAAATAAAAATTGACAAATTAAAAGTATTTTTTACGTATACGGTCGAAATTTAAACTATTGTCTGAATGTTTAAAAGACCTAATTATATATCTAATGTCCTTAAATTTGTTGATAAAAATAAAGCTAAATTAACTTTTTGGTTCACATACTTATGCTTATTTTCGTTTTAGTGTCTATAAAAAGATTTTTTAGCTCATACGAATGTGGTTCGTTTTCATTTTAGTCCACTACACTATAATTGATTGTTAGTAATATTTTTGAAAAAAAAGAATCACTAAAAAAAGTTACAAAATCAGTAAAAATTTTGTCTTTGCACATTTGCAATATTTGTATCCGTATAAAGGCTACATTGTTAAAATGTTTCAGTACCATTTAAACAATGTTGTCAAATCATTAAAAAAAATACTGCTTTTTAACATTTGTAACATTTTTTAGACATGTTATATAAAATCAATATTGTTAAATATCAAGTGTAATAGTGACTCTTATAAGAAAAAATATTTTTATTAATTTCTACCATTAAATTCCACAGTTTCTCCCCTACAACCACCACGACGACCATCATGACCACTACCTTGGTGGTTTCTCTTACCACCACCGTTTGTATAAGGTGCGTCTCACCACAACGGGCCTATCCTCGAAGTTTGACAGCCATTGAACTAGAGGCGCAACGCCACGTGCCGCTTCTTCCTTGCGGCATTCACCCAGTGTCGCAATTGTTTGTGACGCGGGTGAGCCCATAATGGAGGTTCACCAGTAGTTCGTGACGTCGCCGATTTCGCCTTGATGTTCTCAATTTGACTTTGTGAGATGGTGGTGGTCGTGGCTACGAATGTAGCGGTTGCAGTGGTGGATTTGCAGGGATCAATAAAAAATGACGATAAAAACTAAAACGAAAACAAATAATATGTGTAAGGACTAAAATTAATATTTTTTTATAAGAAATAAAACGAAAATGAAGTATAAATATAAGTACCTAAAATTAAAATAACTAATAAAAGAGAAAATTATATTTGATTAAATATTATTTGTAATCGGAAAAACAAGAAAAAATAAAAATAGAATGTATTAAAAAATATACAGGTGAATTTCACTCCGGCGCATCAAGTCCAGGCTATGGACCATTGGACCCAATGGCTGATCCATATTAAATGCACTTTAAATAATTCAACTTTCATTAATTAACAACTTAATTATTCTATGCGTGCAAATTGTGAAGTAGCACGTCCGGTCCTCATTATTTTTTCAATATTTCTTTTGTTTTGTTTTGTTTTGGAAGATCACTGACTAATCAGAAAGTGAAGATTACATTAGGAGATTATTACTCAAATTCACACAAAAACTAATCACTTAAAATAAAAAAGGACCAAAACTGCTCTTCAACTCGTGGAGAAGGTAAAAAGTAAAAGCACACAGGAAGACAGTTAAAATCCTCCATCACAATTAGTGTTATACTATTATCGGTTTTTATATATTATATAGGTTAACTATTTTAAAAGAAAATTTTTTTATAAGAAAAAATAAAATTAAATTTTGTGTTTCATAAATATGTATTTATTACTTATGCTTTTTTTTATTTTAAGATTCTTATTCTATCTAAGGGTTAAAAAAACTATACTATTATATAATAA
Source organism: Cyamopsis tetragonoloba (assembly GCA_037177725.1). Lineage (NCBI taxonomy): Eukaryota > Viridiplantae > Streptophyta > Magnoliopsida > Fabales > Fabaceae > Cyamopsis > Cyamopsis tetragonoloba. The sequence goes on from CM074122.1 coordinate 21,812,235, forward strand.
TATTCGAGAAAATTATAATAGTTTGTCAAAGTAAAAAGGAAATTATAATAATATACTAGTAATAAAGAAAGTGGGTTTATGTTATCATCCATTTATTAACTATTGTGACTGAGCCAGGTAGCAGTTGGTGTTGCTGGACCCCACATGAGACCCAGTTCGATACTGTTCTTGCTTCCTGCTTCCGATCTCACACTATTCCCCTCTTCTTATCCAATAAAAACCTGCCACGTGTGCAAACAGTATTCACAAAGCAACCGACACCCGTTGATTTACCCGTAAACCATAAACTAAAAGCAGAACCAGTACTTTTAGCAGCTAGACTCGGCTGTTTTTACCTAGTAAATTTTGGCACTCCAAAAATACTTTTTACTACTCTATTTCATTTCATCATTTACCATCCATTAATCTCATGTTGCATGGCATTTGAAATTTAATAGTGAAACAAGTTCTAAAGGACTGAACTGTAGTACAAGTATAACTTTGTGAGAGGGATCTTATTGCCGATTAGCATCACTAATCACTAATTTATTATAATTACCAACTCTTCACACTCATCATTAGCAAATTGAGCAAAACAAAACCCAACCATAAATCTTTGTATTTACCCTACCGTACCAAACCCAAAAGACCCACATAAACAAGTCCTGCCACAAAATCACAACACACCAAAAACCGAAAAAAATAAATAAACAAACACTGCAGGTAACAGCATTTCTCACTCTCTCTCTGGTGCTGCCTGAAGAATCTCCTCACCCCCAAAGCCGCCATGGACGGTGGCTTTTATGGCGTCACTTTCTTTCTCTTCCTCCTATTTGGCTCCGCATTCTCAGCTTCACCGGGTCAGATTAACTCAAACTCCATCCTCGTGGCTCTCCTGGACTCGCATTACACAGAGCTCGCCGAGCTTGTCGAAAAAGCCATGCTCCTCCAGACACTTGAAGATACCGTCGGAACTCACAATATCACCATTTTCGCTCCGAGAAATGAAGCTCTTGATCGAGATCTCGACCCCGATTTCAAGCGCTTCCTTCTTGAACCTCGCAACCTCTTTTCCCTTCAAACTCTTCTAATGTCACACATCGTCCCTGTTAGAATCTCCAGACCCGATTCCACCGGGTTAACCCGGCACCGTTCTCTTGTGAACAACCACCATGTGAGACTACACATCAATGAAACTACCTCCCACTGGTTCGTCGATGGTTCCCGCGTTATCCACCCGGATTCCGTAACCCGACCCGATGGTGTCATCCACGGGATCGACCGTCTCCTCGTTCCTCGCTCGGTCCAAGACGATTTCAACCGCCGACGTAGCCTCCGCTCAATCGCCGCCGTGAAACCCGAGGGAGCACCAGAAATCGATCCGCGGACGCACCGTTTGAAGAAACCCTCGCCGCCGCAGAAACCAGGATCTGCGCCGGCGCTTCCTATCTACGACGCGATGGCCCCCGGACCGTCTCTCGCTCCGGCGCCAGCTCCGGGACCAGGAGGACCGCACCACCACTTCAACGGCGAGGCTCAGGTGAAGGATTTCATCCAAACACTCCTCCATTACGGCGGTTACAACGAACTCGCTGACATTCTCGTTAACCTAACGTCCCTCGCAACGGAAATGGGTCGGTTAGTGTCCGAAGGTTACGTTCTAACCGTTTTGGCTCCGAATGACGAAGCTATGGCTAAGTTAACCACGGACCAGTTAAGCGAACCAGGTGCACCGGAACAGATCGTGTATTATCATCTCATACCCGAATACCAAACCGAAGATAGTATGTACAATGCGGTTCGGAGGTTTGGGAAGGTTCGGTTCGATACTCTCCGGTTACCGCATAAGGTTGTTGCTGAAGAAGCCGACGGGTCGGTTAAGTTCGGGCATGGCGACGGGTCCGCTTATTTGTTCGACCCGGATATTTACACCGATGGACGGATCTCCGTTCAAGGCATTGACGGCGTTTTGTTCCCTCCAGTAGAAGAAGAAGAACCCAAACCCGTGACCCGAACGGGTCAACCCGCTAAGGTGGTGGTTAAGCAGAGAAGAGGTGCGTTGCTTTCTCTCTAGTCTTTTACTTTCACTTTTATTATTTGTTTGGGTGTTCTTTAAGTCATGATAAATTAAAAAAGTGATTATGATGTGATGTGTTTAGTTTTCTTGGGTGTATTTTTTATTGGCAATTGCATTGTGCACCACTTGTTTTTGTGAGCACACCGACTGTTTTTTGGTCAATTTCAGAAATTAAACTTTGAAATTATAATTAATTTTCTGGAAATTAAATTATGAAATTGATTAATCAGAACTATCTGTATGAAAAAAATTTTGTTAGGAGAGATTGTATCACTTCGATGATTTATATGACTCTTAGAGATTAATATTTAACCGTCAGAAGGTATCATTAATGCACACCAAAATAAAATTATGGAATTGATTTAGAAAATCATTTCTGGCCTTGTGGCTAATTTTTTTGAAATTTAACTTCTAACCGAATTTAGTTTCCAGAAGTTAGAAAAAGACATCTTTTTAATCCTTTTATTTTTTTCTTTGGGTTTACTTTAAGTGAGGTTTTATTATGTGGCTAGACTTTATTTGGTTTTGGTTTTGATAAGTGAATTATTGGTCTTAAATGTTTCTTTTCGTTCTATTGATTTGGACAAGCAACAAGCGTGATGGAGGCTGGAACTTGAATGTATTTAATGTGATTTTTGCTTTTTAGGAGAAAAACTAGCCAAGGGAGGTGTCCGAAATAAGGAGGTTAAGGGGTAATTTTATGGTAGTCAGTTTCTTGCATAGGGCGTTTGAAATATGTGAGAATTTATAGCATAGTAATTGGGGACTTGAGTTGTAGATGTTGAAGTGTGTTATGCCATTTTTGCTTTTTATGCCTTTTTGTTTGTTCTTATTTGTGTCTGTTAGGTTTGATCATTAGAAAATACAGAGAATTGATGTGCAAAATAGAATTCTTAACTTTTAAGAAACATCAAACATGTCCAAACTTTAAAAAGTAAAGGTCTTAACTTTTATTTTTTTCTTAAAAAATATAAGGATGTAGTTTTCCTCCATATTGGAGTCCTTTTGAATCAAATGTGTCACCAAGAAATTTTCAGATTGTTGGAAGGCAAAATTTAAACTATAAGCATATTAAATAGGTCTATTTGATTTAGTTTTATTTTTTAGTTTTTCAGAACAGTATTATAGGAGTAAAACAGTTTTACAGTTTTCAGGAACTCTTTTTAAAAACAGAAAAATGAGTTTTCAATATGCAAGATATTTTAGTTTTCTGTTACAGTTAACAAACAAGCCCTAAATGTCAGAATTCAAAATTTCGGAACAATTTTAACTGCTTTAATTGTTTGTCAAATTTTAACTGCTTTGCTTTGCTCTGTATTAAAAATTACTGAACACAAGATTTTAAGGTTTCAATGTATCAAACTGATTTCTTTACAAAATTACTAGTTAGGTCAAGCAGTCAAGCTCCTAAAAGGTGGAAAGGAACTTTTGAAAAGAAGTTGGGGGTTGAGGCCAGAGGGTTCTTCTAGCTAAACAACTGACAAAATTAATCAAAAAAACAAAAAACAGAGAGAAGTGAAATCCCTAGACCTTTAAGTAGAACAGCCAAAATTTTTATCGGTGCTGATAATGAGATTTTATTTTTCCTATGTTTCTGTAATTTTCTCACCACTACTAACAGTTACCTTGCATTAGGTAGCTAGCAATCATATTTCCATGATCTATCTTCTCCTAGTTAAAAATCTTCACTTATTAAAATGTTCACCTGTAACCTGTTCTCAAAGAAACTTGTGACTTCTGTAATTCCTGCATTGAACGCTCATTGTTGAGCAGAGAACAGGGAAACTAATTGAAAGTAATGATATCTCCCAAAATAAAAATGAATGAAGAAAGTGATGAAATGATATAAGAGATAATTCTCCAGGTAGAATGTATCTCATGTTCGTTTCAACATTTGTTAGTTTAATCTTGGTTATCTCCTACTCCAACCTTGTAATACTGCATTTTCCTTCTTTTTGTTTCTTTGATATCTCTTTTGACATGATAATTAATGTATGAAATAACTTTTTTTGCTTTTTTTTTCACATCGGTGATACTTATTGACTGATTGAATAAATCAATTTACATAGTTTCTGTTTAAACTTATGCTTGAGTGGAATTGGAATGACAGGAAAATTGATGGAAGCAGCATGTTGGATGCTTGGAACCGTTGGACAGAATTCCAGATTCACCTCTTGTCAATAAAACAGCTCTCATGTGGACGCTAGCAAAACTCGTTAAAACAAAAAAAAAGTGAGATTATAACCTCATATCCCATGTTCCATGATAATTAGCTAATAAATGGGATCATGTTAACCTTGGTTAATGATTAAATATGAAAATTAATTAATTTCTTTTCTCGTGCATGACAACTTTCATTTGTTTCTCATGATCTTCTCACATGGTCACATTTATGTTTACTCACTGATAATTTGGCAGGATCTGGTCTCTATTACCACTTAGTTAATCATATTTTTAATATTAATGTATTATTAATTTCACTACATAGATAAAAGGGTATATTCCAAATCATAAAATATTTGAAAGAGTGATAATAGACATATATAAGTGACAATAGACTTGCCCGGTAATTTACTGAAATTGGATGTTTAAAACACAAATTCATCTCATTGTACAAAACTTCTTCATTCATATTTCTTTGGGTTTGACCAGGTGGTAGTTAGCCCCTTGCTTCTCCCCCATGTGAGTTAGAATATCTCAAATATCAGAAAATAAAATAAGTATAAAAGAATCCAAAAGAAGCTTTCTTTATAAACAAATAAAATTTAAAATAAACAAAAAAGAAGCTTCCTTTGTTTTTTGGACTTATGAAGCTTCTTATTATTATTACCCTTTGATTATTCATATTTTGGTGTGGGGTGGTTGAGGTTAATATATTTTTATGATTAATTGATTATCACATTATTTTCCAAATTTCTATTAAGTTGACCTTAAGCTTTGTTTTAATTTCCATGTAACATTGTTAATTTATTTACATGGCTTGATGATGCAGATGCACAGGAAATTCCAAAGATGTAAAAAGTCAACGGAATATGAAGGCCAGCATGGTTAATATAGCAGCTGTTTGGTTTTTCCGAAGTTTTTGTGATGCTCTTTTTTTTCTTTCTCCCTTCTTGATTTGGGGTCCTAGATGAGAGAACAAAACGTTCTTAATTCTCTGTTGGTAATACAAGTATAGTGCATATATTATATTATTATTATTATTATTATATTATATTATGTAATTTAGATTCAGTTAGTAGTAATGCTGCTGCTGCTACAATTCGTTAGGAGGTTGTGTTGGTGGGATGAAAGAAAAAAGTTTGCTGTAATAAGAAGGCAGGGAATCTGTGCCCTTCAATAAGTAATTTTACGCAGAAAAAAAAAATGGAAATGGAAATGGAAATGCATTAATAAAATTATGATTCTTTTCTGTAATGACATTTTATGCCACCCTTTCTTTATGCTTATGTGGTTATGCTCCTTTGATATTTTATATCCCTGCTAAGCTTTGTGCACTCTATAGTTTCCACGCTGCATTGTGGAAATTTATTTTTTTATTTCATTATTGTTTAATTTTTATCTTTGGCATGTGTTTGTGTGTGTTTGTCCAAAATACTTAAACAGGCATGTCTGGAGGTAAAACATGTAGGTTTTGGGGGCCTTGATTAAGTAAAAATCCTTACTTAAGTAATTGCATGTTTTGATTAAATTCTTAAAATTGATTTTGAGCTGAATTGATTTTGTTAATTAATTATGAATAAAATTGATTTTGAGCAAATCAGAAGTAACAAATAATTGTTTCTCATCAAACTATGGTTTCTTTTGTCCAAAATCAATTATGGTTCAAGTTTATCAAACATGATTTTTAGTCAGAATTAATTTTGAGTGAATCTAAACCATGGTTTAGGATTGACAAAAGTTAGTCCAAACATGCATTAAATCCTTATTTTTTGGATGTGGTGCTACAAGTTTATGGAGACGTTCGAAATGAGCAGCTGAATCTTTTATAGTAATAGGCTTCAACAAGATGGAGATGATGAGGGGTTGAACCCTCTATGAATCAAAATCAGAAACAGTAACTTGGGAGAAAGAGAGAAATGTGAAGAAATTCTCATTGATTGAAAATATAATTGTGTTAAAGATACAAACTTTATACAAACGAGGAAACAAAAGTGAGAAAAAAAACTAGGTAAAGAAGCACCTATAGATTTACTAACAAAAAGATATAGACTATTAACTAACTTAACTGTCATATGGACATAATAGAAAGATACAACCTCCGGTCCTGGTTATAAGCAAAAAAAAATTGAAATTTCTTAATCTACAATATAAGCAAATATTAACTTTCCTATATTTAATGTCATTTAACCTATCCAAATGGGAGAGAGAGTACTTTTTTGTAATTAAAACTTACCTTTTTGAATGAAATCAAGAGAATTAAATACATGTAACCAACTTTCTTAATATGCGCAAATTATGTTTTTTTCTTATAACTAGGACCGAAGGTAGTAACACTCTAAACCGAAGCAGAAACAGTTTCATACAAACAAAACTCTATTGGATCATCTTCTATGTTGTCTATATGTTGTCTATTAGCCTTCTGCAATCTGGAGAATGAATGTCAATCATTCTCAGTTTGGACAAATTGTTGATGTAAGTGCCATATGGTAGAAGTTTGGTCAAGAATCAACATGTCCACAAGTTGGTTGCTTGAGAATATAGGTACAAGGTGAATGAGACCCTTTTGAGGTTTGTCCCGTACTATGTGAGAGTCAAGTTGAATATGTTTGGTTCCCTCATGAAAGGAATCATGGGTACCAATGTGAATAGCAATGACATTGTCAAAAAACAAGGAACAAGGTTTATTGTTGTAGAGATGAAACTCTTCAAGAGTTGTGTGAGCCACTGAATCTCACAAATTGTTGTATCGAGTGCATTGTATTGTTCCTCACTTGAAGATTTGGAAGGTGTTGTTTGCTTTTTTGTTTTCCAAGAGGTTAATGATAGTCTAATGAAGATGCAGTAACCTATCACCGAATTTCTAGAGTCAAGGCAGCCAGCCTAGTCTGAGTCACTCAATATGTGCAAATTGAGCTCTGAACATGAAGGAAAAAAGAGTACCTTTCATGTTGAAGCTTTAATGTATCTTATGTTGGTGAGGCAAGGAACTGACTAAGTTGTTGGACTGGGTATGTGACATCCACTCTTGTGGAAGTGAGATAGATCAACCTCTCAATCAATCTTCTATATTGTTTAATGTCTGTGAGAGTTGACCAGAGTCCTTAAACAATCTTACAGAAGAGTTCAGGAGCGTATTTATAGGTTTGTCAGTTAATAGACTTGTGTCTGATAGGATTTCAAGAGCATGATTGTGTTGCTTGAGAGATATCCCTCGTGGAGAACGTGCTAGCTCAAGCCTAATGAAGTACTTGAGTTCACCAATATCCTTAATACATAATTTTCTATGTGAGAAAGACTTGACCATTTAGATAGGGTAGTTCCGACTAACACCACATCATCCACATAAATTCAAAGGATAGTGTTTTTTTTATACAGGTAAATATACACTCACACACACATAAATCTCCACTGCTAAGGTTAGAACCTTGGACCTCTAATCTCTAAAGCCTTAAGACTTGGTACATGACCAAGTGAGCTAAAGCCTCCGGTCATAAATTAGAAGGATAGTGATGTGAGGACTAGAATGTTCGGTGAAAAAGGTGTGATCAACATAGCATTCAATGAATCCAAGGGATTGTAATGCCTGAGAAAGAGTGTGGAACCACTGCTTGCTAGCTTGCTTCAAGCTGTAAATTGATCTTTGAAGGAGACATACTTGGTTTGGATGTTCAAGAGTGATGCCTTTTGGAGGTGTCATGTATACTTTCTCTAAGAGATGCTCATGAAGGAAGGAATTGTCTACATCCAACTGATGTAGATGCCATTTTATTTTTTTTTGCTGTAATGGATAAGATGAATCTCAATGCTGTCATATAAGCCACAAGTGATAAGGTGTCTATTAAGAGTTTTTGGTATAGGCCCATTTAACTTTTTTGTTGCGCTTTTTTCTTTTCTTTTGGGCCCAATCAGTTTCGCTTGTTTCCCACATTTTTCCACTTGTTTAGCCAGTAGCTGGTTGCGCCATTAGATCGTTTAGGGTTTTGTGTATATATGTGATGTACTCTCTTTTCTCAATTCAATGCAAAGTTTATTTTCAACACATTTATAAAATCCAATATGGCATCATTGAGCCATTCCTTCTAGAGGGCGCTTTGCTAGGGTTTCTTCATCCCTTCGTCTACACGATGTTAGGGTTCAATTCTCGCTCGCTTATTCGCGATTGATGCTTTTATTTTCCCTCTCGCGCTTCTTGTGTTAGGGTTCTTTCATTGTTCTTTGATATCTTTTCATCATTTTCTCTCCTCATGGAGGTTGATCCTACCATCGCCGTCGCAGAGGCACGACAACCTTCCTCACCACACTACCTCTATTCTGGAGATAATTCAGGTTTTGTTGTAGCGTCTACGATTCTCCAAAGCTCCGACAACTACTTAATCTGGTCCCGCAACATGATGAAGGCGCTGATCTACAAAGACAAATTTGGATTTGTGACTGGTGGGATCCCACGGCCTCCACAAGGTGATCATTTCTTTAATGCTTGGATCAAATGTGACTCAATGGTAACTTCTTGGCTTTCTAGATGTGTTTCTCCTGAGATTGCTTCTAGTATCTCTTTTTTTTATACTGCCAAATATCTTTGGAAAGATCTCAAAGACTGATACTCTAAAGGCGATTTTCACCGATTATCTTATCTTTTACAAGCCATACACTCAATTCGCCAAGGTGAACAAGACATTTCTCAGTATTTCATTCATCTGAAAGTCCTTATGCAAGAACTCGATGTTTTACGCCCTGTTTTACACTGTATTTGTGAAACCAAATGCACTTGTCCCCTTGCAAATAGCATGCGTGACTATCGTGACACTGAGTACGTAATATGTTTTCTAAAAGGCTTGAATGACACTTTTGACACTGTTAGAAGGAAAATATATTGTATGGAGCCCCTTGCCCCAATTTCTAGGGTTTATGCTCAGATCTTACAACATTAACGTCAATTATTGAATAATTCCTTTCTTGATAATGCTCTCGTTCTTGCTGCTGCGGCTTGGAAGCCAGATGTGCAATCTGGTGATGGTCAACATAAAGGTAAATGGAAGGGTAATGGTAAACCTTCCTCCTCTGCTTCCTCTAAAGTGTGTGATTTTTGTAGAAAATTGAACCATACTGTGCAAACATTCTACTTTAAACATGGATTTCTTACCAACTACAAATTTAAAAATAAAAACCGTTAGCCAAATGTTAACAATGTTTGCGCTGACACTTCTATTGTTTCAGGCTCCACTAATCCTTCTATGGGGCTCTCTCTAAGGAGTATTATACCTTACTTTTTGATATGCTTAAGCAATTCTGTCATACTATATCTGGTGTTTCTGTAATCAACTCACACATGCACCACACATTATTACTTAATCTCACAACGTAAACATTGCCACAGATATATTGTTCGACAAACATGTTTGGTTAATTGATAGTGATGCTACTGATCATATTTGTAGTGATTTATCCCTGTTTAAGTCTTATGCCTCCCATAAACATTAATCTTTCAAATGGTGAATCTTCTATCTCGACATTAATTGGCACAAATTTTTGATAACATTGTTTTGCAACATGTTCTGTTTATCGCTAACTTTAGTTCAATATTATAGATGTGCAAAAACTTGCTTCTGATTCTAAATTACTATTCATACTTGAAGGCACACCAAGAGGACGATTGGGCTTGCTAAAGTTGTTAACAGACTTTACACCTTGCCCCACACACAACACAATCTTGTGTTAAACAATCTTCCTCAGAGGCGGAGTATCGGGCAATGGCTTCCATGACCTGTGAAGTGCGGTGGTTGACGTATCTCCTTGACGACATGAAGCTGAATTTCAAAAAACCAGCTCTTTTGATTTGTGACAATGCCTCAACAATGCATATCGCTCGTAATTCGGTCTTCCATGAACGCACAAAAGACATAAAGATAGACTGCTCCTGGAAAAGTTACAGCACGATGTCATCAATTTGTTACTAGTAAACACTCTTGACCAGCTCGCGGACATCTTTACCAAGCTTTTAGATCAGCTTTATTTACTACGCTCCTCACTAAGCTAAGAGTCAAAAATATTTACTCTCCATCTTGAGGGGTTTTAAGAGTGTTTTTTTGTATAGGCTCATTTTACTTTTTTTATTCCGCTTTTTTTCTTTTCTTTTGGCCCAATGTACTTCTCTTGTTTCACGCGTTACTCACGCGATTTCCACCTGTTTAGCCGGTAGCCTGTTGCGCCATTATGTCGGTTAGGGTTTTGTGTATATATGCGATGGACTCTCCTTTTTCAATTTAATGCAAAGTTTATTTTCCACACATTTACACAATCCAATAGTTTCGAAGTAATCAACTCTCTCATTCTGAGTGTATCATTTAGCCACTAAACGGCCTTTGAACCTATCTATCTACCATCAACGTGCTTGAGTTTGAAAACCCATTTGCATTCAATGGAAGTCTTTCCATTGGTAGATCGAAAACCTATTTATCTAAGGCTTAAAGTTCCTCCTCCATGGCTTGTTTCTACTTTGTATGTTTGACAGCTTGTGAATAATTCTTTGGTTCTAGACTGAAATGTTAGCAATGAAAGAAGTGGATAGTTTGTCATATGAAACAATAGATGAAAGAGGATAATGGATGGTTTCGGTTTAAGAGACTGAGGACTTCCCTGCTGAGAGTGCCAAATTGCAGTGTAAGTGTTGAAAATATTGTGGAGGCCTCTTGAATGTTTGACCGCTGTGGTAGTCTCAAGTTGATCCTCTGTTTGAATATCATCAGTATTGGTAGGTGAGTTGAACTTTTAGCTATAGCTTAAGTTTCCTCCTCAAGGATAGAGAGCCATATAGTGGAATAGAACTATTTTTGCGTTGTGTTGATTATTTGTGTTGTCTTGCATGGAAGATTGATTTAGCACGTGTGGAAAACATGCTCATGAATTATGACATTCCTAGATACAAAAATATATTATTTTAACATGCAGCAAAACCTTCAGTCCCATGTTTGTAGCTAAGAAAATTGCATACTCTAGGGTCCAACTTGGTTCTATGATTTGATGAAAAAAAAAAGAAATTCAAATATTAGGTTGGGTAGAAAACAAGATTTAAAAGGGCAATTTTCTTATAAACACAGGACAAGAAATTTAGTTTATCAAGTAGGTGGCATGTTGAAATAATTCTGTAAAATAAGCTTACTTCATATTTATGTTTTAACAAATATATTCATGTACGATCATACTTATCATCAATAATAGTTACAAATGGTCAAGTAATACATGATTAAATCAAACACATTGGCAGATTTAATAGTGCTCAAATAGTAACGAAATTTTTCATAGTCACAAACAATATTTTTATTGATGGTAATATAAGATGTTAGCATCTAAGTTTATAAAAAAGAAAAGGGTTACAAGAAAAAGTAAACAAGCAATAAACGGACTAATTAACCTACCACTTCTGACATTGATGGCTTTGAAGCAAGTCATGCCTTATTTTTTTTTGCTAATTCTAAAAATAATTTTTTTATCGGGTTTGAAATGCGGAGGACCATGGAACCACTGAATCCGATTAACCTATCCTTAATGGTCAAAATAAATTTCCAAGAAATTCGTAAGAGCTTTAGAGAATTTAAATGATTAAGACAAAGGAGGCGTCGAAACTGTCGGGATAGTTTCAGACTTTAACGACGGCGAAGGAATTTGCTTGTGACGGGTATAATAGAGATAAATTGCGTTAGGAGGATTAAACATGTGAATGATTAGCCGGGATAGTTTCAGATTTAGAAGTATTTTACTTTTTCACTCTCTATATTCTATATCGACCTTGCCATGATTTTTTTTTGCCAACTCATTAACAAGAATAGTGTTATGAGTTAGGAGTAATATTTGGTAAATACCATTTAATATGATTATGATTAAACTAGTTGCTAGCATTAAATTAAAGCCTGAAGAGGGTGGGTTGAAAGAGTGAGTGGAGTGAGTAACATAGAGAAGTGATACATGAGAGGAGAGGGAAACAAGTGGAAGTATAGTTTAAAACTATTTTTTTTCTTTTGTAGCGATGTTTCTTCTTTCTTATATGGTGGTTGTTGTTTGATTGTTAGTTGCAAGGACTAACCACAGAGGTAATGCTATGAACAGTGGGGGAATGGATGGTGAATGTCACCCCAACATGTTGAAACCTCTCTTTTCAAAGGTGCACTATCGTAGTAGTACTTGTGATTATTTTAGTGGTTCTTGTCACATGTTCCGTTGGGTCACGCCTCTAAGCAGTGGTTGAAATCATGCAATCTTTGCATGCTTCTCTTGTCACACATTTAGCATTTGGCTCTAGTGATCACATTTTTTCGTGAACTAGTGATCACATTCTTGTAAATACATATATGGATTATGGAGCATGGGATGCCCATGTTGGCAAGGAAGTTACTATGATTATGCCATGGTGGTAGATCCTATGCCGATGTGGCGGGCCTAGGAAACTCAATAGAAATCCCATGTGTTAATGTTCTTGTATTTGTCATTGAGTAGGAATTTTTCAAAATTAAATTACTTAGTAGCTTGTTTGGTTAAGTGATCAAAATCAATTTGAGCGAAATCTTTAAGATGGTATGATAGTGCCTTTTATCTTTTAATGATTTGTTAGGTGAAAGATTTTATGATTTGCAGATTGAATTCATCAATTGTGTTGATCAACCATGTTGATCCATTTACCCTGTAAAATTTGAACATAGCATTATCTCTAGGAAAATGCATACATTTGCAAAATTTTTGGGACAATCAACAGTAAAGAGATAAATTAACCATTTTAATTACTCACTCATTTCCTATTTATAAGTGTCACATTTTCCTTGAATTAAGTAATCATTTCTTAGTAAATAAACAAAAGTCGCGTAAAAAGAATGACATTAGAACTATGAGTCCTTGTTACCATTGATTGTTTAGCAAACACTGTAGTATAAATATGTGTCTTCAGAGTTTTTGTATTCATTCAATTAAATCAATAAACATAGAAAGAGAGATACAATTCATTAGAGAATTGTGCGAGTTTTGTCTTATAACTTTTTTATTTTCTCATAAAAGAGAGTTTTCTTCCATTTTGTATTACATAAGTTTCTACGTCAAATGCATTTATCACAACAAATTGGTATCAAGAGCTATGGCATAAGCAAAGTTTGTCGTCGAGAAATTTACTAGCAAAAATAACATCAACCTGTGGCGGGTAAAGATACTGGCTCTCCTCACGTAGCAAGAATGTGAGTTGGTTCTAGAGGGAGAAGCAAAGTTACTAGACGGTCTTACATAAGAATGCGATAATGAAGAATGCACATAACATAATATTGTTATCACTAGGTGATGAAGTTTTTGGAGAAGTCTCTGGGGAAAAGACCGAAGACGCATTTTGGGAAAAGTTTGATAGTCAGTACATGACAAAGTCTCTTCATAATCGTCTCTATTTGAAGAAACAATTGTATACCATGCAAATGCATTAAGGCGAGTCTATTCATAATCATATAGATAATTTCAATCAAATTGTTCTTAGTTTGAAAAATATTGAGGTTGCGGTGAATGATGAGGACCAAACTATTCTTCTTCTAAGTTCTTTACCAGGAGCTTATGAAAATTGTGTAGACATAGTTATTTTCGGTAGAAGTTCATTGTCTATGGAGGAATTAAAAACAACTTTATAGTCTTGGGAATTGAAAAGAAGAATTATAGATTCATATGGCGGCACTAGCTAAGGTGAAGGTCTAATTGTAAGAGGAAGAATGGAGGAAAGGAAGAAAAATTTTCTTAGGAGGTCTAAATAACACAACAAAAAAAGAATAATAATATATGTTATAAATGTCAATAAGAAGGGCACTGGAAGAGAAACTGCCCATAGCTCAAGAAAGACAAAGCGGGCACTTCAGAGTTTGGAGGAGTAGCGGTGGCCTCAAAAGAAGCAGATGGTGGAAATGTTCTCTTTGTCTCGTCTAATATCAATGACGATACTTGGATTCTTGATTCAGTATGTACTTTACACATGACACCTAACAGAGATTGGTTTGTCATGTTTCAAGGGATTAACAATGATAAAGTTCTTGTAGGAAATGATGGTGCAAGTAGCATAGTTGGTAAAGGTACGATGCAAATTAAGATCGTTGACGATATTGTAAGAACATTAACGGATGTTAGGTATGTTCCCGATCTCCGCAAGAATTTAATTTCCTTGAGCACTTTAGACTCTCTTGGCTGTACATATCGAGCTCAAGGTGGAGTCTTAAGAGTTTCTAAAGACGCTTTGATAGTTATGAAGGGAAGGTTGAAGAATGAACTATTTATGTGGCAAGGCACTGCAATGGTAGGTGCAGCCGGCAAGACTCCCTTGTGGCATGAGGTTAGGCCATATGAGTGAGCATATGATGAATGAGCTTAGTAAAAGAGGCTTGCTTGGTGGAAATCGAACTACGAAGGTATATTTTTGTGAGCATTGTGTTTATGGAAAGCAATGTAGAGTAAAATTTAGCACTACAATTCACAGAACTCAAGGGGCTCTTACTGTATTCATTTAGACCCATGGAGCCTGTCAAGTCTTCCTTCCCACAGTGGAGCAAGGTACATGTTAACTTTCATCGATGATAATTCTCGTAAAGTTTGGATTTATGTCTTGAAACAAAAGAGTTATGTATTCCTTAAGTTCAAGCAATGGAAATCCCTAGTGGAGAAGCAAACAGAGAAAAAGGTCAAACGACTTAGGAAAGGTAATGGGTTGAAATTTTGCAATAGGGAGTACATAGTTTTATGCAAATGAAGGAGTAGCTCGCCATAGAACTATGTGATATACACCACAACAAAATGACATAGCAAAAAGAATGAATAGGACATTACTAGAGAGAGCTATTTGCGTGCTCTCAAATGCTAGTATGCCTAAGTAGTTTTGGGCAGAGTTAGTCAATACAGCGTGTTTTTGGTGAACAGGTCTCTTTCTACATCCAAATGCTAGTATGGCATAATTTGTTGTAGAGCCTGACCAGAGTTAGTCAAATAGGATGTGGCAAAACGAGTCGTGGTTGGTCTAATCATGTCAATGCCCTTGGTAAAGTGATGCAAAAGAACTATGAGAGCAATTCGGGAGTAAATAAAGGTGGTGATCTTTTTACCTCTTGCAATGGTCTCTTTATGGATAGGCAGCTTCTTTTCTAAATCCTCAAGCATCAAATCAATACAATGAGGTGCACAAGGTGTCCAATAGAGCTTTGTTCTCTTCTCCATCAACATCTCTCCTGCTGCCTTGTAATTTGCAGCGTTTGGACAACGTTTTCTTCACCTACTTCCTCCACAATATCATCCATCATCTTAAAAACATTGTTAGCTATTTTTGAAATGTCAGAAGCATCAATGGACTTAAAAAACACAGTTCCTATAGGGCTATTCACCAAGAAATTCAATATCGTTCTCCTTCTCTTATGCGTCCAACATTCCGTCATTATGGTGCAACCTATTGCCTTCCAAGATTTCTTGTGTTTCTCCAATAACTCCTTAGTGGTCTCAACCTGTTTTTTCAAGTATTTAACTCTTATCTCATGGTAGGATGGTGGTTTAAATCCCTTACCATGATCAACTACCAATTTGAGCATGTTGGTTAATTCATCACTCCAAGCCACATTGAAGGATATAGCATTGTCGTAGAAGAAGGAGGTAATTGCTTGGCATGCCCTCTTCTCTTGCAGGCTTCTTTATTATGCTAATCTGCGCTTGTGAAGCATGATCCATGGGTGATGTTTTACATTTTGCACCATGGGCTTCCTCCTCTTCATCGATTTTTCGTGCATTCTTCTTGTTCTTCTTAATCAAGGCTTCTTGCAAAGCAAAAACAAGTTGAAACATCTCCTTTTGAACATCTTCAGGTATTGCCCTGCATGGTTCAACATCTTTTTGAGACCCAGCTAAATGATGTTTCAATCTGTAGATTCCCCCTCCTCTAATGATCATCATCCAGGATCATCTCTTTTTACAGTAGTATTTTTTGGTACCTTTTTTCCCACTTCTTCCCGTAGGAAGAGCATCAACAGAAGCGGCACCACCACCACTTGAACCACCTACACCACCAGCCATCCTAAGTTGCTAACCTTGCAAAGCGCACAACCACAAGCCCAGCGACAAAGAACAACAAAGAGCCCCAAAAGAAAACAACAAACAACCACGACAGAGGAGCAAACCGCCGCGACAGAGAAAACATAAGAGTCAGACCTCGCGACACAAAACAGAGGAATAGGATGCAATAGAGAGGGTGAGAAGGACACGAGAGAAGTGATTTGAGTGAGAGAAACTGATTTGAGTGAGCGAGGAAGAAACGAAGAAGTTTGTCACGAGAGAGGAAAAACTGAGCAAGAAAGGAACTGCTAACCCTATTTTTTACCACAGGTCATATAACTCAGCCCGTTTTGCTCTCGAACCCGAAACGTTGCCTTTCCACGATTCGGCCGATTCAACAATTCTCATCGGCAATTCATACGCATCAGGTTCATCAGCAATCCAAGCCACCTCGTGACGTTGAAACGTTGAATCGTACAATTCAACGAGTTGAATCGCAATTTTAACTACATTGGTCAACATCATGCCGCTAGGCATCTCCGTGTTCAGGAAAAAAAGAGAGTAACAACTAAATCTAGAAATTCATCATAATAAGGCACGTAATGTTCTAACGAAACATCATCTTCATCTGCATTCAAAAAACATGGCCACCACAATTTATCCATACTTCATGGAACCCTTCTTGGAAAATTTACTAAAGTCAACTCAAATTTCTAAAGCCCTAATATCAATTACACGAAGAGCGAGGTTCTATACAACTCTTCAAAGTAGCATCACCAGCATAAGAGGAGTGGGGATATCGTTTCATCTTTTTCTTTTGGCAGTAGCCTTTGAATTTTGAGCAACCTTTTGCGCAGATGCAGAAGCACCTTTGCCTCTACCACCGGATGCCTTCTTGGAACTCGAATTTCCAGTTCCCTTCAACTCCAACTGTACTTGCATGGCTACATACATAAAAAATAGATCAGAAGTTAACAAAACTGATCTATGTAAGGATGAATCACCTAAAGTTCCAATCATTCAACATGCAACCTACCCTTTGAATTCAAACTTTGAAGTTCTGATTGCAGCTTCTCGCCAATGGGGGTGCCTCCTAATGCAACATCATAAAAAAAATGTAAAGGCAGTCAATTACTATGATCAGAATATTGAAAAAAAATGCACATATAACTTACCCAATTCCTCTGTGTCGGAGTTGTTCTCCTCTTCACTCTCGTCCAAAGTATCACCTTCACCTTGTTCCACTCCTTCGCTGGCTGGTTCAAGAATAGCAGCAATCCTCTTCTTAGGAGCTTTCTTTATTCCGGGTAGATTGACTAGATCTGCAGCTCGGACCATCCGAGATTTGCTTTGTTCTTTGTATGCTTTTGTTAAGGCTGACTTAACAGCAGGCTGTATGCCATCTAGCGGATTTGGATGACCCTGAAGTATAAAATAGAATAACAAAATTAACATGACAACGAAAGATGTTTGTAGTAAAGACAACGGCAAATACAGTTAAGGAACCTTGAATTTTGATAGCTCTACTATAGTATCAAAATCTTCCTGACTGATAGAGTATGTATTCATGAAGTCCACAACTTCCTGAACAGCTTCAGCCTGACACGAGTCAACCAAAATTCTGCATTTCAGCTTTCTAACACTCCATATATTTAAAACTAGTGACAGAATAGTTGCAACCAACCTTAGGCAGGACTCGGAGTGGTTCTATCAAATGTTTAAGGAGAAGAGTAAGGTACTCCAAGCGGATAGTATCCCTGCAGCATGAACATTTAGTGAAGCGTGATTGTGATTCTACTAGACATTGTTGATTTGTTGCAATGGAATTTTTTGCTTTCTACAAATCCACTGGACATTGTTCATATGTTATGATGAAGATCTTTGCTTTCTAAAAGTCAACAGAACATAAAACTTCCTAAACATAATAGGAAAGAACATTTAGACCAGAACAAATTATATCTCAGAAACCAGATTCTTAGTGCATAAAATGGAAGTGCCTACGATTGACTTTATCAAATTTACAGGGTTTGAGCTGTGCACTTCGTTTCGATCCAAAATCTTAACAAAATCATCGAGGAGGACATACAGATCATTCACAAGTATCAACAGAAGCATTCAAAAAGTCAAAAGATGATATAAGGCTTCCTGAAGGGAAAACATGACAAACTGGAAGCTAAAATATTTAATTCATATTTACCTTCTCGAACTAGATTCACGAGAAGCAAGCATGTGAACATGCAGATCATCCAAAAGTCTTATGTTTTTTCCCATTGTTGAGTTTTTCCCCAACCATCCACCAAAGCGGTTAAAATTCCGTTCTCCCTGCAGATAACAGCAGTTGTGATACAAAACTAAAAGCAAAACCAGATGAGTTTGATCAAATCCAGTAGAAACTAATGTGGCTTGCAAAAGCCCACTAACATAAATAACTATTTTTCGAAATACGAAACCATTAACCTAAGGGGACGTTTGTTTTGAGGTATCTAATTATATTATCGGGAATTACATTTCCATGAATGTTATACTAAGTAATATTATTCCGTGGTAAAAAGAATGTTAAATTAAAAATTCATGTCCTTGGGATATTTTCCAAAATTCAAATAACATGGGCGTTACTAAATGAAATAGAAAGTAACCATCCCTATTCCCATGAAATTAAGGCCATGTTTGGTTTGCATTTTCATTTCCTGATTCCATTCTATTTCTTATTTTTAAGAAATTTGTATAGCAAAAACTGGAAATGACTGAAAATAGGATTTTCTTGTTTCCACCATTTCCAGTCCTTCACAAATTTCAGAAAATAGGAAATAGAATGAAAATAGGAAATGGAAATGCAAACCAAACCAGCCCTAATATACCCACCTTCTACCATGGAATAGAGATGATTGGAAACACATGGAAGTTACATTCCTGAGAATGTTTTATACCTGAGAATATTTTCTAAAACCAGTAACAAACACAGGTATACCGTATATCACATTCCCAAAGTTGCATTCCCGGGAATATATTTAGATACCCCAAAACAAACACCCCCTAAAAGCTTAAGCTATTAAGTGAAGATTTGTTAATTCATTGATGGTTTCATATCGCTGACATGCAATCAAAGTAACATCCAATAGTCTTCCCTACTCATACTAATTCTTCCATAAGACAACTTATGTTTACCTGTTCAAGTATCTCCCTTTGCCCATGCAACAACGAAGCACTGAAACAAAGATAAGGAGGAGAATAGATGAAAAACAGGATGGAGAAAAAACTAATATCGAAATCATGTTATTTCCAGAGCAGTGACAAGTCTACATACGGAATAATACATGATGCAACAGAACTAGTCTGAGAGAGCTGCCACTGTCGATATCTGCGAATCTGTACGTTCACTATATCACCATCAGCAATAGACTCAGCTGCACGCGCAATCAGGTTCATGCGTTTTATACCACTGTCATCCTTGCCAGCTGAGCTTGGTTTATAATTAATATAATTTTCCTGCATATAATATTAATCAAGCTTGAGCAGTGAAAGTAAATTACTACATAAAATGAAATGTAAAAGCTATTTTGAACTTCCAGATAAATCCTCACAAATGAAATTTTCTTACCATCACCCACATTTATAAAGATTACATTAGCGATCATGCATGTCCAAATAAAATTTACACTAACTTTCCTTGAGCGAATTCATGAAGATTGTGCAAGGATCAACTTATCATATGGCAGGTTTCAGATATATTTTCAATATGGCCAGTTTCAACATCCAAATTTGTCAAACCAAAATTATAGGGAGATTGTTGTAATAATGGAAACCGAAACTTGAAATACATAAAGTACAAGAGCAGAAGCTCCCAGCCAAGGAATAACTTCTCACGCCCCAAACTATAAGCAATGTGACACCCTCCTATGGGAATTGGGAACCATGATTATTTAGTCAGATCCACACTCTCACCATAACAAACTTTCCTCCCTCAAAAAATCAACACAACCTTCCATCCGAACAACACTTCGGACTTGGGTTTGATCATTTGAGAAATACTTCTTAAGGCATTTTTTTGTTCTGTGTCAGCATACCGAACAGTGTTTGAAATCTTTGGATCCACCGTCCTATACTCCTATTAATACCTTAAGAACTGCCTTGTCCTCGTGACTTCTGTTAACCAGCTATGGGGATAATACAAACATTTATAGTATCTTCAACAAAAGATGTAAAGCCAAATTCAGTCAAAGATTAATGAGGTTATGATTTATGCAAGAAGTGGCATAAAACCCACTAGGTACGAATTTCACAATCATACTATTGGCCTTCAAAGCTAACAATTCTAAAGAAACAGTTAAAAAAATGGAAAAGAATTAAAGAACCTGGATGAGAAGGGGAACAAGATCAGGGTCACTCATGCTAAGACTAATCCTCTCATCCATTTTCAACTTCCCAGCGTTGAAACCAAAAAGCCTACAAGACAAGAGAAGTTATTATGAAATTTAATTCAGTCATTGAATCTTAACAGTAAATTATTGTCATGCAGAGTCAACAGTATCCCTGCTGAGTGCATAAAATTATAAATGTCATCAAATTTGCACTTCTATCACAAAGCAAACAAGTGAAATAACTCGATCAATAAAGTCCCAATCAACTGTTGAAAAAATTAAAGTTGGGACCCTCGAACACCAGCTTATTGAAAATGTAATCATTCAAAACAGTTTACTACTGTTGACTACTTTACTGGAATAAAAAAAGACAGTTAAAAGGAGCACCTTTTATGAAGAATGCTTTTCCATAGAACAAAACCTTATTTTACTTCCCAGAGACTATCAATTCAGTCCTTCCTCAACAGTTTTTTTTTTTTTAATCTTTATATATTACTACTTCCATACTGCCTCTGAATTCAGATTGCATGGCTATGTACGACATTTATTCAAGAAATCTAACAAGATTTATTTACTTTTGCCAGACCCTAATTCTGGAGGAATAAAATACTACGTTAATCCTTTTATTATGTCCAAATTGAGAAGGCAGGCACTATTTCATTCAAATAACATTTACCCACAACACTTTTTTTATAAGCAACACAAATTAAATTAAAAGGACAAAAGGTACTTCAACCTAATTACAAAATAAGGAAAATCAAGACACAGCTAGCCAAAATGGCAAAAACAAACCAAAGGATTAGGAATCTAATCCATGTAAATCAATCCACCTCTATCACTCCAAGCAAATCTAGTCAGACAACTACATCCTCTATACTAAACTGCACATCCTCCTAATAACTTAACTGGTCGACGCTTCAACTCAACCAATTTTTGAAACACTTCTTGTTGATTTCCCTCCACCACAAGGCCAGTCTGTTTCCCAACTCCAGCAATCGGACAACCATCTCCTTATCCGCCCCAAAATCCTCCCCAATTTACCCACAACACTTAAATGTTACTACTATATATCAGTGTAATCTGATCACCTTAAACAGACCCTGGGGGTCTGAGGCCAATAAATAAATAAAAAGTTCAATAAAATACAAATGTTTGAAAGGAGAAAAGGAAATATGCTAAGTAAACAACCAGAACATTAAGAATAAAGATAAACAATGTAAGCCGTACAAGCAATTAGAATTAAGAGTATATGACAACGATTCACGGCCAAGTGTAGTATGGAGAATATATATATATCATACTTATCAACAGCCGTGAACGGTGAAATATCTTCATCCTTCGCATTGTTCAGAAAGCGTTGCCTAATATCATCATAGTTGATAACTGACATGGAAAGGCTCATATAGTGTAACTGGTTCAGTGCCATGCGCATATCTCCATTAACTCTGTCAGCTAGTTCCTCGAGAGCAATCTTAAACAAACATGGTGAAAGATTCAAGAAAATAGGTTAGTCAATGCAAATTAAAAATTATACAATATTGTATGAGATAGATATCAATGATATCAAGTAATTATGTACCTCAAAGTAAATACAACTTATTGCAGTTAAAATCTCCAAGAGATGAGATAGAAATACGTAAATTATCAGGTAATCACCTCATTAACTTGAAGCCCTTCAGCCTTCGCAACATCCATCAACCTCTTTGCCATCTGGAAAAGAAAAAATATTAATACTTCTCATCTCAGCATACATGTTTTCACATGTGAAGTAAATGAACAGACTTCAGAAACTGTGTCATTTGATCAGCTTATTTTTCAAGCTTTGAGAAAGCCTTGGGGGGAAAAACAAAAAAAAACTATTGAAATCATTTTTTCCCAAATATCACTTAAGCTATATGTTGTACGATAGACTCATTCTAGGGTACATAGACCTGATAAAAAAACTAAGCCAGTTAGATCCTCATATGTGATGAGACCATGTGTCTTTGACTTGTAATAGGTATACATATCAATTAAATGAGAATCTAACAAATTAGGATTTTACTTAGATTATACATCCCATCCTTCGGGGGAGGAAGGTAATAAAAAAGAATAACCCACAACATATCATTTTGCACTCAAAAACATAACCAACGCATCCCTCCCCAAAGCTGAATAGAGTTCCGTCACCCTATTTCATTTACTATAAAATTACCATTCCATTGGCACTGTAATCACTTTCTAATCTTGGCTGTGGCACAAGAATGCACAAGTCGCATTATGATTTTACGAAGGCTAGTCTCACTTCTCACTTTTTTCTCCCTAACACAGTAACACTGACTCTTCACTTATATTATCCTCCCCCTGTTCTTCATCCCACAGGTTAGACATAAACATAATCTTAGTAAGAATATGATATGATGCCAAACATTGATATTTCACCTATGGGCAAGATTAAAAATGGGGGAGAAAATAGTTTATATACACAAACACATACAGACACAAACATGCGTGTGTATTATATAAGTGTGTGGTCATAGAAAGTAATCTGAATTCATTAGCTTTTAGTTCAAAAAACTAACAAAAAAAAGTTACCCCCTATAGTTTCAAAAGCAAAAAATAACTACGTGTCTAATACGAAAGTTAGTTAAACTCATTTAATTTCTAGTCTAATTCAAAAAGTAATTTCTATTCCTAAATTACCCTCTATTATATTTATTGTCGAGAAAGAAACATTTCATTAGAAATAACAAGTGCATTAACTATAGAGAATTTTAGGTATCCGATCATCATTAAATGTGAAATGTGATCAAAGTAAGTCAAATTTGCTTATATTTGAAACCAGAGAGAGTATATAGCTGACCATCGGAAACTATTCCAAGTTCTCAAGATCCTTAGCTACACCAAAGCATTCAAGATTCGAGAAAGTGACACATTTAAGCACATGGACGGAACAACAATATCAAAATACAGACAGACAGTAGAAGTTCACTTTGGAATTTATGACATTCTACAACTCAGCAAGTCCAAGTAATGGCAACTAGAAAATATTTAAAGCCAAAATCAAGCAAAAGATTATAATATGAATCTCGTTCATGTTACATACATAGTCAAGTACTATAATATGGTCATGAAAGAATTGTTGCAGTTAAAAATAATGTATCGCAAGGAGTATCAAGCAATTGCAAGACTGGTCTCCTTCAACTAACTGGAAAAGTCAACTCTAAGATGCTGGATATAAATAACCACAAATCATTAGGTGGAGAGTATGCCTAATGTTTTTTGTGGGCTAAACAAACAGAACCGGGATAAACCCCATATGATTCAGATGATGAAAGAGAAACACAAGGAGTCGAGGACCTAATGTAAATAAAAACGTCATAGAAAAGAGAGAAAAAAAAAATTAGCAGGTGATAGCACAGCAAAACCTGTTGCTTTGTAGGCTTCCGAAAACTAAGAGGCAAACAGTAGTTCACAAGGCTTTTCAGTTTTTGGCTGTATCTGTCATTACAAATGCAGATAATAGGAATTTTTGATATCTTGATGCTAGCAATTAGATCAGCGATACCACCCCTATCACCAGCTGACATCCCATCAACCTCATCCATAATGAGCACTGATTTGCAATGCTTCGACCTGAAAAAAAAAAACACACAATTATAAAGACTTTACAAGGTGCATCTTATGGACTCACAAATTATGTATACAATAATGAAAGACCAACCGATCCATATTAGCACCAAGGGCCTCATTGGTTACAAGTTCCTTGATAGAATTTGCATTGCTTCCACTAATCCCTTTTTCAATTTTGCAATCAGCTTTTCCACGGCTATCACTAGCATTTACCTTCAATACATATAAATACATGGACACAGGTGAGATAAATTAGATGATGAAATACCTTCACCACATATAAATTTAACAAGAAATGTTGGCACCTCTATTGCTTGAAAACCGAGCTCCTGACACACCAACTTTGCTGAAGTTGTCTTTCCTATACCAGGGGTTCCACTTAACAAAATAGCTTTTTTGGAATTAGAGTCGGTCTGCTTCTTTCCCTTATTTTTGTTACCAGAATCCGAAAATTGCTCATGCCAAGCTTTCAACCAATTTCGAAGCTGTGAAACCTGTATACCATTACAATAAAGGAAATGAAAATTGATTATCTAAATCCAGGTATACAAAAGAAATAAATTTAAATACCAAAATATGGTAATGAAGACTAGTAATTATACAAGTGACTGATTCCCTATGATATCCTTTGGATGTGTAGGTCGATGTTTCTCTGTCCAAGTCAAAGAAGACTGAACAGTAGTTGATGTCCTCGGCTTAGCTTGTTTAGAAGGTGAGCGTGAAGGTAGAGAGACTGTTTCTGATAAAGGAATGCAAATTAGAATAATAATAGATGAACACCCTTCGATTATAACATTAATTCTGAGAGCTGCTGCTAATTCTTCAATACAAAAAAGAATGTAACTAGGAACACAACTCAAGCAGTATAAAACCAGAAAATAGAAGCACTCAGGCTTACTTTTATTAGGGCTACCCTTGACTTCTGCTTTCAGAGGAACTTTTGACAGGGATGATGTAGCAGCAGCCTTATTTACAGATTTCTTGTCTTCTTGTGATCGAGCTTTTGCAGGTTTTGATGCACGAATCATGTCAAACAATCCATCCTCAGTGAGGAAGTTAGTTCTGTATAAAGAATGAGAAAAGCAAAACTTAAGCGACAGTAAAATTTGGAAACAGTTAAAAATACCTTGCAAAAGTATAAATATAAGAATGCTAACCCAAGTTCTTTGGCTTTTTCAGATTTCCGTCCCCCAATATCTTCATCACATAACAGATAATTCTGCAAAGAAAGGAAGTTAATTACATGCTGACCATGTAAACTCCATTACGAATGAATCAAAAGCATTATGTAACCGTTTTCTTGCTGACTGATCCAGTGACACGACCACCATGGCGTTTAATCAAATCTTCTGCTTCTTCTCGTTCCAAACTGTAAATATGAAAGGAAAAAAATATAAAATATAAAGACTCGATGTAGCAAAATAAGACAAGCAATAATTAAGGCCAATACACTCTAAATAGAAAGAGAACCTAACCAGTAACAAAAGAATTAGGGTCAGGGGAACAAAAGATGATGAAACAATATAAACAGCAAAATGTTCCGCCTCAAACAAGTCCAGAAAAACATGTTAATTCCATTTAAAGTATTGAATTAAATACCTGTCCAGTGTTCCGCTGATCACAAAAGTTAAGCCAGCTAAACAGTCAGGAGCACCTTCGGGGACTTCCTGTCACACAAGAAATTTCTAAGTATTAACAACAAAAATATTTTCAATCCATAGATCTAAATGCTTGATAATTTGGCACCTTTTCTCCCTTGTGTGGAGGGTCTTTTCTTTCTCCAAAATTCATGAACCCACCCCTGCCACCCCCTCTACCTCTCCCACCAGTAGGTTGTGCCGATGCTCCTCTCCCACCACGACCCCTTCCAGCAGATTTAGCAGGAGTCACAGCATCTTTATCATCATCTTCATCACTTTCTTCCAAGTCTACAGATTTCTGGGGGATTCCCCTACCTGAGCCACTCTTCAATTTTTTTGTTGGAGTGGCATCAGCTGACTTCTTTTTATTAGTGAGCATGACAGAGTCATCTCCATCTTCTTCATTAGCTTCATGGATTTTCTTTGAAGGACGGGTCTCTGGTAACTCATCACTGTCCTTCATGTTCTTTCTCTTAGCAGGGATCTCCTGTGTTTCTTTCTCATCTTTGGGCTTTTGTTTATCTGTATTAAAATATTTGCTAGTTTTCCTCCTCCCCGAACTTTCTTGACCTCCAGACACCTGCAAAAAACAGTTTTTCCCTTTTCCACTCAAAAAGTTTTTGCGCATTCAAATACCTTAGTAGTTGTAATCCCTAAGGAGAGACAATTAGTCCCCTGAATTGCAAACCACTTGATGAAATCAATAAAGGCTGCTATTTAACCAAAACCCATTGCTTTATGATTCTGACCATATTATTAAAAATGAAAAATATTCAGCTGAATAACAATACTAATGCCAAATAGCCATGCATTGGCTTAAGGGATTTTCTTTAATATTCGTCACCAGAAAAAAAAAAATGCAGGAACCAAAATAATCTCATTCTTCAAATTTCATTTGTTTTCATTATTGCTCCCTTTTCCATTAAATCATTTACTTTATAAACTAAACCTTCACTCTATGTTCACAGGCACAATGCATTGAAAAAATTCATCAACGTAAAAGCACCAAAAAAAGAAGAAAAAATAAAAAGCGTAACATCACCGTTTTCTCCGGCTGGGGCTTATCCGAAGAAGGCTTCGCTTGAGTAGAAGGCTTGGAGTTACCGGCATTGTTACCTTTGTCATGTGATTTCATGAACCACTTCCTTATATCACTCTGTAATTCGAACATTGAGGTAAAAAAAACAAAATATTAGATAAGGAATTTGACAGTGAAAAAGAAGATAATCGAAACCTGAAGTAGTTTTCGTTGAAAGACAGAGAGTGCAGAGAGAAGAAACAAAAACCCTAACTTACCATTCTGTGCGCAGAAGCGGGAGAAGAGAAGCTTTGTTCGAGCTGATGACTGTAACCGCGACTGTGCCTCTCTAATTTATTGATTATATTTTTAATATTTTTATTTATTAATTATTATCGGAGAAGAGCTTTTTGTTAATAGGAGGGAAGAGTTGTTAGGGAAGGTCAAGCAATATAATAATAATAATAATAATAATAATAATAATAATATTAATAATAATAATTAATAATTAATAATTAAAAAAAACATTATTGATTGTTGAAGATAGAATCATAAAGTGATAAAATGAAATTTCTTTAGAGAAAAGAAAATTATTTTGATAATCTTTATATTTCAAAACATTATTTTTTTATTGTCCATTAAGAATATTGCTCACCAAACAAAAAAAAGTGATTAAATGAAATTCAATTATTCAATAATATACTACATGTAACTGTAAAAGTGTAATAGTATGAAAAAAATTAATTAAATAATAATAATATAAAATTAATATGCAAGTCAATAATGTCGTTTTTAAAATTAAAGTCTAAAATTATAATTTTGATTAAAAAAATATCTTTATTTATTTCTATGTTATAAATTTGAGTATTTAATTTTAAAAATAAAATTGTTACCTATACTTTATAGTTTTTTTACTAGCCATGTATTTTAAAAATCATCATTTTTTTCTATTATTTATTAAAGATTTAAATTTATTTTAATCCTTAGACTTTAAATTGATTTTTTTACGTGCTCTTTATATTAATTTAAGTTTTAGTCTTTATATTTTAATAATTTTGTTATTAATAAGTATTTATTCTTCATGTAATATTCGGGACTAATAAGATTAAGAATAGGTATTATTTATATGAAGTTACTTAAAAAATAATGATATTTTCTAATTATTGAGAATAGGTTGTGAAAATTAAAATTGTAAAACTTATTCACTTTTATATATAATATAATAATATAATATAATATAGGATTTTTTTATTTTATGTCTAAAGACACAAAATAATAATGATTAGTCACCAATAGAATTTCATTAAAAGGAAATTATTAAGTAGTGGATGCTAAGGAGTTTAATGTATGCAAACAGGATATAATAAAAAGAATCAAATTTAATCATTAAAAAATTTAATTTAATCATTGTTAACTTGTGCCCATTGACACAAGTTAAAAAAACCTTATAATATAATATATACTTTATAGTTTTTTTACTAGCCATGTATCTTTTAAATCATCATTTTTTTCTATTATTTATTAAAGATTTAAATTTTTTTTAATCCTTAAACTTTAAATTGATTTTTTTACGTGCTCTTTATATTAATTT
Organism: Cyamopsis tetragonoloba; assembly: GCA_037177725.1. Lineage (NCBI taxonomy): Eukaryota > Viridiplantae > Streptophyta > Magnoliopsida > Fabales > Fabaceae > Cyamopsis > Cyamopsis tetragonoloba. Next base: position 21,840,706 of record CM074122.1, read on the forward strand.
AAGTTTTAGTTTTTATATTTTAATAATTTTGTTATTAATAAGTATTTATTATTCATGTAATATTCATACTAATAAGATTAAGAATGAGTATTATTTATATGATGTTACTTAAAAAATAATAATATTTTCTAATTATTGAGAATAGGTTGTAAAAATTAAAATCATAAACACAGCTAATTGCCAAAATCAACTACTTCATCTACCTCATTGGACTTTTACCAAAGAAGACTACTAATATTTCAATTAATAAAAATATCTTTAATTTAAATGGAATAACTTACCAAACATACCCTAAAAATGAAAATACTTATGTGAGTTTTTCAGTTGGATCTTTCCCTTTCCATAAAATCAACACAAAGATTTATACTTTATACTTTCTCATTAAAACATTTCACAGTCCGCAAAATTTCAATTTATATTTTTTTTAGAAAACCTTATGCTTATAACGAAGTTTATATTTATATTACTATTTAATGCTTTGGTGAAATTTATTTTATCCAATGAACAAAAAAATCATTTTATTAGTAAAACATTTGTTCTATGTAAATTGGTCTCCCAGATTATCATTATGAAATGAAATCATCAAATTGCTAATAAGTCCATTATTGCGAAAATCAAGCTGTTTGAGCTTAAATGGATTTTGATATCATATATCAACAAGACTGCTAAAGCCTGACATAAATACTCCCTTAAGTTCTTGTTATAACTTATAAGATATTGTTAACAAAATTACACATTACACGTACTAATAAAAACAATTAAATTTTGTTGGATTAATTTTCTAAAAAATATAAAATATTTTAATTTGATCTTCCTCTTGATAATCCATCAAAGACTAGAAATAGTCAAGTTATTTAATGAGAGGGAAAAAAAAAAAGCAATATATGCTTCAAAGAAATTATAGAATGTCCTATAAAATGATCACAAATTTCTACTACATAGTGCCTTATATCAAGGACTTGGGGGAGTATCACTTCTGCCTTATTCCTAGTTGACTTGAAATTTGAACACAACTATATAAAATGCTGATAGATCATGGATGGGCACACTAGTAGTAACTACTAATGGGAACGTGGAAACAAAACTCAAATCAGGATCTCAACTTGGAACTTAAGCTCAATTATTAGTGCTGAAGCAAAAAATCAACTTCTTCAACAGAGAATTGAAAGTACAAAATGGCTTGGTAAGAGAAGAACCTAATCTTCTTCATGTCAAGTTGTAAACTGCAACAAACGGCATGAGAACACTTCCCATCCATAGTTTACCATCCTTCTCTTCCACTTCACTCACTGCTTTAACAACTTTTCCCTCACTGTCCTCCAATATCTGCACAAGTTCACCTTCTGGGCTATACTTCACAATTACTGCATGTTGTCTGCCTCCAATTTGAAGCAGGTATTGAATCTTTGCTGATATAGGAAGCTTTAGTATCGCTTTCCTTATCTTCGGGTAGAGACCGGTTAAGTATGCGTACGTATACCTTCTACAATGAAGAGCCACCCAGAAATCGCCATTTTCATTGACTCTTACATTGTCCGGATATCCAGGTAGGATGGCTAAGATCTCCGAAGTCCCAGCTTTATCGCCTTTCAGCCAGTATTTGCGTAACCTGCATAATAACAAATGATATCAAATGGTTACTCTTACATTAACATGAGTTCAAACGTAGGACTTACTAACATTTAAGTTCAGGTTAAAACTGCCAGCCAAAGAAGTATTTACTGACTAGAGTTTGTTTGATTGCTGTCAGCCAATGACAAGAACCAATAAACTAAATTCATATAATTAGCACGTAGGAAGATCGATAGTATCGTACTATAAGTAAATAAGAGCTAGAAATTAGGAAGAATGTAGCATAATGCATGCCTGCTCAAGTAGAATAGACACTGCACAAAGGGGCAAAATTTTAGGAACCCCGGATCAAGAGAAATCTTTTATCTGTATAATTAGATAATAATTAGATAATTAGATTTGTGGCTTTTGAAATCCTTTAGTGTTATAAATATAGTCAACTGGGAAACACATTCAATTGTACAAAATAAGTTAATAAGATATTTCTCTTACTCTACTGTACCTAAGGATTTCTCCATAATAGATAAAGTTGAAAGCTGTTATTTGGTCATTAGATTTACCTGCCAACAACCCCTTCACAGAAGACAAAGAAGGAACCATCCTTGCTCAAGGAAATGCCATTTGGGAACTGAACATTCCTCACAAGAACAGTGGTTTCCTTAGTGGCAGGGTTGTATTTCAAAACCTTGCCAGTATCATCCCCAGAAAATACCAGCTGAATGAAATTCCTGAAAAAAAATTACATCAGAATCAACCAACAAACCGAGACAGATGAAACAATACTATATCAGCATTTCAGAATTCCATTACTCCATACATATATTTAAGGCAGTGACTTTCCATAGACACAATGCTTGAGTAACTACATCATATCGGAATGCTCAATGGGTTTAAATAACAACACCACCCACTAAATACACTAGGTTAAACAACATGCCATTTTGTAATTGCCTGTGTTCTGTAAAGAAAAATAACCAATTAATTTAACTGCAGTCACTGGATTTACTTCAATTATTGACTAGCATGAGTATGGCTCGTCAAGTTGTGACCGCTCGATTGACAAAAATAGGAATGCAGTGGGCTTCATTGCTATAGTGTAAGATGCATGGCAACATGAACTTAAGAGTTTGAGATTCCTAATTATGACACCAGTTTTCAGTAGTAGTTCACTGGCACATTGTATAAACAAAATAAGGGCTTCGGTTTTGTTTAAATACGTATCTTTATCCAAAATGATGACAATTCATAAAGTAGCAATATCAGCATGTAAAAAATTAGCGACGTTATCTTACCTCCTTTGATAATTAGCGCTGCTCTCAGTAAAATAAACATTCCCTTCCGTATCAATGTCAACATCATTAGTAAATCTCAGCGGCACCCCTTCAGCTTCAGTTACAAGAGATGTCGCCAGACCACCCTCGGGCCCCACCTTCAGCAGCCCAAAATATGCATCCGCTATGTACAAGTCACCTGTTTTCTTGTCAAATCTGAGTCCCAAAGGCCTTCCGCAGATATGCTCATTCTTCACATAACTAAATGGTGTAGCAGATGGTATCGGATTACATATTTCTGACCTGTGCTTAAAATGGAGATACAAGAAAAATCATCACTATTTAAATCGTAAGATATTGCATACATTCGAAGCAACAACATGGGGGGAGGGGGAAGTTAACATTGATCCGAAACTTATAGAAGAGTCTTTACAAAGATTTGCTCAAACTTTAAAGAAGATGAGATTATAATATGATAGGATCATCAATTATGTCACAAGGAGGCAGCATCTCACAACAGTATGACAGAATGTGAAATCTACAGTAGAAAATCAGAGCCAAACAAAAAAATCTTAAAGAATGTTGCTGGTATAGTGGTATCCAGTATCCACAGTTCTGTTAGCATCTTTGAACATAATAATATATGCTCACAGGCATTATATTAATCTATGAATGCAGTTATGACTTATGATAGATTTCAAATATGCTGTTTAGTTATTTACTTTTCATTCTTAATTATTGATCAAAGAATTATTCATTCTACAGAATCAGCACGCAACTGCTATTTGAAACTAACGAAATGTCTCCAAACTTATTTTTGGCCAAGCTCAAATGAAGTTTCTGTCCAGTTTAATGAACTCAATTGATAAAGTTGATTGCCCTTCCAACAAAACTGCATTTAAACAATTCAAACAAGTAACCAAAACACTAATTTTTCTATTTATAATAGTTGCCACCGCCAAGTTATTTGCATATATAGTGTATATAACAAATACTACAAGAAGACTCAAGTTTTTTTTTACAAGAACACACTAATTTTCACACTGGATATGTCCACTATAAAGCCGCTACTGCTGTGATTTGAGTGCATCTCCTAAAACAACCTAAGCACGGGAAATTCTAAGACCACCGGGAAAAAAAAGAAGCCAATTCCTATACCTAACACCGTGGTTTTGTTAAAGACCAAATATTAAAAATCATCACATTCTGGTCTTAGATGAAAAATCTTTCAAAAATTATCAAAGTCATGACAAGATGTGAGCGAATTAAGTAAAATCCAACACAAAATGTTTTTACACATAAGATCAACATGTATAATTATCATGCAAAAGACCAATGTATTTCGGAATTAATTTATGATTTAACAAAAAAAAAAAAAAAGGAATGAAGAAGAGAAGAGTGACCTATTCGGAGAGGTAAAAGCAAAATCGAGCCAAGATTCACCATTCCAGAAGACGATTCGACCATCAGCGAGACCAGTGTAAGGGCCACGACCGAGAGGATCGAAGGCGATACTCTCCGGTCCCTGAACTTGGTTCAGGAACTTAATCTCCGACTTCTGCAACAAGTTCTGTTTGTCTTGATCCTTAGGAACGAGGGACCATTCCGGCATTTCAACCTTTTTCGCCTCGAAATTCGGAAAGTTCGCTATTGAGCTGTGCCCGAATGGGTCCAACCCACAGTATAGAGCCAACAAGAGGAACCCGACGGCGAGGCCTCGAGTTAGAGTCATCGGAAGTGAACGTTAGAAAACACCGAAACGGTGCGTTGAGAATATCGGTAGTACTATTATGGCTCTTTGTAGTAATGAAGAATGTGTTGTGTGGTAGAGGTTTTGTTTGGTTTCAAGTTTTTCAACAATGAAACTTGGAATGAGGATTGTGGTGGGTAGGTGTGGCATTTGCATCCTTCGGGTTCGGGGTAGCTGCATTGGCATCTAAAGTCTTTCTATTTTACTGACTTAATTAATAGTGATGGTGATATGTGCAATGCGATTCAGCACAATAGCACGCATCGTGTTGACTGAGGAGTTGCTAAGTTTGGTTTTCAGTCGGATTGCTCAAATTATGAATTACTCCCTGAGTTTTTTTTTTTTTATTATTACATGGATTAACAGAATGATTAGAGATTAAATTTTTTATGAATATTTATTACATAATTTTTTATTATACCTCATTTATGGATAGCAAAACATAAATGTTTAGTGAAAACATACATTTATTATCATATCCGGATCTACATATTTTGGGGCCTTAGGCAAAATTCAAGATGAAGGTCTATTTATATATAACATATTACTTTTTATTTTATGTCTTTAATTTTTTTAAGATATAAAATTATTTCTGAAAGTTTTATAATCAATCAAATATCAATATATAACATAACTAATACATTATTTATATGCATTATAAAACATATAGTTAATCTCAGATATGACTTAATCAATTTAAATTATGTATAAATATTTTTCAGTGTTATTAATGTTTTAATTTGCAAAATTATGCATTTAAAAAAGAATCTACTATTTTTATATAATTTAATATTCTGAAAAAAATAAATTTTACTTGTTCAATATTTTTTTATTAAAGAATTATTCTGTTGATAAAAATTATATAAACATGTTATATTGATGTTGTTCTAGGGACTTTGGCAGATGCATTCTTGTTGTTTAGGGGGTATGTTCCGGTGGAAAAAGTGAAAAAAATTGGGGTTTTAATGGTGTTGGCAGTTATATGGTATATTTGGTTGCAACGTAATGCCCAAATATTTAAGTCGGAATTTTTATCAGTTTAAGAGATATTTGATTTGGTGCAGTACAAATCCTAGAAATAGGCTATGGCTCAAGGAGTTTTTTTTTACCGTTATCTTCTTGATGTCTTGATCCATTATCTTTTATTCTCTATTGATTAAATTTTCTGTAAATATGAATACTCTTAATTATTAATAATATTTATTTGGCTTATCAAAAAAATATTACACTAATAAATTATTTTTTAATAGTAATATTAAATAAAAATATTTTTGGGGCTTTATTAAGTAGGGGGCTCTAGGCGGTGGCCTCTCTTGTCTAAAGCAAAATCCGGCCCGGTTTATTATAAGGATGTAAGTAAAAAAATAATATTAATTACTTATTAATATTCTAAAGAAACTATTAAATGTCATTAAATTCAAAAAAGCTAAAGAGACTAAAAAAACAAAGGAGTAATAATGTAAAGAATTCCTCACTTATAATCTATACAACGTTTTAGTTTTTTATTTATGAGAAAAAATAATTTAATTCATGATTTTGTTTTTCATATGACGTTTTAGTTTTTAACATTATTTGATAGTTATAAATTGATAATCTAGGATAGTGTAGCACATTAAGTATCATATATATGAGACCCTTCTATCAATCTATTAATTAGGACTAGTTAATCCACTATAACATTCAAATCCACAAGTTTTAGCATTATACAAGCATTAATTAAAAAATGCATATATTGTCCTCACAATAACATTAGATGGAAGTCAGATCTGTCATATTAGGGTTAAAACTTATAGATTTAGAAGTGTTAAATCATTAATCGATTAATGGGTCCTGATTAATAGATTACGGGCCCCACATGGCATGTTGTCAATCCATAGTGGCCAATAACGTTGCAGCTAAAATACCTTACAAAAGACAAAGTTAAGACTAAATTATCCATTTTTCTAAATTAGAGACTAAAACATCATGTAGATTGTAATAGGTTGTAAGCCGATCACTATTTTACTATATCACTCCTCAAATTATAAGTTTGAGTGTCTAAACTCTACTAAGTTTTAGATAGGAATAGCTTGTTTGACCAAGAAAGTATACTTCCTATGCTTTTTTTTATTAGACATATTTTCGAGGGTTTTAATATCTTTATAATTTTCATAAAGTATTTATTTCTTCTATTTTTTATGTACAACCATGAGTTTCTCACTCTAAGAATGAAACTAATCTTATTCGCGCTGCGTGGCTGATGTTGGCCCTCGAAAATTTAGCATAGGTGTTATTTCTTTTATTTAATAAAAAAGTATTTATTCTTTCATTTCCCCCCTCACTAAAAACTTGACTATTTTTACTCTCTAATTGTAATTGATTAGCTCATTATTCAATGAGAGATAAAATTGGTATGTAATCAATTTTTTTGTAAAACAAATGAAATTAACTGAACTTAACTACTTTTATTGGTTTTTGTAATTTAATTAAAAACTTCTTATAACAAGAATCGGAGGGAGAGGGAGTATTATTAACTTTTTGATGATATAACTCTAGGTTAAGGAGAGGTGCGGAGGTATAAGGTGGTGTTGTTATGGAGTGATTTGATGAAGAAGAAGAAGTGAAAGAATTTGGTGAGTCGGAAATGATGAAGAAATTAATTGAAGAGAAAGAAGAAGTGATTGGTTATATAAAGAAGAGAAAAAGTAAAAAATTATGCATCCCAAAGTTACTGTTTTGGCCAATGAACTGTGAACACGTGTCCCGGTAACGACGGCATAGACCATCGCTAAATTAGCCGCATAATTTAAAAAAAAAAAAGTTCATTCCCGCCTCTTTAGCGACAGTTTATACCGTCGCTACCATATATATAATCTTGCCCTATAAAAAACAATCTGCCTCTAATAGCGACGGCTTAGACTGTCACTAACTAGCCACAGCTAGGACCATTGCTACCTAAAAAAATCATGCCTCTAATAGCAATGGCTTAGACCGTCACTAACTAGCGGCGGCTAGGACCGTCACAACCTACAAAAACTGGCCTCTAATAGAGACGAATTAGACCGTCGATAATTAACGACGGTTAGAACTGTCGTTACCTAAAAAAATTGCCTTTAATAGCGATGTCCCAGACCCTCGCTAATTAGCGATAACTGATGGCTAGGAATTTCGCTATTTTGCCGCAAAAAATATTACAAAAATAAATAAAAAAATTTCCTCTATTATAGCGACTGTAAAAGTTGTCGCTAATTTAGCAACAACCAAGACCATCACTATTTTGCCACCAAAATTATTACAAAATAAATAAAAAAACTTTCTCCACTTTAGCAACGGTAAAAGTCGTCGCTAAACTAGCGACAACATAGACCGTCGCTAATTGTTAATATACTGTCACAACTTAGCGATGGTGTCGAGTCATTGCTATTTTTACGTAGCTATATTGCTCCATTATGCTTTTTTATTACTATTATATTATTCCTTTATTTATTAGTTTATAGTTTAATATTTTATATTTTAATATCTTAATACTTTTTATTAATTTGTAATTTAATATTTTTAGTATTCTCAAGTTCAATTATGCGTCTATTTATTATATATTTTTATAAATACCTAGATTTAATAACATAACATAATTTTTTTTTGGTAAATGAAAAACTCATTTTGAAAAATACAAAACTTTAAATTGTTTTTGTTGCTGAATGCAATTAGAAAATATTCAATGCAATAAATTTGAGTAATTAAAATACACATCATATCTTAATATATAATTTGTATAACATATGATGTATATCATAGATTAAAAATAATAATTCCTCAATTTTCCTAGAAAAAACCTCCCTTTATATTATATATTAAGATATATCATATATTGGTTCAATATAATTTTGTTAATGTTAAGTCAAAGCAACACTTTAAATAATGTGTTATTCCATGGATAACATACATATTTAAATTAAACCGTTTAAACATATTCTGTGTTTCAAAATATAAGTTCATAGTCCACTAAATAAACATATATAACTCATTATCTTGAAATTGATAATATTAAGAGTATATTATTTTAATAAATAAGAATAAAATTAAATAAATATAACTTATGTATTTTGTAGATGTTTATAATATGAAATATGAATAATTTGTTATAGGTTTTTATATTTTAAAAGAGAATATATCCTATAAAAGTTAGTTTTGTGAGAGAAACAAGCACACGATAAATTAAGGGTTTGTTTGATTTCTCTTTTTAAAAAGAGTTTTCTGTTTTTAAAATCAGAAAACTAAAAAACTCGTTTGGCAATCGAGTTTTCAAAAATAATTTTCAGGAACCGTTTTTGTTTTTCAGTATTTAAAAACCAAAATATGAAAACATGTAAAACATGTTTTGGTCTTTAGTTTACAAGTTTTTGAATTTATACACAAATTTTGTATTGAAAACTCCTATCACTTTTTTTTTAAAAAAGTGTTTCTAAAAACTGTTTTATAATACAATTTTTAAAAACTAAAAACCAAAGCCCTAAATAACAAGTGAAAATCAAATACTTGCTTGTGAGTTGTTGACACATATTATTAGTGAATTTCGACTGCAAGGACAAACATAACACGATCCATAAGTTAAATACTTTAACTCGTTTTATCAAAAATAATAGTAACAATGCAATAATATTATTATTATATTGTGTATCCAAAAAAAATATTATTATTATATTATATTTGTCAAGAATTTGTAGTTCAAGTGGCATAAGAAGAAGCTCTTAGAGTTTAAAGTGAGAGATTCGTTTCCTGGTAGAATAAATTCTGAAATAGTATAATATGGGGAGTTTGTGTGTTTAACACATAAAAAAATTAATAAAAGCACAAGATGAGTTGTGCAAAGGAATATAATGGAATTTCAAAAGTAAAAAGAAGCTAAATGACCCTAATCGGATTAATAAAATATAAGAAAAGAAGCTTGAAATCACAAGAAATTTTAAGACACCTAATCTACCAGATTATTGCGAGATAAATGCAAAAAAGAAAAAAATGATGATCGACGATGGCAACAACCAAGATTGCCTCCTTTTTTATTCTTTTTGATTAGTTGTTTTTTCTCTTTCCACCTCTTTCAAGGTGTCTCTTCCTTCGTGATTAATTGCTTTTTTGGTTCTTGTTTCTTTTTTTCTTTTCATCTCCTCCAAGGTGTCTCTTCCTTTTCGATTAGTTGTTTTTTCTCTTTTTACCTTGAAGGGTACGTTCTTCTCGTGAAGAGTGACCTTGCGTCCAAAGGACATTGTCAACAGAGAGAAATCTATTGTGATGGGGCCGAGTGTTTGAAGCCATTGAACTCCCAAAATCAGATCGAACCCTCCAAGGTCACCGTCTATGACAAACATATCAACATAGAATTTGTGACCCTGGATGGAGAGGGGGATGCCAATGCATTGCTGGTGGCATTCGAGATGATCACTCCCAGCCGTCAACACACGGCGAACAGAAGGTAACGGAGATGGTGTGATGCCTAATTTAGAGATGACAGCAGGTTTAACAAAATTCCTCAAGTTGTGTCAACCATGACTCTTATTCGTTGCTTTTTGAAAGTTGCGTACATGCTTATGAAGCGTGGAGGAATATCTTGGCTATCGACGGACATGGTTCGCCGGCACAATTGGGGCTTGTGTGTCAGAGGATTGAGGAATCAATTAAATTAAATTAAACTAATTAAAGCAGCAATTGGAGATCAAAGTAAGTATATATATATATATACACATACGAGCCATGAAGTGATAAAGCTATAGCCGCGTAAAACATGATAATAAGATTCTCATTATAATACATTCCTGAAATATCTCAGAACTACATTCTCATTCTGAGTAATTAGATATTCTCACTATATGATTTAAATTAGGTGTCCTCAAATCATGTCTCTAATCATATCCCACCAATAGAATATCGCCACGTCATTAAAAATATTTCCTTTAATTTTAATCTTTAATTTCCTAATATAAATTTTTAATGACGTGGCGATATTCTATAGGTGGGACATGATTTGCCGGGGACACATGATTTGAATTCCTCACTATAATATATTTCAGGCATATTAGCATATAACCAAAGTTATATGTAAATATTCTCACTATAATATATCATAATTATATAAATAAGCACATATATAATATACCTAGTAAGATCTTGATAAACAAACTTATGATAAGAATAATCTAACTAAAAGATAAAATCTATCTAATAAGATTTTCATAAACTATTATATGATAAGGATAGTCTTATAATATATATGATAAGGATAATCTTATTATATAATTAACTAATAAAAAATATAGTATTTAATAAAGTTTATATTTTTATAAAAAAAATTATATGAGACATTAATATAGAAGAATAATATAACGGTTATTGTATATGTGGTGGGGAGTAATAAGGATAGTTTTGATTTTGCATCAAATCTTAATATACATGCTACTCGGGAATCCTAGGAATCTTTTTTTTTTCTTGGAAATATTTTTAAAACTTATACCAAACATAAAAATACTTATTTCCAAGTTAATATTTCTAAGAATCTTTTTCAATTTCATGAAATAAATGTCCCCTAAGAGATTGATTTAGTAAGTAACGACTATTTCCGAATATAAAATTTAACTAGATATTTATCTTAATTATATCTAATTAGCAATTGCTAACAAATAATAACTACTAAGTCACGGCTGGTGTAATTTTTTTTCTCAATCAATAAAAATATATGAGATTTGAATGGTTAGATTATGTTTGTGATCCTCTTAATATTAAAATTATTTCATTTGATCCCTCTAAAAAATTTACTTTTAATCCTCACAAAAAAAAATTGTTTGGTTTTATTTGGTCTCTTTCTAAGAGACCAATTAGTAATAAATCAATTTTTCGCGAGCATCAAAAAGGAATAAATTAATTTTTCGTAAGGACTACTAAAAGGGAATTTTATTTTATAGGAATCAAATGGAACAATTTCAATATTTAAAGAGACTGCAAACATATTTTAGCCAATTTGAATCTAAAATTCATGTAAACCATTAAACTTATACGAAAAAGAATTAATTAAATTTTGAATCTATTTTATAGTGAAAATGTAAACCCTAATTTAACGAGTCTAGAAATGAAACTAAACGCTAACTCAATTTAACTTTTTGTCTAAAAGTTTTATTTTTTTGGAAAAAAAAAATATTACAAGCCTCTCACTATATACGAGGGACTCGCAAGAATTTAAACTAAGGCTAACAAAAAAAATTAAGTACAACATCATAAATTCTTGTGCAATATGGGATATCATGTTTGATAAATGCATCAACTATTGCTCTTCCTCATCATATGACAGTATTTCATTTCGAGCAATAGTCCTTGAAGTCTCGAGATCTCCTTCACCAAAGACGTTCATGGATGAGTGCGACGACACTCAAGTTGAACAAATCGAACAACGTAACTACCTGAGACTCTCAAGGAATTCCCTCGTAATAGCAAGTTTGAGCCCTCACTCATTCCTTAGAGTTCAGCACGAGTTATGGAGCAATCTGCTAACTGATCAAATTGAGAAACTAACCACGAAATAACTATTGTGGTTACGGATGACACTCCCACAGGCCACAGATTGAAATGCTCTAATAACTGATCCATCACAATTGACCTTCACCCACTCTTATCGTAGAGAAATCCATCGAACCAAGATCTCACCAAAATCAAGAGGGTGAAATCGTATCTAACTCTTTGATCTTAACCTTTATAAAACTAAAAAGATCAAATAAAAAAGAACAAAGCTATTTTTTTTCAATTAAAGTAAGTTTTTATAAAAAATTTAAATAAGAAAAATTGAAAAGATAAAATAAAAAAAAAAAGATAGATTTGTTCCTGAATTAAAGTTTTTATTTGAAAAATAAAAATATGCCCCAAATCATAACCACTAAACTCAAATATCAAACTCTAAAATTCAAACTCTAAACCCTAAACTAAAAAGTTTTTTTTTATCAATTGATGGTAGTTGGAGTGTGACGCTACAACGTATGGGAACTGGAGGTATCACCTGCGATAGTCACGGACGTTGGATAATGGGTTTTGCTCGTTGCTATCATTCTGGTGGTCCCCTGCTTGCTGAATTACTAGCGTTGTAGGTGGGTCTTGTTCATACCTGAGTTGCTGGCAACCGTTATGTAATTTGTGAGATAGATTGTCTTGAAGCGTATTGTTTGCTTACCACAGATGTTGATGTCTCTCGCCATTGGTTTCGTGATGACATTTTGCAAATTCGAAGTGTTCTTAGTCGTGATTGGGAAGTGAATATTCGTCAGGTCCGTCGGGAGAGTAATCTTCGAGCTGATACACTAGCGAAATGGGATGTGCAAGAGGGAGTTTCAGAGCAAATTTGGATGCCACTGCCTTTGGGTTGATTCCAGTGTTACGTTATGAACTCTGTAGTTTTTTTTCATTTTTTTTCTTCTTGTTTCTGTTTTTCATTCCTTCTGTATAAAAAAAACTAAAAGTTTTTATTTAAAAATTAAAAATAAACTGAAAACCCTAACACTAAACTTCAAATTCAAAACACTTAAACCAAATTCTAAAGCAAACCACAAACCCAAAACCTCCCTTACCACCAATCTCTAAACCCCTAACCTTAAACCGCTCACTAATAAATTGGAAATTATTAATGTATTCATTTATTAATTCAAATTCTTTTTCGATGTACCAAAAAAAGTTATTAATTCAAATCTAAAAATTATATTTAAGATAATAGATAGATAACGTACATGTTAATTCTAATAATAAAATATTTAAATAGATAAAAATCAAATTTAGAATCTTAACTAAAAATAAATTTATAATGTAATTTATTAATCTAATCGGTATAGACACAATAGCAGGGTAAAAATATACTTACTATTATTTATCAATTTAATGGCAGCATGGATAATGTAACTTCTTTAATTTTTTTTTTTCGGTTTATTAGAAAATAGTACAATTAGGGATCAAACTCGGTACCTATACATACATATCCCCATGCACTCACCAATTGAACTACATGACTGAGAGATAACTTCTTTAATTTAAGAAGTGTGATAACATATTGTGTGAGAAAAAGAAAAAACTAAACTTTCTTCATTGATCGATAACTACATAATATCCCTATCTAGAGCATTTCAATAGAATTAAAAAGTACTCTAAAACCAATAACTAAATAAAAAAGTACTCTAAAATATAGGGAGTCATGTCCCAAATTAAAGTTTTTAAAAAATGAAGTATGTGTTTGTTTTGCATCGTCAAAATTCAAAACCCGCAATTAAGGATTGAGATATTAATGTGGATTCTTTGTTTTGTCATCTAACGTGGCTTCAAGGATTGTGAGATTAATCTTTCTACATATGTTCTATCATTTGTGGTCATGATTTCTAAAGTAAACGTTTGCTGCTCTATCAAAGAGAAGGAATTGAAATTAAGCAAAAAAAAAAAAAAAAAAGGAGGAGGAATTGAAGAGGGAAAGAACTAACATTGTACAATGTTAAGAACACGGGATTTGCTCTAATTCGACGAAGAGCTTACCTATTAAGAAAATAATAAGAAAAAAAAAAGAGAATTTGCTATTTTCATTGATTTTTCTATTTCATTACAACTTATATGTTATATAATATTAATTCTTCCTAATCTAAAATATTCATATTGGACTAAACTCATTACAAATAATACTAAACTTATTTATAAATCTTAATATATCCTATTATACTAACATGTAACATACGATTAACTTGAAAGAGGAAGATGAAGAATTGAAGGCATGATGTATTTGGCACTTCATCTGCTTTCATAATGAATTAAGTCATATTGGCATACAAATATAATATATATTTCAAAATTATAAACAACTAACAAATACTACTCACACTTAATTGGAGCAAGGATATCAATTTGAGAATCAAGTTTCTCATCAGAAATCTTCTCAGCGTCCTTAATTTGTTGAGTTGCTTATTTCCCTCATAAACCAGTTGTGTGCTCATACAATCCGCAAACATCGTTTTTTTTTTTTGAAAAGCACAAAACACACGATCTTATACAATAAGCGCATAGCAAAAATCAGATGCAATCATAATAGAAGTGGTGTGGACCGGAGTTAAAAAGATATCCCGATAGTAAATACCATGTCGAGCCCGATATCATAGCCGTTATAAGGATTGGATTAGACCCAGAAACACGGCCTTTGAGGTCCAAAATATAACCTGCAGACCCTAATAACTCTTTATAAATATAACACATTACATTATATCAGGTATGTTATTAATCTATTAATAATAATTACTCTCACCCTAAATGGGTACCGACTTGAGCGTCAGAGTGTTTATAGATCCCCACCTGCCGTCGTGAAGCACTGCCAAAGCACTTGAAGATCGGAGTTTTTCTCATGGATCCTGTCATTATTACCTTCTAATCAAGTATCTCTATTTATGTCGTTTCTATATTTTAAGAACACAACATTGGCGCAGTTTTCTCATCCTTTACCATGACTGACATCGCGGGAAGGACTCTGATGGTGATAAATTAAAAAGAAAAAGAAAAAAGAAAAGGTAAATTTTGATTCGGAGATCGAAAAGGGAGAAACAGCATCGTTAATCCGTTAGATCGTTTCCTAGCCAGCTAGATTTGAGAATTGCAGAAGTTAATTGATGATTCTGAAGAAGGGGAAATCCGAGAAGAAGGTTATCGTTCACGCCTTCCTCAATGTCGATGGCTTCTTGTTCAACACCGCCGCCGCCACTGCAAAGAGAACTGACGTCACCACCGCGAAGCAACAACGAACAAAACCGACGTTGTCAACGAAAACAGAACCACCACCGTGATGGCGGCCACTGCAGCGACCCAGGTCAGAAATCATGGTGGCGGCGGATTCAATGAGCGCTGGATTCCTGGGTCGAATAAAGCTGCTTACGGCGGTACGATTCTGTGTTTATTAACGTACATAGGTAGAAGATTGGGGGTGATGCAGTTAGCAACACCCGGCCAAGCCAAAAAAAAATACATCTCAGATAAAAAAAACAAGGTAGAGAGCTGAGTCAAAAAGGAGGATGGTGTGACTAGCAAACATAAAAAGGTTCAAAACGTAGATCTGCCAAAAAAACAGGAAAATGGTGTAGTCAGCAGGAACATGGGTGGTGCAGTTAGCATAAGCATGACATGCTGGTCACAATAAAAAAGAGAGAAGACAGGAAAAACAAAAGAGGCCAGAATGGTGCAGTCAACAATAATATTCAGCAAAGAACAAAAAAAGTGGGGTGGTGTGCATAGCAAATTGTTCTGGCGTAGTCAGCAAAAATCCAGTAAAGAAATGGTGCGCCTAGTAGAAAGGACTATCCTGATTCAAAGAAAACAGTGTTGATCCAGAAACCGACTCGGTTGATCCTGGAAGCATCCCGGTCCTACATATGACCATTTCAATTCAGAAACTAAAGCTTTCCTAGTGCACGGTACAATCTATTTTAGTTTATATGCTTTATACTCAAGATTTATACATCATTGTCATATGTGACGCTACACGGTAGAATTATCTTAATATAATATGCTAGTAGTCATTACATAGTTTATGCCATATCTACTGCTCAATTTTTGCTTCATAATTTACAAGCAACCTATAAATGAAAACTTGGTGTTAAAAAGTGTAAAATTTACAAGCAACCTATAGAATTATCTTAATACTATAAAATTATTTTTAATATATTTTAAATGCAAAATTTTCATTCATGAGTTGCTTAATAATTATCCTTAGGACAATGAATAACAAAACCCTATTAATAATATCTACTTTGAGTAATAGCTCCTTGATTCGAATCCCGAACTTTCACCTATTAAAAAAAATAAATAATATCTATCTCGCCCCCCTCGTCCGCTACAGAAAGCCAGTATGGGTAGAGAGAGATGGGTCACTCCCACCCACTCATTCTTTCAATCATAACCCTTCTCTTCTTCATCTTCATACTATAATATCTCCTCCACTCTCATTTTCATCACGCGCTTCCACACGCACCCACCAAATCCAAAAACCAATAATCCATCCATGTTTAAATTAATAACCTTCCCCGACCAGACTAGTCCCATCCTATAATTCAAATTAACCTTTCATATTTCGTACTACACATCCTCTCTCTTCATAAATTTTTTTGTTTCAATTTTCCCAATTAATTAATTTAATTCTCTGTATTTATTTATTGTTTTTTTATAAAAAAAATGGTTGATGAGTGATTGTTTTCTCGATCTCCTGTATGGTGAGGCTATAAATTCCACTAAATACTCAAAATTAAAGGAGCAGAGTGCAGAATAGGAAAATGGAAAAAATGTCAATGGACATGATGGCAACCGAACGTGTTTGTTATGTTCACTGCAATTTCTGCAACACCATTTTAGCGGTACTACTACTACACTTCATCTCTCTTCTCTCTCTCTCATTTTTATTTCTTCTTTAATTTATATAAATATATAAATTCATAATTTCCATATTCTTCTTAGCTTAGCTTTCTCTTCTGCCTGCCTCACTCTCACCAGCTACTATACCTAATTTGGCAATACAGCTTTCTCTAATTAATTTTTTTTTTTTTTATATATATGGAGATCATGAGCTAGATAGAAGAGAACAAAGAATATATATAAATGAAGGAAATTAAAACTAATAAAGAGTACCTCAATTTACATAATCCATCGCTAAATTGAATTTCTTGACCTGTGTGAACTTCATACTACGAATTTATTAATTTAATTATTTAATTCCTGCTATATTATTATCTTACTCCTATTTTATGAGAAAAAAAAGTTTAACTAACTGGATTTTGCTCCTTACCTAAACAACACAAATGTTGAGCATAGATCCTAATTCGAAAGAAATAATAAAGAGATTCTTTGCGCCAATTAATTAAATTTAAAAAATATATATATATTCATGAACAAAATGCATGACTAGCTAGGGACTAGGGTTATATTGAATTCCCAGGTATTAGGGTTCCCTATAAAAATTTCTATTACAGAGTCTACTCTGATCTACTTTTAATTTATAATTTTTTTATACTTTGTGTGTGTTAAATTCACGAATTAAATAAAAAAAAAAATCCATGTGATGCGACACACACAGTGTAGTGAATTTCTCTCTCTTAATTTCCATTATTCTGTGAAAGATGAGAAATAATGGCAGAGAAGCATTTATCGTCTTTTTGTGATGATCGTATATGAAGCCTTTTTTCACGATTTCAGGCTTGTTGCTTCCCTCAAGTACACACACAGTGTCATGCTATTACAAGCTCTGATCTCTCTCTCCCTTTTATTTTTGTTTTTAATTTTTTAAATTTATTAATCTTATTTCACAAATTACAACTTTTTGATATATAATTTGTGTGTGTCTCTCTTCTTTTAAGAAAACACTCCACCTATCTCTTTTCTTTCTCTCCAATGCTACTCAAATGGAGATTGAAGTTGTTCCTTAATAATACTAATGAGTTCGATGAGACAAGATAAACGTGAATTTATTTTAATAGTAAATATTTAGATATTTTGAAAGCAAAGAAACTATTTATGATTCTTTTATTGATATGGTGGTTCATGGACTACTTGATGGTTTTTGTTCCAGTCATGTCCTTTTCACTCCTCTCTCACTCTCTCTGTATATTATGTCTCTACCAATTTCAATTTCAATCTTGAAAAATATTGTGTATCATTTTTGTTAATTGACTTACTTTACACCCTTCTATGTAAAAAACAATTAATTTTTGTCACGTATAAGTATATCAATAAATAATAGTGATATACTAATCTGTACCCTAATTATCTTTTACATCTTGCCATGGAGTGTATGTCAACAAAAAAGTGATGCACATTGAATTACATTGTAAGAAAGCAGTAATTTTAAATTAGCTTTTTGTATGAAAAGACTTTTTCATATGTTTAGTTTAACGTTAAATTTAGTGAAGAGATTATCGTGAAAAGTACTTTAGTTTATGTATGTCAATACCGACGATCAATCACCAAACTCAATGTTACTGTGCCAAAAACTCCTTTATATCAACATATATATCATCACATACAAGGAATAATCTGAAAATAAAGAAATATAAAAACTCCTTTTCTTCTGAACAATTACACAATCTTTTTTTTTCCCTCTTCTTCCTCTCTGTTATTGAAGTGAAATAAATATGCTAATTTTAATTTGACATGAGTGAAGCTTGATCTTTCAGTTCTTGAATCTCATAATGAATTATATATATAGTATTTATTTTGTAATTAATTTGAAATGAAATGGGGGAATTTGGCAGGTTAGTGTTCCATACAACAATTTGCTAACCATAGTGACAGTTAGATGTGGGCATTGTGCCAATTTGCTATCTGTTAACATGGGAGCATCACTTCAACCATTGTTTCCTCCTCATCAAGATCTTCACTCTCTGGTAATTTTCACACTTTTCCCTTTTTACCCTCTTTCTAAGGTTAGGGGTAACTATATAATGGACAATGTTATAACATGTATCATTGCTTTTATTACTTATGCATGCCTTGTACCCCTTTTATGACAAAAAATTTGAAATGATTATCAAGTTTAGTCATTGAATTTATAAGGGTAGTATTTCATATAGATTTTTAAGTTGCACGAAGGTTCACTTAGTCCTTGAATTTGTAAGACTGGTTCACATAGGTTTATGAGTTGCATGAAAGTTTATTTAGGTCTTTAAGATTGTCAAACATTAATTCACTTAGGTCCCTAGAGTTTGATTAATTTCAAGGACTTAAATAAATTACTCTTATAAACTCAGAGACATAATAAGTGGACTAGTCCTGCAAATTCATAGACCTAAGTAAAATTTTGTGCAAGCTAAAGACCTATGCGAACTACTCTCGCAAACTCAGGATCTTTGTGACAATTACTCTTACAAGATCAAAAACCTATGTACGCTACTAAAAAGTAGTGATACACCCAACACTTTTGATATATAATATGATGAAAAGAGAAAAAGATTCTACTCCTTCTAACTTATTGTGTCTTTCATTTCATTAATTAGTTCCTTTTTTTTAAAAAAAAAATAAGAAAATTTAACCTAACATGTAATAAATCACAGAAACAGCACCTAGTTAGCTTTGAAGAATCAAGCAGCTGCAAGGAACTTGGATCATCATCTTCAAAATGCAAAGCATTTGATTTGCCCATAGAGCATGAACAACCTAGGAATATGATTCCTCCTATTCGTCGTGAGTCACACTCTATTGATTTTCTCTCATTCTGTTTAATCTTTTATTGGCATCACAATTAAGTTTAATTAATTTTCTTGAAGAAAAATAGATTTAAATTAACTAACAGTAGTGACACTACCTTATAATTATGGACCCATCTAAGATTGTGACCTTACATAACAAAATTGACCCTTCCTAATTAATTCATTGCTGTCATGCTATGCCCTAGAGAACACATATCATTTATTCATATAATAAATATATAATATATATGTAGCTAGCTTCATTTTACAGTTAGAGATTCCACTAACATAAAAGCTAGCTATTGCTCATGTATGGTAATGGATAGTTGACTATTAGTAGAATTCTAGTTATTTAGTGTTAGAAGTGACCTGCACAAACGGCAACAAGTCTTATCACGTTAAGGTAGCGTTTGACAGGCGTACTTGAACAGAATAAAACAAGACACTGTATACTGTTCCCCGTTTGGTACGTCAGTCAAGAGGAACGGAACATTTTCATATGATACTGAGACAAATGAACGGAATAGATTGGTTCCATTGAAAAGGGGTGGAACAGAAGAGAACAAAACATAAGAGAATAATATATATTTAAATTTCTTAAGTCTTATATTATTTTTTCCAACCAAAAAATATTTCTAAAAAATATATTTTTAAAAAATTTACATAATAAAAATATATTCAACATAATTTATATTTAATAGTTAATTTTAAAAATATATTTAATAATTATATTTATTGAGAAGTTTATATTTAATAATTTATTTTTTTCATGAAATATTAATATATTTTAAAATTATAATTTAGTTATACTGATAATTTTTAAAAAAATAAATAAAAAAATATACTATTTTATTTTTCCTTTAATTTTATAATTTTTATCAAGTAAAGTAAAATTTTATATGTATTACAAAAAAATGTTTTCTATATTCTAATCCACACTAAATACAAAATAATACATATGGTCATGTTCTGTTTCATGGTCACCAAACACAGTACACGTTCTATTCCATTCTGTTTTGTTCTGTACTGTTACCAAACGCTACCAAAATGACACTAAGTGAGATCAGTTACAACATATATATGGATAGCACAACACGAATGTCATTGTGTAGGATAAAAAACTAAAAAATTTCAGAAATATTATTTAATGCTACATCCTGGTGCCGATGCAGCAGATGTAGCAGTTCATTGGACACTCCGTGCATGCACTTGAGTCATACATCGCGTCATTTTTTGGTAATGACCTAGCATTAGGGCAAATATATCGTTGTGATTATTCATTCACA
This sequence comes from Cyamopsis tetragonoloba, assembly GCA_037177725.1. Taxonomy (NCBI): domain Eukaryota; kingdom Viridiplantae; phylum Streptophyta; class Magnoliopsida; order Fabales; family Fabaceae; genus Cyamopsis; species Cyamopsis tetragonoloba. The sequence continues at coordinate 21,861,782 of CM074122.1, forward strand.
CGATAGAGATTTAACAAATTTTTACTTTAAAGGCCTAACATAACTCTGTTCCTTTATCGGGACTGGAAGCATCTAATAAGAAGTAACTTTGCATAATGAGGACAAATTAAATTTGAATGAGATAAATAACAAAGAATTAAAATCCAGCTTGATCTACAGCTATAGTTTGTCCAAAAATGGGGACTGCACTCTTGTAACAAAATTTATTGCTCATGCCCTGACTTTTGTTGCTCTAGTAAAATATTTATTACAAATGTGTGCTGTTTATTGAAATTATTAACTCTTATATATATTATTGCATTTCTATAAGGTTTATTTAATACTCCAAACTACTCATGTTTATTATTATATTACAGCTATAGAGAAGAGACATCGTGTTCCTTCTGCTTATAATAGGTTCATTAAGTAAGTAATCTTCCAAAATTGTCTTTTTTCTTCCAATATAAATTTTTTTTGGGACACCAAATTAAATTTTACCAAAAACTATTCTAATTAATTAGTAATATGGACAAAAAATTAACAATATATATATTGTGTGATTTTGCAGGGAGGAAATCCAAAGAATTAAGGCTAGTAATCCAGATATAAGCCACAGGGAAGCTTTCAGCTCCGCAGCCAAAAACGTGAGTTAGTTTCAGCTTAATTATTATATATATATATTACTTTTCAATAATTATCAGTTTGTCACATATCTCAATTTTCTCTTATTATTTTCTTTTTCTCTTTTTATACACCTCAATAATGGGGTGCAAAAATAAAATTATTGTTTTATATATAAAGTCGAAGTCAACTGAAAAAAGACTTGATTACAAGATAGATCTTCAAAATTCGTGTAAGTTATTACTTTGTAAAAATTAAAAGAAGAGTACAGTATTCCTTTTTATCAAAAAAAAAAAAAAAAAAAGAAGAGAAAAGAAAGAAGAAGAGTACTCCCTACATATGTTTTTTTTTTTTTTAGTTTAGTTAGAGACCCAAAAAAATGTTCCTAATAATTTCTCTATATATTTTTTAAAAATAGTATTAATTATATCATGCATCTTAATTTATCCTAGTATTTAATTCAAAAAGTAATTAATAATGGTCCTCTAATATACTAATGAACTAATGAGGATATAAATATTATTAATATAAAGAGTTTAAAAATTATTTTAATGAAAACAATAATGATTATATTTATTAATAGAAATATTTTACTCTTAAGTAAATAGATAAATAGAAACAAAAATTACACGAAAAAATCAAATTAGTTCACTGGTTTTCATTTGGACTAATATGGACTGCATTTTAATAATATATAAACGGTTCTTAGTTATTAATTATTTTTTTAAACAGAAACTATAACCACTTTAAGACATAATTAATATTGCACAGGTTAAGAAAGTAGAAAAAATTTGTTAGGAAAAACAAAAAACTTTAATGTGATTGTGTTTGTTATGTAATTAATACTGTGTTTTCTTTCTACTTATAATTTCTTGATCCGTGCAATATTGCACAGATTAATTAGAAAATTCCATTTAATTATTATTGTTATTATTATTATTATTGTTATTATAAATTTTTGCAGTGGGCACATTTTCCTCATATTCACTTTGGGTTAAAGTTGGATGGCAAGAAGCAAGCAAAGACGTTGGATCTGCAAAGTGAAGAAGGAACAATAACTCATCATGAAAACTCTAATAATAATGCTCAATTTTACTGAATCTACATTTATAATTAAAATTGAAGCTTAATTTGTTTTTTCTCTGTTTCTTCTAAATTAGTGAAAACAAAAAAAATTATGTTCAATTCATCCAATTTCCCAATCGTACAACAACTTCATTATGGAGACAGTACTTTCCTTCCAATTAACCTCTAATATATATGTATGTATTCTCTTTTATATTATCATTAAAAAATCTTATTAATATTCTTGTGATAGCATTAATTTATATGCTAGCTGAATTACTTGTGCACTTTCATTTAGCAAACAACATGTTCTATCTAATTTCTTCTATTCTAACGAATTAATTAATGAATTGACATGTGTGTCAGTCTGTAAATTCAATCTCTTGTTATTACACGTAGTATGAACTAAATATATGTATAATACTTTATACCATTAGAGATGTGATTACATACATCTCTTATTATTATTATTATTTTTTTTTTGTCTATATGCAAAGAGCTTGTAGCTCAAATGACAAAAGGTGTATGTTTGGCCGATGAAAAAAAAAAATCTACTTATACCTAATTAATTTAATCCTAATTAATGTGAGACAAGTAAAAAACTGTTACTAATTTAAATAAAAATTGTCCGATTTTTTTTTTAATAAATGTACAAATTCTAACAGTATCATGTACAGAGTGAACACTTAAAAAAATTTTATATTAAACTGCACATGAGACAAAAAAATTTTTAACAGAGACCCAAATTATAATTAACTATAAAAATACATATTAAAAAGCAATAATTTTATTTAACGTTTTAAACATTGAATTAACCTTTTGTTAATTAAATATGTTGTTCGTTAAATTATTTATATATTATTTCTTTAATTTGTGGACCATAGATATATGTGTTGTTGAGTTAATGGAGTGTAGCACTATTAAAGGAGCAACATGTAGTGCAGGTGTGCATGCATGCCTTCATCTGTCACAGTCTCTCAGAGCAGAGCAGAGTTTGTTTTTAATGTTTAGCTTCCAATTAGTTAAAAAGGAATTTTATAGAACAGAGTGAGGATCAAACAGAATTGAAGTACAGAACCCTATAATTTCCTTTCAATCTCTTCAAGTAAAATCAAACAATGCTCCACTCAAGTTACTATTGAATTAACAAATAAAGAAAAAAAATTATTCTTATTTATTTCTCTATTTATATTTTTAAAGTAATTTTAATTATTTTTATCGATTTTACTTTAGTTTTAATTAGAAGACTAATTAATATTGTACTATTTAACTAATAAAATAATACTTCGCCTATAATATAAGCATTTAATCACTTTTTACATCATTTAAAAAAATATTTATTATTGTATTGATTTTAAGAGGTTAATTATTCTATTTTAATTTTGCCTTTTACTAAGGGTGAATTTGGGTACACAACTTATAAGTACTTATGCAATAAGCTATTTTCAAATTATAGGTTTTATTTTAGAAAAAATTGCAAAACTTACTTGAATAAGCTAAAAATAGCTTATTATAATAAGCTACTTCAACAAGCTTATAAAATAAGCTGAAAACAGCTTATAGGAACCCATAAGCTATTTCCATAAGCTGCGCATAAGTCTTTCCAAACAGGGCCCAAATATAAATCACTATCTTCAAAATTAAAGATATAATATTAGTAGTATGAATTTAATAAATAAGAGTATTGCCCAAAAAAAAATATAAATAAATACATCTTATTATGTTTTATGTAGATGTTTATAATATGAAACATAAAATTTTAGACTAGGTGCTTGTATCATGAAAGAGGGAGTAAGAGATAAAGGGTATTGCAGAGAATGGAGCGGCATTTCATGGCATCTGATGACAACTGCTTCATGTAAAGTCAACTTCGAAAAAAGATTAATCATTACTTCTGGTGTTGGATACACTTTTAAGAAACCTTTTATGCACTATTTGGATTACTCCATCCGTTCCACAATATTTTAGCCATTTTAATTTTTTTAAAATTAGTTGTCACTTCACATTTCTAAAGATAGTATTAATTGTTGTTTTTCAATTATACCCTCAAAGAAGAGAGAATTGATGTGAGTATAGAGAGAGAAGTTAATGTAATTAGAGAGAAATTTAATTATGAAAGAGAATGAGTATATTAGAAAATTAAGTAGTTTATTTTGTAAAATCAAGAATATTAAATGTTTTTTGTTAGTTATTGTGTCAAAACCTTAAACAATACTCCTCTGGTCCTAAATATAAGTCATTTCTAACCGAATTATCAAAACCAATAAATGGTAGTTAGCTTATTAAGTTCGTCTAAAAAAAGAATATTTTTCCAACTATATCCTTAATATAAATATGCTAGTAAATGCTTAAATTAATTAACAATACTATCTTTCTCTCTCGTAATACACTCTCTTTCTCACTCCATCATTAATATAATTGAATATTTGAAAATTGTAGAAGGGTAAAGAGGAAAAACATGCATTAATAAGTTAGTTAGTGACTTATAGGATCTTGCTAACAAGTGCCCTATCCTTAAGGCACTTATCAAGGTTACTAAAATAGGGAAATCAATAATAAGTGCACATTGTTCTGTCACTTCTGTGTCTTGAAAATATAAAAAGCTACACATTCTAATGACATTTTACTATACTTAGCTCATTAAAAACTGTTCTAAAGGCACTTGTTAGCATTTTCCTAACTTATATTAAGCAACAAAGAGGTCTTCTAAAAGGCAACTTATATATAGGACCGGAGGGAGTAAGTATTATGGAACGGAGGGAGTAGATTTTAATTTGGTCAAACACTTTTGGCCAAAGTTAAAAAATCTTACTTCTATTCAATCGTCTTGATTTTTATGCGTCAATAATATTAACCATTAATATTTGTTTTAATTGGTGTATTTTTCGCTTCTCATTTTATTAAAATCTAAATCTAACACACATCAATATCCAATTTGAATATTAACTCATCATAATATACATATACATTGTATGGTCCTTGCGGTTGGAAAAAATCTACATTATTACTGTAGTATATATAATATTATTTTAAATAATAATAAATGTCTATTTTTAAAAAAAAATTATAAAATTCTCTCTACCATCTACTATGTATTGCAAGCTTGCTATTCTTTATTTTTATCACTCTTTTATAAAAAGAATATAAGAGTATTAAAAATTTACTCCAGAGTTTGTTCTTTTCGAGACTATGAATGCAGTAGTAATGAAATACTAATTAAAATACTATTAATTTGCATATCTAATTTGCATAGTATTAAAAGACTATGTTGGGACACAGTAGAAATTGTTGGATTATATATATTATATGGTCATCACATATTCATGCTAATATATAGCAAAAAAATACACGAGTTATAAGAATGGACCATAAAAATAAGATATCACAATACAAACAATATCTTAATACAAGCTAATTTTTTTAAGATAATATGTGCATGAATTATCCATTTATAAATCATCTAACTTATTTCTAACTATCCAATGTGAGACTTTAATTCATTATTGACTTCATATCTAATTATTAGCTAATTTAGTAGTTAATTAGTAACTAAGAAAATTAGTTAAAATTTTTTTTTGGTAGTTAATTAGTAACTACTAACATACAAATTAACTATGAAACAATTGGTAGCTATATTTCGTAACTAATTAGTAGCTAATTAGTGACCAAGAAAATTAGCTAGGAAATTTTATTTTGTAGCTAATTGATAACTATATTTCGTAGCTTAATTTAGTAGTTAATTAGTATTAGCTAGCAATTTTGTTTTAGTAGCTAATCTGTAGCTATTTAGATATAAATTAACTATGAATAAAAGTCTATAATTATATTTTGTAGATAATATTTGATTTTCTTGTAGTAAAACTGTGTATATATCTTAATTTTAAGGTGTATAGAAAATAAAATACATATTGACAAAAATTCGAATGTTGATAGTAATAATATTTACTTCGGTGATATTTACGCCCGGAAGAAATTAGTTTTGTATGTGGCTTGGAGGATATTCTTGGTACACAAAAAAATATATACGAAGAAAATAAAAATTAAAAGAAAAAATAATAAATACTAGAAATAATGTGATAAATAAAGAAGAAAAATAAAAAACAAAGGTAATTACATAAAACAATAATATTGATACATAAATTATTGCTCAAATCTAAAAACCTAATTATATGGGCCATGGCTGTCTTTGAATGACAATGTTGGATCCTTCATTGAAGGGAACGCACGTGAGAGCATATTGCTGCAGGTGTGTTCTTCTCAAACCTCCCATGATCCAAATAAAATTTCTAAGAGACATTGGTGGGGTTTTAGGTTATTATCGATTAGATAGCTACTCAAATAATTCAGTTACTCATCTACATCATTTTACTAATTACGCAATGTAATTTGTTCAAAAATGTTCAAATAATATAAAAATATAGATTATGTGTGAGGGTTGTGACATTAAGAAGTAAAACGAATTATAACGTTGAGTTTGTACAACTTGTACAACTCAAACTTTTAGCTTTTTTTTTTTTTTATTGAAAATAATAAAAAAAATGAAGGTGTAAGTTATACAAATTTAAAGTTGTACCCCAAACATTATTATATATATTAAGAAATGCAGTTTGTGACTTTCTGACACTCAAGTGTTGCAAACAAAAGAAAGTCAATTGAAAAGCAAATTTTTGGTCACTAAAACTCAACGTTTGAAGTATAAATCGTGGCTTAATAAATAACTCTCAATTAGAAACAAACAAGTTAAAGTTGAGTGGGAATGTTAAAATAACCAAATGCATGCAAGTATAGTGCACAATTTCAAATTGATTTAAGAATTTTTGGACAAAGTATCACGCACTTACTATATTTATAATATTGAAAACTTAATCAAATTAGTCCTTTATATGTAACATAACTTTTAATTTGGTGATACTTTCAATATTTATATGATCAAATTAGCAATTTTTTTTCAAAACTAAAATAATGACAAAAATTGTACTACTATTTTAATCCTCCAAAATTATAATATTTGTGTTATTCTTTTAATCTTTAAAAATTAAGATGATATTTATATTTAATTAGTAGTAATTAGGAAGAGAGTAGTGATAAGAGGGTAGAGTTTGTCTAGTAGGAAGAGGTTAAACACAGAATCTGAAAGGTCAAATCAAAGAGTAGGGTTGATTGATATCCATATGCATATTTGTGGCTCTCAACAAGAACTGGGTCTTTTCTCAAAGGTATAGTTTCTTATATTTAATTGAATTAATTTTATTAAAAATTACTATATAATATGTTTATTTTATTTTTTAAAAAAACATATTTAATATTTTATAATGAAAATATCAATAATAAAAAAATAAACATAAAAATTTATAATAATTTTTAAAAAAAATTAGACTATATCTTATAAAACAAAAAATACTACAATATATCTTATACTCCCTCTGATCGTATTTATAAGACATCATCTAGAAGGTTTTCATGGTTTTTTTTATAAGACATTTTGTAGTTTTTATGATGCATTTATTGTTTTTTTTCTTTTTTACCCTCGTTAAATGCATCAACTATTTTAATTCCTTAATTATAATTGGCTAACACATTATTCAATGAAGGATAAAAATAGTATTTTATACACTTTTTGTGAAAATCTATAAAATTAACTAAACTCAATTATTTTTCTTAGTCTGTGTAATTCGGTTGAAAATGTTTTATAAATAGGAGTAATTAAGACCGTACATATATATATAGATAGATGAAAAGATGGATGAGTGACTCGACTTGAATTTATGTTTCATTGCAGAAAACAAAAAATCAATGAATGACTCTTAACCTTTTCTGACTGTCATGTCACTCACACTACTGTTGCCAATTGCCTGCCAGCACTTCCATGCCCATAACCAATCTTCAAGTAACATTAGGTTTCTCCTGCATTAATCATAATTAGAAATCTGCTAATTAAATGTGACAACTTTTTTTTTTTTGTTTTACTTAATTGTTCGTTCGATCTCTCGGATATGGGCTGTGACCAAAAAGAAAAATCTCTCGGATATGAGTGGTCCTACTCATCTTGATTTTTTATCTGACCGCTTCTCGTCCCTACTGCTTTGTTTGGACAAAAAGAAAGAAAATAAGATAAAAGAAAAATTTGAAAAACAAAATACTGTTTGGATGAAGAGATAATGGGAGGAAAGTGAAAAGAAAACTTGACTTATAGAAATAATAATTTCAAACTTTTCGCCTTCCATCCATTTCCTCTCCTCACATATTTTCTTTCCTCCGGGCCAGCCCAACAAATTCGACGGTTTAAAGCAAAAAAATCTGAAAAAAACAAAAAAAGAAAAAAAAGTGAGGAAAATAGACAGCGTTGTTTGAAAAGTGACAGAGCGGGGATATGAACTAGGCACATTAAAAATGCAAATGAATCAGCGTGATCAACAAGCTAAACACTAAATATCTATGCAATTGACGTTCCTTTAATATTTGTATCTACAAAAATAACTTTTACTAAAAATATCTATTCCAAGTAAATAAAAAATTGGGACCTAAAGCCATGGCTTGGGCCGTTTTACTGTTGGGCCAGTCTCGTCTTTCCTTTTCATTTCTTTCCTTCCTACTTCCTTTATTTCAAACAATAAGTACATGTTTTTTTTGTGTGTGTACTATATATATATATATATATATATATATATTAGCCGTTGACAGTTAAAGATATCCTTTCGAAATTTAGAAATCATCAAAGAGAGTTTTACCTCTCCACGAAAGTGTTTTCTATGCGCATGGTTAAGATTTAAATTTATGTCAACATTAAACTCTGTCATGGGTGGGTTTGTAAATCCTTGTATGTTCCTATTAGTTTGTTAAGTGTTGGTTTGGATTGACGTTTGGCAAACGTGAATCTATTGGATTCATAAGCTAAAGAAAGTTGCGTTCACGTTTTACCCCATTTTAACGTAAAAAATTACTTTTAAACGTGATTTTGATTTTTAATCAAACATATTTTAACGTGATTTTTCCTGTTTAAATGTGATTTTGAATTCAATTCACATTGGAAACGCCTAAACAAACACACCCTAAATCTAGTATGTTTTATCTTTTATTGTATTTTGATTGGTTAATTGTTAGGGTAATTGTTGTAAAGGCTCGAGATGTTTTTTTATAAACTTCTTGCTAGTATCTTGACATAGTTTGTGCTCTTTATTTTAATTTATCTTTTTTCTCCGTTTAAAAACAAACATGCTTAAACTTAACTATATATTAATTATGTCGAACTTTGTACATAGTTTCTTATGCTTTCAAAATGTGCAATTAGTCACTAATTGTTCTTTGATCAATATTTTTTTCAAATTCTAAATAAAAAAAATATAAAAGAGTGAAGTAACACTTAGATTCATGAGTTTGTGAATGTAGTTTGCACATTAGTCACTAACCACAAAAATTTACATTAATCCTTGAGATTGCCATATATTATTTCATTTTAGTCTATTCCATTAGTTTACAACTAACAACTTTAAAAATCTTTAACTAAATTGAACTTATTCATAAAATACAAGTACTAAATTAGTCACTAATTGTCCTTTGTTCAGTATTTTTTTTTAATTCTAAAGAAAGACAATATAAAAGAGTAAAGTAACACTTGGATCTATAAATTTGTAAATGTAGTTTGTACATTAGTCACTTACTTGCACGAAAATTTACATTAATCCCAGAGATTGTAATATATTATTTATTTTAGTCTATTCCATTACTTTACAACAAACAACTTTAAAACTCTTGACTAAATTGAACTTTTTCATAAAATACAAGTACTAAATTAATTCAAAATAAAGAAAATATAAAAGAGTAAAGTAATACTTAGATCTATAAGTTTGTGAATATAGTTTGCACATTAGTCACTAACTTGCACAAAAAATTTCATTAATCCCAGAGATTGTAATATATTATTCATTTTAGTCTATTCAATAAGTTTCCAACTAACAACTTTAAAAATCTTTGACCAAATTGAACTTTTTCATACAAGTACTAAATTAGTCACTAATTTTCATTTGTTCAGTATTTTTTTAATTCTAAATAAAGAAAATAAAAGAAGAGTGAAGTAACACTTAGATCTATGAGTTTGTGAATGCAGTTTGCATATTAGTCACTAACTTGCACGAAAATTTACATCAATCTCACATATTGTAAAATATTATTTACTTTAGTCTATTCCATTACTTTACAACAAACAAAGTTAAAAATCTTGACTAGATTGAACTTTTTCATAAAATACAAGTACTAAATTAATTCTAAAAAAAGAAAACAGAAAAGAGTGAAGTAACACTTGGATCTATAAGTTTGTGAATGTAATTTGCACATTAGTCACTAACTTGCTCGAAAATTTACATAAATCCCAGAGATTGTAATATATTATTCATTTTAGCCCATTCCATTACTTTAGAAAGAACAACTTTAAAGGTCTTTGACTAAATTGAACTTTTTCATAAAATACAAGTACTAAATTAATTCTAAATAAAGAAAATATAAAAGAGTGAAGTAACACTTGGATCTATGAAATTGTGAATGTAGTTTGCACATTAGTCACTAACTTGCACGAAAATTTACATTAATCATAGATATTGTAATATATTATACATTTTAGTCTATTACATTACTTTACGACAAACAACTTAAAAATCTGGACTAAATTGAACTTTTTCATAAAATACAAGTACTAAATTAATTCTAAATAAAGAAAATATAAAAGAGTGAAGTAACACTTGGATCTAAGAGTTTGTAAATGTAGTATACACATTAGTCAATAACTTGCACGAAAATTTACATTAATTCCAAGTATTGTATATATTATTCGTTTTAGTCTATTCCATTACTTTACAACAAACAACTTTAAAAATCTTTACTAAATTCAACTTTTTCAAAAAATACAAGTATTAAATTAGTTCTAAATAAAGAAAATATAAAAGAGTGAAATAACACTTGGATCTATGAGTTTTTGAATGTAGTTTGCAAGTTAGTCACTAACTTGCACGAAAATTTACATTAATCCCAGGTATTGTATATATTATTCATTTTAGTCATTCCATTACTTTACAACAAACTACTTTAAAATTCTTGACTAAATTGAACTTTTTCATAAAATACAAGTACTAAATTATTTGTGAATAAAGAAAATATAAAAGAGTGAAGTAACACTTGGATCTATGAGTTTGTGAATGTAATTTAGACATTAGCTACTAACTTGCACGAGAATTTACATTAATCCTAATATATTATTCATTTTAGTCTATTTCATTACTTTACAACAAACAACATTAAAAATCTCGACTAAATTAAACTTTTTCATAAAAAACAAGTACTAAATTAATTCTAAATAAAGAAAATATAAAAGAGTGAAGTAACACTTGGATCAATAAGTTTGTGAATGTTAATTGCACATTAGTCACTAACTTGCACGAAAATTTACATTAATTCTAGATATTGTAATATATTATTTATTTTAGTCTATTCCATTACTTTACAACAAACAACTTTAAAAATATTGACTAAATTGAACTTTTTCATAAAATACAAGTATTAAATTAATTCTAAATAAAGAAAATATAAAAGAGAAGTAACACTTAGATCTATGAGTTTGTGGATGTAGTTTGCACATTAATCACTAATTTGCATGAAAATTTACATTAATCATAGATGTTGTAATATGTTATTAATTTTAGTCTATTTCATTACTTTATAACAAACAACTTTAAAAATCTTGATTAAATTGAACTTTTTCATAAAATACAAGTACTACATTAATTCTAAATAAAGAAAATACAAAAGAGTGAAGTAACACTTAGATCTATGAGTTTGTGAATGTAGTTTGCACATTAGTCACTAACTTGCACGAAAATTTACATTAATCCCAGATATTATAATATATTATTCATTTTATTCTATTTTATTACTTTACAACAAACAACTTGAAAAATGTTGACTAAATTGAACTTTTTCAAAAAATACAAGTACTAAATTAATTCTAAATAAAGAAAATATTCAAGAGTGAAGTAACACTTAGATCTATGAGTTTGTGAATGTAATTTGCACATTAGTCACAAACTTGCACTAAAGTTTACATTAATCTCAAATATTGTAATATATTATTCATTTTAGTCTATTCCATTACTTTAAAACTAACAACTTTAAAAATCTTTGACTAAATTGAACTTTTTCATAAAATATAAGTACTAAATTAGTCACTAATAGTCCTTTGTTTAGTATTTTTTTAATTCTAAATAAAGAAAATATAAAAGAGTGAAGTAACACTCGGATTTATGAGTTTGTGAAAGTAGTTTGCAGTTTAGTCATTAACTTGCACGAAAATTTACATTAATCCCGGATATTTTAATATATTATTCTATTCCATTACTTTACAATTAAGAACTTTAAAAATCTTTGACTAAATTGAACTTTTTCATAAAATATAAGTTCTAAATTAGTGACGAATTGTTGAGTATTTTTTTAATTCTAAATAAAGAAAATATAAAAGAGTGGAGTAACACTTGAATCTATGAGTTTGTGAATGTAGTTTACACATTAGTCACTAACTTGCACGAAAATTTATATTAATCACAGATTATAATATATTATTCATTTTAGTCTATTCTCCATTACTTTACAACGAACAACTTTAAAAATCTTGACTAAATTGAACTTTCTCATAAAATACAAGTACTAAATTAATTCTAAATAAAGAAAATATAAAGAGGGAAATAACACTTGATCTATGAGTTTGTGAATGTAATTTGCATATTGGTCACAAACTTGCACGAAAATTTATATTAATCCTAGAGATAGTACTATATTATTCATTTTGGATCTGAGAGTTTGATAATGTAATCTCCATCTAATCACAAGGTCAGATTATCTGAACTCAACTTTAGCATTGGAGCATGCAATAAGTTACCCGAGCCAAGCAATCCTCTCCAGCTAAATGTAGCTGCCATAAACACAAACATACAGCCTACTGGTCTTACAACTAAATGCACAACACCAACGTGATCGAGTGAGTGCACCTAATAAGTATATCTGCCATGAAACGTTAATTTTCATAAAAAGGGTTACATAAAGATGGTATGATGACACAGCATCAATGTAAATTTCAATTGCACCCGCAGCAGAAACCGGAAATGAGGTGAACCTCGCGTAAACTCAATTGTAATAGCGTGAACCAGTATCATATACACGGCCCCCAGGATATGGACCTCTAGGCTCAAATCCTTGATCTCTTCCGGCCCCAAGAAATCGAGCTCGCTCTCTGTAAGGATCAAAGTGATCGGCAGAATAGCCTCGCTGCACTTCTTCACCGGCAGCTGAAGCATTACCAGCATTGTAACCATGAGTTTCTCTGGGTCCCATGCCACTGCTAGGGTAAGGATCCCTTATGATCTGCTCGTACTGCTGTTGCCTTACATGTGATTCTCTTAGAAGAAATTCAGCTCTGCGGCTGGCATGCCGAGTCCGGAGTGCTGCCAGTTTTTCTTCATACTGAGTATTGATTGAATTTATTTTCTGAAAATGAAGAATATATGGAACTTTGTTAAGGATCAATGGATCTGAGAAATATATAGAGAATGTATACAAATATATTCAGAATTCAATACGAATAAGATTATCAGTCACCCCAACAGTGCAGTCAATACCTAAAGAGTTTCAGAATGTAGTGGCGTAGATTTGTCAAATACATGGCAGGAAAGATGCAGGTGACAGAACTAGACTTGCTGCTTACAAGCAGCTGATAGATGAACCTAATTCAAGAATTAAAAAGCGCCACTTTTTCAAAGGGGATTTTGTACACTCATTCCATATTTGGAACGTTTTCAAAAATGAGCAAGAGTCATGTAAGATACAGTATCAAGATCTGAAAAAATTAAAGGTTTATTAATACTTAAAGGAAGTGAAAACCTGTATAAGTTAAATAAATAGAGTTTGCGATTTCACACAATCACTTCAAGTTCAATATCATGGTAACAGGCAGCCAAAACCTAAAATAGAAGTTATAGAACTAGCCTATGCAAACTTTTGACGCTCTGGAAGTTGTAAAGGGCCTTAGCAATCCATTGACAAGTTTGCATTCTTTGGAATGCAGTTCAATCCATGCCAACGGATGATTCTGCAGGAGGAAATGTTATCTGATACTGTGTTTCTGAAACAGCATATATCCTCCTAATTGGCCAAACCCACACTCCATCTTCAAAAACAAAATTCATGTTTTAAACGAAAGTGGAACCCAATTCTTAAAGAGAAGCAAGTCTGACTTTACTCTAACTGAGGAACCAAGACTAGAGGATGGAACAGACATGCAACCCCCCCCCCCCAGCTTTTTTGTTTGGATCATTATGTTATGGCTTTAATGAAGGAAGATTGTCTTAATTTGTATAAACTGTTGATTATACATTAGGACAAAAACATGTACAAAAATGGCCTCTAACAAAGCAAGTAACCCCAAAAGCCCAAAATCTCCCAGTCAGGTAAACGTGCTTGCAAGTCAGAGCCAATAAGTTGTCAAATAAGAACAGGTAAAGTTTTTAATAGGAATATATTTCACACTCTGGAGAACTTACAAGAACATAAAATCTAATTAATTTTATCATTATGATCATCAGATTATAAAATCTAAATATCCATGAAGCATTCTAGACTCCAGATGGCACATTATATGAAGAGGTACGTTATCTAGATGACAATCTAATTAATTTTACCTAGATGGCATTATAGACTCCTTTTTAAGTGTACTGATGCCAAAGAGGTATTTTAACCTACTGCGTATTCTGGATCGAATCTATTATCAAGGGTGTTGTACAACTATAGGTTCATCCATTAAGAAAAAGACATGAAGGTTGCACAATATGCAGAAGATTTAGGGATGTCACACCAAGCAAACAAATTAATACTGTTAATGTTTAACACTAACCTCTCTATGCCTAGCATGCTCTGCATCTTCAGCATCATTCTGTTCTTTGGTTAGTTTAATAATGTCATTCTGAAAGTTCTGCTCAAGACCTTCAAAAGTATGTGCTAAATTATGTGCTTCATATCCAACATTCATATCTTCTCCATGAGCCTGAGATCTGGAATCATTGTTGCCACGGTTTTGCAAAGCCAACTTAGGATCAGGCCTCTGCCCTTGAAAATAAGATCTTGAAGCATCACCCTCTTGACCTACACTAGAACATGCAATGGTTCCACAAGTTTAGGAGTTTGAAGACCATTTCTAGAAGTAAATAGCAAACCTGGAACCAGGCATTTTAGAGATGGTAGCCAATGTTTGAACAATTCAAAAGTAAGATAGCTTATGCTGATGTCGCAATGTTTACTGAGAAAGATTACCAGTTATCAATTAACAGCAAACACCAAGAGTTTTATTCGTCTTATATTACATTAGGGACTGCTTTTAACTGTGTTCATTGAAAAAGAAGAGATTAAAGACTTCGACCGAAAGGGTTATATAAAAACTAGAGAAAGAGGATTCAATGAAAGTGCAGGAGTGAATTTCATACTCAGCAGATTGGATTTTATAGATCAATATTTACAAAAGAAATACATATTGTCATTTACAATAAATGAATGATAATAACAATGCTGGAATTGATTCCAATCATCTTCCTACGTTCTAAAGTGCAAGTTAGCTATTTCTAACACTTCCCCCAAAAGCTGGAGCATATGTGTCAAAAGCATCCATCCTGTTGCAAATACAAGATATTCTTGGACACTAAAGCGCTTTGATGAACAAATTAGACAACTGGTCATTCGAATCAACAAAGGGCGTGAAAATTTCATAAATCAAATCTTTCCTCTAATGAATGGCAGTAAATTTCTGTTCAATACGCTCATGAAACATATTCCACATATTCTAAGACTTATGATTATGATAATATGATAAGAAAAACTCCACTCCGATCCCATTTGTGAAAGAATAGACTGAATAAGGTACAATACATAACGAATTAAAAAAAGAGGATATAGGATAAATAATTAGAGAGTTAAACAGGTCTTTTGGGGATAGAGGGACTTGAACCCTCACGATTCGCAAATAAAAGCGCTAATGCTACAACCAGCCCATAAATTGTTAAAGCTTCCATAAAAGCCAGACTAAGCAATAAAGTACCCCGTATTTTTCCCTCTGCCTCCGGTTGTCGCGCAATCCCTTCTACAGCTTGCCCTGCAGCAGTGCCTTGACCAACCCCAGGTCCGATAGAAGCAAGCCCTGGGATTTGACGGCGAACTTAAAAAGCCACCTACAGACGCTTTACGCCCAATCATTCCGGATAACGCTTGCATCCTCTGTCTTACCGCGGCTGCTGGCACAGAGTTAGCCGATGCTTATTCCCCGGATACCGTCATTGCTTCTTCTCCCGTAATAACGAACTTGCAAAATGAATCTGTTTATCAGAAAGGGATTCGTTGTTCCTGACCATTGGATGCTGTTAGGACCCCGGATTTCAGAAGAAGAAATAAACCAGAAAAGATAGAGAAAGATTAGAAAAAGACTGAAACAGAAAGTGTTTAACCCCTATGGGTCTCAGAGCTAAGATCCTCAGAGATAAATCTCTGCCTATACATTCTTTTACAATATCCAAAACTGACTCTAATTCTCCCCCTCTCCCATATATATTTATTCACTGTACATCACAATAATTCCCCTAACAAACTACCTAGTCCTTACAACTAACTAACTTCCACTCTTAGCCTTGACCTACTTGTTCCTAGCAGATGCAATGTGGTTTTCAAAGAATTTCAACTCCTTCATAAGTTGCTTTTACCTTATGAGTTCACATGTAGCAATGGCCATAGCTTGCTATTCTTCTTCAGCACTGCATCCGGCACCGCATTCCATTTCTTACTCTTCCATGAAATAAGGTTTTCTCCAAAGAGAACTATTAGGAATGCAATAAGCTAGTAGAATAGGAGATTGGGGTAGAAGAGGAATTTGGGTGGGGATTGAAATAAACTTGTCTAGCAAGAAAAAGTTCTAGATATAAAAGATGGGTGAAAGGTCGTGAAGGGTAGGAAATCACTTTGGTAGTGGAAAGGATGGCTTAGCCAGGGATAACATTGGGTAGGCCTTTGTTCTAGGGTTTTTGTTTACCGTTTCAGTTTTTCTTCATTGTATTCAAGAGGAATATTTCTTCATTCCTTTATTAATACATTTCAGTCCTATTAATTATTATTGTTAGGAATGCAATATGCTAGTAGAATAGGAGATTTGGGTGGGGATTGTAATAAACTTGTCTAGTGACAAAAAGTATTAGATATAAAAGAGGGGGAAAAGGTCGTGAAGGGTAGGAAATCGCTTGGGTAGTGGAAAGGATGGCTTAGCCAGGGAGGACATTGGGTAGGCCTTTTTGTTCTAGGGCTCTTGTTTACCATTTCAGTCTTTCTTCATTGTATTCAAGAGAAATATTTCCTCATTCCATTTTATTAATACATAACAGTCCTATTAAGAACACAAGATCCTGATGTGGATCTGCTATCACTAGGAGACCCTATCCAATCTGCATCAGTGTAGAGTAAAACTTCACTGTAACCTCTATTTGCATATACCAATCATTTTGCAAGGTAATCCTTTCATATATCTCAAACTACGACAACTGCATTCCGATGATCAAGACGTGGAGAATTAAGGATTTGAAGACAACTTGGACACCACAGGAAATATCTGGTCCGATCACTGAGAGATAATTAAGCTTCTCTACGAATCTCCAAAATCTGCTTGGATTCAAGAAACGTTCCCATTGATCAGGAAGGAGATTGATATTTGGTCTATTAGGATATCAACTAGCTTACAATCTATCATTCCAGGTTCCACAAGAATATCAAGAGCATACTTCCTTTAGAAGATAGTAATCCCTGATTTCAATTTTGACCAGATTTGGACACCTCAACCCCAAGGAGGTATCCTAATAAATCCAAGTCTTGTCTCAAAGTGGCAAAAAAGATGTTCCTTTAGGAGCTAAATACGAGTCTGATCACTACTAATTATGACTATGTCATCCACATAAACCATGAGGCACAAGGTAAATGCATATAGATTAGGTGAATGCGTATGGAACAAAGGATGATCAATTTCACTCTATGTACTGCCAAATTCCAGTAAGACAGAGCTAAAACGCCCCAACCAGCCACTGGGAGATTGCTAAAGACCACATAATGATTTGTGAAGTTTGCAAAACAATCTTGACTCCCGCTAAGCAACAAACCTAGGAGGTTGCTCCATATATACATTAGTCAAATATCCATGTAAGAAAGCAATTTTGATATCCAATTGTTATAAAGGCCATTGATTCTTAGCTTCCATAAACCATAAAAGACGCACTGAGGTCATTTTGGCAACAGGAGAAAATGTCACTGTAACTTAAATCATAAACATGTGTTGTACATATTGGGTAGATAATACTACTTAGTCACTCTTTAGTCTTTTATCTTTATTTTGATTGGGGTTTAGTTAGAGGCTTGCTTAAAGTTGTATATTTATAATCCTATTGTACATTCAGTGATTAAGTAATACACTTTCATTATCTTACAAGTTGGTATGAAAGCTTCCAAGGTTAGGGACCTTTGCCTTCACACACAAAACCCTATCCTTCTTTGACACCTTTACATTAACTGCCTCCGTTGCGGTTCCACAGTGTCTGCACTCAGTTATTTTCTCTAATGTTCTCATTGCTAAGCCACCACGTTAGTTGCTAGAAACAGCCTCCTGTCATTAGAAACCGTTGTCTGCCATCGGCCACCATCTCTGTTCAGACCAGCGACCACACTAGCAGTAGCGCCTTAAAGAGATTAGCTAGCCGCAACCTGACCCATTGCCAGAAAACCTATGATGAGCTTCCACAATCTACCTACGTTCCTCTATAACCGCCGACTTTTCGGAGGCCATTTCTGACGTAGTGACGTTGTTTGCATTGCTCGAGCTACTGACCCAACGATGGTCCTATTTTAAACCTTTGTTTCCTATATGTATTTGAGGGGTGTTTGAATCAATCTTCCTCCCCTACTAGGGCCTTCATTTGTTGCCAGCGTTAAGGTGTAGTGCGGTAAACATTAAAAAAATGTATTTACAAAAACATATTAGTTATGATGGTTTTTGTCTAATCCAGATGCAGTGATTAGCTAGGTTAATAGAGCATTTAATATGGGGATGCATAAGCAAGCATAAGGGGCAACAAATAATGCTTGCCTTCATTAAACATACGAGATGTCATTGAATTAGACATCTTTGATTCATCCGTTTCCCATCTCCACTGACCCTCTGGCTTGGAATTTGCATACGGATTCTCTCTCTCTGGAGTAAATGCCTCTAGCCGTCCTTCAAAATTACCAGACTTTGTCTCCACTCTTTGACCAGCCACATGATGCATCTGTGCACCAGCATAAGAATTGGCAGAATGATCACCATACTGCCCCTGCCTTCTCATTGTTAAAAAACTCCAACGTGAACACAACCTGTGAGAGATTAAAGCAACAAAAGCCCAAACCATACTTAACCACATAATCCACACAGCAATTGTAACTTGTAAGTAAATCATTCTTGTACATATATTCTGGCTTCATATGAGATGCTGCACTAAAAAATTGAAACGGATACTATAGAATAATGCATAGCTCATACAAAATTTGGGAACTGAAACCAAAATGGATCCCTTCATGTCATGTTATTTCATCTATTAAATTGTATAATGCTAGTGTTTATTTTGCAATTCTTAGTTATGCAACTAGAGTTCAAAAGGTGAATTTGCTTATTTAACCTTATCAGTTTACTTTTTTTACTCACATTTTGTGGCTTGGTGTTCACACCAGAAATTCCATTTTCACCCTCACATTTTGTGGCTTGGTGTGCACACCAGAAATTTCTAATTAGCAACTTCAATCTCACTCTGTCTTGTCCTAAGAGTCTAAGACCCTCTAAAAAACCAAGAGAGCCGAATTTGAGAGGGAATAAAGAGGAGAGGAGAGCAAAGCAGTACCAAAAACAATAAAAACTTGTTCGATGCGGGTACTGCTAGGTGGCCGACGATTCTGTGAGCGGCGGTGGGAGGAGCGGTTAGAGGGATGACAGTTGGCTCAAGACGGAGCTGTCAATCGTCGCAGATCTATAGCTTCGACGTCGTTTTGGTATGAGGGGCGAAAGAAAGAAGGAAGCATTAGGAGGAGGGTTTGGGAGATGAGAAAGAAAACGAGCGAAGGAAGGAGAAAAAGCCTAGGGTTAAAGCGCGTGAACTCCTCCGATCTAGAAAAAAAATTAACACACCGGTAATCCTAAGAACATGTATAATGAAAGAGCAAAAACATCCTCCTAAATATCTTTTTAATTATTAAATAGAGAATATATTTTATAGTTTTAAAATAAAGACATTTAATTTTTTTCTTTAATACATACTTTAAAAAGAATTAAGAAGATATTTAAGAGGATAAATCATTATTCATAATGAAAAGTTGCTAGTTGAATTATTTAACATATATTTTATAATATTTTGATAGGTCTTGTACGTACACATTACTCTTTTAATTTAAACAACTCTTACACCAGATTCTTATTAAACAACTTAAATGGATTCCGCGTGTACCTCACAATACAAGGTTCTCAACTACAATTATGTTTTTTTAGTCTCACTTCTATTTCAAACAACTCAACTAAGTAACTCAAGTCACGTCAGCAAGCTGTAATGAAAAGTTGCTTGCTAAGAGCGGTTGCTTAGCACAAGCACACCATCTAACCAATCCCATTGTACATGGTCTAAATCCTACAACTCCATATTTTTACAAATCTTCTTACTTACTTATTAAAGAATGTTTTCAATATTTTTTTATAGTTTTAAGATTAAAAGAGGATAAATAAGAGAATTTTTTATGAGGCTGTAACATTACTCTTACATTAATGGTGAATTGGGTCTTTACCCAGTGTTTGGTAAAAGAACTCGGTTTTAATTTTAACTATTTTTTTCATTTTAGGTAAATGATACTCATCTTTTAAGGTGTAAATAGAAAAACAATTCTGAGAAAGTCACTTAAACTTTTAAATCGAATGAGATGTACTTGCATGTCCACGTAATCTATTGGACACAATCAATCAAAATTAAATGTCATATTAAAATAATAATAACATCAATCTTAAAGTTTAGGTTGTTGTTATTTTAATATAAATAATTACATTTTATTAGTTGTGTGCAAGTGACACATTCGATATCCATACAAATTTTACTCTTATTGAACATGAATAAACTATAATTTTGACTGAGTGTTTTGAAAATAAAAAAACATTTCCAAAACCAAACACCCCATCTCTTAATTTTTTCAAACAGTAAAACAAATTAAAGATTGTGGGCCTCTTTGTTTTAAATTTTATTTTGGTCAAAATCACTATTGACCAAAGTTAAAATTATTTATTTCTATTGGATCATCTTGATTTTTGTGCATCAATAATCTCAACTATTGATTTTTATCTCGATTTATGTGTTTTTCACTTCTCATTCTACTAAAATCTAAACCGAACGACCCTATACTGTTGGAATAAGTGTTTTAGACTTGTTCTTTTTTATTTTTCATCAACCAGAAATTTTCTTACAACATATAAAGAAATATTATTTTATAATTAAAAAATTATTTTATGATTAAAATTATAATGTAAAACTAATATTAAAATAAGATTTTGAGTATTAACTTTAAAATTTTGATAATTTAGCCCTTATTTATTAATTTTTTTAATTTTAATTATTTTAAAATTAAAACTGTAATATAGAAATAAAATTCAAAAGAAAAAAAAAATGATTCATCGTGAAAGAAATTGTGTATGATTCTTTGTCCAATATTCACAAATACTGTTTCATCAATCGTCACAAATAATCACATGTGTAAAATAATTTTTAAAAGTTATAAATTAATTATCAAAATTTTTTTTAATGAGTTTACAAAATTAAAAGAAGTTTTTAGACTAATAAATAAATAATGTCAATTCTAATAATAAAATAAATAAAAATAAAATTTAAAAATATATTATCTGAAACAAACGACTAAATCATGAATGTCAAGCCATAAACCCTAGTGCTTCACCGGATAGAAAACAAATTTTTTAAAAAAAATAGTTGTGCCTAGATAAATTAGTGAAGTTGACTCATCAATAAATTCCATTCAATAGATAAAAAAAACTTAACAATTAAAATACTCTTAATACTAATACTAATTAATCCTAATAATTGATTCAAACATCAAATTTAAAAATATATTAAAAAAATAACCCATAAAACCTAATTCTAAAAACTAAATCATAAACTCCAAACCTCTAAACCCCAATAATTAAATAGATAAATAACTAATTTAAAAGTTGATTCTTGTAGTTGCAGTTATATATATAATTGAGTAAACAACATTAAAATAGATAAAAAATATAAAAGTTAAAAATATTTTTTAAACTAATAGATAGATAATGTTAATCTTAATCTTAATAATTGAATAGATAAAAATTAAAATTAAAAATATATTATTCAAACTAAATGATAGAATCATAAACCCTAAACTCAAACCCCCAAATTATACACCCTAATAGTTAAATGAATAAAAACACATTTAAAAATTTCTATTTTTTAATTATGAGTAAATATATTATTGAAATCAATATACTAATAAATTTTATTTGATACATAAAAACAAATTTTAAAATTAAAATACCCTTTATACTAAAAAATAAATAATTTTAATTTTTAATAATTGGTCCATAGATTAAAAATCAAATTTAAAAACATATGACTAAAACTAACTGACTAAACCATAAACCCTAAATTCGAAAGCTAAACCATAAAATCTAACCCGTACACCACTAAATCCTAATAATTGAATGGATAAATAATAAATTTAAAAATTTTTTAGTTTTTAATTATGCTTAGATATATAATTAAATAAATACCTTTGAATAGATAAATTTCTTTTAAAAAAAGCAAATTTAAAAATTCAAAATACCCATTAGCCTAATAGATGGAAAATTCTAATTCTAATAATTGAATAGATAAATATTAAATTAAAAAATATATTATTGAAACATGTTTAAATTAATAATAAAAAAAGTAAATTTAAAAATTCAAAATACCCATTAACCTAATAAATAGAAAATTCTAATTCTAATAAGTGAATAGATAAATACTAAATTAAAAAATATATTATCAAAATCGAACATGTTATGATTCTAATAGATATTACTAAAGTTGTCTTTCTCAATAAACATCTTGTATGAGGTTGTGATTCAAATAGGCAATTAAATATATTATGATTTTAATAATTTATATAAGATAATTTTATCTATATAAAAAGCCAAAATTATTAACATTTTGTGTTATGCACGTATTATTATCATAGTAAGTTATTATTACAAATAAAAGTAAACCCCTAAAAAATTTGTATACATTAAAATGAACGTGTACATTACAAAAATAAACCTTTATATTTTTGTATTATTTTTTTAATTTGATTACCCATATTTTTGTTATATTATGTTACTTTTAATTTTAATTATTTTTACCAATTAATGGAACGAGCCGTGAATATATCAAAAAAAAAAAAAAAAAGAACGAGCCGTGCATTACGCGGGCAATAATCACTAGTTCATTTAATTTGCAAATATTCTAGCTTCATTATAAAACAATTATTTTCCTAAAAAATACATGTAAATGTCTCAATTCAACTATCCTAAACATCTACTCAAGATTAGGTTAGGCAATTTCCTATTCAATTACTCCATTCCTGCATATAAACACCTAAAACCAATAAACTCACAAATAAAAAAAAATATTAACATTTAAAAAATTATTGGTATTTAAAAAACTTCACATGTCTTTCTAATTTTACTCTTATTCTCAATTCAATTTAAAACTCAACTCTATTACCCTTATTAATTAAAGGTAAAAATATTTTAAAAAGAAAAAACACAACGAATGCTCAAATTTTTCATTTTAAGTGCTTATTAAAAAAATACTAATTTTTTTAATGCTTATAAATAAAAAGAGTTTGGATCTTCTCCATACTTATAATAAAGTTCACAAAAAGAAAGATTTTTCCGTCACCAACCTCTTACAACATCATGTGTTCATGTCATTACTGTAACATTAGACAACGCTGGGCTCTCATGATATGAAATTTAAAAGGTACCTAATATACAGGACAAGTTGCAAAACAAAGCATAGAAGTGCGACAGATAAATTATGCAAATGAAACTTCACATATCAGACACAAGTGACCCAAAAACGATTTTAAAATTGAACTTAATGCAAGTTAACTGATCGCCCTTGTTATCCTTCAGTGTCATCTTCAGCGAATAGGGTCCCTGCAAAAACAAACATTAAAAACACCGAAACTGAAATCAACCTAGCAATATATGAAAAGAATAATTCTACATACTACTGCGTACTAATTGAGGAATGTGTTTAATCTATTTTCAGAATGAATCTCCTCATGTTAAAAAATAACATGATGCAATATGCTGGTATTTTTGTATCTATCTCTTTCCTCATTAATGTTTATAAGGACCTACAAATTTAATATGCATTTCATACATATTAGGAGAGAGATAGACACAAAAACACCAACATCATATATTATATTAATTTTTATTTTTGAACACGAGAGGATCCATTCCCATGTATCTTAGAGTTACAAACCCCAAATGCATTTATTTATTTTTATTTAATGCTTACTTTAAAAGAAAGTAGGAGGATATTTAAGTAGAGAAGGAGAAGGATATTTTAGAGTTACTTTACCCCAAATACACATGTAATTAATGTATTCATTAGCATGAAAATGAGTAAGTTGATTACAATACTTGAAAGTAAAAAACAATTTCACTTTTTTTTAGCAATTAATGCACCTTTAAAAAGTATTATGTACCAAGAAAAAAAACGCACTTTATTTCTTATAAATAGGACTGAAGGTAGAAATGTTTAAGCAAAGCAGGAAAGGTTCACTTTAATAGCAAAATTGTTATGCAAGACAGGATATAAAACAAGAAAACAAGCAATACATGCTCTGAAAGGCCAAGACTCAAGTTTCATTATAATATGTCGCAATCCGTGTTAATTGCCACGCTATCCATGTAAATTACCTTAAATGCTCAGATCAAGCTTCAAGCTATGCAAACCATTGAATTAACATGGGTGCTCTGAGGAAGGAAAGATACAACCTCTGCAGAATTGTCAAACAGCTACAAATGTACACGACAGTCCCTACAGTCTACAGTTGCTACCGACCATGTGTCTCACTTATAAAGAAAATTCAACACTATTGAACTAAAACGGCAGCATGTGACCAGAGTACTGTGCACGCTGATGGATCCTCAACAGTAAACACTCAACAGTGAGGATCCAGGTTCAGGTGGGTATCACAACACAAGGATGACATTCACGGTGCCATTCTTCTCAATCAAAAGAAACCAACGCATACATTCAGTCGCAACTTGTTAGGATTTAGATAGAGTGCCCCACCATGCGTTATGCAAGTTTCATACCACAGTCCCTTAAGCAAGATAGGTACTTTTGTGTTGAAGCCTTAAGTCCAGAAACGTTAGCAAATAAATGTCTCAGCATCTGTTCTATCTCCCCACCTCCTGGCTAAGTTGTTGTTAAAAAATACAACACGAGTAAGTCGTTTTCCGGTAAGTGGGATTGGCTAACCCACACCGATTAGAGATATGACCACCATAGAATATATAAGTGGTGTAGTAATCCCCCTTCAACCCAAAATTAAAGGATTGTCCCTACAATATATTTATTTACCTCTAGAGTCTAGATCCTCCCTAATTGTATCACGTGTAGTTTTTCTTGGTGCCTCATCCTCTCTTGCATCTAGTATTTCGCTATCCTCAATTTCCTCTACTCTCCTTACAAGGACTTCTATAGGTCTTCTCCAAACATGCTCAAACCACCGAAGTCAGGAATACAAGGTTCTACCATCTTTATGACAATAGGTGCTACCCAAAATTTCCCTCCAAAGCTTTCATTCCTAACCCTTGCTTGGCTAGTATGTCCACTCACCGAATGCAACTTTCCCATCTGTGTCTCTAATACACTGAGTTGTTCTTGAGTTGGCTTTTACAACCATCCAATATACAAGGCATGTGAGTTGACATAATGCAGGATTGTCCTCACTTATCGGAGTCCAAATGCCACTTGATTATCAATCAAAATTCATGAGAATCATCAAATGATGGGACTCAGTGGATAAAAAAGAAAGTAATGAATGCAACCTTTACTAGATATTGTAGAGGGCGGCTACCTACAAATTAACATTGAAATACCCCCAAACAACCCAAAAGAGAGATAAAACTGAAATAAAACAAATATCTCACAGATCATAAAGCTTAGTGTTATAGATGGAAGTCACCACCGTAGACTCCTCACCGGACCACCGTTACGCACAAACACACCACCGTAGTGGGCCACACACACATGCAGAAGAACACGTGCCAGATTCTCAAGGAATCAAAACGGGAATGTATTATTGATAATTCTCCATTTACAAGTTAGGTGTTATATATCCTAACTACCAACTACCCAAAAGTAACTGATTTACCTGGCACAATGCAAGGATCAATCAGCAATTCTTACAATTTCTTTACATCAATTCTACTTTTACAAATTTGCTAAAATACCCCTCAGCATATTAACATATAACACTTAGGGTCTGAGCGAGAGGCTGAACATTCCTGCCAAATTCCTTCCATTTCCATTCCTCTTGTTCCTCTCCTAATAACCACCCTGCCAGAAATATCTGTAGCTCCTCCACCTCATGCATAACTACTATCCCTTATACCTTCTCAATCCTCATCATGATTCCCTCTTCATCCACGGATGAACTTTCCAGAAACATTGCCTCTGACTCAACAGATCAAGAGGTTGGCTATTTCTTCACCTTGTCCCGAATTTCCATAATCAAACCAGTTGCTAATGGTAATGACTGATGATTACACTTCTAGACTAGCTTGTAGCTTCATAAAATTCAGTAATTTTTTTTTTTAAAAAAAGATATTTAGAACCATTAAAAGGAATTTTAGATGGAAGCATGAAAACCTCATAACCTAATAAGGTAATTAGAGTTCAATCATAAGTATAAATATATCCCATTACTATAGGGTGTTTAGGAAGTATACATTGATAAATATTTGAAAAGAAATTTGTAAAACTTAATTTTCAAATAAAATCAAGTATAATTGAACCAATAACAACCATCAAGCCTTACTCCACTAGGTGGAGCCAGCTGCCTGATTAACCAACACCATTGGAATCTATCAAAATGAAAAAAAGCCAAATTTTCAGCAAAACCATTTAACACAAATGACTTTTCTTTTATAATAAACACAAAGGACTTCTATATTTCCTGGAAGTTTAATTAAGTCTTCAATTGAATAATCTTCAACTTGATCATCTTTTCTTGCTGAAGCTTCTATTGGTGTTCTTCCCAATTCCCATATGTCCAAATCACCTTAGATGAGTCTCCATAATCTTCCCAATTGATATTATTCTCCCAAACACATTTTTTCCTAATCGAATCTTGTATGTCTAATCAACTATCCAAATATTCTCATTTCTGATACACAAATTCAGTGCTTTTGTTGCCATATCACTGCCCAATATTCTCTGCTATAGAGCATTAGCAGTCTTACATTCATATGCTAGAGTTTTCCATTATGTTTTATAGAAACTTGGTGATCACAAATAGTGTGTTATTTGATTGAACGGCTCACAATGTATATACCACCGGTGGTCCCCAACTCAAAGGGACCAAATTATACTCACCCCCACTATGCCAAGTGCAAATTTTCAAATTCCCAATGATGAAATATTTATCATCAAATCAGAGTCATAATGCATCTAAATTTTAAATCTCAGAGGGCAGTAAAAAATGTCATGAAGCTCAATTTCATGAAAACAGTGATATTTTTAGATTTTCTTCAGCATTACTAAGAGTAACTATGGGATGAAAATAAAACTAACCGGTGGAGTGATAGAAGGCAATGTTTGGGTGTGAGAAATCACAAAATTGCCATTAGCAACAGGACAGGATACTTCCTCACAAAGATCACGTTTTTCAGTATGAACAGGCACCCCAACATACGAAACTCCAATTACTAACTCCCCACCAGTGATAGCTTGAACTGCATAAGAAGACAGAAACTCCACTTTAATTCATTAAAATATACAACAGACATATTAAAGGCATGACACAGATCCCATACACACAAGAAAAGAAACAAATAAAGTGAGGCAGAAGCAGAACACAAACGACAGGTTGTATTAAGTCCTCTGAATCTTTCATGAACAATAGGTGTTTAGATAAATTATTATGTTCACAAGTATTTGAAAATAATATTCAAATGTTATCCTGTGAATGTATTCACCACACCAGAATACTACCAAGCAATAAAATAGAACATATTCGATGGAAATTGACAGAAAATAAGGGGTAAGGGGGAGAGAGATTACCAGAAGTAGCTGATATCTTAAAGGTAGCAGGGTGGCCACTCATCACAGGGTTTGGTGATATTTCAATTCCAGACACCTTCACAGGATAATTTTCGTTCTTATCTACACAGTTTTTTTAGAGGAAAAAAATCAATGGACCAAAATATACCATAATTTAAAAACAAATCTGAACAAACATGACCGTAGGTTTATAACCGCTGTCAGCAATGAAGCTTACATTACATAGATCATCAGTTCATCACACAGAGCTAAAATTGATCCACAACAATAACATATAGCAGTATCGGAAAACAAATTAAGCCCTAAAAAATCCTTTACAATTGTAGAAACATACAGTTCCAGAGAGGAATAAAACAAGTACAAACCCAGTGTGCATATGAATAATCAACGGAAAGGAGTTAAATTAAACATTAAACAAATAGATAAGTAATCTAAATCTTGAACAGATCAAAATTAACCAATTCCCCCTAATCAAAATGATAATAACAAAAAAAAAGTCAAAAGGGAGAAAAAGGAGGGTGAAGTACCGCAATACTTGAAGCTAACTTTAGCTTGAGCGTGAAAAGAAGAGAAGAGGATGGATAAGGAGAGAAGAAGGTAGAACTTGGGAAGTGAGTGAAACTCCATGGATTGCAACACCAGAGAGAGGGATGAAGAAACTCAGAAAGTGACTATGAGAGAAAGGACAAACACAAGTACTAGACTACTAGTATTAATAGTTATCCCCGTGAAAACGCATGGGCAATATTTTATTTTTGTGATATTTTAATTAATTAAATATAATGTTAATTTTAATAAATAAAATAAATATTGAGCTGATATCTTAATTAATATACGAATATGAATAATTTGAAAAATTATAGAACTTATTTTTTTTATATTAATTATAGAATTTATTTGAATTTGAATTTAATTATTTAGCGTTAAGAAATAAAATACGATACACATACTCTTATGTCAAATTTCCGGAATCAGCGCCAGTCACGCAGCGCAAACAGGATTGATCTCATCCTAAATGTGAGAAAATTCGTGATTATATAAAAAAAAAAATACGATACACATAATATAAAATCTAAAACAAAAAATACGATACACATAATGATACATGGATTGTGTTTTATCGTTTCACGTTAACTTTAAATACTTACTTAGAAATATGCAGGGCCGTATCTAGTAATTTCGGGGCCTTAGGCGAAAATTAAGACAGAGGCCTATATTAATATAGACTAATAATTTTTATGTTATTTTTCTGGCTTTTTAAGCACTAAAATTATTTATTAAAGTTTTATAAACAAATAATTTTAACATCTCACTCTCAATAGATAATATAGCTAATCCATTTAATCTATCTTGTAGCATAGTTGATCTAAAATATGATTTAATTAATTTTAATTTTGAAAAGCTTCTTTCAGCGGTCGCGACAGTTACAGGTAATGTTAATAGTATCCTATAAGCAATATATGTATTTCGAAAAGAACCTAATTTTTTTTATATAGTTCAATATTTTTAATGGTGTGTTAATTTCATTTGTTAGAATTTCTTTAATAACTTTAGTTCTGAAAACAAGACCATGAATATCATAATTGTCCTCAAAATCTTTTCAAGATTAATACAATATTTTTACAATTCATCTTCCCCATATATCTATGAATGAATTTTTTTTTAAGCTATGACTATGCACGGTGATATCTACGAGTATCCAAAATTCAAACTGTAGTGATAATCACTTTACTTGCACCTACAATGATAAACAATAAAAAAATGAGATGTAACAATTATATTTTGTAAATAATCATTCAATTTCAATTTAATCGATTGTTTTAAAAGCAAAGCAAATGAGTGAAATGGTGAATGGTCAAACTTGTTGAAAATTTGAGACGCTTGCAACGTGTAGTGTATGCAATTGTAAATTACTTGAATGCATCTAATATAAAAAAGAGTTCTGAAGTGAAAATAAAGGGAACGAGAAAGAGAGAGAACAGAGAGGAAAAGGTGAGATTAACAATTTTCTTCAAGAAAGTGGCATTTTTCTTTGTCAAAGAAAAGTAAATTGTATTAATGTAACAATCTAACAAATAGCCCATAGATCATAGATTCATGTGCTCAGCAATCCAAGGAAACTCACCCAGTCAATGTTGAGTGACATTTCATTTGAAAAAACTTAAAAATAGGCTATGAACTTTTAAGTAGTTTAAAAAATAGGAAAAAAAACTATAAAAAATGTAACATATGGGCCTTATAAAAATATTAGGCCCTATCTCAAACACTATCTTTTAAAATCAAAATTTATATCAATAATATTGCTATTAAAAAAAATTGAATTGGGGGCCTTAAAAATTAGGGGCTCTAGGCCATGGCCTTAATTACCTTATTGAATATCCGACCCTACTAATTATATAGATGAAATATACTTCTGTGTAAAAAAAAACGACAAACATACTAATTAAGTAGTAAAACTTTTGAAAATAGCAGTTATAAATTATAAACATACTTTTTCATACATACTTTTGATGAGTACATTTTTTTATATTAAATATTATTATTTTTAATTAATTTCTTTATTAGTATACTATAATTCTATTCTAAATTCATTTTATAAAATTATTATTTTCATTTCATTAAAAATATGTACAACTCATTCAATATAAAAAAAATAAATTATTATAGTTTTTTTTATATAAATCAAAGCATATTATTAGTATATTATTAGTAGAAATACTCTCAAAATAATACAAAATTCTAAAAAGATAAATCATGAGTTAACAAGGTCCAACCTTCAAGGCAAACAAAAATAGCTAAGCTAAACAAACACAACCCTACCACCACAATAAGCAAAAATTACAACAAAGTCAAACAAAGCCAAACAAATTTGTGAATCAAGCATTGCAATGAATTTAAGAATCACTCTATAATTGATAATAGAAAGACGGAGTGGAAGCTTTAATTCAAAGCCATGAGCAAACCTTTACCAAATCCAAAACATGTTGAGCATTTCAATTATCATCCTGAAAAATCATATGATTCCGAACTAGCCAAATTATCCAAATCACTAAGAATAAGATTAAATGCCAGCTTCACCTCCTCTTCTTCGAAAAACATACAATGTTTCGAAATTGTAAGTACTGAGTTTTTAGATCGTTATGTAGAGCAGATTCAGTATCAAACCAATGTAAAACCTCATACCAGAGATTAGCGGCCTTTTTATAGTCTAAAAATAGGTGCAAAACTGATTCATGAGCATCGTTACACAAAGAACAAATTAAATCCCCAAAAGCAACACCCTTTCTTGACAAATTCATTTTGCAAGGCCCCAGATCAAGGAGATAGCGCCAAGCAAACGCATTCACCTTCAAATGAGCTTTAGAATGCCATACCGAAAGTAAAAGCTTGTCTATTGAAGCCCGAAAAGCAACTGATAAGTAGTTTTGATAGAATATGAGCCAGAGTTAGAATGATTCTAATGCCATGTCATGGATGACTTGCTGCAAAGAAAAAGCACCTAGCTCCTGCAAAAGATTAGCCAACAAAACTCGTTCCAACGCATTAAGGTCCTACACCGCAAGAATATATAGTTGTACATACTTATCGCATAAACGGTTCCCCTCCCCGAACAACAAATCATGCCAAAAAAGAATTAAATTCATTACCAGTCACAAGAGATAGATTATCACGGAACTAAGAGCATTCTGCATTCCCATTACCAAATAGCTTACAAAGATCATGCCACCACATGAAACTAAGTCTCCTATCGCAGCACAAGGAAAAAATATTGTTCCCATACATAGAATGCAAAATGCTAACCCAAAGAGAATCTCTCTCCATTTTAGTCCTCCAACCCCATTTACCCAATAAAGCAAGATTAAAATGAGAAAGATCTTTAACACCTATCACTCCCACCTCCTTATCCAAGTAAACTGTTTCCCAACAAATCCAAAAGAGTAACATTAATTTGATTGATAAAAGATTATTATACAATTAGAAATATGAGTTTATATAGCCACCACAAAACTTTTCTAACACTCTAAACTAATCTAACTATATGGTAACTAGCTATTAACTATATGAATTAACTAAACTAGCCGTTATTAACTCTAATGGGTTGCCATCATGTTCCACGAAGACTTAAAAAGCTTGGGGTGCCATTTGGTTCTCCTTTATGCGGATTATTTGATTAGGAAGAAACAAATTAATTTTTCATAATGTTTCTTTTGATGCAAATCAAATTTTTGACAATGTTAAAATATCTTCTTAGCTCGCTCAATGGAATTTTTCAATTTGCATCCCCCTTTTAGCCCAATTTGCGGGCTTGTCTTCTTGAGCATTAGGTATTGGCTTTGTTTCTGGTTGTTCCTTCTTTTTTATTATTTCTTTCTTCTTTCTTTTTAATTTTTCTGGTAGAGTCTATCCTCTTGTGTTACTGGAGTTGGTTTTGTTGGACATCTTGGGTCGGTAGTTAGTTTTTTCTTTTGGTAAATTGCACCCAAACCCCTTGAGGTTTCAACTTATTGCACTAAACCCAAAAGTTTGTAAATATTACCAATCCACCCCATTAGTTAACTCTAGGTTAACAGAAGGTTGCCAAAGGTTAACCATGGTTGTTTGTCTCTGCTACATTTCGGTTTCTATTTCCGTTTCGGTTTCTGCATCTCAGTTTCTGCATTTCAATTTCTGCTTCTGCAATTCCTACATTTCGGTTTCTGTTTCTACATTTTTCGTTTCTGTTTGTTCATTTCAATTTCTGCTTGTGCAATTTCTGCAACCCTTCCTCTGCTTCTACAATTTCTGTCTAGTTTAATATCCTAGTTTCTATTTCATTTCAGTTTCTGCTTCTGCAATTTCTGCATTTTAGTTTCCAGAATCTACCTTGCCTTTGTTTCAAGGATTTTTTTAACCCGTGCAATGTTAAGAAAATCAGTTCACGAGTTTCAAGAGAGCAGAAGCAGAGAATGGTAGTAGTATCTTCTCGGATCTTATAATACTACTACTACTTGCTCCAAAGAAAATCAGTTCACGGGCTTAATGCTTATGTGTAGTGTACATGAGAAAAAGACAAGTGAGCAGAAAAAGATTTAAGGAGCAAATGTGTAGTGTACATGAGAATATAAAATTGATTAAAGATTAAGGCAACAATCCATTACTCTTTCTTTTTTTTTTACTATAGTTAACTTTTAACTTCAATTGGGGCGAGTTGCTAAACTTTTGAAACTATTAGGCGGAGCGCAATAAGTTTAAACCTCACCGAGCAAGGATACAATTTACCTTATTTTTTTTTCTTTGTTGCACTTCTCATGCTTGTTTTATTATATATTTTTTCTCATTGCCAAATAAATTAAACATGGTAAGAAATGCTACCCTACCCGACAAGTAGCTACCCCTAACCCAAGTTTTGTGATATATTAGTGTGTGTATGATTAGACTGACTACCCACTGTGCTTAATTGGAAGACATTTTGTATTTTACAAGAAATTACAAGAAAAGAAGATCATTAAGTCTTTTAATTTTATGCTTTCATACTTCAAAACGTTAATTTGGTCACTTTAAATTAAACTTATTCTATAACTACATCGCACATATTCTTCCAAGTGCTGATAATATAGCTCCACACTGCACTTACATTTTATTGAAACCTAATAGTATTAACTTTCGTCGCGTCTTGGAACAATTTCGTTGCAAACAGACACGCAACTACACAACAACATAAATGGGCTAAAACATTCAAGTAAAAAAACAGAATTGTTGTTTGAAGAAATTACAGAAATAAATAGTAAATGAGTTCTCGACCAAAAAAAAAATTGTAAAAAAAGTTAACGGCGTCAGAACGGAACTTATCCCTTCGACGATAAAATGCAAACGGTAAACAGTTACATTATCAAAATCACTGATCAAACACTATTTGATTACTTATAACTAGTCCACATTACGGTTAAGGGGACAGCAACCCATTAACGTCTATCATGATCATTACTGCTGTGCGCACTGTACCCTCTGTGCTCCACCAGGCATTTCATCATCCTCCTCATATGCCTCTTGCTGAGCTTGTTGCTGCTTCCTCCTTGATTCTTCCTCCATATTGACATCATGAAGTGTAGTCTCTTCACACTCATCCAGCTCCATGTCTGTCAACTGAATTGAATTCCTTGGTGGCAGAACAGCCTCCAACGCCTTAACCTGATCAGGGTTTAGAGAATCAGGGAATTCCACGGTGAAATGAATGTACAGCTTTCCCTTCATGAATGGCCTCTGGTACATTGGCATTCCTTCATCATTAATAGCCTTGTATGAATCTGCATGCGTAACCACAAAAGAACATTCAGCACATCACAAAATAACCACTATAATCAAATGGCAGAAACTGCAAAATTGAGGAATAAACACGCAACATGAGAATCATCACATACCAGGCTTGACAACTTCCCCTGGGTTTGATTTTATAAGGAGCTGCCTACCATCCAAGTGAGTGAGCACAAATTGGAAGCCACATAAAGCCTCAGTCAGAGACAATGTATGCTCTACAAAAAGATCTTCGGTCTTTCTTCTGAACTTGGGATGCTCCTTCTGCTGAAGTACAAAGACGATATCCCCAGTAATTGTGTCTGGCTGCAAAACACGAATAAATGAGGTCATTCTAAATTCTAAAATTTGTAAAGCTCAATGTCAGAATTGCAAATACTCAAACCATACCGCTTCATCAGCTTCACCAGGGAATGTTATCTTCTGCCCATTTTGCATTCCCTTCTCCACAATAACTTCAAGCACTTTCTTTTCTTGGACAACCTTCTCTCCCTTGCAGTTTGTGCAACGGTCTTTATCATTGATAGTTTCTCCAGTACCCTTACAATCATTGCAAACATGCTGCATTTGCTGAATCATTGAAGGACCAAGGTGTCTTATAGAAACCTTCATACCAGTTCCTTGGCAACCAGCACATTTCATGGAAGCACCAGATTTAGAACCTTTGCTGCAATTAATCAAACAACCTCAAATGTAAGAAATCACAACTACTATACAATCAACGTTTGAATCAACCAGATCCAACTTCTAAAAAAACATTTTCCCAAAAATTAATCACGAAACCCACCCATTACACTTTGTGCAAATGACATTTCGAGAGAGGGAGAGCTTCTTAGATGTCCCAAGGTAAAGGTCCTCCAAAGAGACCTTCAGAGGGTGAACAACATCTTCCCCACGTCTCTGCCTCCGCCCCCGGCCACTACCACCTGTTCAGATGGTAGATACAACTGTTAAAGAGAAAACAAACAATACAAAACTGTTTCTGAAACCGAAAGAGTTCATTAGTTAAAATCACACCTGACGAAAATGGACTCCCACCAAAGAAAGAACTGAAGATATCAAAGGGGTCATGACCACCACCACCACCACCCATTCCTTCCTTAAGAGCATCTTCGCCATACTGATCATATATCTCACGCTTTTCAGGGTCACTGAGAACCTCATAAGCTTGAGCCAGCTCTTTGAACTACATCCAAAAAAGAACACATCAAGCCTTACCTCATTTGGTTTTTTTTCCCCTCATTGCCGTCAATCTCACTAACAACAACTGAATTAGCATTAAAATACCCAGAGACATTAAGGCCATTAACTTAGGTTATGATTAGCAAAAGATCATTCGAATTTCAAAAACTAAACTAGCATATTAAATTCTAACAAATCAAGTTTTCAATTTGTTCTTTAAATTTGTTCAAGAATAACATTTTTCAAATCCAATAACCTACTTCGAATCAGACACCACATACAAACCGAAACCCCAATATAACGCAATCAAAAAGGTATTTACAGCATGAATTAGCAAATAAAACATACAATTCTCCTCGCAAATTCTTCATAAACAAATGCAACTCTAATTTTAAATTCCATGAAGTTTTACCCCTAAATCAACCAGCATAATTCAATATCACTACAAACATCCTACTCTTAAATAATAAAAAATTTTAGTAGAAAATCAATTCAATCCTACACCAACAACGAATCAGAACAGTACAAATAAAAAGAGGAAAAATCGAAACAGAAAACAAAGAAAAACCTAAGAAGATAGCCAATTACCTTCTCGGGATCACCACCCTTATCGGGGTGATTCTTAATGGCGGCTTTCTTGTAAGCCTTCTTCAAATCATCCTGAGAAGCGTTCTTGGAGACGCCGAGGATCTCATAGTACCTAGTGTTATTGCTCTTCTTCGGCGCTCTCCCAAACATCTTTTTACCTCAATTTTTCAGAGATCGAAACCCTAAGTTCAGGAAGCGTAACAAGTTTGAAGAAGAACGAAGACTCTAGATCCGAACTAAACTGAGAGAATAAGCACCACCCTAAGAAAAGTCTGTTCTAAGCGTTTGTATTTATATTTATGTTCACATTTGTTTATTTTGTTTATCTCTCTATCTATATTCTATCTACTTTTATATTTGATCTTAATCTTAATATAATTTTAAATTAACATATCTTATCTTAATTTTAATTTTATTTTAATGTTAATTTTATCTTATTTTAATTTTAATCTTATCTTAATATAAAAATAAGTCAGTGAGACCAAAAAAGAGAGGAAAATTTGGAGTCAAATTTATAGTAATCACATAAAAAATCATGTAGTCAATATGAGCCTTCTATTTTTTCACTAATTCTGAGAACGAAAGATAAGACTAACAATAATAAACATAAGCAGATAGAATAAAAAAAGAAAGCAACGTAATAACATAACATAACTGATAGAAATAATATTTAATTGTTAGAGTTTAGTGAGAGACACTTATAAAATTTAGAATTAGTTAAGGCTCACAAGATTAAAAAGTCTATCAGTTAATAGTTTTGAATGTTTAATTATTTAACTTTCTCTATCAATACAATGTATCTTGATCTTATTATATGTGAGAGTAAAATAATAATAAAAATTTATGTTTCACTCCCCCATGTTTTTTCAACAAGAACTAAATAATATAAAGACCTTATAGCTTTCGACTTATGAAATTGTGTCTACACAAATGCTATAAAGCCTTGCACAAGATTTCTAGTCTCACGTTTAGAGTTCATAAGATGGATCCAAGTATAATGTGAGTGATCATTAACTATAGTAAGAAAGTATTATGACCATGGGCACAATCAACATATAAAGGACTCCAAATATCCATGTGAAGTAAAGGGAAAACAAAATCACTTTTATTGTTGTCATTTAAGAAAGGTAATTTAGTCTCCTTTGCCAATCGACAAGAATCACAAATCTTAGAGGTGTTACATTTATCAAATGGAAAAGCCTTTGAAATAGTGCGCATAACAAAAACAGAGGGCAAGACACAAGTGCCATATAGTGTAATCAGAAACATGATTATTATCATACAAAAAATTGCAAAAAATATGGGTTATAAGCAAGTGTGTGGCAACCAAAAAAACCAAGCGATTGGAGCTCCTAGCAAGACCAATCGTCTTCAAGGAAGTTTTCTCCTAAATGAGATGAAAATCTTTGTCAATGGTAAACAAAGTTTAGAATAAAAGGCAAACTTTTGAACAACAATAATTTCATAGTAAAATCGGGTATATATAGCACATCTTTTAAATAAAAATCATTTGTATGCACAATACCAGAGTATATAGCAACAGAATAATCACCATTAGGCAGATTTATTTTAATAAGTTCAATAGGATTATAACTAGAAAACAGACTAAGATTGCTAGAAACATGATCAGAAGGATCACTATCAAGAAGCCAATGTGCATTATTAATAAGAATACCTTTAGTTGTGTTTTTGTGGTGTGTGCCTGTGTGGATTGATTTGATGTGCGAGCAAGCTGATTTATGGTAACATCAGATTGTTGTGAACATGTGTGTCTAAGCATATTAATTGAAGTTTCATATTCCTCCTTGGAAATATTGACAGAAGAGATTTCAGATTGCAAAGCGGGACAAAATCAGGCACAACAACATTCACAACATTGGTGGTAGGCTTATTTTTAAATTTGAAATTTTCAAGAAATCCAAGTTTAAAATAGCAAGTCTTGACAGTATGATTTTCTTTTCCACAAAACTCACAGAACTTACCACCATTGGATGTAGAGGGTTTTGAGTTTACATTTAGTTTACCTTTATTTGATTGTGTACTTCGATGATTATTAGGTTTCCAGGCGACAGCCATAGTAGGGGCAGGACTAGGTATTTTACCTTCCAAGAAAGGGTTGGAATTAGTCTGACGCTATTATTGTAAGATCTATGCATATACCTTGGCAATTGGAGGCAAAGGATCCATGCAAAGGATTTGTCTCCTTACATGGTCATATGGGTCATTCAACCCCTTAAAGAAGCATATGACATATTCATTTCCCGGGATTGTTTCATATTCGTCACAAGAGTACAAGAGCACTACACAGCACACAAACATTGAAAAACAAGTCTAAGATCATCTAATTCTTGCCAAAGAACTTTTAAATGGAGAAAATATTATGAAATATTGCGGTCACCCTGTCTAATAGAGTGAACCTCTTGAAGGAGATCTGAAAGACTGAAATAGTCACCCTTAGAGTATCGATTCTTCAAATCCTACTAAAGATATTTGGCAATATCAAAGAGCGCAATGCTCTGAGAAATATCGGGTGAAAAAATACCTTGAGATCCAAGAAGTTACCATCGTGTTGCATTCAATCTAGGCTGTGTGTGAAGAGGATCATCGGCAGTAGGTTCTAGGATGCCACCAGTGACGAAGCCAAACTTGTCCTTGCAAACAAGGGTGCACATCATCTTTATTGACCAAATCAGATAGTTGTTGGAGCCTTGTAAGGTAGGTTTTGCAACTACAGAGCCTGGATTATCACTAGGGTGGAGGAAGAATGGAGATGATGGGTTATGTGACTCATTGACCTTCTAAATAGCACTGTCGGTGGTAGTGGCAGCCATCACAAGAAGAAACCAAACAACCAAGAAGGTGAAGAAGGAAGACTTACGCCTTCGATTTGAAAAAACGACGGGAAGAGGAACCCTAATGTCGTTGTTGTAGAAAGGATGTGAAGGAAACTATAGGGAAAAACCATCATCATAGTGTGCAATGAAGAAGGAATGACGAGGGGCGATTGAAACCCAACGACATTTCTGTGATGTGAGAAAAAAGGACAAGGGGTAATGTGAGACCCAACATCATTGCTGTGATGTGAGGAAGAAGGCGAAGGACATGAAAACCTTAGTGCCGTAGAGGCCAGGGAAAAGGAAGGCTCGTAGATACTATACTAGGATTTGTGTAAAATGTATCTGAATTGTATTGAAATGAAGAATATTGCATGGATATATACAGAAATATCAAAAACTAACCTAATGGGCTTTAGAGGAAAGAAAGCCCAATACTAACCCTAAACATAAAATACAAGCAAAAACCTAAAAACATAAAATGGATTAAAACATAAATACACAAAACAAAATAGTCTTTAATAGGTAATGAAGGACTAACATGAACCAGTTGATTGATAGAGAACCAAGTTGAACAAAAAAAAAGGACTAAATTGAATCCGCCCTTAAAGATGGATGACTAAAAGTATCATTTTTTCTAAAATTAAAATATTGCTATTTAAATAGAAAGGACAATTTTTTTGTTTTTCAAGAATAAGAGTGACAATATATATTTTAGAATGTCACAAAATTTTTTAACTTAGGTTGTGTTTGGCCCAACTTATTTTTTACTTCTCTTCGTCTTATAATATGTGCCAAACAAGTTTTTCAAAAATCTCTTAAACTTACAAGTTGTTTTATTTTAGTGAACAAATCTTAAAATCAGAGCTTTTCTAAAAAGGCCAAAATAGGAGCGTCTCTTTATTTTCATCAACTCTATGGAAATTGCTCTTTGAGTTTCTCCTCCTTATGGACATTTTCAAATAGTTTTTAATGTTTTTTAAGCTTTTGTTTAGCTTTAACTAAAGTAAGTCAGAAAAAACCAGGTAAATGCAACTCTGGTTCGTATTATTTTTGCGGGATCTAACTCCTTAAAAGTGAGCCTTTTCACTTTATACACTAAAGTAAATCAATCTTAATTGTTAATTATCTTGATGGTCTAGATCACTAAATCTTAGTGAATATCTTTAAAATTTTAAAATAAAAATAAATGAACAGTGTAACATCCCTAATTTCCTAGTGATAATGTTAAGACTATTTAATTTTGGTATATGCTTAATTCAAGAGCCAAGTACCAACAATTAGGAGTTAATGTAGAAAATGGTCCAAAAACAAAAAGGGAGGACTTACTTGCAATTTTAGAAATTTGCTAAGTAGTCCCTCCTCTTAGTATGAAGGGGGGAGAGTTTCACAAAGACCCTCATTCTTTTATTTCCCCTTCCATGCGCCACTCTCTCTCTTGTCTCACTCTCCCTCATCTTCTCCAACTTCTCTCTAGGAAATCACCATTTCTCCTCCATCCTAAGTCATGCATGTGGGGTTTTTGACTCTCCTAAGCCTAACTCCTTCCTAACTCAAGTGTGGGTAAGCACATTTCTCCTTTATCCATCTCAATATAGGGTCTCTCTCTCTATTCTCACTAATTGGAGCTTGTATGGTGCTTGTATATGAGGGACACAACAAGCTCAAGGCCAAGCTAAGGAAAAGGGAAATGAGGTTATGGATTTGGGTGCCAAACACTAGAAATAAGATGATCAAGCTCAAAGGAAAATGAAAGCTTTAAAGGTAACCCCAAAACCCCAATAGTATAGCTTGCTGGAAATTGTGAATGGTAGGATGAATTGTGTGATGAAAATTGTGATTGTGGTTTGAAATCATGTAAATTGTCTTGATGTTTGATGAAATTGGTTGTTTTGGTGTTATGTTGGTATGTTGCTTGTAATTTTGATTGTAATGTTTGATTACACATTTGATGTTTGAAGAAATAGCTCACATGGATGAGTTTATGGTTTTGGAAGTTGAATTGGGTTAAAGGTTTAGGTTGGTTAGAAACAGGGTATGATTTTGATGAAATTTTAAGTGTTAATGCTGTGATCTTGAACTGAAATCCGAACCATTTTTATTATGAATTGGTCATCATGGTCTTCACAAGAGTTGTAGAAAATCCTCTTAGCGTTTAAATGCCCTTGGTTTCACTCAATTTGGAGGTCTACAACTCTAGTTATGACCCAATTACTGAGATAGGGTCAATTATGAAGTATCTGTTTTGTTAAATGTGTTTCCCTGTCAAAGATGGCTCTTTTTTGAAATTAAATGTTTAGAAATGGGTTTTGTGGTCTGCATATGAGTTGTAGACAATTTTCGTAGCTTTAAAATGCTTTTGGTTTCACTCAAATTGGAGGTCTATAACTCTAGATATGGTCAAAATACCAACAGGGTGCATTTTTGGATGGAACCACGAAACTGACTACCTGTGACTGGCGCCCAGGCGTCAGGGCCCTCTGAGTTTGCAGAAATGACTTAGGGCGCCCGGGCGCCAGTATGGGCATCCAGGCGCCAGTGTCCTGATGATGTTGACCCATTTTAACTTTCAAAATGCATTGTAACCCCAAAGACTCTATTCCTAAGGTTGGAATGGATGAAAATAGATCTCATTGTTTTATAAATCATGCATAGGACCATGAAATTGTATTGTGCATGATTGTGGATGAATGGCCTCATTGTATGTGATGAACAAGATAGGAATTTTGGTTAAATAATTCATAGTGTAAATGACTTATGATAATTGTCAAGTGATTGGTGGATTGAATGTTTCAATATTTATATTCAAGAAATCAAATGGCTCTCCTCATCACAAGGGTTTGTTTTAAGGCCTTGTATGAGGAAGAGAATGATTTTTGACATGTAATTAACATTGCAAGGAAATTGGTAATGACCTTGCAATGTTGAGGGGCTTTAAGCTATGTTTTCATGATTGAACTTATGTGATTGACTTGGAATACCAATGCAATATGTGAATAACTCTTCTCATCAACAGGGGTATGGGTTAAGGCCTTGGTATGAGGAAGAGAATGAGGCCGATATTGCATTGATTTATGCATTTTCATCCATGACTAAAAGAAACTGCATTGATCACCTTCGGGTGTGAGACCGAGCAGATTGAGGGTTCAAGGGAAGACGCTTCCTTGGACAATGGAGATCTCCAATGAGGGTGCGGGCTGCCGGCACAAAACTGATAAAAAGGAACATGCATAGCATACATCATTAGAGTTCATAGATTATGAATGATTGATTGTGTGATGAAACTTAATGTTTATGTGACTGATTGACTGCTTGACTGTTCAACGAACTTGAGGTTTATATGGATGATGTTAGTCTTAAATCTAAGAGGGGATAGTTTTGCAACTTGTTGCCAGCAACACTGTGAAAACGTTTTTATATGACCGGGGGTTACTGAGATATATGTGAATTTGTATATCTCACGGTTACAGTATTGCAGGTGATGTCATGGCTAGAGATGACGGAGCAAAAGAATGAAGACTTACATTAGATGTTTTATAGTTGTAAACCTAAATTGTAATAAAGTTACTATCATAAATTTCCTCTTTTAATGTCACTTGGACTTGTATTTGAGACTCTAGCCAAATAGTTTATGTCTAACTCTTACTAGTATGATGATGTAATTATGTATTCAGGATTTTTAAACAGGGTAGTTTTCATAGAATTTTGACAAGACCACTTAATTATGTAAATAACATGTATGTTTTACATGTTAGTTAAGGTCATTTTATTAGGATGTTATAAACAGGATCTATGAATGTGCCTCTCTGAAACTTTAATTTCATGTCCAGTTACGACTATGTGTTTAACAAGATATTTCAGCTAACTGGAAGATTTTAATAACAAAAAAGCTTTTAGCTCTGTTTGGTAAGTATATTATGAGGGTTATCAGTGTTTTACTAGCATTTTTTTAACGCTACACTTACTAGCGTTCAACCGTTTCATATCCTTAACCATTTTTGTTAATTCCATATTTATACTTTGTTAATTCCTCTCAAAACTTTACTTTTTTTTTGTTGATCTGGATTTTACTGAATTAATTGTTGACATTCTTATTTTGTTTTTGTTAATGAGTGATGAAAAATACAAATATAAAGAAAATTTTGATCTATGAAAAATGTTATTTGAAATTTTATTTATAGAAAAGTTATCATTTATGTTATTATTTGTTAAAATCGTATAAATAATTATTTTTTTGTCATAGCATTTACTTCTTCTAAAACCAATAAATTGCTAACTTCTTCTCAAAATTAAATAAAACTATCGAATTATACTTTTTAATATTCTAAAATTATCCAAAAAATATTATATAACTTGGAATAAGACTAAAATACTGAAATTTTAAGAATTGGAATAAAATATATATATAAATATTAAATTTACTAAATTTGCAGGGGAAAGTGGAGAGTTTGACTAAGGGTGTTTTTACTCAGTTTACTGATTTAACTCGTAATACAATACGTCATTGGTTACAACTTAAAAGACTATTCTATGAACAATATATTATATAGGAAAAAATCAGAGTTAGTGTAATGGGTCAATGTCAAGAAAAAATATGTTTAAACTATAGATATTATCTTGCTAGATATAGACAAATGAAGTCAGATGTTCTACTCCTATCTAGAAAGTTTGTTAGAAAATAAAAGGTTGCTCACCTGGATGCTAGGCATTTATCTATCTCTCAGATTTTTTTTATGATGAAACTTTTTTTGACAATGAAATTGACATGGTGAGTTAAAATTAAGACCATACATATTGTAAATCCCTTAGTTCTAATATACCCAGAGACAATAGCAAAATGTCAAATTGGAGTAATTAAACATAGATTTGATATAACAAAAGTTGGCATATTTTATATGAATTAGTTAAAGATAAGGGAATAACTTTGCCGGTAGAAATGTCATAAAATCTTATCTCAAGACGAATTGAAAGGTTAAAGGTATTGTAAATTTCATAATAAAATAAGACATACTACCAATAGTTGTGTTCGTCTTAGAGATTTAATACACCAGACTATCAAGGAAGGTAGACTGAAATTGAAGGATAAAACAAATGCCTTAATGATAGTTAACACCGACCTCCTTAAAAGTAGGGGCTAACTATGTTGAGCCCATTTAATATGAAATTAA
The DNA here is from genome assembly GCA_037177725.1 of Cyamopsis tetragonoloba. Classification (NCBI taxonomy): domain Eukaryota; kingdom Viridiplantae; phylum Streptophyta; class Magnoliopsida; order Fabales; family Fabaceae; genus Cyamopsis; species Cyamopsis tetragonoloba. The sequence goes on from CM074122.1 coordinate 21,905,981, forward strand.
CGTGATCAACGTCTCCGATGTGCTATTCTAAATGATTTTGACCACATTGTCAAAAGGTATTGATTTATTGAAAGAAAAATATTTCCAATATTAGTTACCATCTACTTAACTTCCATTTAAGGAAGAAACGTTTATACAGGGAAGACATGATGTGTCCCATGTATAATGTTCATTTTGACCAAGTTGTTGCTAAGCAATATGTTGACAAAAAAGAGAGACTCTATCTAAACAAAACCTTCTATCTTAATTAAAATCTAAAGTGGAAAGAATCCAACCTATTGGTTGGAAAACAGTCAAACAAAAAGACTACATTTTGATCTACCAATGGATTGAATCGTTATTTACTATATAGTATTAGTATTCACTATGTTTATTTGCACTACTACTACAATCCGATAAGGCTCTCACCTAAACAGCTTAGAAGTAATTTTATTTATTTATTATTACTAATATTTAGAACAATTTCTTTGACTTATTGTTTGGACGAACAAAATCTACTTTACTATGTCACAATGTGTTCCCACCAAAACACCATAATCTTTGTAAAAATTTGCCTATTCTTAGTTTTATCGAAGAACAAATTTTTGTGACATCTGATAGGGGTGTTTTGAATTTGACAATTCTTTAATTAAGTCAAAATGAAAGAAAGTCAAAAATATTTGCTTGCCGTTTAAGCTTTAGTTAAATCACATTTTTAGTCAGAATCATTCAATCGTATATTTGACTATAGTTGTTGAATTGAAGTGTAAGAAGAAAAACAATACAGAGAAAAAGTGTTTCCGAATATTTCTGATATTATTGCAGAAAATGAAAATTACCTTCTCAAAGCGATGAATACAACTATATATAAACTTAGACGATAGCTAAGAAGTCCTAGCAGTACACTAACTCAATGACTAACTAGACTACAAAGTAAATACATAAATGGATCACTTCTCTTCTTCTCGCTTACATTCCCCTCTAAAACTCAAGGTGGCTAAACCTTTAGGTTACACCGAAGAAACAAAATCACGAGATAATACCTTTGTCAAAAGATCGGCATATTGATGATGAGCAGGGATGTAAGACACAATGAGACTGTTAAGAACTTTCTCAATGGAAAAGAAAATATCATGTTCCATGTGCTTAGGCCGAACGTCAAGAACTAGATTAAGGGCCAAAGTAACAATACTTTGATTGTCACAAAGGATAAGATGCTCAGAAAAAGTAATCTATAATTTATTATAGAGATTGTATCAAAGGACCTTCTAAGTGCCTTGAGCCAGACTTCAATATTCGGCCTAACACAGACTGCGTAGTATCATATTATTCCAAGTGCTGACAGTATAGCACCACAATTACTTCATTATTTTTTACTGATACCTAATAGTATTAACTTGGGTCGCGTCTTGGAACAATTTCGTTGCAAACAACACACAACTACACAGCAACATAAATGGGCCAAAACATTTAAGTAAAAAAAAGAATTGTTGTTTGAAGAAATGCGTCAGAACGGAACTTATCCCTTCGACGATAAAATGCAAACAGTAAACGGTAACATTATAAAAATCACTGATCAAACACTACTTGATTACTTATAACTAGTCCACATTACGATTAAGGTAATATCACCCCATTAAAGTCTATCATGATCATGATCATTGATCATCATCTCATCTGAGTTCTGAGACTACCATCAAAAAAATCATTACTGCTGTGCGCACTGTACCCTCTGTGCGCCACCAGGCATTTCATCATCCTCCTCATATGCCTCTTGCTGAGCTTGCTGCTGCTTCCTTCTTGATTCTTCCTCCATATTGACATCATGAAGTGTAGTCTCTTCACACTCATCCAACTCCATGTCTGTCAACTGAATTGAATTCCTCGGTGGCAGAACAGCCTCCAACGCCTTAACCTGATCAGGGTTTAAAGAATCAGGGAATTCCACGGTGAAATGAATGTAAAGCTTTCCCTTCATGAATGGCCTCTGGTACATTGGCATTCCTTCATCATTAATAGCCTTGTATGAATCTGCATGCGTAACAACAGAAGAACATTGAGCACATGACAAAATAACCATTATAACCAAATGGCAGAAACTGCAAAATTGAGGAAAAAACACGCAACATGAGAATCATCGCATACCAGGCTTGACAACTTCCCCTGGGTTTGATTTTATAAGGAGCTGCCTACCATCCAAGTGAGTGAGCACAAATTGGAAGCCACATAAAGCCTCAGTCAGAGACAATGTATGCTCTACAAAAAGATCTTCTGCCTTTCTTTTGAACTTGGGATGTTCCTTCTGCTGAAGTACAAAGACGATATCCCCAGTGATTGTGTCTGGCTGCAAAACACAAATAACTGAGGTCATTCTACATTCTAAAATTTGTAAAGCTCAATGTCAGAATTACAAATACTCAAAGCATACCGCTTCATCAGCTTCACCAGGGAATGTTATCTTCTGCCCATTTTGCATTCCCTTCTCCACAATAACTTCAAGCACTTTCTTTTCTTGGACAACCTTCTCTCCCTTGCAGTTTGTGCAACGGTCTTTATCATTGATAGTTTCTCCAGTACCCTTACAATCATTGCAAGCATGCTGCATTTGCTGAATCATTGAAGGACCAAGGTGTCTTATAGAAACCTTCATACCAGTTCCTTGGCAACCAGCACATTTCATGGAAGCACCAGATTTAGAACCTTTGCTGCAATTAATCAAACAACCTCAAATGTAAGAAATCCCAACTACTATACAATCAACGTTAGAATCAACCAGATCCAGCTTCTAAAAAAACATTTTCCCAAAAATTAATCATGAAACCCACCCATTACACTTTGTGCAAATGACATTTCGAGAGAGGGAGAGCTTCTTAGATGTCCCAAGGTAAAGGTCCTCCAAAGAGACCTTCAGAGGGTGAACAACATCTTCCCCACGTCTCTGCCTCCGCCCCCGGCCACTACCACCTGTTCAGATGGGACATAAAACTGTTAAGAGAAAACAAACAATACAATACAATTTCTGAAACCAAAAGAGTTTAGTTAAAATTACACCTGATGAAAATGGACTCCCACCAAAGAAAGAACTGAAGATATCAAAGGGGTCATGGCCACCACCACCACCACCCATTCCTTCCTTAAGAGCATCTTCGCCATACTGATCATATATCTCACGCTTTTCAGGGTCACTCAGAACCTCATAAGCTTGAGCCAGCTCTTTGAACTACATCCAAAAAAGAAGAACACATCAAGCCTGACCTCATTTGGTTTTTTTTTTCCTCATTGCCGTCAATCTCACTAACAACAACTGAATTAGCATTAAAATACCCAGAGACATTAAGGCCATTTACTTAGGTTATGGTTAGCAAATGATCATTCGAATTTCAAAAATTAAACTAGAATATTAAATTCTAACCAATCAAGTTTTCAATTTGTTCTTTAAATTTGTCCGAGAATAACATTTTTCAAATCCAATAACCTACATCGAATCAGACACCACCTACAGACCGAAACCACAATATAACGCAATCAAAAAGGTATTTACAGCATGAATTAGCAAATAAAACATACAATTCTCCCTAGCCAGTTCTTCCCAAACAAATGCAACTCTAATTTTAAATTCCATGAAGTTTTAACTCTAAATCAACCAGCATAACTCTATGCTTACAAACATCCTACTACTAAATAATAAAAAAAAATAGCAGATAATCAATTCAACCGTACACCAACAACGAATCGGAACAGTATAAATAAAAGAGGAAAAATCGAAACAGAAAAGAAAAACCTAAGAAGATAGCCAATTACCTTCTCAGGATCACCACCCTTATCGGGGTGATTCTTAATGGCGGCTTTCTTGTAAGCCTTCTTCAAATCATCCTGAGAAGCGTTCTTGGAGACGCCGAGGATCTCATAGTACCTAGTGTTATCGCTCTTCTTCGGCGCTCTCCCAAACATCTTTTTACCTCAAAATTTTTCACAGATCGAAACCCTAATTTCAGGAAGCGTAACAAGAAGAAGAACGAAGACTCTAGATCCGAACTAATCTGAGAGAATGAGCAACCACCCTAAGCAAAGTCTGTTCTAAGCGTTTGTATTTATATTTATGTTCACATTTGTTTTTCTATTTTATTGAGATTGGATTTAATGGACGGCTACGATGAAGCCTCATCGTGGGTCCCATAAGAGAAGAGTCTAGAATTTTAGGTGAGGTTTAAGGGCGTGACATTGTTTGTTCTAGATTCTTCGCTGCAAGCTTGGGTTGTCTGGATTACGCATATACGCCACAGGTTTCCCTTCTTTTCAGTTTTTTTTTTTCCTTATTTTTTTTTTATATTTTAATCATCCAATAATTTTCCTTTATACAAATTGGGGATGGAAAAATGGGTCAGCCTGACCCATTTAGCCTGTCATCCATTTGATCCAGAAAAACGGGTTGGTCAGCCCACTATGATTATATGCGCTCCTTTTATAGTCTGACCCATTTTTTGATTGGCTTGACAGATTGCGGGTTGGCTCGTTTAACCTGCCAAAAATTAAAAAGACATTTTTATTAAAAACAAAATATATTTTCATTAAAATGTATTTTAATAAAAAATATAATTTTTAGTTGTATTTATGTTTTTGAAATTTTTAACTTATCTAGGTATAAATAAAAAATTACTTTTTTATAAAAAAACGGGCTGGCAAGCTATCCATCTCGACTCACCATTAACTTACGTGGGTGGCGAGCTCAACAAGACAGGCCCAGTGGGTCATTAAATATTGTCTATATTTTCAATTCAAAATAAGAAAATAAATAGAAGAATGTATCATGCTCTTTTTGTATATAAATGTAAAATTAAAATATATTTAATAGCAAAAAGATTAAAATATATTTTTAAAATAATTATTAAATTTCATAAAATTATCGCAACTTATAACAATTATTATTAAAATAAAATTTAAACTAAATTAGTAAAAACAAAAACTTGGGAAATAGTTATTTATGAAAAAATAATATTTTTTATAAAAAAAATTCCTTCATATATATTAGGGATAATATATCAATTAATTAAAAATTCTTTCATAATTAGAGTTAAAGTTAAGACAGCTGTAATAAGGTTATTCTTATTAAATATATCGATTAGTTAGTTAAATTGATAACTTTATTATCATTAATATTAATATTGTTAATAATTAATAATAATAGTATTATGTGTATATAAATAGGAGAGATCAAATCACACCAGCATAACTTACACAAGTTACACCAACTATTACACTGGTTAATAACTATTTGTAAAAGATTTTTTTCATGAAACCTATCGTTAGATTGAGACTAAATATCGTAGGGATTATATTTACAAAATTATACATTTTTCCAAATCGATTTAGTATTAGGTACTAAAAAAGTCATCTAAAATATAGCTTTAAAATATATGAAAATAACAAATATTTCGATGGAACACTAAACGATTTTGGAATGATATGAAATTTTATATACATAACCTATACGACAAGTAGTTTCAATCTAACGGTGAATTTTGTGAAAAAAAAAATCGACAAATAGTTATTGATCGGTGTAAAAGTTGATGTAAATTACCGCGGTTTCATTTGATCCATTCCCATATAAATATGTAAATAGGTTTAAATATATAAAATTATAGTAGCGGGACGGATTCGGAGACAAGACGGATAGTTAATACCCAAACCCAAACCCGTCAAAAAACCCGATCAAAGCGAAAATTTCTCTCAACATCAAAGTGAGATCAATCGAATACCCACAAATTTAGTTTTTATTGCGGCGCGCAAGAGTAATTTTATACTCTATTACTACTCCACTAAATTTTCTAACAATGTAACATACTATAAAAATAATTGATTATTCCCTTAAAATAAACTAATTTAAACATACTTATTGTAATCATTTAAAAAAGTTGTTGAATTGGATAACATTTCATAGAATCAAAATCATCAATAAATAACTCTATACTAAAACATTTAGGAATATCTTTTTTAATATAAATCAGTTAATCACACTCATCTTCTATTTTGTTTCAAATCTTGTCTCTTAACCATTTTCACTGCCGAAAATTCTCTCAATAGAAGTCTATTCAGTTAGATGCTTTATACTTTCTAACTTCTTGATCACTTCAAATGAACTTGCTGTTTCTTAAAATTTTTGAAGGTGAGTTATATAAGATGTTAACAACTTTTGAATAGAAATAACGAAATGAAATAAAATCATTCTATTACTTTACTCTGCAAAGTAAAATATTTGTATTATTATTTTTTAAAATGGTTATGAAAAAATTGTTGGGACCCATTATGAAAAAATGAGGGATATAAAATATAAATATAGATACAAACCAGAAAAATTGAAAGGGGCCAAGGCTCCTCCATTCATACACTATCATCCCACTGAATTGCATTGTTGACCTCTCTCCCAATGGAGATTGTGAATTGTGTAATAATCTCTTATATCATAATTTTTTTTCGTGTGAATAGTAAAAGAAGAAAAAGATAAAAAAATAAATTAATTATAAATTAAAGTTATAATAAGTGATGTAATAAAAAAAGTATACACACAAAAAAAGTTGAACAGATATAATTTTCTTTTGAATTTGATCTTCTTTTAGCATGGTATTATGTACCCCAAAAGTGAAGTAACACGTATTACCAAAATTATGTATGCAGCAATTTTTTGCTAATTATAACAAAAAAATAGCTTTGAGTCTTGCAGACTTTTAATTAAATGGGCTATTGTTATCTTCAATTTGAATTTAATTTCTAAGTATAGCTACAAATGTCATAATATTAGGTTTATTTATCTTGCATTTTCATTTCCTATTTTATTTTGTTTTTTGAAATTTATATAGAAAAATTGAAAACAGAACTTTATTATATTTAGTTTTTTTTTTAATTTTATCTTATACAAATTGTAGAAAACTGAGAAAATTAAAACACAAATCAAATTTATCTCTAGTAGATTTTATGATACATAAAAAATAGGCTAAATTACACTTTTGGTACCCAAATTATAGGGAAAAGTGCAATTTAGTACCCAAACTTTTTTTTGGTTCAAATTGATACCCCAACTCTTTTAAACGGTTCATGTTTATCCTCGACGTTAATAAACCGTTTTTAACGGTGGAAGTTTAACGACGTTAAATTTGTACACGTGTCACATTTTGAGTGGTTCATCAATAATATTAATAATAATAATAATATTTTTTTAATTAAAACATTTTTTATATTTAAAAATGAAAAAAAGAAATCTTCTTCTTCGTTCTTTTTCTTCTTCATCTTCTTCTATATTCTTCTTCTGCTGCGTTTTCCTGCTGTTGCGTTTTTCTGCTGTTGCATTCTTCTTCCTGTGTTCTTCTTCTTTTGTGTTCTTTTTATTATTCGTTCGTATTCCTTCTTCTTCAAACGCAAAATCAAAACGTAAATTAAAACACAGAATATTAACGAAATCGACGAAAGGAAACCAAATAATCCTAGTGAAGTTGCAAAATCAACCTTGCAACAACAAAGATGAAGAAAAAATTTAGAACCCTAATCCCAAATTAGTTGTTTATCTTCAATTTTAGAGCCCTAATCCCTAAGTTTCAAAACCATAATGGAAGGGAAATGTGGAAAATAAAGGAAAAGGAAAATGGAAATGAAAATGTCCTGGGCTTTGATTCTGAGTTTAGGGAAGGGAAGGAAACAAAAACAAAAAAAAAAACTCATCTTTTAATTTGGAGTTGCAAACCTAAAAAAGGAAGAAGGAAGATGGAAGAAGAAGAAGGAAAAAGAAGAAGGAAGATGGAAGAAGAAGAAGGAAGAGGAGGAGGAGGAAGATCGAAGAAGAAGAAAGAGGGAAGATAGAAGATGGAAGAACAAGAACAGAACGCAGAACAAGAACAGAACGCAGAACCAGAGAAGAAAGAAAATGATTTTTTTTTCATTTTTAATATAAAAACTATTTTAATTAAAAAATATTATTATTATAAATTATTAATATTATTAATTATTAATTGACCACTCAAAATGTGACACGTGTATAAGTTTAATGCCGTTAAGCTTTCACCGTTAAAATATAACGGTTTATTAACATCGAGTATAAAGATGAACCATTCAAGAGAATTGGGGTATCATTTTGAACTAAAAAAAAGTTTGGGTACTAAATTGCACTGACCCCTATAATTTAGGTACCAAAAATATAATTTAGCCTAAAAAATAAATAGACAAAAAGGACATAAAACGTAGCATTATACATAGAAGGTTTTTATCTTATCAGAAACTAAACACAAAAAAAAGCTCTGAAAGCCACTCATTCTATATTGTGAAATGGCAATGGGGGTGGGGCGGGCGGATAGTAACCCCGCTATCCGTTCCTGGGGATTTGTGAGTATCTATCGAGTATCCGTAGTTTTTTTTTAAACCCACCTCACATACCTAGTTTTTTTTACTCCTGAATTATTAATAAGTCCAAACCCAACTTTATTTTTACCTCAGCTTTTCTACGGTATCTTTTTATTCTTTATTCTTTATTTTTTTTACACTTCCCTAACTTACTAAATATGCACTCTGCTCCATTCATTGTAGCCACCACACCCACAGACTTGTCCAACACTTCCCCTTCTTCATTCGCACAAACTCCTGCTTGTTCACCGTTCATTCTTTTGAAAATTTTGCAATTTGATTATTTGGAAATCAAATGCAAGCCACTGTCTACTTTTTCTATATTGATTTCTTCCTTAATTCTTAGTATTGGTGTGTTTCACAACAATCAGCTTATTATTTTCTTTATCTTTAAAATTTGTTTGTTACCCTAGATTCTAGTTATGATTTTAAGAAATCAAAACAACTCATTCTATACTAACTCACATGAAAAAAATTGAGTTTTTTTTATTATTAATTATTAGAGCTTGTTTCTTTATATCATTATACTAATTTTTGAGAATTCATTATTTCATGATATTGCTATTATTGGAGCTTTTTACTAATTTTTGGAGCTTGTTTCTTAAAAAAAAATTTGCAACCCCTAACTCTAGGGTCATAGATTCACTCCTACTCACCAATAGGGCTACATGATTGGAACAGTCACTACAGTAGTTTGAAATTAAATCTAATTAAAAAGATATAAATTATTAAATTTTGGTGTCAAATATAAAATTAATACTATTCCTGTTTTAAGTAAAATGTCAAGAATATAAATTAAGAGAGCTTTAAGAAAACAAGATTTAAAATAACTTTACGAGTTAATTTCATGAACATAAAAAATAGAATTTAAGAATGTTAATTAATAAAAATGCTAGGATGAAAATTTAATTGTAATGGAAAGAAATTTAAAGGATTACATTTGTAAGTACCTCTTAAGTACTTTTGGGGTGAGAAGGTCTTGAGACTTTTCCAGCCCTAGAACAACATCATAATCATGATAATGATAATGATAATAATAATAATAATAACAACGAATACGACAACGACAATAACGATAACGATAACAACAATAACAATGACAACGACATGTCCACAATGGTGGTTGGCACCCCTGGACAGTAAGTTCTTATTTTAAATCAATCTAAAATCTTTTTTGTTTTTCAAAAACAACCTCACTTAATTAAATTGGTTTATATTTCTATTTTGCAGGTACAATAGATTGAATAGGTTTAATGAAAAAAGTGATGTTTTTAATTTTGGAGTAGTTTTGCTTGAGATAATTAACGGACAAACTGCCATAACAAAAACTAAAGAGAAAACTCACATAGTTCAAAGGGTTGCTTCCATGATTTCTGATAAAAGACAAGTAAATGACATTGTGGATTCAAGATTGCAAGGAGAATTCGATGTTCATTGAGCAAATAAAGCTTTAGTAATTGCAATGACATTTGTTTCTCCTACTTCCATCAATAGGCCAACCATAAATCAGAGTTTGGTTTAGAAGATTACTCTTCCAACTTACTTGATTATTATCAGACTAATTTTCCTAACACTTCAAGCAATACTATTTCCTTTGATAGAATTAGTGGAGAAAGCTCTCTAGAGAGGTAGTACATTTAATTCAGCATATTAGAATAGATGATAATATTTTGAGATTTTTTCAATTTTAATTAGATAACTAAAAGACACATATTTCAAATAAATGAAAAATCAAATCTATTAAGTCATTATCCAACAGAATGGTTGAGAAATGCTATTTATGTACTGTTAGTGACATCTTTCAAATTGCAATCTTTTTTTCTTTCCTATGCTTTTGCATATGGATATGAGGATACTTGGAGCATATTATACTTGGAATGGCATAAATTATACAAAGAGTTGTTACAATTTAATGATGTATTTTGTGCTAAATATTTTTCAAAATGAATTATTAGTAGTCTCTTTGTCCTTCCTATGATTATTGAAGATATAAGCTACATTCAATTTTTTGCCATAAATATTCATAATATGTGAGAAGAGTAAAGTTTCTAATAAAGCAAAGGTTAATTCCTCCCTTTTAATTGTGAACTTGATTCATAGATTGAAACTTGACTAAAGTTTTTAAGGTTAATATCTCGTATTTTGTTTTTGTTTATGTATATGTGATGCTTCCTAATCTTGATAATATAAATATAGCACTTTATATTATCAAAAAAAATTATAGCACCTCATTAATTAGAAGTTCTATTTTTGTTTAGATCTATGTTAAGAAGGTTAATACTTAAGACCATTTTGAAGAGTGGATAAAATCACAAATTAAAGAAGAAAATGAAAGCTCATTTGCAGTAGTGTGTGAAAGTTACTCCATGGTGGAATTTATGTCTTTTTTTCATGTGTTGACAATCAATGGTGGAATTTATGTCTTCTTTTATGTTCTCATATATCTTCTCATCTATGTTGATGATATCCTCATCACAAGCAACTCTCCAGAAGTCATTACTCACCTGATATCCAAACTAAATCAGACCTCCCTTAAAGATCTTAGTCCCTTGCATTATTTCCTTGGTATACACATCCAACATGATTCCAGTGGGGGTCTTCACATGACTCAAACCAAGTACTTGACAGATTTATTAAAAAGTCTCAACATGCTTAATGCCAAGTCAGTTAAAACTCCTATGGCACCTTCATTAAAGCTTCTTCCTGATGGAACTGATGAGGTACCTAATCCAACCCTTTATAGATCTGTTGTTAGAGCCCTTCAGTATGCTACAATCAGGCCTGACATAGCCTTTACTGTCAACAAGTTATGTCAATACATGCATAAACCTTTGCTTAGTCACTAAAAAGCAGAACTCTTCGATACATAAGTGGTACTATCAACTATGGTCTTCGTTATCAGCCCTGTAAAACAACTGAGATAACTGGTTTTAGCGATTCAGATTGGGCGTCAGATCCCACAGACATGCGATCAACCAGTGGTTTCTGCTTATTCTTAGGTAAGAACCTTGTCTCCGGGCTTGCAAAGAAACAAAGATGGTGTCACGCAACAGTACAGAAGCAGAAGCATTGCTGCTCTTAGAGCAGAAATCACATATTTACAAACCCTGCTGACAGAACTTAGACAATTTTCATCAGCTACTCCTGTCATTTGGTGTGATAACAGCAGTGCTGTTATGCTTACAGCAAACCCTGTTCTTCACTCAAAGACCAAACATTTTGAAATTGATCTTTGGTTTATCAGAGAACGTGTAGCACGTGGGCAACTCCTGGTTAAACATATTCCAACTCGCAGATTTGCTCACCAAATCTCCATCTTCAGCAAGTTTCCTTGATATGAGACCCAAACTCAATGTTCTTCCTTCAACCACATCAAGTTTGCGGGAGGATATTAGGAATAAAGAGTACAATATTAATTCTGTTGTAAAGATCAGTAAATAACATTTATTTACTGTTAGTCAATATTCTGTTATTTTCCCTCTTATCTTGTACAAGTCTATATAAGACTTATCTCCTCTGTATTCAATTAATTGATTTCAATAATAACAATTTCCTGTTTCCTATCTTCCAGCTCTCACTCTCTCTTCTTGCCTTTATCTTATAGTGTTGACAATCAACTCCTGCAAATGTAATTTATGGAGCTTATTGATCATTTGTACTTCTTCATAATTTGGTGGGAGGTTTTTTTTTTTTTTTTTCCGAAACTCAAAGCCTACAAAACCTTGGGTTACTCTAATTTACATTAACAATTTTTTATGTTTTTTTAAATAAAATTTGTGGAGTCACTTTATTTTCATTGTGTTATATTAAATAATAATATTTAAATTTTTCGCATAATTTTATAACTATAATTTTATAATTTTTTTTTTACATTCTTAAAAATATATAATTATTTATAAAATTATAGTTAGTCTTGAATGAACTATGGACCTTTGATGATAGACATATTAGATTACACAATAATATTTAATTATGTCAAGGGCTCATGCATTATGCTCTTCTACTAAAGATAACAAGAAAAGTGGTGTTAAAAGAGAGAATGGTCCATAATGAATTTACATAATTGTTTAATGTACTCATAAACTATTTTTCATTATTTGATAGCTAATTTCATCCTTTTTTGCAATTTATTTTTTTATATTTGATTTTAATAAAGATAAATCAACATTGTCTATAAATAATATGTTGTGTACACAATTTTCATTTATAAATGACACTACTTTTGCAAGTAATATAGATTTATTAATATATTAATAAATTAGTAAATTGATTTGATTTGATTTTAATTACTTATAAAAACTGATATTACTTATAATCTTTACTTATTGTCTTGATTTTCATTAATAATTGTTCCACCATGCACTTGGCATGGCGGATCTGGCCTCCTTGTCTGGTCTCCGGTGTGGTGGTTGAATATCTCCGGCCACTCACCTGGCGGTGAGGGGGTACTTGCAAGCACTCCGACGATCAAGTCAGTTGTGTGTCTTAAGCGAGAATTCTCAGATTTTGGGTTATGAGAACGTACCGAATGAAGACTAATCACATGTATTTATAGGGTAAACAAAGTCATCAAAGTCAAACCTGTCACTGTCTCAGTTCGGTGAATTGCGGCGGTAGTTACGGATCTGTAACAGTCCTCACGTGGGGGTGATGTCCCCTGTGCCTTATGTCGGGTCCCTATGTCGTGGGTACACGACATGGGACCGATGGCTTGGGCCGCCCACGTGAGATTTGCACGTGTTCTTCCCGCGGGTTAGGTCCATAACAGTTGCCCCCAAGTCTTCGGTATATCGTTCGGCATGCCGTTGACTTACGACCTTGACCCGTCCTGGTGACATATTATCCTCCCAAGTTGCTGCTGTTTCGACTCCTGTTTGTCAGTTTAGGTCTTGGCACGTGTCTCTGTGGTATTGGTCCTGACCTTTCGTGGGCCGCGCCCATCATTATTTAGTGACGTCAGACCTGTGCGCATTAATTGCACCCCACGCCGTCACTTCTTCTTCACGTTTCATCTCCCCCTCTTCTCTCTCTATAAGTACTCCTTTCTTAACCTAAAAAAAAAAACTCTTCTCTACTCTTCAAGTTTTTCTCTGCGTGAAGGCTTTCTTCTTGCTTTTCTTGCTGTCAACTCCATTTTGTTGTCTTCCAGCTTTCATTGGTCCTTTCTCCTCCACCATTTTCAGGTACCACCTTCGTTCCCTACTCGCTTTTCCTGTGTGTTTTCTTTCTTTTTTTAGTCTTTCTAAGAAATGTCAACTCCTAGGAGGCCTACTAACTTTCCCCCAAAAGAAAGCCTTTCTGGGGAAGTTGGTTATTTCATCGGTTCCCCTTCTGGGCCTGAACCCTACGATGGTAGTGATCATCATATTCCCACTCCCCCTTCAGTATCTGATTCTGATTCTGACCAAGAACCTTCATTTGAAGCCTTTGGGGAGATCGTTCCTAGAAATCCCCAGATTATCCCCTTCTCAGGGGCTCCATATTCTGAATCCATTGCCCCCTTACCCTTAAGGTATGGTATGGGTAAGTATGATTATGATGAGTCATCTGAGAATAGTGACAATACTGTAACGTCCACCTTGAATCCTATTGCCCCCTTGTTAATCTATTCTTCGACTGCAACTTCTGGTTTTAATTCTTCTAATAATTCATCTAACTCTTCTGACTGACCCTCTTTTTGTCCCTCCTGTTTCAATTGTAGAACCAATGTCGGCTTCGCCTTCCATGTTGGGTTCAGAGTCGCCCTCGACTTCAGCCCCTGCCCAAGCAGTCCGCAAGCCTTCCAAGAGCAAGACTTTAGAACGCCGCCGACAGAAGATCCACGACTGGTACGGTCCTCCGAAAGAAGCTTCCAGGATTGAAGTCCCTAAGAAGCTTAGGGGTATACGGGACGTACGAAGAATGTATTTGATTCACCATGATATTCTCCAGGTCCCATCCGGACTCAACACAACATTGAAATTCCATGTCGCTGACGTGGAATTTCGAGATGCGATGCATTTCCCCGGGGTGACCCCAAAAGATGATGTCCCTTCTGGTCCCGTCACCCTGTATAAGGCCGAGCGCGTGGATCCCAATGAAAGGATCGGGTCCCGGCCTCGCCAAGGTGCCCCTGACTTTCTAATGGTTTATGAGTGCTTTTTCCGGCTCGTTCACCTGAGCTTCCCTTTCTCAAGTTTTCAAATTGAGATTCTTAACCGACTTGAAGTAGCGCCATCACAAGTTCATCCCAACGCCTGGGGCTTCATCAACGCCTTTGAGATTTTTTGTTGGGCTAACAACTGGGAGAGTTCCAGTAACTTGTTCTTGTATCTTTTTGCCCCCTATCATCTTTTCGAATTTGGGTTCATCTCCTTTCGTTAACGGAAGGATCATTTCTTCTTCCAGCTCCTTGAGGATTCTTTCCCTCCTTTTAAGGACTCGTATTTTAAGTTGTTATACACTGGGGAGGAGTATCCATTCTGGACTGGTCCCACCGGGTCTCCGTTGTTCCCGTTATACTGGTCCTATGAGCATTATCTCCGGGAGATAAAGTACTTCATTACCGACGAGGCTTCCTTGTTGGATTCTGAACATGCTGTGATTGCTGGACTCCGGGAGTTCACCGGGAAGCACGGACTCATCCGGTGCAAAGTCGTGATTCAAGGCCGCTGTGTTAGCCGGGCTGATACCATGGGTAAAATTATCTTAGACAGTTTCATTATAATTTTATTATTGCCTCTTAAAGCACATGTCACTCTCTTTTTATTTCTGCTCATATTGTTAATTATGCTATTGTCTTTCTTTTCAGTTGCTATCATGTCGGGATATGCCTAATTGATGAAAAAGACAGGGGCATGACGAAGAAAGGGAAGAAGGAGTCCCCGGCCCAGAACTTGGTCTGAGAGCTGACCACTGACCATGGGGTTCAATCTCCTGGAATGTCCTAAGGTCCGGAGGTAGAGATGGCCGATGTCGTGGCTGGTTCACCAGAGGCTCAAGCTGCAAAGAAGAGGAAATTGATCCTCCGAGGTGGCAAGAAGCCATCTGTTGCTCCCCCTCCTGTCTTGGAAGCAACCCAACTCGCTCCTGAAAACGAGATATCAATCTCGGATGATGAAGAGACGGAGACCGCTGGGCTTGCTCTGAACCGTCAAAGAGGTTAGTTACTCCACATCTTTGTTTCGAGTAATCTTTTATACTTATGTGTGTGGCAAAATTCATAATTTAGCTAACACTTTGATGTCGTTAACTCTGCTTTGTTTCAATTTGTGTAGGGGCTGCCCCCGCCGTTCCTGCCACGGGGTCATCTTCTTCTTTAACATGGGAAGGCTTTCAGGCCCCCATTGTCTCCTTCTATCACGGGGAATTCTTCAAGGATCTCCCTCGCTCTGCGTTGAAGGTATTTCCCCTTTTCCTTGCCGTATATCTTTGTCCTTTCTTTTTCTTTTGAGTTTGTACATGATACTAATGTCGCTGCTTTTTTTTTAGGCTAATGTCGAGGAAGCTCTTCGGTGGATGTCTCGCCAATCTGCTCTTCTGAAGCATTTTCACGAAGAGTTGGAGAAACCCAGCCCCGTGGCCGACCTAGAAAAGAAACTGCAGGTTACCAAAGCTGCAGCTGAGAAGCAAATTCAGGCTTTTTCTAAAGAGCGGGATTTATTGAAGGCTTCTCAGGTCGAACTGAAGAACGAGATTGTCGCAACTGCTTCCCAATTCGACCAGTTAAAGTTAGAAAGTGTTAAACTTTCTGATGAGAAGAAGGAAGCACAAGTCTCTCTCGCCAAGGCTCTGGAGCAAGTAGCTTCTTTGTCGGAGGAAGCCAAGCTGCTATCCCGGGTTCGAAACCAACTGCAGGCTAATAAGTCGGTGTTGGAAGCCGCTAACGATAAGTTGAATGCTGAGGTCCGGGAACAAAGTCGCGTGATCTCCGCTGGTGGGTACATGGCCTTCGCCAGTTGCCTTAAGCAAGTGGAGTTTCTCAATCCCAGGGTCTCACTTTCCTTCAAAGGGGTCCATCCGCTCCACGGGGTGGAAGGCGGTCAACTGGTGGACTATGACAATGACCCGCCTACCCAAGTCAACCTGAATGACCCCGAGTTGGAAGCTTTCGATCCTTATGCCAATTATTCCATGTCGTCGCCAGCAGCTGAAGACGCAGATGCCGCATCTGCAGAATCTTAAGATTCTTTTTGTAATATTTAGGTTTACTTTTTGTTTTAATGAACAATTTGCTGGCCTGTTGACCAGCCTTTCTTTGTAATACTTTACCTTTAATGACATTTCTCTGTTTATCTATATTCATAACGACTTTATATCGCAGCTTTTAACTTAACTTTTTCAACATTATGTTTCCACATACCGTGATTTTTGGAAGTCGTAATTCGAGCTTTGAGCTTCTGGTTTATTTGAACTTTAGCTTCTTGCAATAATTAATTTTCATAACCGAATCATTGGTGCATGTCGCCTTTGTCGGGATCTTTGATCCTGATGGAATACTTCAAGGCTAGTGGCCTATTTGGGGCATGTCGCCCTAGTGGGATCCTTGATCCTGGTGAAGTACTTCAAGGCCTGTGGCCTATTTGGGGCGTGTCGCCCTGGTGGGATCTTTGATCCTGGTGAAGTACTTCAAGGCCAATGGCCTGTTTAGGGCATGTCGCCCTAGTGAGATCCTTGATCCTTGTGAAGTACTTCAAGGCCTATGGCCTGTTTAGGGCATGTCGCCCTAGTGGGATCCTTGATCCTGGTGAAGTACTTCAAGGCCTGTGGCCTATTTGGGGCATGTCGCCCTGGTGGGATCTTTGATCCTCGTAAAGTACTTCAAGGCTTGTGGCCTATTTGGGGCGTGTCGCCCTGGTGGGATCTTTGATCCTGGTGAAGTACTTCAAGGCCGGTGGCCTATCCCGTCGGTGCATGTCGCTTTGGTAGGATTTTTTATCCTTTCATGCGCCTAGCTGAGTTGTGGCTATAATGTATCTGCAACTGAAACCTTAAACTTTGACAAATATTTGTTTTTATTTCATATGTCGTTGGGTTACAAAACCTGGGGCCTCATTAAAACCTTCAAGGTAAAACCCTCGTTAGGGAAAAAACCCGAGAAGGAAAAAGAGTACCCCTTACAGAAATTGTACATTAAGACTAAAATGCGACAAATTTAACCGTAAAGAAATCGGATACTTTCTAGTTGTAATACCTTCCCAGATCTGCGACATTGAAAGTTCTAGGCAATTCTCTTCCTTGCAGAGTCTCCAAGGCATATGCACCTTTTCTTGTACTTCTGATTACCCGATATGGGCCTTCCCAGTTCGCTGCAAGCTTTCCATCTTTTGCATTCTTCAACCCTATATTGGCCCTTCTAAGAACAAGGTCGCCTATTATGAATTCGCGTTTCACGACTCTAGCATTGTATCGTTGAGCAACTTGTTGTTTCCTCGACATCTCAGTTAGGCGAGCCAACTCCCAGACTTCGTCTACAAAGTTAAGTTCTTCTCTTAAGAGTGCGTCATTATTTGGCGGGGTATACATGACTCTCGAAGATGGTTCACCGATTTCAACCGGATCACTGCATCAGTTCCATATACGAGCCGAAAAGGAGTTTCTCCTGTTGTAGTTTGCGGGGTGGTTCAGTAGCTCCATAATACCTGATAGAGATTATCCGCCCACGCTCCTTTGGCGCTTTTAAGTCGTTTTCTTAGGCCATTTAAGATTACTTTATTTGCGGCTTCATCCTGACCATTTGTTTGGGGATGCTCTACAATTGAATAGTGATGTCGGATTTGCAATCCTTGGAGGAGATCCTTAAATGAGCTTCTAGTGAATTGAGTCCCGTTATCAGTAACGATCACCGCCAGGATTCCGAAGCGACATATAATTGTTTTGAAGGTGAAAGACTCTACTCTTAAAGACGTAATAGTTGCGAGGGGTTCAGCTTCGACCCATATAGTAAAATAGTCCACTGCGACTTAGAGATGTTTCAGCTGTCCCGTAGCTTTGTGAAAAGGCCCCAGGATGTCCATTCCCCAAGTGTGGAATGGCCAAGGCGCGGATAGAGTGTGTAGCTCTTCCGGCGGGATATGAGGGATGGTGGCATGTCGTTGGCATTGCTCACACTTTTTGATATGATTGGTAGCATCCTCTTGCATAGTTGGCCAGAAATAACCCGCTCTCAACGCCTTCCTGGCTAAAGATTTAGCGCCAATATGGTGTCCACAACTCCCTTCATGGATCTCGGCCAGCACATACCTGACCTCCTCTAGGCCAATGCATTTCAGAAGTGGAATTGAGACTCCCTTCCTGAACAAGTGGCCTTCAATCATAGTGAACCTCGTTGCTTTTTTAATAATCTTCTACGACTCTTTATCCTCCTTAGAAGTGATCCCCCTCTCAATATAATCTATCAAGGGGGACCTCCAGTCTGCATCCTGCACCTGCAAGGTCAAACTAGGATAGGGGATTACCTCTTCCACCACAGAGTGGTAGTTTGAAGTCTTCTTTGTGCTGGCGAGTTTCAAAAGGAGGTCAGCTCTCGCATTCTCTTCTCTAGGTATATGTCGAATTTCAAATTTAGAGAATCACACTAGAGCATCTCGTACTTTGGCGAGATATTTCTGCATGATGGGCTCTTTTGCTTGGTATTCTCCCTTAATCTGGGACACCACCAACTTTGAATCCGAGCAGATAGTTATCGCGTTCGCCCCTAATTCCTTGGCCATCTGTATTCCCGCAAGGTAGGCTTCATATTTTGCTTGATTGTTAGATGTCGGGAATCTTAGTGAATACTCCGAGATGTGTCATTTCGGCAAGGAAGTCGGCAAGGACCTGTGCTTTAATCGCTAGTCGTGGTTCATACGATATGTCATATTGAGTTAATTCAATCGCCCAAGACATCATCCTTCTTGCCAAGTCTGGTTTGTGTAAGATTTGTCGTATTAGCTGATTAGTCCTGACTAGGACAGGGTAGCATTGGAAATATGGGCGTAACCTCCTCGAAGCCACTAATAACGCGAAAGCTACTTTTTCAAGTTGTTGATAATTCAACTCAGCTCCCTGCAAGACTTTAGAAACAAAGTAAATTGGGAACTGATCTTTACCTTCTTCTCTTATTAGTACGTCACTCACGACCTCGTCAGCCACCGCGAGGTAGAGTATTAAGGTGTCACCCGCCATTGGCTTTGTTAAGACAGGGGGAGATGCCAGGGAGGCTTTAAGCTCTTGGAATGCGACTTCATACTCTTGCGTCCATTCAAATGAGTCTTGTTTCTTCAAGGCTTTAAACATGGGAAGGCAACGTTTTGCTGAGATTGGGAGGAAGCGAGATAAGGCTGCAACTCTCCCCGTGAGTTGTTGTACGTCTTTGACCGTCCAAGGCTGGTCATGTCGAGAATTGCCCGACATTTATCCGGGTTTGCTTCAATGCCGCGACTTGTGAGCATAAATCCCAGAAACTTGCCAGCTTCCACACCAAACGTGCATTTCAGAGGATTAAGTCGTAAATTGAATTGTCGTAAGCGTTGAAAAACATATTCCAGGTCTTTCGACGGATCCTGATCATCTTTTATTTTGACGATCATATCGTCGATATAGACTTCGACTTCTCTGCCTCTCATCTCGGCAAAGACTTTGTCCATCATCCTTTGGTATGTTGCTCCTGCATTCTTCAAACCAAAAGGCATCACATTATAACAAAATACCCCGAGATCAGTGATAAAGGCAGTCTTATCCTGATCTTCGGGGGCCAAGGGAATTTGATTATAGCCAGAATAAGCATCCAGAAAGGAAAGATATTTATAACCCGTTGAGTTGTCTACCAACTTATCAATGCAGGGAAGTAGAAAAGGGTCCTTCGGGAAAGCTTTGTTAAGATCTGTGTAATCTGTACACATTCTCCACTTTCCATTGATCTTTTTTACCATCACGACATTGGATAGCCAGTCAGAATACTGTACCTCGCGGATGAATCCCGCGTTTAATAACTCGTCAACCTGTTTTTCAATAGCTGTCGTCCGCTCTTGGCCCATTCTCCTCTTTTTCTGGGCCACTGGTCTGGCTCCTTCCTTTATCGCAAGTCGATGACAGCAGAACTCGGGATCTATGCCCGGCATGTCCAAGGCGACCCATGCAAAAATATCCTTATTATCCTGCAAAACTTTGATCATATTTTTCATAATATTAATGGGTAAGTTTTTCCCGACCTTGACTACCTGATCCCGAGTTGTATTTCCACTTAGTCACCTTCAGGTTCAGGCCGTTCGTGTTGTAACTCCCCTCTCGGATCCAGGTCCGTCATCATTACAGCATCATTTCGCCTAACGAGCTTCTGTTTTCCTTTAGTTTTTTTCTTCTGTGCCTCCTTTACTTTTTCCTGTTCCTGCACTGGCATAGTTTTCCTTATTTTAAGACTCTCTAAATAATAAAGTTGTGCCTCAGGGCCTTTCCCTCGGATAGTAACTATGTCGCCCCTGTCTCCGGGGAATTTCATCGCCATGTGCAGAGTTGAGACAACTGCTCCCAAAGCATTCAGAGTTGGTCTGCCTATAATGGCGTTATACGCTGAGGGGCACTCTACGACGAGGAACTTCACCTCTACTGATCTACTTCCGTCACGGCATGCAAAAGTTACCTTCAATTTACATGTCCCTTAGGGGAGATAGTGTCCCCTGTAAAGCCTATCAGACTTCCCTTGTGGGGGATCAGATCTTTATCTGTTAGGCCCAACTTCTGGAATAGGTCCCAAAACATTATGTCGGTTGAACTCCTTTCATCAACAAACAACCTTTTTACTTCATATCCCGCCATCCTAGCCATGATAACCAGGGGGCGTTGGACCCGGCGCTATCCGTAGGCAGGTCGTCTTTAGTGAATGCCAAAGTAACCCTTTTTACGGCCTTCACCGCCAGGCAGTGATCTTCCATGTCGCGAGATCGTTTTCTTGACGACTCTGACAACTCCTCTGGATCGAGACCTCTGGCAATCACGTTGATGACCCCTTTCGAAGCCGCTTCTTCATGTCGCTGTGGACTTCTGGATCGTGATCTCCGTCGTTCGTCCCGACCAGAGCCCCGATTCCTTGTGTCGGGTTCGCGCCTTCTGGGAGATGACGGGCTCCTTCCACGGGATGCCCCTTCATCATTTTTCTGGACAAAGTGTCTTAATTTTCCATGTGGTATCAACTTCTCGATGACGTCTTTAAGGTGGATGCATTCGTTTGTGTGATGCCCGTGGTCTTTATGGTACAAACAAAATTTGTCCTTATTCTTCGCTTGTGACCTCATTGGGGGAGGCATGTCTTTCAGCTCGGAGTACATGATCTCTTTGTAGATACGAGAGGGCGGCATGGTTAACGGTGCATACGTTGAGTAAGCACCCCGGGGTGGTCTCCCGCCCTTATCATACGTTTTTTCATTCTCCTTGGGTCTCCCGCCATAAGAATTTTTCTATTTGTCTTTCTTTTCTCTTTCCTGCTTGGCGGCTTGATTATCTGCCTTATTGTTTCGAACCCAATCTTCTATCTGGATCCACTTTTCAGCCCGCTTTTTCAGCTCGTCCATTGTTTTGGGCGTTTCTCCCGCTAAATCCTTGGCGAAGCCTCCTGGCTTTAGCCCCTACCTAAGAAAATATAACATCATATTAGGGGAGACATCAAGTACCTCGAGGGATTCCGCGTTAAAGCGGATGATGAAGTCCCTCAGTGGCTCGTCTAACCTATGCTTTATCCTCTCGAGATGGTGCTCGGTTTTGAATTGTTGTTTGCTGCTTGTAAATTTTAAAACAAACTTATCCTTTAATGTCTTCCATCCCGCGATGGATCCCGCTGGTAATGATGAGAACCATCGTCGGGCTGCAGCTTTTAAGGTCAACGGGAAAGCACGACATATGACGGACTCCTTGGCCCCTTGGAAGACCATCGTCTGTTGGAAGATCTCCACATGATCTTGAGGATCAGTTGTCCCGTCGTACGGATCGATCTGAACGACGAACTTAAAGTTGGCCGGCATGTCAAAATTCATGATTGCCGGGGTGAAGGGATTATGACACCCTTCAATTCCTACGTCGTTTTCAGCCACCTGATCCATGTCGGGCAGATGGGGTGGAGCGATTGCGGGGTTGGTGCGCGGGATCTACGGACCAACCATGGAGACCTGCCTCTCCATTTAGGGATTTTGCCCCTCTTGCTGATTCTCATGTCGTTGAGGGAGTTGCTGGCCCATCCCGAGGTTGACCAGAATTGCTTAAAATTCCTCTTGTTGCTTCTTCCAAGCTTCTCGCTCCCTGTTCATCCTCTTAATTTCTTCGGCCTGCTTTCGAATCATCTCTTTCAGGTCGAGCATGCCATCCTCAATCGTTGTCATCCTCTGTTCGGACATTGCAGGACCAGCAGGCCTGGCCTCTTCTTGTTGTTGTCGTGGAGAAGGCCCGTTAGCAGAGGGCAGTTCTCCAAGGGCTCCTCCGGCGTTGGCCGATGCTCCCCTAGCTGCTTGATTCTTTCTCCTGGTGTTCACCATATCGCTACAACCACATTTTCGGTTAGCATGAGTTAGTTCATGTTTGCTTGCGAGCACAAGAGGTTTTCTTGCCGTACACTCATGCAGGATCGTTAATGAAACAGGATTTAAGAGGATGATGAAGAAATTACGTATTCATATAGGAGTATATTCACAGTTATTGCAGAAAAAATCAAAGAATGCGATTATCCGATCAACTAATCGGTGAAAAGTCACAATTCATCAATTGATCGGCTAGAAATGGCTTTTGCACCGATTAATTAACTGGAATTCACCTTGATAATCAGCAAAAATGGATATGCGAGAAGAAAGAGGTTGAGTTCTTGACTTCGGTGGTGTTCTTCCTGCAAAATTACCAGAAAAACCAGATAAAGGAGGAAATGAGAGATAAATTACGATCGGAGAAGAACAATCTCCCCACAGACGGTGCCAATGCTCCACCATGCACTTGGCATGGCGGATATGGCCTCCTGTCTGGTCTCCGGTGTGGTGGTTGAATATCTCCGGCCACTCACCTGGCGGTGAGGGGGTACCCACAAGCACTCCGACGATCAAGTCAGTTGTGTGTCTTAAGCGGGAATTCTCAAATTTTGGGTTATGAGAACGTACCGAATGAAGACTAATCACATGTATTTATAGGGTAAACAAAGTCATCAAAGTCAAACATGTCACTGTCTCAGTTCTGTGAATTGCGACGGTAATTACGGATCTGTAACGGTCCTCACGTGGGGGTAATGTCCCCTGTGCCTTATGTCGGGTCCCTATGTCGTGGGTACACGACATGGGACCGACAGCTTGGGCCGCCCAGGTGAGATTTGCACGTGTTCTTCCCATGGGTTAGGTCCATAACAATAATAATGTACAATTCTATTAAATTATTTGATGAAAATATATATTCAAGTATTAAATATAACTTAAATTTAAATTTTAAAAATCTTTCACATGATATTTTCGTTCTAAATATGAGCAAACTTATTTTGTGCATCGCATGGATGAAATTCTAATATATTCGAAATATAAACAAATTTTGTTAGAAAAAAATAATAAAAAGTGACATTCTTCTTCCATAACTATCCATCCTCCGGTCCTTATTATAAAGCATAATTATCTAATTTACACATTTATACATACAAATAAAAATAAAGAGTTGCATCATTTTTTTCCAAAAGTTGTGTGACATGTCAAGTTTATTCTTCCTTAAATAGTGTGTTTAATGGTTGTAATAAAAAAATAGCACATAATCAAAGCTTTTTAATAAGGGCAAATATGAAAAGTAGTAATAAATTTCTTTTTATCGAACAAACATATACACCCACACACTATACTACTCATAAATTTACTCCTAATTCTATCCTACAGGGGATTAAACTCCTCTCCTTCAGCTCAAAAAAATCCTCCAAATGTCACTTGAACTACAAACTCTTGCCGAAAAGTAATAATAAAGGCGATTGAAGGAAATAGCACAATCCCTATCGGGAGTGACATCATCCTTTTTAATATATAGATTTATGATTCTTAAGGGATGATAAGATTTTCAAAATTAGGTGGTCTCAATCCCTCCCACCATAAATGCTTCATAAGAATTGTAAAATGCCTTATAAAAAGAACCATGCAATTCTCTTAAAATGTGGCTAGCTGTGCTGGCCCAACAGATTTTTTCTTTTTTTTTTAAAAAAAAAATTGGATTGTTCTTTAAAAAAATTGATAAGGCCTAAAACAAAATGTCAAAACTAAAAAAACAAAAATATATATAAAAAAAAAACTAAGATCCATAGTTAAAAATAACAATAAAATAAAATTTTATTAAATATAAAAAACAATGCAGAAAAACACTATGTTCTTTTAAAAAAATTGATCTTTTTTGAATTCTCTTTGATTAAAAACACATTGCATAGTGCAAAAAATAAAACCGAAAACAAATAAAAATTTCCATATTTAATTTGAAGGATGAGATTAACACCATATTTATTGAAAATGACACCATCCTTTTTATATGTAAGAATCATAAATTTATATACTAAAAAGAATGTTATCACTCCCAATAAGGAGGGTGCTAATCTCATCCCCCTTTAATTTTTATTAGTATGGCAAATAGCAAGCCGGTTCACTGCCCGTCTATTTTTCAAAAAATAAATCAAACTAACAAAATGAGCTCGTGAAACCTTGGGATGCCAGCCAGACCCACTTTTTGACTAGCTAAGCAATCTGCGGGCCAGTCTAGCCCATTTTACCAACCCTACCCATCTACCCCTAGCCCCAATTTTGTGATATATTAGTGTGTATGACTAAACTGACCACCGGCCGCACTTATTTGAAAGACGTTCTGTATTTTACAGGAAATGAAGATCATTAAGGGCATTAAATCGTTTATTATTATAAGATCTGCAAAAAAGCTTTTAAAAAATAAGTGATTATTTCTCCAGAAACAATCATTCCAAACATGCACTTAGTCTTTTTACAAACATGCACTTAGTCTTTTTAATTTATGTTTTTATACTTCAAAACGCTAATTTGGTCACTCTTTAACTTGTGCTATCGCTACATCGCACATATTCTTCCAAGTGCTGATAATATAGCTCCACAATTACTTCACTTATTTTTCATTGATACCTAATAGTATAGACTTTCCTCGCGTCTTGGAACAATTCCATTGCAAACAGACACGCAAATACGCAACAACATAAATGGGCCAAGACATTTAAGTAAAAAAACAAAAAAACAAAAACTACTTAGATTACTTACAACTAGTCCAAATTACGTCTATCATGAACATGATCATTGATCATCATCTCTTCTGAGTTCTGACATTACCACCACATAAATCATTACTGCTGTGCGCACTGTACCCTCTGTGCGCCACCATGCATTTCATCATCCTCCTCATATGCTTCTTGCTGAGCTTGCTGCTGTTTCCTTCTTAATTCTTCCTCCATATTGACATCATGAAGTGTAGTCTCTTCACACTCGTCCAGCTCCATGTCTGTCCACTGAATTGAATTCCTTGGTGGCAGAACAGCCTCCAACGCCTTAACCTGATCAGGGTTTAGAGAATCAGGGAATTCCACGGTGAAATGAATGTACAGCTTTCCCTTCATGAATGGCCTCTGGTACATTGGCATTCCTTCATCATTAATAGCCTTGTATGAATCTGCATGCGTAACCACAAAAGAACATTCAGCACATCACAAAATAACCACTATAATCACATGGCAGAAACTGCAAAATTGAGGAATAAACACGCAACATGAGAATCATCACATACCAGGCTTGACAACTTCCCCTGGGTTTGATTTTATAAGGAGCTGCCTACCATCCAAGTGAGTGAGCACAAATTGGAAGCCACATAAAGCCTCAGTCAGAGACAATGTATGCTCTACAAAAAGATCTTCGGCCTTTCTTTTGAACTTGGGATGTTCCTTCTGCTGAAGTACAAAGACGATATCCCCGGTAATTGTATCTGGCTGCAAAACACATAACTGAGATCATTCTAAATTCTAAAATTTGTAAAGCTCAATGTCCGAATTGCAAATACTCAAACCATACCGCTTCATCAGCTTCACCAGGGAATGTTATCTTCTGCCCATTTTGCATTCCCTTCTCCACAATAACTTCAAGCACTTTCTTTTCTTGGACAACCTTCTCTCCCTTGCAGTTTGTGCAACGGTCTTTATCATTGATAGTTTCTCCAGTACCCTTACAATCATTGCAAACATGCTGCATTTGCTGAATCATTGAAGGACCAAGGTGTCTTATAGAAACCTTCATACCAGTTCCTTGGCAACCAGCACATTTCATGGAAGCACCAGATTTAGAACCTTTGCTACAATTAATCAAACAACCTCAAATGTAAGAAATCACAACTACTATACAATCAACGTTTGAATCAACCAGATCCAACTTCTAAAAAAACATTTTCCCAAATTTATCACAAAACCCACCCATTACACTTTGTGCAAATGACATTTCGAGAGAGGGAGAGCTTCTTAGATGTCCCAAGGTAAAGGTCCTCCAAAGAGACCTTCAGAGGGTGAACAACATCTTCCCCACGTCTCTGCCTCCGCCCCCGGCCACTACCACCTGTTCAGATGGGAGATAAAACTGTTGAAGAGAAAACAAACAATACAATACAATTTCTGAAACCATAAGAGTTCATTAGTTAAAATCACACCTGACGAAAATGGACTCCCACCAAAGAAAGAACTGAAGATATCAAAGGGGTCATGGCCACCACCACCACCACCCATTCCTTCCTTAAGAGCATCTTCGCCATACTGATCATATATCTCACGCTTTTCAGGGTCACTCAGAACCTCATAAGCTTGAGCCAGCTCTTTGAACTACATCCAAAAAAGAAGAACACATCAAGCCTGACCTCATTTGTTTTTTTTTCCCTCATTGCCGTCAATTTCACTAACAACAACTGAATTAGCATTAAAAAACCCAGAGACATTAAGGCCATATACTTAGGTTATGATTAGCAATAGATCATTCGAATTTCAAAAACTAAACTAGAATATTAAATTCTAACCAATCAAGTTTTCAATTTGTTCTTTAAATTTGTCCGAGAATAACATTTTTCAAATTCAACAACCTACTTTGAATCAGACACCACCTACAAACCGAAACCCCAATCCCAGTATAACGCAATCAAAAAGATATTCACAGCATGAATTAGCAAATAAAACATACAATTCTCGCTCGCCAGTTCTTCCTAAACAAATGCAACTCTAATTTTAAATTTCATGAAGTCTTAACCCTAAATCAACCAGCATAACTCAATATTCACTACAAATATCCTACTTCTAAATAATCAAAAAAATTAGCAGATAATCAATTCAACCCTACACCAACAACGAATCAGAACAGAACAAATAAAAGAGGAAAAATCGAAACAGAAAAGGATAGAAAAACCTAAGAAGATAGCCAATTACCTTCTCAGGATCACCACCCTTATCGGGGTGATTCTTAATGGCGGCTTTCTTGTAAGCCTTCTTCAAATCATCCTGAGAAGCGTTCTTAGAGACACCGAGGATCTCATAGTACCTAGTGTTATCGCTCTTCTTCGGCGCTCTCCCAAACATTTTTTTACCTCAAAATTTTTCACAGATCGAAACCCTAAGTTCAGAAAGCGTAACAAGTTTGAAGAAGAACGAAGACTCAAGATCCGAACCAAACTGAGAGAATAAGCACCACACTAAGCAAAGTCTGTTCTATGCGTTTGTATTTATATTTATGTTCACATTTGTTTATTTTATTGAGATTGGGTTTAATGGACGGCTACGAAGAAGCCTCGTCGTGGGTCCCACAAGAGAAGGGTCTAGAATTTTAGGTGTGGTTTAAGTCGTGACATATAGTTTGTTCTAGATTCTTCATTTCAAGCTCGGGTTTACGCGTTTACGGTTTACGCCATGGGTTTCCCTTTCTTTTCAGTGTTTTTTTTATTAAATTTTAATCGTCCTATAATGTTTTTTTACAAATATTTTTTACCTCATAAATCATTAAATATTATTTTTTATATTTAGCTTAATTACAATTTTGGTCTCATTTATTTTTATTTTGAATGATTTTAATCCCCAAGTTTTAAATAAGTAATTTTAATTCTCTTTATTTAAAAACAGACGATTTTTGTCCCTCTATTAGTTTTTCTTTTAAATTAGACATGATTTTAAGTTAATTTAGTGTCAGGACTAAAATTATTTACTGATAGAAAGTATTCTAAAAAATTATTAATTAATTATAATTTTCCTCCTAACTAATTTTTTTAAACGATTTAAAACTTATCACTAATTTGGAGGAAAATTG
Organism: Cyamopsis tetragonoloba; assembly: GCA_037177725.1. Classification (NCBI taxonomy): domain Eukaryota; kingdom Viridiplantae; phylum Streptophyta; class Magnoliopsida; order Fabales; family Fabaceae; genus Cyamopsis; species Cyamopsis tetragonoloba. The sequence goes on from CM074122.1 coordinate 21,934,627, forward strand.
TCATTAAGTTAATATTTTTTGAAAAAAATTTATATGTAAATGATTTGAGTCCTTTCATCATTAATTTGGACGAAAACGGTCAATAAATTAGCTAAAAATTACGGCTAATTTGTAAGAAAAACTAACAAACGAACCAAAATCGCCCATTTAAAACTTTGTGAATCAAAATCGCACAAAATGTAAACAAAGAGGATCAAAACTACAATTAAACCTTTATATTTTTAATATACAATAAAAAATTAAATAAAAGGATATTGTTATAAATAATTATAATGTGAATGTCTATACTCTTTGGTATCCTATGTTTAAGGTAGTCTATGTATAATGTGTAACTCTTTAATATCCTATGTACATTTTATAACTCCGACCATTAGTACATTGTCTTTTGAGTTGTATAACTTATACCTATAAATATGTTACACTTATAATAGAGAAACACACAATGAAATTATACTCTCATATACTCTTATATGTTTTCTACTCCCTATTTTGTTGTTATGTTTTTATTCATTTAATAACACGTTATCAACACGATGCTCTAGTCCATCAAAATGTTTGATCGAGTCTCCAAAGGCACCATGCTTTGACCCGTTTGGGTATCTGATTGGGTCTTCAAACGGTAACTAATTACTCAATTCTTTATTTTGATTTCTTTCATGATATCTTAGTTTATGTATCTTACATTTTATCTTCACAAAATTTTTCTTGTTTTACTATATTGTATTATATTTTAAATTTGATAATAGGTTATCCAAGAATATATATTTTGAACTCCATGTTGGACTCATAAAATCATGGTTGTCATGTCAAACTCAAGAATGTATTTCTGTTGGACTTATATTAAATTATGTTATAATTCTTGAAGAATTAAATCTTGAAAAATTCCTAAAGAATTCTTGAAATTCAAGCATCCTTAAAGGATTGCAAAAATGAAATACTTTATTAAATTTAACAATTGTCACAAACGGTCATAAATATTGTTGTGATTAAACACTACATTTATTACAAATTAAGAGTATATACTTGATTGGGGTTCATTGTTTGAACCATGTGTGTTTATGCTTATTCTTTTCTGATTCACAAATGTAAGATTTCATATACGCTTAGTTCATTTTTCAGCTTTACATATATATTTCATGTTTTATTCCTTTTTTTAATTATCAATGTAGCTTAGAGGACACATGATAAAATTATTATATGGTATGTTTGGTGCAACGGAATTATAGCTTTTTGTAAGAGATTATAATTTTCAAAAAACTTATAGAGTTATTTGGTAATTACCAAATTAAAGCTATTGACTATGAAATTATAACTAACTTTTAGAAAATTATTCGAGATAGCTTTTAGCTTTCAAAAGTTAGCTTTCAATAATTTGCCTCTTAAGATATTCTCATTTATTTTTGTTAATCAAAAACTTTTCATCTCACTGCCCTCATTTATTAATATAATTCTATTCATCCTTTTTAGTTATTTAACATAATTTAGTCAATCATACAACTCGTTTTGTTAAACAGTTCTAATTAAAAACAAATTACATAATCATAATCTCACAGCTTTAAGTCAACTTCACGGCAAAAAAGGTTAAAAAATTCAAAGAATTATTGAAGAATTATTGATTTGTAATATGATGGTTTCTAAACATGTTCAATTGTATAAAAACCAATTTTTATCATTGTGTTTCCGAAGAACACATTTTGAGCATTCTTGATGCATTCATAAAATCAATGAATGAAGATTATGTTAATGTTGATTTTATTTGTTTCATTAGAGTTAATTATCCATAATGAAATTGTACAGTTTTTTGTTTTTGTTTTAAAATCTGATAATTGTCATTAAAATTCAGACATTAATGACATTTAAAATATGTTTATTTGCATTATGAGTAAGTAATCTTGTTGCCAAACAAAATTTAGACTTAAAATTGAATTTCAGTGATAAGGGGTATATGTAATTCCATCCATTCCATCTAGCTACGGATAAATTAATAATGGGTTAGATGAAGGCAAAGTACATGTACTTGCCCTCTTTAGTTGTTTCAAGAAAGAAAATGAATTGGAATGAAAAATGATTTGATTACGGTTAAAAAGAAGTTAACTTCAAAGAATTATTGATTTGTAATATGATGGTTTCTAAGCATGTTCAATTGTAACAAAACCAATTTTTATCACTGTGAAACACATTTTGAGCATTCTTGATGCATTCATAAAATCAATGAATGAAGATTATGTTAATGTTGATGCTTTAGCTTGAACTAAAGTCAACTCGTTTTAATATAGGGGTTAAGGTTGTTGATCCACAACGAGCAACGCAATTTTGGCTTTTTTGTAATTAATCAGTGAGTATAGTTTAGAAAAAAACTTTTTTAGTGACCATAGTTATATCGAAAGCAATTAATATAAATATTTCATTTTAGCGAGGTCTGGGATTGAACTTTATTGATCTCCCTCTCATACTTTTTCCACAATTAAAGATAAACATTGATTAACTTATCATTTGATGAACACTTAAAATGATGTCTCACTTTTAAGATTCTATGAATAATTAGTCATACATCTAATTTCTAGCATGTATAAGTAATTCTCCAACCCTAAGTACAAGTGTTAAAGAAAAGGCAATCAAAACATTACTAATTATTTCAAACTTAGTAATGTGTTGAGGTTTTTATTCAAATCAGACTTAAATCGACTTTTTCAAGCTTGACCTAGAATCTATGAACGAGAAATAGTTGATCAAATCATTTCAAGCATTAAGAGTAGATATAAAAACCCAAATCAATAAGAATAAATTAATATTTATATAAAAGTGAAAAGAGTTGAGAGTTTGATGATTTACATTCAATTCCAAAAGTAAGGGCTTAGCTACTCATGATAGCCGTATGAATCAATACAAGATGAGTTTTGATTGTAGAAACTAGGTTCCCACTCTTTCTCTCTCTTAAACTCTCTAAAAATCTCTCTTAGACGGGTTTAGAAGTGACCAAAGCATTAGAATACGCGAATTTATAAGTTACAGGAAATGGCCTCATCGCTACAGCGAGGCTTATTTGGCTGTAGCAAGGAGCCTGTTTGCTCCTTATCGTGCTTTGTCCTCTCCTAGTTTCAGTGAAATTTGCTTGGCTTCAGCTATATGCCACTTCCTTAATCTTTTGATTCAGCTCTTAGTTGATTTCCGTTTCTTGAGCCTCGATCAAATCACCTAAAAATCCAAAAAATAAGGATCAAATTCAAATAATCAATAAACTCTCTCTAAAAATTCAAATAAGTGTTATAATTACAAAATTTATGGGAATTTAATCAAAAGATAAATGTAATATTCTCAAAACATATTCAGATTTTCCACATATTATTTTAATAAATATCAATTATCAAACTCCTCCCAACTTAGGCTCTTGCTTGTCCTCAAGCAAAGTACGCGAGTCAACACTTAATCAAAAGTCCAAACTACGTACCCGAGTTTGGTTCAAGAGAAACCCAATACAACATCAATCATTACAGCATAAAATATGATCTATCAATGAGTACAAATGATGGTCCCAAACCCCCAATTGAGAATGAGATTCCTAAATAATCAAAGTACAAAAGAATATAGGAACAACAACCAACTTAGCCAAGGGAATAGACTCTCAATTCTCACAAAGTGAGCGTTTCCCTCAACTCCTCACTAAGTCCCCCAACTTGACTTTGCCCTTCATTTCACAATCAAATCATATACACATGCAAAATAAGAATCAAGAGGTCTTAAATTAAGGTTTTAACGTTACTTGGCTTCAAAGAAACTTGATTTTTCTAATCAATAAAACAAGATAGAGCATGGATACAAGCATACTAACACTCTGACTCATTCATCATAAACTCACCCAAGTTAAAACCATACTCACTACTTCAAGACTTCCTCACTCTTCACAACACTTGTTCAATTTTTTTTAAGCATCCCTTTCACTGTGTTTTTTCTCTTATCTTTTCATTCTTTTCTTTCCTTTCTCTTTAAGCATGTGAGATATTCTTTTTATTTTCTCTTCATCACAAGGAATGCCCAATTTTTTTCTTTTCAAGTGAGGAAGACTCAATGAGCTTTCTTTAAAATTTCAACCACAATTAAGCATATGTACCTCACTCAGTATGCATGCATAATGTTCCATCTTGAACAAGGTAGGAAATAGTAATAACACAATGGTTCAAGGTGCACATTTTGAAAAATAACAACTTTCACACTCAAAGTGGGTACCAAAAATAGGATATTCAATCATAGCATTCATAGGTCGGCTTTTTGGCTCTAGCTCACAGCAATCAATCAACAATCTACGCCTCTATCACATTTAAGTTTCACATGCTTAATGACAATTAAAAATTCAAGCAAAGTCAGAGGGAAAAAACCTAGTGAGGACTCTCATCAAAGTATATCAAGTGTATAAGGATCACATACTCACAAGGCTTTTGGCTCATATAAATTCCTTAACCAAATCAATTAATTGCCCCCCTCATTCAAACATACAAATCATGCAAGGAACCAATAGTTCAATCAAGCATTTAAAACACATCATATAACTCAATTGAACAATCTTGGGTTAAATATGTTTTTAGTTCATAAACTTTAGCGAGAATATGTTTTTCGTCCTTAAGCTTTAAAAATTACATTTTTAGTCCCTAAACTTTTCTAGATGTTCGATTTTCGTCCTTCCATTAAACTCCGTCAACTTTTTACTGACATGGCAATTTTTTATAATTTCCAAAAATTCTAAATTTTTAAAAAATGAAAATTTAAAAAAATGAAAACCATAAATCCAAAAAACCCAAATCTCCCAAAATTGAAACCACTCATTTTCCAAAATCCCCAATTTGATAAACCCCAACCCCAAGTTCCTTGTTTTGTCCCACTTCTTCTTTGTCCTTCACCCAGCATCTCTCTCTCGCCTTTGAAACCACCCTTCTGCTCCATCGATTTATGCTTACATCAGAACCAAGAAACACACTATGGTCTTCTTGTTAAGACAGTGACCTTATGGTGGCGGCCATGGATTTGATTAACAAAGAAACGAGACTTTGAATTTGGCTCCGATTTTGAATCTGTTCAAGAACTGAAGCTCTCCCTTGTTGTGTTCATATCTGGTATTTTTTTTGTTTCTTGTTCTGGTTTGTGATGTGCCCTTCCTTTATCTTTTGCTTCTAGTTTTGGGTTTCTATGATTTGGGGATTTGGATTTCCAATAAGCTTCTTGTGCTTAGATTTTGGGATTAGGGTTTTCAATGAGGGGGAAATGAGAAGAGGAAGAAGGAAGACGTTCGATTTGTATTTTTGGGATTCCAGTAAGGGAAGAAGAGGATGAAGACGTTCGATCTGTGTTTCTGGTTTTGGGTTTGGGTTTCTGGATTTAGGTTTGTGTGGTGATGGTGCTTAGAGTGGTGTTGGGAAGGAGACCACGATGAACAAGAAGAACAACGTTTTTGGGAAGAATAGGAAGAACGTTTATGGGTAATGGATATTAAACTGTGTTTCAACATTTCTGGGTTTTGAAGAAAAGATGAACAACTTCATGGTTTTTGGGTTTATTTTTTTTAAAAAAAAATGGGAATTTTAACAAATTAAAAAAATCAAGAAATTATTGACACTGATGACGTGGATTTGACGGAATTGGACGAAGTTAACAGAAGGATGAAAAACGAACATTCTTGAAACTTTAAGGACCAAAAGTAGATTTTCGCTATAGTTTAGGGACCAAAAATATATTAAACCAAAAATCTTTTTTAGGTTCACACTAAGACATACAAATCAAATTCCTCGAGAACCAAACTCAGATAATTTTATCTTCTAAATTTTAAGTCCTAATTATCAATCCTAATTAAAAATAAATAAAATGAGCTAAGAGTAAAAAAAAAAAAAGAGCAATACAACATGATGGATATGTAACTCCCGCCAACCTTGCTCTTCTGCATCATTACCAATTCCAGCTAGTCTTGTCTCCCCCTGAAAATTAGGTCTGACCCTAGTCTATCACTAGCAATGATAAGAATCATTAGGGTGTCTTGCAAGATACAACTCAAAACATAATAAGAGAAAAATCCTCAAGTAAGAGCAATAGTCAGTAACAACACATAACACGTCAAAGTTACAAGACTCAATTATAAACTCCTAAAACTCAATCCTAACATTAACTAATAAGATAAATATAATAGAAAAAGCAATAACCACTGGGTGACCTCCTAGCAAGCGCTTGTTTAACGTCATTAATTCAACGCCTATTACGTTAAAGCTCAAGGTGGCTTGATGCACGCAAAAGAAGAGTATTTCCTCCTTTCCAATCTGAGTCCACCTCCAAAGTGTTTCTTCAATGAACTTCCGCCACTAGGCCAAGGTTGCATACAAGGGTTAGCAAACAGAGTAGCAACCTTGTCCTTTTTCGCATCACGCATCTTCACCTCAGGCTTCCCATCATCAAATTGTGGTGGAAACACTTTCAGACACACTTTGTCAAATATCTTCACCTATCGTTTTTTTAATTAATTGTTGCCATGCTTGCAACCGTCGCTAATTTAGCGACGATCTAGGCCGTCGCTATAGGTTTTTTTTTCTTTCAAAAATTGTGGGGCATAGTTGTGACAGTCCTAGCCTTTGCTAATTTAGCGACGGTCTAAGCCGTCGTTACAGGGGAGGAAATTATTGATTTTTAAAATTGTGCTAGTAACTTTGTGACAGTCTTAGTTATCACTAATTTAGCGACGGTCTAGGCCGTCACTATAGGGATTCGGGATCCATGATTTTTCACTCTTTCTCTTCTTTATATAGTCGTCTATTCTTCTTTTTCTTCAATTAATTTCTTAATCATTTCTCACTGATGACGGATAATTATTACTATATTTTGTGGTTAATTTAAATATATTTTAAATGATATTATGTTTATCTTTTAATTAAATTCCCCTAAATTTAGTAAATTCAATACTTATCTTAATTTGAGAGAGAATTTGTTGATTTGAGTTTCATCCTTATCTTGTGAATTGATTTAAATAAGATTTGATCCCTAAATTATTGGATTGCAGGTAAATAGATAAAAGCACAGAAGATAAGGGTGAAGAAAAAGGAAAAAAGATCTGAAGAAACCTTATCTTATATTATTTTATCTTATCTTGAGTAAAGATAAATCACTTGGGATCTCTTTAAAAAGCCTCATTCACTAGGCTCTAGGAGAGTCATCTCTGCACGAAATTTAGGGTTTTAGGGAGAGAAAGTGAGAAATTGAGAGATGGTAGCTTAAAACCCTTTACTTGGGATTGGATGTAACTTGCTGTGTGAATTCTCAAACTCAGGTTTTTATTTTCTCTTTAATTTTCATCAATGAAAGTCTAGAGATAGTTTTCATTTATGAACCACTTTTAAAAAAGGAATTCTTATTGCGTGGCAACTCTTTTACCGTTTAAAGGGATTTAATCGATATAGTTTTGTCATAGAATCTGGAAAATGAGGGATCTTTGTCAGTGGTTTTTATCCTTGGCCATTCAATTAACCTAATAAGTTCTTAACTTTTGGGAATAAACATCAGTACAGTGAAATCCAAGCCCAAGTGTTTTTATAAATTGTTTTAAACTTTTTTTTACCTTTACAAGCACTTATTTTACAATTCAAACCCAAGTTTTCTAGTTGAACTAAATTGTTCTGTAGTTGCTCCCTGAGGACGATAACTTGTTTTCCACTATATTGAAACGAGTTAGTATTTTAGTTCTCTAAAATACTTAACACTCACTCAACAAAATCTTTCACTTCTTCTTCTATTATTTTCTTCTTAATCCAATCACTCCATAACAACACCGCCTTACACCTCACAACTCATCCACCTCCGACGACTTCTGGCAAAGCTCCAACTCCAGCGACCTCCAACTTTAACGACCTTTTGCATGCAAGCAAAAAAAAAATCAGCGCATATTGTAGCGACGACTTTTATCGTTGCTAATTTTTAGTTACGCAAAAAACAATGACGACTCGACCTCCGTTGCTTGGCTGTCACTAACGCCTTTTTAGCAACATTTTTAGGCCATTTAGCTACGGTTTTGGCCTCGCTATTTTTGGCCATTCTTGTAGTGCTAGTTGGTTCCAAAGATTTTAAAAAGAAAATCCTTGAAAGAGAAAACCGGCTAAGAATAAAGATCGCTAAATGAAGGATATGGAGACTCTAAAAGAGTCTATTGACATAATTAAAAGTTCAATCCCAGAAGATGAGAATATGTCATGAAATTGATGAAAATAAAATAGATCTCATAAAAATATGTCATGAATGACATACAATGGAACCGACACATTCATGACGACAATATTTCTAAAAAGTAGCACTTGTTGTTATATTAGAAGATGAGGAACGTGAGCAAAATATTGGTTAAGAAATGTCCATGAAAGTGATTATCTAAAGTGGATACATGCAAATGTGGCAAAAATCAAACTCACTTGCAAAACATATTGTTTGGACCTATAGTGCTTACACTAGAAATACTAAAGCTAGCTAGCTTCAAAAAGAATTTTGAAATGAGAAATTATACGATATAAAACATGTCTAGTGCTCAAAGGTTCATAAATACCTAACAAATATAGTAAATGAAAATATTATATCTTTGTCAATTTCTATATTCTGAACATATTTATAGTAATATTTATATAAATATTTATATAAAAGTAGATGTTTAGTTTCCATCAATATCATGTTTGTGTTTGTGTATTGTTGTTAGTATTTTTCATGTACTAGAGCAATTACTTGACTATATTTGTATATGTGTATGGTTGTTACTTGGCTTTTTGGTGTGTTGGCGATTACCACTAAAATTTTTATTTTGTCTTATGAATGTTGTTATTAAGGCTTTTATGTATGGTATTTGATAACAACATTTTTTCTCACTGATTAAATTTTCTTGGAGCATATAATTTAGTGAATAAATCTCTTTATAGATTAAGAGTCTATTTGTTTAAACTTAAAAATAATTGATTATTTTTATAAGTAAAAAAATGATTATTTTTTTAAGTGATTATCATAAGAATCAGAATCTATGTATGTTTGGTTACAATAAGAATAATTAGATTTTTTTTGCTTATTTTGAGAAGCAACTTGGTACTTGCTTCTCAAAATGAGTAGAAAATCTGATTATTTTTTTTATTTTGATGATTTTGAGAAGCACAAATAAACCGACTCAAAATTTTTATAAGTAATTTTTTATTAAAATAAATACTTATTTTGCTAAATAAACTGAAACAAACGGGCTCTAAAGAACTATGGACGCATGCGATATAATCGACTAAATGAATATTTGTCGAAAGAAGGAAATAAAAGATTCCATTTTGTCCATGCTATTTTATAAACGCAAATAGGGATGTCATGATAATATATGTGAGTTTATTTTACTCAAATGTTTATAAGGTGCACCTAATTGGCTATGTAAAAGCATGTTATGTGCCTAGTCCTCATGATGTTCCATTACAAAGCAATTGCAACTATAGACTTAAATGACCAAGTCAAGAACACATTTAATAGAGGTATATGATTCAACAAATTCGTCCAAGTAGAAATATATTTTATTGTTTGACGAAGTCATTACTTAATTATAATGTCAGAACAATTGCTGCAAAGGATCGTCTTCATCATCTCTGAGATGATTGTTAGCATCAGAGGGAGAAAATTAAATATATCTTGCACTATTTTTTCCTTCGCCAAGGTTTTTATCCCATTGAATTTTTATTGCCAAGGTTTTTAACGAGGCATACTATAATGAAATATTGAATGAATTATGTACTCTTTTTCTTTCACTAAGTTTTTGTCCCACTAGATTTTTTAATAAGAGTTTAACGAGACACATTTTAAAGTACTAGAAATCAAAGAGGGAGTGCTATGAATAATTATAATGTGGATGTCCATACTCTTTAGTAACCTATATACATTTTGTAACTCCTACCATTAGTACATTGTTTGTTGAGTTGTATAACTTATACCTATAAAGATGCCACACTTCACAATTGTAATAAAGAAACATCCAATGAAATATGACTCTCCTATTCTCTCTAATCTTACATTCTCTCTACTTCCTATTTTGATTTTATGTTTTCTCATTTCATAACAGATATATCATACTCTTTTTGAATCAACTGCATCAGTAGCATACTAGTAGAGCTAGCTAAATTTTTTTAAGAGTTAAATACAAGTGTTAAAATTAAAAAATATTTTTAAAAATTATTATTAAAAAATTATTACAACTTAAAATAGTTATAACTAATATAAAATTTAAACTAAAAAAAAGTAAAAGTGGAAACTTTGAAAATAGTTATTTATGAAAAAATAATCACTTATTTTTTAAAAGATCCTTTAAATATATTTGGGATAATATTAGTTTGGTTACTTAGAGTTAGGAGTAGAGTTATGATAAGGTTATTCTTATCATAACAAATTAAATGTATCAGTTAGTTAAATTGATTTTATCTTTGTGTAATGTTTTGTCTATAATAGAGTATATGTTGTACTCGATTGAAAAAGAGTTAAGCAATAATAATAAATTTTTTCAATGTTTACTTGGTATCACAGCGGTATCATCCAGCACCTTTCGTAGTTAATAGTTTTTTTTCTTCTAGTTTTTAATATCTTATACTCCCATCATACTTTTAAAGTTTTGCAATCAATAAAAATGTCATAGTCATTTCTATTACTTTATTCCCATATTTCCCATATTGAGATTTCTATTTCTTCATTCTCATATTTCCTATATTTTAATCAACAATTCAAAATTTATAGCGAGACTTGAGGAGACATTTACAGAATATAAAAAAAAGCCCAAAATAAGGTTAAAGATTTCTACCAGCTATGAATAAGCTAGTTGAAGTTGAGGGAAAATATTAGAAAAAATAGTAGTTTAGTTGATTAGAGTTAGGAGAGTTATAAAAAGATTCAACATGTTGGTCTAGTGATTGAGAGGTGAAGTTTAGAATAGCAACTTCCTGATTTGAACCTCTGTGGATGCACTTTAACCTATAAAAAAAAACATATTGCATCCAATAGGTTGGTTGGATGATTAAGAAATATTGTTTTAAATAGTAGGTCCTTAGTTCGAACTCTCCTAGACATACTTTAACCTATAAAAAAGAAGAGTTAAAAAAGATTATTCTTATTATAACAAATTAGTTTTCAATAAATTAGATTGATCTTATCCCTCCTGTGGTGTTTTATTTGTAAATGAGCTATATGTTATACTCTCATGAATAAGAATAATAAAGCAATAATAATAAACTAATTTAAACACATTATTTATCGTAATCACTTAAAAAAGCTGTTGAATTTGATAATATTTCATGTAATCAAACTCATAATGAATGACTCTCACAATATTTATTGCTGAAAAGTCTCTTTAGTAAAAGTCTATTCTATCAGATGTTTCACCGTTTCTCCTATGAATTTAACGAGACCTTATACCGCTAAGCCAATCATTAAGGTTAACTTATTGCTAGTTTCAACTAAACTTGCGATTTCTTAAATTTTTTGAAGGTGAGTTATATAAAATGTTACCTATACTTTCAAAATAAGTACTTTTTTAAATAGAAATAATGAAGTGAAATAAAACATTCTATTACTATACTGTACAAAGTAAAATATATGTATTATTACTTTTCTAAATGGCTATGAAAAAATTGGAGGAACCCATTATGAAAAAAAGAGAGATATAAAATATGAAATATAGATACAAACAAAAACAATTGAAAGGGGTCAAGGCACAAACAATATTATTAACAACAACATACATTCATCAAAGTTTATTTTCACACATTGGGCTTCATTTGTAACTCACCTGCTTAGTTTCAAAATAATCCCTGTAATCCAAATAATCCTCTTCTTTTGTTTCAGGTACTGATTCCATTAATTCATCCATATGGTCCCAACTCGGAGAAACAAAATTATTTCAACAAACAATATTTGGGCATATTACTAAAGTTGGCATATTAAAATATAAAAAGATTAAATTCTTAGCCAAAACAAAAATTAAAATTTGGGCTCATCCGGAAATTAATATTTGGGCCCATCCGGATAATATATATGGTGGCCACTGGATAATAATATATGGTGGCCACCGGAAAATAATGTATGGTCAGATCCGGATCCTCAAATCCGGTTGGGATAAAATCTGTAAAAAATCCACATCTCCATATGTACAACGATTTAACACGAATTAAACAACATAAGTAACATGAAAATAACATAATACTTACATTTTATATAAAGGTAGTAAGAAAGTTAGCAAAACACCAACAAGTACTTTGATCTTCGAAGTTAGTGAGTGGCTGTGTGATATTATGATGAAAAACCCTAATACTTTGATGTTGGCTCGAATTTATAACATCATCTTTAAATCGGATTCTCAAATCCGGATGCGCCCGGAAATTAATATCCGGTTTCAAACAAATTTTAATTTCCGGATTCGCCCGGATATTAAAATCTGGTAAAAGGGTAAAATTGGAAAAAAAAAGTCAGCGTGTGGTGGCATTTGAGAAAGGTGTGGTGGCAATAGTAACGTTCTTGATAATCACGTTTTGTTGATAAATTTGTAGTTATTTTAAGCATTTATTATTTTTGAATCGTTACTTTTATGGTTAAAACTCCCTCTTACCTAAGACTTTGCTAATCTTCAAGTATTTTAAAGAGTTGAGTGAAATAAGGTCTATTTTAATTCCATTTGATGTTATGTAGATCATGATAAGTTGAAATCAAGAAACAAATTTGATTTTTAGAGTTTCAACACCTAGGCGTTAGCTACGTGTAGAGGAAGGAAGTTCAGCGTCCATATTAAGAAAAATACTGCGTCCATATTAAGAAAAGACAAATAATATTTATTGCCCTAAGGGCATTATTTAAGAACCCAAATGTAGTAAGAAGACATTGAAATGTTTAGTTTTTTGTATTCTCGAGAAACGGAACAATGTGCTCTTATGATTATTTTTCTACTTCTAGTAACTTTAACTAGTGCCCGACACTGCATTTTAAGACCCTTAAGAAAAATACTAACATAAAAAATATGTTATTTCCTCCGTCCCATATTAAGTGTTTGTTTTAAAGAAAAAAATTTGTCCCACTTTATTTTTCATTTTATAGTTTCAATGAAGCATTAATTATGTTTTACCAAATATACCCTTGAGTGGTTGAATCTTAAATAAATATTTTGAGAGATATGATTCACTAATTAATAAGAGTGATAAGGGGTATAATACGGAGTTAGATAATTATTTGTGTAAAAACAAAAAAATTAATGACATTTCTTAAACTGTGTATAACAACCTTAAACGACACTTAATATGGGACGGGAGGAGTAACATTTAAAAAATGTTATTAACTTATTTCATTTTACTTTTATTAACAACTAATTTTTTTATATTCTTTTATTAACAACTATACTTTCTGTTTTTTTTTATCTATTCATAATTACTTTCTTTATCCGTTCACTTAGAGAAAAAAAGATTATTCATATTTATTTATCTATTTACTTTTTTTTAAGTAATATTAAATATATCTTTATTAATTTTTTTTTAATATTATACTTTTATCAATTTTAACATTTATTTAATTAAAGCACTAATTAAATCTTAGTTTTGAACATTTCTTAATATATACTTATATTTTTATTTCAGTGAACACATAAATAATTGAGTAATTCCCTATCTCTATATTTAAAACCAACCTAACTATCTTAATTTGTTAAAAATAAAATTAAAAAAACATAATAAATATTTTTAATACTTTATGTATTTTTGTGATTTAGGAGATTATATATAGGAATGAAAGTATTATTAGAGCCCATATAATTTTTGCTTAAAAATAATTTTGACTAAAGAATTAATTATTTTTTTATTAATTATAATAAAAATCAAAAATTATTTATATCTAATTATTATGACTTATAATGATAAGAATCACTTTTTTAAATTTTGTATTATATTTGATTATACTAAATTTAGTCTCATCTTACGGATGGAAAAACTCGTAATTATAAAAAAAATAATATTAAAAATACATTCTTTTTGCTTTTAATTACTTTTAAATGTATATACAAACATTTTGAAAATATTTAAAATTATTTTTATTAAAAAATATTACTAGTATTTAAATAGTAGTAACAAACTCTTAATTAATTAATTGAAAAATGAAGGGTTTGTTAGAGAGGTCCCGTGAGAGTCCCTCACGAGGATGGAGGTGACAGCGACAACACCTCAGTGTACTACTGCCGATCCCGATACGACATCGTTTTCTCTGCTCCCCTTCTCCCCCGGCGCACGTTAGATGACACCTGTCCTCCTCCTCTGCCGGCACTTGTTTTTTCCTTCGACCTGCTTGCTTCCACTATCAAAGAAAAGCAACTTAAAAAAACAACAAAAGCTCAAAATCCCATAAAAGAAAGAGAGAGAAATAGAGCGCTTGAAAATCCTCACACAACTCTAACCTGCATAATTTGGATTAGAGTACCCGGTATTTGACTCACTGAGTCATGGATCAACGGCGAAAAGTAAAAGGGTATCTACTCCTCGTGCCTTTGATTTAGCTCTCTCTCTCTCTCTCTCTCTCTCACACACACACACACACATCAGTTTCAGTGTTTCAGGTGAATTGAGCTTCAACTTTCCCATCTCTGGATCTACACTCTTTTACTAACTAATAATTGGGTTCCTTTTTTCCCCCAAAAGTTTCAATCTTTATTGTCGCATTGGATAATTGACAATGTCTTACATACTTAGCATTTGTTCTGTTCTGTAATGTTGAGGGGTTTTAATGCCTAGTTGGGTTCCTTTATCGTCACAAAAGTTTCAATCTTTATTGGCACATTTGATAATTGACATTGTTTTTCGTACTTGGACTTGGATTTGGACACTGTTCTGTTCTGGGGTTTTATTGTTCTTGAGCAACCAAGTTTATTGAGTATTTATGTCAAACATCAAGTTGATTTTGAAGTAACTGAATCAAACGGTTATCGTCACAACAAAGGGTGAGGACGATTGTCAACATCCTTGGTCAATGGTTGTTATCATTTATCATGTTTACTTGCCATAATCCATTTGTTGTAAGATCTGTCACTTTTTAGTATGGTTTTTATTTGCTTACAAGCAACGATTAGTGTATAGTGCGCAATTACTTCTGGAAGAGTTGAAAAAACATGTTTGCCATGCTACAGTTTCTATGCACTGCCTTTTGGATTTATTAGTGGTTGAAAGTCTGTGTTTGTGGTTTGCTTCACTATGGAAACATTCTTGGCCATTGTTATGGTTCTTTGGTGTTTGGAATCCTCTAAGATTTGTCTTTCGTGGGGGGGGTTGCACTTTTAGCTTGGGAATTGTAGAATTTTAGGTAAAATTAAGGAGCTTGACTGTTTGGGAGTTTCACCTCAGTGTTCCTGGTCATCTTTTGTTGTAATGAGTAAATGATTGCTTCATAGCAGTTAAGTTATTGGGTTTGGTATGGATATGCAGAGACAGGTGTATGAGGAACTATCACAGCTTTGTAGCTTAGGCTTTTGCATTGTTGGGATTAGAAAATTTAGTGTTAGGATACTTTCATTTGTATCATTTTTGTTACTCTAATCCTTTGTTCCGCCCAATTAATGATGCTTCTGTTATTGCATGGTATTATTCCATCAGAAATTGTACTTATTGACTGATTATAATTGACCTCTGGAACAACTTGCTTTTTGGATTTTATTAGTTTTTCCATACTCAGGAGCTCTCTCTCTCTCTCTCCAGACACAAGTTCCAAATGAGATTTGCGAATGCTTTAGGTTGGCACATAAAGCTCATCCGGGTTTTGACATGGTGTCAAAAGCATTTTATGAAAACCCGGATGAGCTTGCCTTGCATGTTTTGACTAAGAAACGAACCACTAGATTCATCTTAAAAAGCTGGACTTTCACTTAATGTGTAATAACTTGTGTGAACTCAAGTCCTCATCCTAAACTGGATGCAACTTAAAGTGATTCTTGGGTCCTGCATTAACTTTGTGTTTCTTAATTGTCTTGATCGTTTAAAAGAACATATTCTAGAAACTGATCAGTAACTGACTAGCATTTAGGAAACTAAAAAAGCAGATCAATCATAACGAACATAGATTCTGAATGTCACAAGAAGACCTAGTGCGCACTGGAAAAAATTGAATTAGTTGTAACTTGTAAGTTGTACTAGTAAATGGTTTTTATCTGTTAAGTGTATGCTTTTATTGACCCTTTGCTTCTTGCTTCATCATTCCCGTACTTCATAGTTCAGTACAGTTCCCCCTTTTGGATAATTAAGGTTGTGTATGATAATCAACCACTTTTGCACTGACTTGGCCAGAAAATTCCTTTGCCAGGTTTGTGCAAAATTGAATAAAGTGAATGTCACTATGGGTGTCTCAGGGAAGTGGATTAAAGCATTGGTTGGTCTAAAGAAATCAGAGAAGCCCGAGTCTTCAGAGAAGGATCGAAATGTGAGTCTGTCTATCTTTCTCTCTCACTATACTCTCTTCCATTTCATCGGTACCTTGATTCCTGTCTTTCAGTAGTTATCACATGGTGCTTTTGGCTTAACTTGTGTTTCCTCACTCAGTTATTTCTCATGTCAGGTCTTTCACCCTCCCCCTAAGTACATCTGTTTTATCATTCAATGTTGCACATGATGGCTTAAAGAGAGATTATAAAGCGATTTTCATGTCACCTAAGGATCTGAAACTTTATTCCATGTTAATCTTTTGCCATGATGCTGAAATCACCTTCAGTTTGTAGTGTTACGAAAATTGTTATATTTATGAATTTTTAAAATGAATACATGCACATTTAATTTGCTAATCTTATTCTGTCCAGAGATGTGATTTTATGGAAAACCAGACGTGTGAGTGTGTTTTTCTAAGCTTTAATCTGAGAGCACATTTTAAATATACTGGTATCTATCCAGTACACAAGGGTCTCTTGTCAATGTAGCAAAACATATAGGACATTCATAGTAATTGTTAGTAGGTTCTGCTTTTACTCATTTGGAGCTTTTTGTAATAATTTTATTTACCCTTGTTTAATCCCTGAGGTAACTTTGCCATATGCTCCCTGGTTGACAAACAATTATTTCTGTTGTTTAACAGCAAAATTTTCTCCTTTTTAGCCTCTATGAATAATGGAAGGTTTTTGGGAATGCTTTACAAGACTTGACATTTTATGCGTTCTCTTTCCATATTGCTAAACTATTAATGTCTAAATTAATGTAGGGTGTTTGCCTGTGTTCATTCATGTGATGCATTGCTTCACGAACTTCTTCCTTATGTCTATTTATAAATATGTGTTGCATATCATAATTTTTCTAATTTAAAATTTGAACTTTTCAATGATCAGAAGGCTGGCAAGTTTCGGCATCAGAGAAAGCATTCCATTGAAATTGACAATAATAAAATTCAAAATGAGTTTGATAATGAAGTTACTCCACCTATTGGAGATGCAGAGCCCCAGTCAAACCTCGACACCCATTATTCACCTTCTACTTCACAACAAGCACAGGATGCTGAACAAAATCATCTAATCATGAGGGAAGAGTGGGCTGCAGTACGCATTCAAACAGCATTTCGAGGATTTCTGGTAATCTTTTCATATCAGTTTGGTTTAGTCAATCTGAACTGAAATCAATCTGTTACTTATGTTTTTCCTATTTCTCTGTGATTGGAGGGCAGTTTTGATTTAATAACATTTTCTCAATTTTTTTTTCTCTTCATACTTGAAGAGATATCTCGTTCTTTCCTTTGTATGCCTTAATTTTTTTTGTATTACTTTTATTGATAAAAAGTTTATTTTTACTCTGAAATCTCAGGTATTATAGTGGTAGGCTGAAATGATTATATCTATGACTTGGATGCTGTATTTCTGCAATCTTAAAATCCATTTCATATCTATATGAAACTTTCCTTTTGTTTGTTTTTTACCCTGTTTACCCCTTTATTATTCTGAAACTTGTTCTAATCAGTTTAATAGCTTTACTGCCAACAACTTCGACTAAAGTGGAAAATTTTATTCTATGTATCAGGCCCGAAGAGCTTTACGAGCTTTGAAAGGATTGGTGAGGCTTCAGGCCCTTGTAAGAGGTCATGCAGTGAGAAAACAAGCAGCCATAACTCTCCGGTGTATGCAAGCTTTGGTGAGGGTTCAGGCTCGTGTACGGGCGAGGCGTGTTCGCTTGGCATTGGAAAGTCAAACATCACAACAGAAACTGCAGCAACAGCTTGCAAACGAAGCTCGTGTTCGAGAAACTGAAGTAAGCACTAAGCAGTACTATTCCCAAAGGCAGTTTTTTTTTTTTTTTTTCTTTTGTTAATAAGGAATATCTTCATCTCTTTTATTTTTCTTTTCCTTGTTTTGTTATCTATGTCCCAGGGAGATGAGTATAGATCTCTAGATAAATTGAGCTTAATGCATTTTAGATTGTTGTTTACTTGATATGATTAGTAAATGGGATCTAGATCTTTCCTTCTTGCATTAGGCCACTTGACTCAAGTTCACTTAATATAGAAGTTGTTAGATATCATATTTGTTAGCATTTGCTACTTCCTTTATTTTCTTTAACTTCTTATCATCTTCTTTTTGTGAATTAATCGATCAATAATTCTCATAAACCAAGTTTTCCGAAATCAAGATACTAAAACCAAGTTTAGAATAAATTATAAACACAGAAATTAGCTGAAGCTTGCTAGTTTTTCTTGTTGCATATGAATCCCATTCATGCTCAGAATGTTTTCATGAAGGTGATAATTCCGTGACAAACTGTATCTCCAGAATTTTATAAATTAGTGCTGTGTACGGTATATATATTGCACTGACAATAATAGTGACCAGCAATTTAGGTTGTGTTTTTCTCACACTTGTTTGATACAGGAAGGTTGGTGTGATAGTGTGGGATCTGTTGAAGAAATTCAAGCCAAAATATTAAAGAGACAAGAGGCTGCAGCCAAGCGGGAGAGAGCCATGGCATATGCTCTAGCTCATCAGGTAAATCTACGATAGCGTCTTATTGAATTATGAATGTGGGAATTATACTCTAATTAATCTAAGAAGCAATTTGTAATATAATATAGTATCTTTAACCTATCTTAAGGGTGCGTTTGGGTACACAACTTAATTAAGCATTTATGCCATAAGCTATTTTTAAATGAGAGGTTTTTCAAAGACAAAATTGTAAAATTTACTTTAATAAGCTAAAAACAACTTATTCTAATACGCTACTTTAGGGAGCTCATGAAAATAAGCTGAAAACAGCTTTTAGGAACCTATAAGCTATTTTCATAAGTTGTACATAAGCTCTTCCAAACCGGGCCTAAGTCTTATATTGCTATTCTCTACTGAGGGACATAAGTAATCGCTTGCTATACCTGTACAGCATTTGGTGTGCAGAGATAATGATTCTCATGAGTATGACCTTTTATGGATGGACACATATGTTTCAACAAGTTTTAATCTGGCTTTTGCCAACTGGACTAGTACAATACTTACTGTAAAGTAGGACAAGTTTTTCCGAAATTATTACCTTTGTGGATATAACTATGAAGGGTAAGTTTTTTCCTTTCTTCTTTTCCTCTTTGCAGTGGCAGGCAGGATCAAGGCAGCAAGCAGTTTCCTCTGGCTTCGAACCCGATAAAAGTAGTTGGGGTTGGAATTGGTTGGAAAGATGGATGGCTGTACGTCCTTGGGAGAATCGCTTCCTCGACATTAATACGAGGGAAGGAGTCACGTTGGATGGAAAAAATGGAATCAGATCTCAGTTAAGGTCTGCTAACATGAAATCAAATCCACCAAACCTTACCAATCAGAAAACTGGTCCCTCTCTTTCTGATGGTCGTGATTCTTCACCTAGTAAATCCGCAGGTCTGCTAGATTCATCAAACACACAGTCTGTTCAACCAAAGTCCAATGCAAATGTCCAAAATACCATTGAAGAAGCCAACGCGAAATCCGAAACCCGAAGATCTCACAGTAATCCAAAGGAGAGAATCTCACATGTAGATAAACAGGTGAAAAAGCGTTTATCCCTGCCAAACAATGGTGAGTTTGTTCTCTTTATGTTCATTTTCATTTTATTACTTGAAAGTCACTGCTTCAAGCGTAAATCCCCTAATGAATTAGTGTGTAATTGTTTTACCGTTGATTCATTTTGAAAACACTTTTACTAGAAATAGAAAAATGTTGCTTCCATAGAATGATTGAGATTTATGTCCAAACCAAACAAATCATAGTTGTTTATATATTATCCGAATGCGAGCCTAATTCGTCTAACGGAAAAACAAACAGCACAAAATCTTCAATTTAGATTACAAGGTTTATGTAAACATCTTCTGGTGAGAATAAATTCTCAAATCACAGTTTTCTTTATTTATTTTTGAAATACTTTTGAAGCTAGCAAGCAAGATAAGCAATGTGATGTTATGGAATCGCTCTTAAATGATGGTGTAAGATGAATGAAACCAGCAAAAAAATAAATAAATTTCATTTTGTTTCTCATCTATTTTAGCAGGGGGAGGTTCTGGGGTTCAAACAGCCAAAAATCCTACAAGAACCAATGCAAAAGGGACACGTGGCACGCAAAAGCCCATAAAGGATAAGCCTAAGCTCAATGGAGGAGGAAATTTGAATATAAATAAACCTATTGCACAAGCACAACCCATTATGTAGCTTCAAATATCAGCAGTCAAAGAAAGAAAGGAAAAATTCTCCATTGACATGATATTGGTCTCTGTATATTATGATGTAATGCAAAATCTTTGAGGGGTTGCAACCACAAAATGCAAATATTTCTCTCCATGAAGATTTGATTGTTGAGATTGGCTTTGGTTGATTTTAATTTTCCTGGTGGATGGATACACACACCTGTTGTAATTATTCATATTTGTTGTTGTGATCTATATGTGATAATGCGGTATATTTATATTCAAATGTAAACTGAGTGCTTTTGCCTTCTTTTTTTGTTGGTTGAAACTTTTGCCTTCTATTTATTGCTATTGCAAAGTTGCAAGGTATTCCTGTTCTCTAGTTCTCTGATAGTTGCTATTTCTAATTTCATTTACATACTTTAATTAACTATTCAAGTTTACACACTTAAATTCTATTCATTTGTACTTTTCTTAAGGAGGAAAAAAAATGTTTTATTGCAATACAGGTCTATTGTAAAAAAAAATTAAAAATAACTTGAAAAGATTTTCAGTATACAATATTAAAAATTGAGAGACATAACTTTAAAAAATAAAAAAGGTTAAATTAAGGGTCTATTTAATTTAGTGTTGTTTTTTAGTTTTTCAAAATTATATTATAATACAGTTTTTAAAAATTGTTTTGAACAAAAGAGAATTAAGTTTCCAATACAAATTAGTGTGAAAATTCTAAAAAAAAAAGGAAGAGCAAACTAAAAATACATAAGATTACCAACAATTATTTTTGAAATTTAAACAATAGGGTGGGAGGGATTGAAATCACCCTATTTTAAAAATTTCACCATCACTTTATATATAAGAATCATAAACCTATATTTAAAAATGATGGTGCCACTCCTAATAAAGATGATGCTAATTCTTACTGCTGAAGATAGTTATTAAACAAGCCCTAAAAATTTTGTCTCTATATTTGTATTTTATTTTTGTGTTAGTCCCTATACAAAAAAGGGTTTCTTTTAGTGTCTATACATTTTTGTTTTAGTCATTGTCCTCATTTTTTGTTGGTGTTTACTGTTAAATTCCATAGTTCCAGCACAATCACCACTACCATTGCCATTACACAAGGTCAGACAAAGCTACTAGAGAACCACTTGCATGCGCTCACCTACGTCGAAAACAGTTCGATGACTGTCAAAATTAGAGGATAGGCCCGTCTCGGTGAGACGCAACTATTGCATATGGTGGTGGTCAGAGAAGCCACCAATGGCAGTGGTCGTGGTAGAGTTGTGGAATCTAACGACAGAATACAATAGAAAATGACGTCAGGGATTAAAACGAAGAACATTTGTAAGATTAAAAAGAAGGTTTTTTATAGGGAGTAAAATAACAATGAGATATAACTATAGGGACTAAAATGGTAATTTAACCAAAAAACTTAAATTCTGAGTTTTCTCACGAATTGAGTATAAGAACTAATAAATTTAAATTATTTATTTGAAACGATGTAGCTAAAATTATTTAAAAAATGAGTTTCTTAATTAGTCTTATTGGTTAATCTGTCATAAATATACTTTATTAAATATTTTTAAAAAATTTTAAAAAAATTACTGGATGATTTTGTATTTTTAAAATTATAAATTTTGTTAATAATTATTTTATTTTATATCTTTAACGTGTGTCTTAAAGACACTTGTTGACATTTAATTTGTTCTTAAAAGTTTGTAATTTTTAATGTCTTTTAATTTTTAAAATTCTTTGGATAATAAAAAATTGTTAGCCACTATTTTGTTATAAGTGAAGCTTTTAGAAAACAAACAAAAAAAAATCCAATTTTATTAATAACGTATTAAAGTTTTTCAATTGCTTTTCGAGGTTATTTATTTATTAGTTTTTAATACAATTCACCATATATACAGCCGAGGAGCAACCTCCCGCCGGCGTCGGCGTCGACGAAGGAGCTCAATCACTCAGGCGCGTGTTCTTCTCCAACAATTGGTTAGTGTATTTCATATTTAGCTGGGAAAGAAAAGAAATATATAGTGAAAAATAATGAGAATGGTCGCAATAATAATATAGTAGATGACCTTGGACTCTTTATTTTGTCCAAACTTCATTTGAAATCTCTGAAACTCTTCACTTGCTTAAGCAAATTTTGGACTCTTCTATTTGACAACCCTTATTTTATGAGCATATATCGCCGTAATTTCATATCTAATTGTCATTATGACAACAATTCAAGTCTCTTTATGAAGAAAACTATACTAAGAGAACTGGATTGGCCAAATGATGATCCCCATGAGTTGATTCGGATTTCTGGTGAGAGATTTGGCGAGAAGGCCAATTTAGATTTACCACCTGTTCTTTGTTTCCGTTTGTTGGGTTGTAATTATATTCCTGGCAGACTTTGCATTTGTCCAAACTTTGGTTATGGACCAACTATGTTGTGGAATCCAGCTACGGAATTATTCCTCCAAGCCCTTTTAACTCTAATCGCCCTCCTTCTAATTATGAAGTTAGAGTTATTGAATGTGGATTTGGTAATGACCATATTGGAGATGACTATAAGCTAATTCAATACATATTGTCCAAAAACATATGGGAGATATATAGCGAAAGAAGTAACACATGGAAGAAATTCGATATCAACATGACTCGTGGTGATATGCCTTTATATCGTTATAAAAGTAATAATGTGTGCTTGAATGGTGTATGCCATTGAAAAAGTACTCAAGAGGATGAGGTGGTTGCAAACATGTATTTGGTGTTATTCAACTTAAGTACTGAGGTGTTTCTCATGACATCGTTTCCTATGGATAAGTGTGATGGATAAATAGATGTTGTCTTGGACGTGTTGAATGGGTCTATTGCTCCAATCTCAAATGAGAATAATTCTATTTGCATTTCAATTTTGGCTGAAATCGGTGTTGAGAAATCATGGACTAAGCCCTTCACTTTTGAACCATTGCCTTGTAATTTCAAGTGTCTAGTTAGAGCTGGAAATAAGGGCGATATATCTACATAAAAAATGATTATGAACTTGCTAGCTTTGATTTGAGTACTCAAATGATTGAAGAGATAAGTGTTGAAGGAAAGACATATGGTTGTCAGATAATAATTTATAAGGAAAGCTTTTTTCCTATTAGAATGGATAAATAATTAATTGTCATAGTCTTGTCCCAAACATTTGCTCAACTGGGTTTATAACTATGGTTTTAATGATTTTTTAGGTAGTTGAGTTTTACAAAATTATTTATATACATATGTATTATTTAGGATGTGAGAAAAAAAATTGTGATGAACTTTGCTTTATCAAACTTGTTTGATGCTTTACTCTCCTCTTAATTCTAGAATTCAGCTTTAATTTTTGATATTGTGATTATTGTCCTCCTGGTAATGTTGATTTTGCGTGGTGCAGCCATCTTGATTCTTGAATATATCAAAAATCCATTTGTGGCTCCTTACTTTGTTGATTAAGTTTATCAGCAATCTTAGCCAAAGCTAAGCACTATGTGTGACTTACTTATACATTAATTTCTCATGATCTTTTTTCTTTGAGGTTCTTGTGAGAGTTTTTCATGTGTCTTTATATGATGAGAGATAAATACAAAAGGTTTTCATGAGTTGTGTCTTGCACAAGCACAACCCATTGTGTAGCTTCAAGCATCATTAGTCAAAGAAGAAAGAAAAATTCTCCATTGACATGATATTGGTCTTCATGTATATTATGATGTAATGCAAAAGCTTTGAGGGGTTGCAACAGCAAAATGCAAATGTTCCTCTCCATGAAGATTCGATTGTTGAGATTGGCTTGGGTTGTGATGGTTACAAGATTTTAATTTAATTTTCCTGGTGGATGGATACACACACCTGTTGTAATTATGCATATATGTTTGTTGTTGTGACTTGTGAGCTATATGTGATAATGCTGATAGAGCTGGTAAAAAAATCAAAAGAACCAAATTGAATTGCTAACTGAACCACACTATTTAAAAGGCGAACTACTTAATAAAAAATTAAATAAAAATCAATTTTTCAAAGTGGTCTGTTTTAGTTTTGGTTTGATTTGTTTAAAAAAATGGTTCGTATCAGTTTTAACTAGTTTGAAATATAGTAGAATTGATTCTTTTAGCATAATAATTAAAGCCTGTTCGGGTGCTGCAAAATGCTACTATGCACACCCAAACTTATTTACTGTATCCTTTAAGGGCCACATTTTATTGATGTGATGTGGTGTAGATGAGTTGTAAGAAGATAATTGTGTGTATGTATTATTGTTCTTTATAGATGGTGAGTCCTAAACATGCTTGAACACCCTTCCATAAGCTATATCAAGATAAGATACATAACTAACTGTCAGGTCATGGATAAATTGAAGAGACCTTAAAACGAAAAGCACAAAGTATGTGTAGTTCAACCCAAAATAAAATTTTGACATTTTTTTTTAAAAAAATATAACTATTAAATTGTGCTAAATATAAGTTACAACCATAATTGAAGCGAAGTTGTTGACTAATTATTAGAGGTAGGGTGAGTGTTCAAACCATCCAAAGCTCTCTTCAGCTTACAAATTGCACTGAACTAGGACTTGTGATTGTCAGATTTGCGTACATCTCAACCATTGGAGATATAAGCAAAAATCAAAGCGTTATGTAATGTTATAGTTGGTTCAGGCATTTCACCGAACGCCTTGGGGCATTTGCTATTTTGTTATAAGTGATGTTTTTCAAACAATAAAAAGAAAATCCAATTCTACTAATAACCTATTAATTTTTTTCACATGGCTTTGTTATTTGCCTGAGAGGGTGACACAGAGTTGTACACAAGTTGCTTTTCGCATAGGTTAAACGTTTCTATAAACCATAAAAATATATCAAACGTTTCTTCAAATTGCTCAACTTCAACCCCTTTGAGATATTTATTTGTTTATAATAAATCCTTTCACGTTTAATTTTCTCTAAGTATTTTTCTTTTTGAAAATTAATAAAAAGTAAATTCAACATGTACACATTTTATTATATTATATATAAATAAAAATTTATTTTTTCTTAAATATATATTACTACTCAAAATTGTTCACATAAATTTTATTAAATTTAAAATATTCAACAACAGTCTCATAAAATTTACATAATAATAAAAATAACAAATATATATTAAAAACAAGAGTAAAGTTCTATTTATTTCATATGTAAGTCTTAAACATTTATTCCGTTTAATAATTCTATGTGAATATCAAATTGCTTTAATTTAACTATTGACTCATAAAATATTATTGTGACAATTATATATATCAAATTTGAGAAAAATTAAACATTTATAAATATGTCATTTTACAGGTGATATTTATTTATATTTCATGAAAAAAATTCGATAAATTAAATTTACTTCATGAAATATCAACGAGTTTTTAAATAATATAGCAAAATTTTATATAATTAATTTATATAAAACTATAAAACGAAATAGAACTCATCTCCAAAATAAATGGATTCTCCGTACTATTTTTACTATTTTATTTTAAATTTATAAAGGGTAAGATTAAGAATAAGGTAAAATATGATTGAATCACCAAATTGTTCGTTGACTTTATATATTTTTTTTTTTATAAATGAGAGTACCAAATTTTGAACTTAGACTTTTTACATGTTAGTTCTTATCCACAAAACCCCTTAGTACTAGCTTAATCCGAATGGCTTAATGCTTAACTTTGTAGGCATAAGTTATTATGATCTTTGACTTTAATAAATACATTTTTAGGTTGTGTTTAGCTTATAACTTATAGCTTTTTGTCAATAAACTCTGTTTATTATGATAAACTTATAACTTATGAAAAGTTATAATTTAGGAGCTTTTAAAAAGCCATTTCAAATAGCTTATAGCTTTCAATAATTTATTTCAATTTTACCCTTATCTTTTTTGGATAATTACATCTTTTACCATCTCATTATATTAAATATTATATTATATGTCTTTTTAGGTCATTTCATATCATTTTAACTTATCATAAGCTAGTTTTACTAAAAACTACTTCTCAACACTAAGCTATAAGTTATAAGCTATACGCCATAAGCCATAAGCTATAAACTATAAGCTAATTTTGATAAATACAGCCTTATGTCACTAATATTTATAGAGCTTTGCTATATTCTCCAATTTATCCTCCTACATATCCTGTCATTACTTTGTACAATAACTATTAAATTAAAAAATAAATGGACTTTGTGTATTAAAACTATTAAAAAACAATTAATACATGCTTTTCTTAGTATGTATGGGGATTTATAAGAATATTTAATAGGATGATTCAGAATTATTCTATATAAAACGTTATTTAATTTGGTTTCTCTATATATCAAAGTGACTAATTTTCCTATGAAGTAAAGCATAATTGTGGTTGATTTTTCATAAAGTCAACTATCATTGAAATCAAATTTATAAAAGTTCAGTTAGTAAGTGTATGAAAATAATATGGGATTTAATCCTTAATTGTATTATTTTTCTATCAACTCAAAAAAAGAATAAATACGTATTTCAATAAAGTCATGAAAACTATTTTGGTATTAATTTTAAAATAAATTTGCCAACTTTGCCACTACCAGGAACCGTAATTTATAATTACAACTTCACATTTTTTGCAAGATAAAAACTACCCTCCCCCCACCACTTCACTAGCCAGTAGATTCAAAGTTCAGAACAAAAAATACAGATTGGATTACAATCTCTGACCACACCATCACCACCACCACCACCACCACCAACTGAAAAATGCCACTAAAACTGTCATCTTGCCTGATTCTTTCAGTGATGCTATTAACACTGTCGCTAATTCCAATAACTGATGCTTCCAGCAACACGAACAGGGTTTACCAGCCTTGTGCCGATGCTAAGATTCAGAGATCTGATGGTTTCACTTTCGGCATTGCTTTCGCTTCCAAAGATTCTTTCATGTATAACCAGAACCAATCTCTTCAGCTTTCTCCATGTGACCGACGCCTCTCTCTCTCTTCCTCCAACTCTCAGCTCGCTCTCTTTCGCCCCAAAGTTGATGAGATCTCTCTCCTCACCGTTAATACCTCTAGTTTCTTCCCTGTAAGTTCCGTTTCTTCTCTCATTCTCACCGTTACTAGGGTAGAAGACTAATTGCTCGAGAGTAGATAGACTTGCTTTCCTGATTGATACTATGGATTTGTAGGTTTATTCCTATTGGTATTTGCTAGATACTATGGATTTGAGTGTGAAATTGTGTTAGAAATAGAAATGAATTTTGGCACATGTGGATCCAAATTATATCTGGACCTGGACCTGAACTTGAATGTAAAATTAACCAATTTCCTCAAACAAGAGAGAAATTAAGTTTATAATCTGAAACACCCTCTGAAGAGTTATTTTGAGTTTTGACACAATTTTGGATAGTACTTGGAGGGGCCACCTTGTCAAGTCAAATTTTATGTGACCATTTTGGCAAACGTAGTAGTATGAGGGTCCGTTTGGTTTAGATTTTAGTAAAATGAGGAGTGAAAATCACATAAACCGAGGAAAAAATCAATGATTGAGATTATCAAGGCAAAACAACCGAGATGATCCAATGGAAATAAATATTTTTAACTTTGGTCAAAAGTGATTTTGACCAAAACCAAATACTAAACAAACAGGCCCTGAGAAGTGAGAGCTTAAGAATGATAGAGAAATTCTCATATGAACTCATCACTAAGTCTACACAATTTTTATAAATTTAGGCAATATATATGAATATTGATGTGAAAGGTAAGGTCAGGACCAAGGAATTGAGCTTCAGCATTCATTTCTGTACTACCGACCATACAGTACAAACCCTGTTGGTACAATTGCCAAACATGACCTGTTGGAGACCAAAGTCAAAATGTGGGTCAAGTTCTAGTTTGTACAGAGAATAAGGCCAGAATATGGCTGGTGTGTACTTGAGGAAAAAAAGGGAAAATAAGAAAATAGGAGTCGATAATTAGTGTTAGGAAAGTTATGTAGTTATCTAATTGTCTGTAAGCAGTTATCTGGTAGGACGGAAATGGAGCCTCTGGAGTTTAAAACTCAACTGCACAAGATGCAGTTACAATTAGAGCGCTGATAATAAACTCAGAAAGTTCAATGATTTATGTCGAATGAAAATGGAACTGTTGGATAAAAACTGCACTGCTGTGCAGTTATTTCTAATTCTAGATGATCGTAATCCCTGTTAGGATAGTAACATACTTGTCTGATTGTACATTTGTATGTGGGTAGGACATTAATGTACAAGTTATTTAATTGTATGTGTGGTGGTTATTGGAATTATGGCTGATAGTGCATTGAATTTGTCTGTTCTGTAAGGCTGAGAATTAGAACCATTTTTCTCATAGGAGTTAGGAGAGCCTAGGCTCTAAGGCAGGTCGGGAAGTTTGTCTACCAGATTTGTATGTTTGTGTACTCTTTTGTGAAATTCTTTAGTTTCTGTTTTTGATCCCCAACATGAAATCACTCCATTAAACTAATCATGGTTTCATATTCTTTACATCTAGTTTGGTGCAGAGATTGTGGCTCAAAACTGTCACTTCATTTGTTTTTCAAATATGGCACTACTTGAGTCTTTTATTTATTTATTTATTTTACTTCTAACTGATGTGAAAATTCTACTTGTGCAACCATGTTAAGTTTCATGATGCACACCAAGGTACAATTGAAATTAATTGTATTATTTTCTCTGTAATTTTAATTAAATCTTTTCCCGGCTACTAAGTTGCTAATAGGTCCATAAATTCTTCAATCACAACCATAATTTTTTTTTCTTGTTGTATTGACCTGTTTCTGTTTCTCCTCATCCTCGTGTGAGGTGTCAGCTTCAATAACCACTCCTTTTTGGTATTACTATTAAATTTGACTGGTCACTTTGTAGTTTGTAGTTTGTGCAGACTAAAATACTCTCAGTTTATGCTGATTCTTTCTGTTAGTTGATGAAATTAAAAAATTGAACCACTCCTGATTAGTATTAGTATTACACTGAACATGAATGCACACTTTGCTCTGACGCACATAATCTCAACTCTCAGCTTTTGCTTCTTCTATCTTCTTTTTTCTATATTTTAGTAAGATTATGTTAATACAATTTTAGCTGTGTGACAACAAAAGCTGATAGGAACCTGAAATTCAATATGAAAAGAGAAAAGAAGAGAAACATATGGAGGAATTAAAGGAAACACTGTATTGTTGAATGAAGAAAGAACATTTACAGAGGAAGAAAAACTTCCACTGCCCCAGAGCTATGCTCCTATACAGACCATGGGACCTTCTATTCTGACAAACAAACTGAATTGGCAAAAAGATAACTCCTCTCCCCTCGCCCTTGCAAATATATAACCGTAAAAATATCTCCCATCACTAACAAACTTCCACTCACACTCTCACTACCAGCTCAGCAATATCATCTTTCCCAAAATAACCTTTACCTCTCCAAACCTTAGTTATTGTATTTCTCCGATGGGCCAATGACTCTCTCAGCCGATAATCATTTTGGGTCCTAATATGATTCCTAACAAAAGCAAAGGCTGTAACTTGCCAGTACCCCATTTTGCTCGTTATATGCAAAATTCGTGCAAATTTAGCTGTACTTCTGTTCCTGCACAACATGATGAGTTTATTTGTTACAGGTTCTAAATGTGCATCTGACAAAAAATATTGAACATATAGTTAAAGTTGAGATGGTGAGCGTAATAATCAATTATTCACTATTAGGATATCAACTTTGCTCAATGATGATGTGATCAATTTGTTCGCGTGCATCATAAAGACTTGGTGTATGCTCAAGAGCGCCTAATTCAGAGAAATAATCACTTATTTTTCAAAAGCTTTCAAGGAGCTAAAATTAAGTGATTATTTATTTAAAATAAGCTAAATCCAACACGCTCAATCTCAAGGATATTCTATTGTTGGAAAAGGCAGATATGATGTATATATGGAATTTGCGAAACCAATGATGCATGATTTAGTAATAAAGTGGCTTGTGTTTCTTTTTAAAACATTCATATTCACAAGTTCGTTATACAGATTCTCCAGCTGACTTTAAATAGTGGAGTTGGCTATTCTTAATATAATTTTTAATAATAATGAATAACTCATAGGATACAAACAGGGTGGTTAAAATAGAGAAAGACATTAGGAGTTATTTGTGATTGAAAAGTACTTAAGAAGTTTAAAGGAAAACTATATAGTATGGTTGTACAATCAACTATGCTAGGTGTTGGGCTTTAAAGGGACAACAAGAGAAGAAAGTGGGAGTGGCAAAGATGAGGATGTTGAGATGGATGTGTGGTCACACAAGGTTAGATAAGATACAGAATGTGCATACACGGAACGATATTGGTGTGGCACTTGTGAAGAGAGTTGATAGCGTAATCTTTAGTTTAGTAAAACGAAGTAGAGGGAGACCTAAAAGGACCCTAAGAGATCTCATTAAACAAGATCTTTTCTCTTAATAATATTTCTGAAAATCTAGTTTTTGATCTAGCGCAATGACGTCATCTGATCCATTTAGCCAACCTTACCTAATGGGTAAGGCTTGTTGTTACTATTGAATAACACATTCAATGCTTTGAATGTTATGGCTTATTGCTCTAGTTTTATCTCTTGCAACTGCTTTGAAAATTCAAACTACTGCTTAAAGATTCCTTAAACTATCTGTTTTCTTAAGTGAATATATTTTACTGCTACGAAAATGAAAGACAAAACATGCCTGAAAAACTACTTGTGAATTATTACAACTATTATTTTTGTGCATGAATTAGAGCTACATTAGTTCCACTTGGAGAAATAAAGAACCACAGGAAGCTAAATCCAAAGTTGCATCTGTGGTATTTAACTATTTATCAAAAATGGATGTTGCAAATGAGCAGTGCCATGATAATAACTAACTCATAATTATCATTTTCATAATGATAAATAGGACTCTTATGGTGGCTATATGGTGGCATTTGCGGGAAGGAAATATGCTGCACGTTCTATACCTGCGTTTGTTGCGAACAGCACATACACAGTGACAAGTTTTACACTGGTAAGAATTGCAAACCATGAACTTCATATAAGTTAGAGTCTTTGATTTGTTATTGAATGAATATCTTGTTCTTTTCATTTGATTAGGTGCTAGAGTTCAAGAAGGGTAGGCTGCAGAACTTGTACTGGAAGAGAGATGGTTGTTCATCATGCAAGGGAAAATCAAATTTTGTTTGTCTCAACAAACAAGATTGCGCAATCAAAACATCAGCTTGTAAAGGAAGAGGAGGTTCAGTGGATTGTAGTCTTGGGATTCAGCTAGCATTTTCTGGAACAGACAAGCATCTCTCCGTGCTTAATTCTTGGTATGAAGTGGAAAACCTGAGGCAGTATTCCCTTTATGGCTTATACTCAAATCTTAAGGACTCTCTCACTAGCCAGTATAACAAATTCTTCTAACAAAACAAATAGTTCGATCTTGAATCTTCCTCTGATTATTTTGTTTGTTTGGGATGGTGTTGTATCTTTTGTGACCACTGCACTTTGCCTTCTCAATTCCTTGTTTCTTTGGACATTTTTTGTCATATCAATTTTCATTCAGTTTACAACCAATTAACCATACATGGAGAATGTGTACACATTTTAGTTGGCCTCGGGCGTTGATTACAAAATGTCTACCACCAAATAGAGATTATGTATACAATCTTGGGTTAAGAGGAGGAAAAAGCTAATAGAATCATTGAATGATGGAAATATATTTTTAGTCCAATACTTCAACTCAATTTAGATTTTATACTTTAAATTTTGGTTTTAGTCATCGCACTTACATTCTATTAAGGAATTGATTTTTGTCATTATCTTACCATAACGGCAGATACCAAACGGAATAAAAAAGTGAGAACTAAGTTTAAAATAACAACAAAGATCAATTCCTTAATGGTATAAAGATTAAAATCAAAATTTTGTTTTGGTTTTAGTTCTCACAGTTTCATTCCTTAAGAAATTGGTTTTGCCGTAAGGGCAATGTAACAACAGATCCAATTTCTTAACCAAATGAATGTGAGGAACTAAAATCAAAGAAATGGAGTGGCCATCAAGCTTGACCTCAGCGAGGCTTACGATAGAAGATGAGACTTTCTCCAAACTTGCTTATATGCTCTCGGCTTCGATGCTATCTTGGTTGAGAGAATCATGAAGCTTGTATCCTCTATCACATATAGATTCAAGCTAAATGGATTTACTAGTCAGCTCCTCTACCCACAAAGGGGAATCTGACAAGGAGACCCCCTTTCCCCTATTCATCATTCCCTCGAAAATCCTCACCCAGATGTTAACAAAGCAGTTGAAAATGAAGTGTTTACAAGATTAGCTCTATCAAACCCGGGCCCAAATATTTCCCATTTGATGTTTGCAAATGACATCTTTTTCTTCACAGAAGCCAAACTCTCTCATGTGTATGAAATCTAAAATATCCTCAATGAATTTACAAGACTTTCTGGGCACAAGATCAACATGTCTAAGTCAGGCTTTGTGTGTGGAAGGCTCGTTTCCCCTAACCTAATCCACCAAATTCAACACAGCCTCAGCATACAACATTGGTTGGACTCAGGGAAGTATCTTGGCCTCCCTCTTATTTGGGGGAGATAAAAAATCCAAGCACTATCCTGGATTAAGGAAAAGGTGGTCCAGAAGTTGGAAGGGTGGAAATGAAAGATCTTAAACTAGGCAAGCAAGGAAACCCTTCTAAAGGTCGTGATACAAGCTATTCCTAGCTATGCAATTGAAGTTGTTAAACTACCAAAAGCTTTCTATAGCTCTTTTTGTTCCTTGGTGTTGAAATTTTGGTGGCAAAACAGTGGGAATTAGAGAGGGATACACTAGCTAAAATGGGACAATCTTACTAGAGTGAAAAGTGAAAGAGGTTTGGGGTTTAAAGACTTAACCTTTATGAGTTTGGCCCATCTTGCGAAACAAGCTTAGAGAGTTTTTAAAAATCCAACAACCTTGTGGATCCGTGTTCTTAAAGGGATTTATTTCTCTAATGGTTTGTTCATGCATGCAAGGACCCCCTAAAATAGCTCATGGGCTTGGCACAACATTATAGAAGGCAGAGGATTAGTGAAATCGTTCTGCAAATGGAGGCTAGGAAAGGGAGATTCAATATATGTTAAAGGGGATAGATGGCTACAATCAGGACAAGTTATCTATGATCATCATATTAATAACGATCTCAAAGTGAGTGGCCTCATAAATCAAAGCACAAGGTCTTGGGATATGCAAAAGATCCTCCTCAATGTGCCCCACTACTTAATTGCACCTATCTTATGCATCCCTATTAGCCTCATAGATGAAGAGGACTCTATTTGCTGGCCGCACCATAAGTTTGGTTCTTTCTCAGTGAAATCAGCATACCACCTCATAAGGAATGCCACCTTAGGTCCCCTTTCAGCATCCCCCTCAAGCAACAACTCCAAAGATCTCTAGCAAGCTATTTGGAAAGCCAAAGTCCCTAATAAGATTAAAGTCTTCATGTAGAAACTAACCACATGAATCCTGCCCGTTAAAAGCTCCTTAATGAACACCTCTGTCCAGTATGCAACTCTAAGCAAGAGACCATAGAACATGCTTTTCTCCATTGCCAATGGACCAGGCCTACTGGGGGGATCCCAGCTACACATTAACCCTACTTCAAGCTGCCAAGACTCTTTATCTAACTAGCTTTGGGAGATCTACTCGAATCTTATAAAGTTCCCTGACACAGAAGCCTACCTCTTCTCCTAAATATCTACCAAATCCTATGGGTAATATGGAAAAGAAGGAACAATAGAGCCTTCTAAGACATTAAGCCCAACCCAGAATTCGCTCTCCAATCTGCTAATTTCTCCATGACAAAATTCACCCATGCAAACAGGAAAGAGCAAATTCTAGTGGAACCAAACAGACCTGTACACAAACTCAAGAAAGGTGGATTCCCCCCAAATGTGTTGGTACAAATGTAACACTAATGCGAGTTTTAACCAATTGGCCAAGTTGGGAGCTGGAGGTATCATATTTAAAGATTGGAATAGCATGACAAGAGATGGACACTCCATTAAGTTCCACGCACAATCTGCACTAACAGCAGAAGGCATTTTCCTCACATAATCTCTTTGCTATGTGCTGCATAAGGGTTTTCATTGGGTTATTTTTTAATCGGATAACCAATAGCTAATCAAGGCTTGCAATGGTGTCTTGCAAGTGGAGGAAATAACTACCATAGTGAGAGATATTAAGAATCTGGCGAAGAGTTTCTCAGGGATTGCATTTAACTGGATAGGAAAAACTGTCAATCTAGCTGCGCATGAAGTGGCCCATCTAGCAATGCAAAATACCCTCCCTCCTCTTGGTCTCATCTTCCTCCAGCATCCCTGCTCAGAGCCCTGCATTTTGGCTCTCAACCCATCCACAGGAAAGATCAATCAATCGCTAGTTATGATTATCACCTTAGCAGAGTTTTTTAGCCTATTAACTTTGAATAGAATAGATATATTATTTTCTCTTAGTTTTAGTTGATTTCTATTTTTCTGTTTTCCTTGACTGCTTGGGCTCTTTCTTTGGGGCTATGTTGGCCCCCTTAAGCTAGTTTGTTTGAGTTTAGCTAGTTTGGTCCTCTTTTGTAGGCCATTGGCCATCGGGCTAGGCCCAGCTTTCTCTTATGAATTTCAGTTTTTATCTTTGTCCAAAAAAAAAATCAAAATTTTCAAAATATAAAAACTAAAATATAAAGTGAGATAAAATATAAAAACAAAATTATATTTAAACCTTTAAAAATTGAGTTAAATCTTGTGATAATGGACAATGAAAAGCTTAAGTTTTGAAATGATGGGTTAAAAAGAATACGTTGACAAAAAAAACTAAAAAGTGTTCTTGTGCCTTTGAATTTCAACCGAAGAATATAAATCTTTAATAATTGAGCATAGGGTTAAGTGTTATTAATAGAGCATTAAATATAGTTTACGCTTCAAAAAGCATTTTAGAGGCAATCTCTATATTTTAAAAGTAATAATAATAAACTGAATATAATTAGCAAAACATAAATAAATAAAATGAATATGAAGTAAAATATGAGGTCAAATTATAATTAACTCTCAAATAATTATATTTAATGTTTACTAAATATTAAATTATATAAAAAATCGATACATTATAATTATGACTACCATGATCCAAGCACTATTTAGCAAAATTAAAGTGTGCTGATTTATGCTAAAAAATAATTAAACTTGTCTAAATCTTAATCTTAATCTTCTTAATAAAAGTGAGGCCTAAAAAGGGGAGGAAAAATTTTAGAGCCAATTTTGTAGTAATTACAAAAAAAATTCATGCAGAAAGTTTGAGGCTTTTATTTTTCTACCATTCTAAGGATATTTTGTATATTTTAATTATACTACTATTGAAAGTGACTGGCTCAATTAATTCTATTTTCTCGAGTCCATCAATTCTCTTTTATCTCTCTAAAGTTTTTTGAAATTCTCAATGAGATTTCTACTTTATTTTAAATTATTCTATTTCACTAAAAACAATTCCTTTCTTCATTTTTTTTTCATTTTGCACTACTTTTTTAAGATTCTTCCCTTTCTTTCTCTCCTCTCCTCTAAGTTGCTTCTTCTTCTCTCATTCTTTCTTCTGCTATGTTTATCACAAATAAGATCAATTAACAAACTATCAAAGCCCCAAAAATAAGAAAATAACTAGATGAAATTTGTTCGATCCTAGGAAATTCACGTTAGAATTCAATTTTGTGCAATTTTATAGTTAAATTTTATTTTTTTTCGACCGCTTTGAAGAAAAACTATTGTTATTCTTTGTCATCTACTTCACTCTTTAAAAGTATTTTTTTTCATATGTGATTTCTCCTATTCCATTTTAAAAACTTCTGCTGGAATTTATGTCTTATGATTGAGTAGTTACTTCATGGACTTTTATATTTGAAAATCATGTTATCTTTATCTTTATACTTTAAAATTATGTTAATATGATTAACAATAAGAGTGAAAATATTGTGATTTAACGTTCACAAAGATTGCTTTTATTTCTTTGCATTATTTTGATGAATCTTTATCTTTATCTTTATACTTAAGGCTATGTTTAGATTGATGGAATTGGATGGAGCAGAGTGGAACGGAATTTTTTTATGTTTCATTGTTTGGATTAAAAGTTAAATGATGTGGCAGAATGACAATGGATGCAATACATTCCATTCCATTCCATCACTTTTCCCCAATTTTGTTCCATCCAAATTTGGGAGGTATGGGATGGAATCTCAATTTCACTCTATTAATATATTATCAAAAGACTATTTTACCCTGCTCATACATTTTCTTCTCTTCAATCTCAATTTCCTTAATTTCAGTCTCACATATACGGTTCTTCCCAACTCTTTCTTCTTTGTGTCATTCCTTCCTTGTCTTCTTCTTTTTCTTTGAGTCATTTCCTCCCTACTCTTCTTCTTTGCGCAACATCCTAACACTTGTTCATGTATCTCTTTTTCAAAATAATTATATTCGCATTGGTTTATATATATTTTCTTTTAATTATTAAAAATCTATACATTCTATTTTTCTTACCCTTAAAATTTGTTAACATACTATCACAGTGCTTCAGGTACTGGGGATATAGTTATTTTTAGTTGGAGTTATTTTAAGTATGTTATATGCTGCAGAAATAAATAAAATGATGAAGATTATATATAATAAGTTTATTAACTACTCCCTCAGTTTTTTTTCTCTTTTACTTTTTTTTTTAATTTAGATTTTTGTTTTCAATCAATTGCTTATTTTGGTACTTTGCAAACTTAATTGTAGAATGACAAACGAAAAGAGTAGTCGAAGCTAATCGTGATGTAACAATGAACAGTAAAAATGTTATCTTTCAAGTGCACAAGTACTTATCTCTTTTGCACTCCTTTCTCTTTCTCACTTCTCTCAGGGTATTGCTAGATCTTGAACAACTTAGGGCTTGTTTGAAACAGTTTTGATTTTCAGTTTTTAAAAATTGTATTATAAAACAGTTTTCAGAAACAGTTTCCGAAAAAAGTGAGAGGAGTTTTCAATATAAATTAGTATAAAAATTCAGAAAATTGAAAATTGAAAACCGAAACAAATTTTAGATGTTTCTAAATTTTAGTTTTTAAATACTGAAAAACAAAAATTGTTCCCGGAAATTATTTTTGAAAACTCGTCTACCAAACGAGTTTTTTAGTTTTCTATTTTTAAAAATAAAAAACTATTCTCAAAAACAAAAATAAAACAAATCCTTAAATGTGCTATCTTGGATTGAATCACTTAAAAATGCATCTTTTTTATGGTCTTTGCTAGATTAATTTGTTGTATATTTCTTTAATTTATTATAATTTTTTCTGTTTCACTTGGTTTGTTTATCTTAAACTTGGTTTGAATTAAAATTGAACTTATGTATACATGAATTTTATAAATTTAATACTACTATGATTAAGTTTAGTGATTATGAATATCGTATGTGTTAAATTTGCAGTTACGTGGAGTGTAACTTGAAGTGTTTAAACTAAACATAATTTAATTCTCAAGTACCACCGCATTCTAATATTAGGGTGAACGTTTAATAAGTTTTTAGTTCCTACAAAATTGACACATTTTCGTTTGTCTTTATAAAATATTTTTTCTATTTTAATCTAACTTAATTCAAAACTTTTATTTTTAGTCCCTACAAAATTTATCAACTTTTGTTTTAGTCTCTACAAAATATATTTTTCCTTATTCTGGTCTAATTTAATTTAAAAATTTTGTTTTAAGTCCCTAATGTTAATTTTCTTTTCTATTTTTATTTTTTTTATTACATTATTTTTCAAGGGAGTAAAATAAAAAAATTAAAATTCCAAAGAATAAAATAAGAAAACATTAAGTTACAAGAAATAATTAAAAACAAAATTTAGTAACGAAAAACAAAATTTAGTAACAAAATAACCGCAAGTTCGGGTCGGCTCAATCGCGAGCCTGGCCAAGTTACACCTCTTCGTCAGAACAGCAAACAACAAAAAGAATCTGAAAACCCTAAAATATGAAATTGATAACGGCTCAGGGCATAACGTAGTAACCGATAAGTAGAAGCAAAACAAAGGAACAGAGGAAGAGGGAGAGCATTCTAATTCTAATTTCTAGGGTTGAAGGAATGGGGAAGAACGAGAAAACAGGGCTCGGTAGGGCCCTAGTGAAGCATCACAACCAGTTGATCCAGCAGAGCAAGGACAAGGCTCGCTCCTACCGCAAGAAGAACAACGTTCTCGAATCCTACACCGAAATCTCGGACATCGACGCCATTCTCGAACAACCTCACGATCCTCTTCACATCAACCTGTCAGTATTCTTCTCTTCCTTCGAAAAACCAAGTTCCTTTGTGATTTGCGTGAAACTGCTTTCACTTTGTCGTTATTGTTGTTTCTGTTGAGACTGGTTGAAATTTGTGTTCCAATAAATTATTGAAAGCTAGCAATTGAAAATAAACATAGACAAAACATTCTGTGCATATTCTGTGAAGTTTTCTTATTTTGTGATTTTTTTGTTACGAGTTTAGGGACCCTGGCACTGTGTCCGATGACGTCACGCCTGAAGAAGCAAGGAAGCAGAGAGAGAGAGAGGAGGCACTTCATGCTACCAGTCTCCGAGTCCCCCGCCGTCCACCATGGAGTGCCGACATGTCCCCCGACGAACTTCATGACAGTGAAACACAAGCTTTCTTGATCTGGCGTCGCAGCCTCGCGAGGTAAATAGTGAGTT
Organism: Cyamopsis tetragonoloba; assembly: GCA_037177725.1. NCBI lineage: Eukaryota > Viridiplantae > Streptophyta > Magnoliopsida > Fabales > Fabaceae > Cyamopsis > Cyamopsis tetragonoloba. The sequence goes on from CM074122.1 coordinate 21,974,043, forward strand.
TTGTTAAATGATGTAATGTAATTCCTAATAGAAGTTTATTAGAAGCTATTGTAGATGTATTTTTATTTATGTTGGTATCATTGGTGATGTTTTAGGCTCGAGGAGAATAAGAAGCTTGTGCTTACACCATTTGAGAAAAATCTTGATATCTGGAGACAGCTTTGGCGGGTTGTTGAACGCAGTGATTTGGTAAGTTGGTACTATCTTTGAAGTGTATCAATTGTTTCTTGAGGTTAGTGTCCAGTTGCCACACAATGCATTATGGAGTGCTGATACATCCACTTTTTATTTTGATCAGAAAACTGAGTAGTATATAATAATGATTTAGTTATCAGGATTGAACTTCAGCCTTTAATGAATATATGATTGCCAAACAACTGTCGCCCTATCCATTTCAGTGTAGAGTAGCCAGTATTTTGTCGAAGTGAATGAAGTTTTATCATTTTGTGGGCTTGCTTATCTGTTGGTAGTTCGGTCTCACTTCCCTCCTGTCATTTACAGGATGTAGTACTTATGTTACTATTAGTAAAAAAACGCTATGGTGGTTATACTGATCATAGATAATGTTGCCCCCCTCTACCATGTATGATTTATTGCTAATATTAGCATTTTTAATAGATCAGGAAGAAATTCCACATGTGCCTCAATACTGTGCGATGTTGTTATTTTTTTCCTGTGTAAATTTGTTGATTACATTTATTAGATTTCTAGCTACACTTTTCTTTTATTTTACTTCTTATTCAGACGGAAAGAAGGGAAACAATCTTAAACAAGTTGGACCTGCATCATGAGCTGCAAACTGATGGAAGATCCTTTGAAGGATGATGCTAAAAACAATTGCATTTTTCAAGTTCCAAATTATGGGAATAATAAAAAATCTCTGGCTATAGCCTACTTTTTATCTCTCATGTATTCATTCATTCATTCTTTTCTTCTTATGAATATATTCTGTAATTTATAAAAGTCTGAATTTATTAAAGCATTTGGATAATTGGATTCTTTTCATGAGTTATAGTTTTGATGTGTAAAGAAATATCATTAGTTAACAATTCTTATCTGATATTTGCTATATGTCGATTTAAATGCATGAAATTTTGAAAACAATGATCTCATTCTTTTGCACCTTTTTAACAGCTTGTTATGGTCGTTGATGCACGAGATCCACTGTTCTATCGTTGTCCTGACCTTGAGGTGAGATTATTTTTTCTTTTAATTTAGGGAAATGCTTCTATTAGTGAAAGAATATAAGCATTGGTTGAATTTTCACTGGATATTCTGTCAGCACTGCTGTGATGTTCTAAAAAGTCACAGCGTCGTATCAGAGCCTCTACTTTTTCTTAAACAATGTAGCATACTTAAATCTCTGTGATCTGTGACTCTGTGTAGCCTCCTTTGGACTTGTTATATCTATTTTGTTTTAAGAATCATTCTATTATTTGCACCAAGCATGATTTCTTTTGCATTAATTTTACTTTGGTGCAGGCTTATGCACGAGAGGTTGATGAGCATAAACGAACATTGCTTTTGGTCAATAAGGCAGATCTTTTACCTGCTTTTATCAGGTTTGGATGTCCGCACAAGGCTTATACTTTATCAAATCATTGCCCTTGGTTTTGTATTTTTTTAAGATCCTTGATATGCATTATCTTTGTTTTCTATTTTTTTTTTATCCGCAGAGAGAAATGGGCAGAATATTTTCGTGCTCATGATATTCTCTTCATCTTCTGGTCTGCTAAAGCTGCTACTGCAGCCTTGGAAGGTAAAAAGCTTGGTTCATCATGTGACGCTGATGACTCGGGGAGATCTATTAGCCCAGACACAAAGATATATGGAAGGGATGAGCTTTTGGCTCGCTTGCAAGCAGAGGCAGAAGAGATAGTAAATGCAAGGAGGAATTCATGTTCCTCTGACACAGGGCCATCTAACATTAAATCCCCTGGTGAAAATGCTGCTGGCAGTGTGTCATCAAATAGTGTAATTGTGGGATTTGTTGGATATCCTAATGTGGGTAAAAGTTCAACTATTAATGCTCTGGTTGGTCAAAAACGAACTGGTGTCACCTCTACTCCTGGGAAAACAAAGCACTTTCAGACATTAATTATTTCCGACAAATTGACCCTATGTGATTGTCCTGGATTAGTTTTTCCATCTTTCTCAAGCTCAAAGTATGAGATGGTTGCTTGTGGCGTGTTACCTATTGATAGGATGACTGAACACAGGGAATCTATCCAAGTTGTAGCTGATAGGGTCCCAAGACACGTCATTGAGAAGATTTATAAGATCACTCTTCCTAAACCTAAACCATATGAGTCCCAGTCACGCCCCCCTCTAGCATCTGAACTTTTGAGAGCATATTGTGCTTCTCGTGGCTACGTTGCCTCTAGTGGACTGCCGGATGAGACTCGTGCTGCCCGACAGATATTGAAAGATTACATTGATGGGAAGCTGCCTCACTATGAAATGCCCCCTAATGTGTCAAATGAGGAGATAGTTTCGGATGATCCTGCAGAACATGATTCAGTTGACTTGCATGTGTCAGATTCTTCCGGTATTGAAGATTCTTCAGATGTTGAGAGTGAACTTGCACCAAATCTTGAACATGTATTGGATGACCTTAAGTCATTTGACATGGCTAATGGACTTGCTGCGAAGAAAGTTACCGTTAAGAAGTCAAAAGCATCTCATAAGCAGCATAAAAAGCCCCAAAGGAAGAAGGATCGTTCTTGGAGAGCAGGGAATGATGATACTGATGGGATGCCGGTTGCAAGATTTTTTCAAAAACCAGTAAATACTGGTCCTATGAAGGTTTGATAAGGTTATATACACTTAAGTTTTTGTACAACACGTTATCTTTTTAGATTCATATGTACAATTGTTAATCCGAGTGAAGCTATAAATAATATTTGTAAGGTATTGCGGAAATAGGTGAAGTAGGCAGTTTCACTGAAGGTATTTTGTATTAACAATGGTGAGTTATTCTACTTATTTATGGGATTAGAGCCTTGTCATCATAGATAAGGAACTCAGAATAGAACCCACAAGACTCCCCGAGGATTTTAAATATTACACTTCCGAAAATTAGAAAGAGTAGTTCCATTCTTAAGTGGGATGATGACAATTCTAACACCACTGCATTAGTGCTGCCAATCACTAAAATGATAGACATGGTATGCAACTATGCATAGATATTGGAGTTGAATTCTCCTATGTAAAGTTTGAAGATCAAATCACAATTTTTGTGTCATCTCTTTTTTCATGAGCATTAAACAGATAAAATTTCAAGATATAATCACAAAAATTAAAGGTTTAAATGTTTTCTTATCTTGAGAAATAGGTAACTTTTGATTTTAGTTCTTTGGTCCCCAATTTTAATCATTTTATTATTCAACTTAATAATAAATTATTAATTATTTTAGGAGAGCACGTGTGTGATTGTTTGGCAGCAAATTTATTATTCCATTTCACATTAGGGATCAAAACAATCTATTTATTATAAATTAAGCACCAACATCGTAGAAATTTTTTTATTGGGACTAAAACTAAAAAATAACCAGTTTTTCCAGCAACAGAGATATATTTTAGCCAAAATTAAATGTTCCAAGTAAACATGATAGAATTTAAATCCTATACCAAATATAAATTCTCCTTCTCGTGACTTGATAAAATAATTAATATTGTTTTAGCGTAAAGATTTTTTTTAAAGTTGAAAAAACTAAAGATAATATAGAATATATCAGAGTATGAATCTGCATTATTTCTTTTCTCTTTTCCCCGCGCTAACTTTTTTGGGTATGTTAGGATTGCAAGTATTTTAATATATAACTGATGTAAAAGTGGTGTTATTATGAAAGAATAATCTCACCCCTTAAAACAAAGAAAAAAATTCTTTAATATCGTTGTTAGCTATATACAAGTACTATTTAGCACTTGGCAGAATTTGAGTATCTGAGTGAAAACGTGAAGCTCCATGGTGTGGGTCTGTGGGACTTTGCAGAATTCTTAGTAAAAATCAATTTCTAAAATAAAAAGAAATGGATCACAGGATCAGCATGGACTTCTACATATAACAAAAACAAAAACAAAAAAAAAAAGTTGATTTTATAATAGTAAAAATCAATTTCTAAAATAATAGGATTTAATTTTTCTTTGTCAAGGTATTTTAACCTACATAAAAATATAAAATTACAAGTTTTAGAGCACCTACCAAAATGGAATTTTTTTTTTTTTTAAGTTTTACCACTTCTTCTGTGTCACTTTATCCAACCTAAACACATACTCCATCCAAATATAACTAAATTTAACTTGCTTTTATCACATATGATACCTATTTGTTACAGTTATATAACTCAATTGATGAATAAATAATTATATGCATATATGAGTATTTGGGTTCAATCTCTTGTTAATGTACTCTCCTAAAAAAAATTATGCTTACATAAAACACCTTATATAATTAATGAATTTGTTATTTCTATTAAATATGGTTATAGGTTAATATAATAGAGAGTAATTGAGGAAAAGAAACATAGGAACTAATTAAATAAGTTTAATTAATTTTTTTAATAAACGTGTGATATTTATTTTTATACTTATATATGTTTTTGGTTTGGGTTTCGCCTCTTATAAGTTTTTAAAAACAAAAAGAAGAAGTATATATCTGTGATATTTTTTCAACAGATGTAGGTCATCTATACCAAATAAAAAAATTCATTAAATGAATTTTTCTTATTAAAAAATGAATTTTAAATTTTAAATAATAAATATTTTTATTTTTGTATTTAAGTACTTTTAATATACTTGTTAGTATTTTTTATTAAAAAATTGTGATTGAATAAATCAAGCGATAGAACAAAAAGAAGATGATACCAGATTGAGCTCGCAGATAGTTGGTCCATGTGGTCTTGTCTAGAATTCCACCTCCCTTGAAAACACTGGAAATCGAAAAAAAAAAAAAACAAAAAAAAAAAAGCAAAAAACAAAAACCACACTTTAAATAACTAATTTTAACGAATCAACTTTTCTATAGTACTCTATGAGTAGAGTTGGGTATACGGGACGCTTGTCCCGCCCTGCAAAAGTTCGCAGACTTAACATACCATCCGTCTAAGCCTGCATTCTAAATGGACTTGAAAAAATGAGGCTCGTGTTCGCTCGCAAAGTCCGCGGACATCCGCGGGCATCTGCATAATGTTTTTTTTGTATATACAGAAAAAAAGTTCTTTTTACAGATTTTTTTTACCATTCTTTGTGGCGGAACAAATTTTTTTCTTCTCTTTTTTTTTGTGACAAAAGGTATGGTTTTGTTTTATTTTTTTGCCAAAAAAATGGATGGTTTTAGTCTTTTAGATCACTTTTGTTTTTTTTTGGACTTTTTTTTTTCAAAATTCTAAGACTTTCTAGTTTCATTCTAACAAAAAAAAATGCAGATATCCGTAGAGCCCGCGAATTCTATCCACTCAACCTGCAGGTAAATGGTTAAGTCCGTCTAAGCCCACGGATTTGTACAAATTTGCCCAACTCGTTTACTAACGGACCGGTCCATAGATCTAAGTCCGTATACCCAACTTTATCTATAAGGTCTTGAATATAAGCAATTTTTGGTACTTTGCTTTTCTAGCTTTTCATTTCGGTTTTCAACCTAGCAGTTTTAAAATTTTAAGATATTATTAATTTTATTTTTTAATTTAATTCCTAATTAATTAATAAATGTACATAAACTTTTGTCAGTTAATTTATTAATATATGTTCAACAACCATAAAAGATAAAGAAAAAAAAAACCAGAGAGAATAACTAATTGTTAGTTCAGTAGATATATTTCTCTCTATCTAATAAATATGATGAAGATAATTAAAAAATATATATTACCTTTTACATAAAATAAAAAAGATTATATATGAGATTAACTAATTTTTTAAATGACATAAAATAGGTACTTTTTACTTATATTTGATATCAAAATAGTACTATATATATTCATTGCTTATATTGGAGAAAAAAAAACTACAAGATTGTAAATATCAAATATTTTTAAGGGTTAATAAACTATAAGGTCCTATAGTTCCCTAAAAAAAACTATAAGGTCCTATTATTTATAACTTATATATGTTAGACACTAGCATTTATCCCTATGTGATTTCTAGGCTAAAAAAATTGAAAGAATTTATTTGAATTTTGGTAATCATTGTACATAAAAAAATTATGATATATCTCTTCACTTATCACAACAGTTGGAGGTCATGTCGCGTGATTTATTTTAGTATCTATGCTATCTCATTGAGGTGAACGAAAATGTCATATTGAATTATCTTATATTTTTTAAAAAAATATTAAGTTTTTTTTTATCTAAAACCCAAAGATCATTTTTTGAATTGCCCTTCTTATCACTATCTAAAATCAGTTAGTTTTTGCTTATATTTTGGATTAACAAACACACGGTTTTTTTTTTCTAATAATTCATTCAAAAATGTGTGTGTATATATAAAGCAAATAAAAAAATGTCCAATCTAGCTAGGCCTGTCGATTTTGATATCACCAGTTGCTCTCCGGCAACCGAGCAAAAAATTGATATGCTTCGGGTTGGCGAAAACACAAGTATACCATGTCCTGAAAGTAATATAATGAACATAGGGGTTGTCATACTCAAGATTACTCAATTCTTTAGACTCTTATGCAAGTTAAACGTTACAAGATGAGGAAAAGAAAGAACGCAATGTAAATAATAGAATAAAAAGAAGAAGATTCACTTATGAAAAACTTAGGGGATGTTTGGTTTGGGTATTTTCTGTTTTCATTTTCATAGAAAATAGAAAATAATGGAAAAAATATGTTTGGTTGATTTTTTGAAAACATTTTCAAAATAGAGTGAAAAATTGAAAATGATAAAACCTCGTTTTCACTGTTTTCAATTGAAAATAGAAATATACATTTTCAAGCAATTGAAAACGCGGTGGCATATGTTGTAATTTAAAACTCAACATATGCACACCCTTCTCAAACATAAGTCACACTCTCTCTTCTCTTTTCTTTGCCATTTACCCCTGGTGGCATATGTCGTTTGCTGCTATTCGCTACCGTTCTTCTCTTGTTTCCGTTCGCACTGTCTAGCAAGTATGTTGCACATCTCTTCCCATGCTCATTTCTCTAGCTTAATCTGTCCTATTTTTAGAAGTGGGTTTCATAGCAATTATTAAGGATGGTGTAGATTGATCTTGACAGATTTCCTTTTTTTCATTACTGATTAAGTGTTGTTTGAAGGATTTTTTTTTATCGGTCAAACAAACACACCCCCACACTACACTACTCCTAAATCTACCCCACTGGGGATCAAATCCCTCTCCTTCAGCTTAAAGAGCTCATCCTTATGTCACTTGAGCAACAAGTTCTTGGCGCTGTTTGAAGGGTTATTGGTTTGCTATGTGGTTTGAAAGGGTCTATTGTTTAAAAGGAATTCTCCTCTTCAAATTTTAAGCGCAGACATCCAAAAATTTTAAGCATAGAAAAATCAGGTTTTTGTTTATGTAATAATTCAAAAGGGGTGTTATTTTGAATGACCGGTGAGGGGATACGATTAATTAGAAAAATAGCATGTTTGATGGTATAAGACCAATAATTAGTGGGAATGTGAGATTGAAAAAGAAGAGCTCTAGCAACGTTTAGAATGTGTTGATGTTTACGTTCAACTTTAGCATTTTGTTGTGGGGTTGAAACACAACTTGTTTGATGTAAAATGCCTTTTGAAGGAAAAAAATTATTTAAAAGAAATTCGAGACCATTATCGGATCAAATGCATTTTACTTTTGAGTTAAATTGTGTCTCAACTAGAGCAATAAAATTGTGAAAGTGCATAGTAACTTCGGATTTGGATTTTAATAAGACAGCCCATGTGTAACGGTTATAATCATCTACAATATTTAGAAAATATTTATGACCATTGATAGAGGTTTTAGGGGAAGGGCCCCAAATATCCATGTGAACAAGATCAAATATAGAGGAAGCACGACTATCACTATTAGAATAAGATAATTTCTTTTGTTTAGCCAAATGACAAATATCACAAGCTTCATTAAAATGCTTAGTAATAAAAGGAAAATTTTGATGTAAATCATTAAGACGGTTGGAAGATAAATGCCCTAATCTAAGTGCCAAAGGTTTTGGTTGGTGACAGGGGTAGTGACGGAGGAGTGGACGACTGGGTGAGATTGCTTGGTATTTGTCAAGTGGTAAAGTCCTCCTTTGAGTCTAGCTAGTCCAATCATCCGGTGGGAGTTCACATCCTGTATAAGACAAGAATGACCATGGAAAATAAGAGCATGATTAAGATTGGAAATTAATTTTGAAATAGATAAAAGGTTAAATTGAAATTTCGGGACATATAAAACATCATAAATGATAAGTGGTCGTAAAAAAACAACTGATCCAGAGACATAAGAATGGACAAAAGCACCATTGAGTAAGTTGATTTTGATGGGTTGAATATTTTTATGAGTTTCAAAAGTGCTTAGAGAACAAGTAATGTGATATGTGGCCCCTGAATCAATAATCCAGGGGGTGGTGTGTGAAGTAATAAATGATAGAGCATGTGAAGGTGTGTGGGTGGTGGAATAAGAAACAAACTTGATACCCAAATTGGAACCACCAGATGCATTTGGGCTCTGGGAAGGCAGATTAGTATCTTGTGAGCCCAAGTTACCAAGAGAGGATTGCTGGAGAAGGGTTATCAAATTCTGAATCTGGGCTTGGTCAAAATTTGACCTGGTCCATTATTGATACCTTCGCTAGCAGTGTTGTGTGCAGAGGGAAGAGGGTTGTCGGTGGCGGCAGTAGCAGCGCTGTTGACAGAGCCACCGCGAGGATTGAACCGAGGCCTCCCGAGATAGCGAGGGTGTCCAGGTGGGTAGCCATGTTTGCTATAGTAAACATCAATGGTGTGTCCAGAGCATCCACAATAAGAACAGAGTTTGTTGGAGGCATTGCGAGTGGAACCCGGATTGGGACCATGAGGAGGCTAAGGTGCGCCTGAACCAGAACGAGTTTTGGTAGCAACATTGACGAAGGGGTTGGGTTCTTCGACAGTAGGGGAGCCACCAGAGAGCTGACGTTCTTGTTGAACCACCATAGAAAAAACTTTGTTAATGGAAGGCAAAGGATCCATCAATAGGACCTGAGAATGAACAACAAATCAATCGCCAAGGTCTTTGGGAAATCGAATGGTAAAGTCTTGAAGATGATAAGTTTTTGCTGGACAGGTACAGGACGGAAAGGGACGGTAGTTGTCAAGCTCCTCCCAGACCGATTTTAGAGTTGTATAGTAGTCGGAAACTGAACGGGAGCCTTGTTGAAGAGCGTAGATTTCCTCCTGGAGTTCAGCAATTCGGAGGAGATCACCTTGAGAGAATCGTTCACAAAGGTCCGTCTAGATATCAATGGCGTGGATGAGATAGATGACACTCTGAGCAATGGAGGGAGTCAAGGAGTTGAGTAACCATGACATGAGGAGAGTGTTGCATCTCTCCCAAGTGGGGAACAGAGCATCAGTCTAGACAAGGATGGGGATGGCTCCATTGAGAAAAGCCATTTTGTTTTTGGACACAAGGGCCATGTGAAATGACCAGGACCAAGAATGGTAATTGTTGCCGAAAAGAGGAGGGGCAACGATGACAGAGGAAGGAGACTTGCTGGGATGGATGTAATAAGGGCTGGAAGGGTTTTGGGTGGGATCCTGTGAAGGAGGAGAGGGAGGGCTGGGAGAGTTGTTGGATGCATCAGAGACATTGCCAGACATTTTGGGAAAAGGCTCTAGATACCATAAAACAAATAAGGACAAAAGAAAGATTGCGATAATGAGATGATGATTTGAGAATTGAATTTCTATGTATTGATGAATTTATATACAAGAATATCTATTGAGAAACAAACAAATAAAAAATCAAACGAATAGTACAGAGGTACAATAGCAATGAGTCACAACTAACAGCTCAGCAAATATCCACAATATTCTTTCTGTTATGCAGTCAATTCTGTTATACAACAATTCTTGGATGGGCCTAAGGTATCTGCTGTATTTTGGGCCTCCTTTGGTTCTTTCTCTGTTATGCCTCATTATACTTTGTATTGAACATTGATAGTGCTCTTATGTTGACTCGTCAACATACCAATTGAATATGTGTCTTATGTATGGACGATAACCATTTAGACCAGGCTAGATTTTCAACTGAGGGGACCTTCTAAATTGACCGTTCTTGTATATTTGCTTATTTGTTGGTCATTTATTCTTGTAGTGCTATTTTAGGATTGGAACATATATTTAGTTACTCACTAATCTTGAAATGAAAATAATCCTTGGTTATAAACTGACTTTCATGAGATTGAAAAAATGTTGATATCATTTGATCAAAATGTTTAACACTTTAGGCCATAATATTTGCCCATGGTTCATAAATTATGGATTTTTTAGTATGAATTGATTTAATTTTTAGTCTACTGTCTTTTTCTTGTTTTGTTTTGTTTGTTGCTCTTATTTCTACATGAAGAATGATTTTTTTAGGTTGTTATATTGACTCCTCATTGATGGTTTTGTTTTCCCTTTAACTAATTTTTTAATGTTTTGTTTTTTTCACCCTTTATAATGTTGCAATTCAATCTAAATTATTATATGTTGGTGGATGTGTAATTGGAAATGTGTTTAATGGTTAAAATAACCTTTTTACTTTTTAATAATTTTTAAAAATTTATATAAAAATATATTCAGCAGCAATAAAAATGGCCGAACTAAACATATTTTTAATATTTTCATTTTTTGAAAACAGGAACCACATGAAGTTAGACCAAACATGGTTATCAGAATTTCAAACTTCTAAAAATGAAAACAGTTTTCAATAAATGAAAACAGAAAATAAAAATTGACTATAAAAATGCAAACCAAACAGCTTCTTAAGGCTCTAGGGTTCACCTACATTTACCCTTTTTACTCTCTAATTCGCTTCAATTACATTACCAAATTAATTGCTAATCACCCTTACTTAATCAATTATTAGTCAATGATTATGCACTAATAATTATCTTTTCCCTAATTAACCCCTAGATGATCACTCAAAGAATTGAAACTAGAGAAACTAAAAAGAACATAAGGGCTTGTTAATTCAATAATTGGCTAGAAGAAAAAATCATAAATTGGTCTTCTATGATCTTTGGCTCGTTCACTTTGTAGTTATGTTAATTAAGCGAGAATGATCATCTACGGGTAATCAACTATAACACGCCATAAGTAACTTTTGATTATCATTATGTGTTGTTATTGCCACTCCATTAAGTCTATTGTCATGCTTTTAATTTTTTTAAAAAAATTACAAATATATTTTTTAACAACCAAATTAAAGTGTTAGTACATAAATATTATTAAATTATTAAAGTAAGAGTGACAATAGATTTTTTAGAGTAGCAATAGTCCCATCGATTTTTAATACTGGAACTCCGGAAGTAGTATTGTGTTTGTGCCTTAGGGCTTTCTTTTTAATTTTTTTTATATAACCATGAGTTTCCTCACCCTTAGGATGAGACTAATCTGGTTCATGTTGCATGGCTGACGCTGGCCCCGGGAATTTGACATAAATGAGATTCAGACACAGGTTTTCCCACTATAGATCGTCTCTCTTATGAATTTAGTGAGACCTTACACCGCTAAACCAACCCTTGGGGTTAAAATAATTTTTTAGGGCTTGTTTGATTCACTTTTACGTTATAACTACATATCTCTATACGTGTAATCACTAAATCTAAAAAATACTGTAACAAAAAAATAACTAATGTAACAACTTTTTGATAAATATATTGAGTAAAAAAAAATTATGAGTATAAAAATCCAGACTCATTTATAAAAGATTACTTCAACAATATCAACATCAACAATCAACAATAACATGAGAAAACTAGGCATAAATTATTCATTTTTATCTCTGTCTTCAGTTCGTCATTTCATTCCTTTTCTTCGTATGTTTTTTCCACTTAGAGTATATTTTGTTAATTTAATTGATAATTAATTTTATTTTACTAACTAAAAACCAATAAAATTTCCGTTAAATTTATTGAGGGACGATCCACAATGAGAAAATCTATATTCAAATTTTACCTATATAAAATTCATGAAGGTACAATGTTTTTGGGACTGCAGGACATAAAAAAACAAAAATGGCCTTGTTGCTGAGTCGTTCCGTAGAACTAGGAACAGGTGAACACCGTTAATAGCTGAACAAACACCCGGCTGTCCCGGTTACTCCCTCTCCGTCCTCCGCTCTGCCGCCGCCCCAATTTTCTTCCGTACACGCATTCTACCGGCATATTCCGGTCATCCCCACCCTCCGTAATATTATTTTGATGTTTAAACGTACACCCTCATAAAATTATATATTGTTTTTCATAAATAATTAGAAATAGAAAAAAAAAAAATAGAAATGGAGAGAGAGAAAGATACAATCCCCTCGTCTCAGAGGGAGTAATTGGGTTTTGTTTTGTTTTATTATTATTATTATTTTTTTATTTTCTATTAATTAATTTTATTTTTGTGCTTTGGGTTGCGATCGTGTGTGGTGTGTGGTGGTGGTGTTGAAGCCGTCTTTGAGATTGTCTCTTCCGTCCGGTTTCGTTTCGTTATCCGTTTCTTTCATTTCTTCGAGTTTGTACAGAAAGAAAGCTAGGGATTGAAAGAGAGAAAAAGAACCTAATCGAATTTCCCTCTGTTTCGGAAAATCTTCGTGTATTATTATCATTTCTTAAAATTTGAATTGAAGAGTGGAGGATCTGAGTTAGGGTTTTCAATCTTGCGACGTTTGGAATTTCTGGAACCGTGTCGAAATGTTGGTTCGGGAAGCGATTTCGCGGGAATTCTAGCTCCGATCTTAAAAGAATTGCTCGAATCTTAAGGGTTAGAGAATGGATGTTGATTCCTCGATGGCTTCAGAGGCCGATCACGGTCCAGCCGTGCAGAACCATGCGGAGAAAGACCAGCTAGGGGAGCCGACGACGCTGTCGCCGGGCGGCAATTCTCCGGCTCAGCCGCCTATGCAACAGCAGCAACCACCGCAGCAGCAGGCGGGTGCTCAGGTGCAGCACAGCTCGGTTGTTGGTCCGAGGCTCGCGCCGACTTACTCTGTGGTGAATGCGATTATGGAGAAGAAGGAGGACGGGCCAGGGCCGCGGTGTGGCCACACGTTGACGGCAGTGGCAGCTGTGGGAGAGGAAGGCACGCCTGGGTACATTGGTCCGAGGCTTATTTTGTTCGGCGGTGCCACTGCGCTTGAAGAGAATTCCGCGGCTTCAGGGATTCCTTCATCAGCTGGAAATGCAAGCATACGTATGTATTTTACTTTTCTTTTACTGGGTTTTGCTGAAAACAGTAAGTAACGTGGATGCAGTTGGTTAGAATTTTGAATTTCAGTATTGTTAGTTTGATTAGAAACTGGAAATTTATGGTATGCGCTTTGTATGCTTTTTGTGTTTCAATGGTAAATTAATTTAGCTTCACGTTTTTTTTTTTGGGCTGTAATTATACATGTTTGAAAACAGACTCCAACTGCATTGTTGGTTTAGGTCAACGAAATGCTAATAGGATGACAGTTATAAAATTTTTGCGCCGTCATTTTGGTCTTAGATCCTTGTGAACTGAATTCTCCTGGTTGATCGATAATGCTTTGTATACTTCATCTTGGAAACACCACACCAAAAAATTAATAGATAATGTATGGAGTTTTTACCAAATTGCTGTTCATAACTTTATTTCCTTTTCAATGGTTGATGGCTGATGGTTGATGGTTGATGGATAAAATTGGAACTTATAAATTTCATTTTCAAACATTTCCTTTTACATGGTTTTCTGCCTCTTATTTATGTAGCAAGTGGCAGAGGATAAATGTGTCCTGAGCAACACTTCATTCTATTAGCTGTCTTTGCATCCTTCAATATAATGTGTCCGAACATTGGATTTAGAATGTACTTGTTTCTAGCACAAACAATCGAATATATTGTTTCAGATTTTGGTAAGAGTTGATTTTAAAGAATTGTGGTTTTAAAAAATGATTTGGGTTTGGGAGTAATATATTAAAAGTGAGTTGAGAAGAAATGTTTTTATTAGGAAGATAAAGTAAAGATTCTTCTGAGTGTGAATGTAGATGTATTTTGTGGGTCCCACATCTTAAATCAATTCTTGTAAATTGAAATGTAAAAATTTTCACTTATCTCAAAATCAATTCTAGCAGCTCCAGAATTGAATCTCACCACCCAAAATTTACCCAAACACACCACTGTTCAATCTGTGGAAGGAATATGCCATTGGATGTTTGGGTCATATTCTTAATAAACTCTCACTTAGTATTTCTTTCTGTTATTATTAGTAACTTCACTTCATTAGGTTCAATTCCGTTCTAATCCACTTAATCATGTTTTCTCCTTCTTTCACGTTACAATTTACATCTGTTTGTTTGCGTGAATACCCAGTGTAACCCAATCCAACTTGCTGTAAGATTATGCATTATTTTGTTGTCTGATTACCCTCCCTCCCATTTTTCATATTGCTACTGTTGGCTGTTGTATATGTCATATATATGCTACTTTTTTGTTTGAGATGGTGATTGTGATCATAATAGTCCATAGCAGGAAATAGTGGCGCTATAGCGGCATAGCAGAGCTGAGCGGCCCTAAACCGCTTTGGGATCTGCATGGCGGAGTGTTTTTAAATAGTGGTTGTAGCAACCGCAATAGCAGTCAAAATAGTGGTCGTAGCAGCTGCTATAGTGGTGCAACTGTGTTGTAAGGCCAAAAATCTCATTTTCACCCTAATAACAAGGCTGTATTAGGGGCTTCTGGGGACAAAGTGGGGATTTCTTCCCCTTTTCAGCACTTTTGAAAAACACTACTTTCCCATTGACCCATTGCTACTAACATGAAACTGTCTCTGTTATGATATTCCTCATTCTATGATATTCAGCCAACATTTATGAAGCACACGTACCCTTTTATCCATTCGAAGTTCATGCTTCACGCCAAACCATGCCATCCTTGTCGACAATGACTTCTAAAATACCAATGTCTTTAATTTTGGTTATTTTTAGGTTTTAGTGTCCTTGTATATGTATAACAATTTTTTTATATCCCATACCAATACCAATAATTTCGCTGTAGTGGCGATCCTGCTATCCGCTATCCTGCTATAGCATTTTCATGGCTGGCCGTTACGCACCGCTATCCAGGATTGATAATTATGATTGAGATGTATTGTGGTAACATTACTTAGTACATTAAAACTTTGCATTCAAATAAGTAACTGTTATATCTGTTGAAAGATTTTTTTTGCATATTTGGCTTCTTTATAGCCTAGTACTTCAATTTTACAAATCTCAGCTTGAAGTAGTGTCTAACTGTTAATAACACGTTAACCCAAATTACATGACATGGTTTCACATGGTTGTTGCTGTATGTTTCGTTTGGAAAATGTCTGAATTGTTTGATATACTAGCAATCTAATACCTATTAAGGATTTTTTTTTACAATACTAGCAAACCTTACCACCTCCACTACATTTAATGAAAACATTCTAAAGGTACCCTCCATTCAATTCAACCACTCATTTATTGTAGTTGCTTCAAACAAGAGAGAGATCGACATGATTAAGGGTATTTTAGAAAAATAAATTACTTTTTTGGTGAAGCCAAGAAAATTAAATGAGGCTAACTAACTTTCTTAATGGACATAAAAGTAGTTATTTTTTGCTTATATTAAAAAACGGAAAGGGTAGTGTACATGGCCTATATCATACTTGAACCATTGCACTTTAAGTCATTTGAAGTCCCATATAGTTTTTGTTCTGATTCCTTAAGTTCAACTCAACCATGTAGGTTGCTGTTCATGTTTATTATTTATTTCTGGTGCATATCATTCTCAGGAGCTAAATGTTGAAAAGTTGATTAGATGCAAAGATTCCTAATATAATAGGAGTTTGGTATCATCTGCCCATATCTTGTGAGGGATGCTACAAGATGAACAATGATTGTCTAGATTTTATACTTTTTTTCCCTGTGAATAAGAACTGATATCTTTTTGACTAATATTGTCTATGCTTGAAATTTACCATGACCGTTATATTTTATTTGCACTGCAGGTTTAGCTGGTGCCACAGCTGACGTCCACTGTTATGATGTCTTGACTAATAAATGGTCTAGGTGAGCTTAGAACTAGATTATTTATTTTTTTGATCCTTTGTCAAGGCTTTAGTAATGCTTAGCCTTATGTACTTCGCTTCAGTAAGTTATAAGGAAATTTCAATGCAGGATAACTCCCTTTGGAGAGCCTCCAACCCCGAGGGCTGCACATGTGGCAACTGCTGTGGGAACAATGGTAGTTATTCAGGTATTTTGAAGAGGTCATCTCATGAATTGGTTGGTTAATTATTTCTTTCCTTTAAAGGATTAGCTTAATTCTCAGTGGAACTCGCATTATAAAACAGGGTGGCATTGGTCCCGCTGGTTTTGCTGGAGAGGACCTTCATGTTCTTGATCTCACTCAGCAACGTCCACGTTGGCATAGGTTAAACTAGTAACCTATCTTTTCCTTCCCCCCTTATTGACATTTGGCTTATACAGTGGGTTCTGAATGTCATGTAGAGTTGTTGTTCCGGGTCCTGGACCAGGGTCACGCTACGGACATGTTATGGCTTTGGTGGGGCAGAGGTATCTCATGGCAATTGGAGGCAATGATGGTAACTAACCAAATGCTACATTGCTATCCCTTTTACATTGTTTGCCTTTGATGTTTGCTCTGAGTTCAAATTTATTGGATGTTACACTTGTTTTATCCCTGCTTTCCAGGAAAGAGACCTTTGGCTGATGTATGGGCCTTGGACACAGCTGCCAAGCCATATGAATGGCGCAAGTTGGAGCCAGAAGGAGAAGGTCCACCTCCATTGATGTACTGCGTCCATGAATTCTACCTTCCTTGATTAATATTATTAAGTGATTCAAATTGAGTGAATAGATTTAAATCCTTAGTTTATGTAGATATATGTTGGTTCTTTAGATTTGTATGTTTTCTTATCTAATTTATTTGTTACCTTCGTTTAACATAGTATCATATTATTATTATTATTATGTGACCCTGGATATCAATAAAGGGGTTGCCCCAAGGTTTACACCCCAGTGGCCCTGAATTTCCTGTAAATTTCAATAGTTCTGCTATGTCAATGTCAAGCATAACATCCCTTGTTTTACTGTTTCTTTGTACATCTGAGCTGGTATACTGGTTGATCGTTGCTTTTTTGTTTCTTTAGTTTGGGAGCTGTTCTACCTTAGAGGACCGCCCTTTGTTGTATTTGCTTTTCTGTTGATGATAAAATGATATTTCGGAGCTTGAGTTGGGCTGTATAACTTGAAGCTTTTCTTATTGTGTAGGGATTTGTTGGAATTAGAAGCAGAATAGTAGAATTCTATATGCTATATTATTCTATATTGGAAAAAGGCTCCTCTAAAGTGAGCAAGATTATATCCATGTTTAAATATCTAATGCAGTAATCGTGATTTTAACCACTGAATGATCTATAGGTGAATATGCCTTGCTCATTTGGAGACAAACTCACTTTGGAGGAGCCTTTTACTTCCCTAGTTTACTTATTATTTTATCAATTCATGATTCATGGTACATTTTGTGTAAGCATTTATGTTTTTTTGAATGAAGAAAGCTCACTACTGCATTTTTTTTTACTCTGAAGAGAGCACTTTACTAGACTGCATATTTGATGAGAAAGCAGAACTTCCATAGTATTTGTGTAAATGGCTATCATTTTGTGCTTGAAGTTTTTACAATATGTGATTGAGTTGTCATTTCATGTTGTGATTTACTTTTGACTAGGTATGCAACTGCAAGTGCACGCTCTGATGGGCTTCTTCTGCTTTGTGGAGGGAGAGATGGCAATAATGTTGTGAGTTATCTATCAAGAATTTTTCACTTTTTTTTCGTTCTATTGATTTGATTTTCCTACAAATCTTTTAATTGTTGCCTGGTACAATTTCTTGCAATTGTCATTATAGAGAGTGAATGCTGTATTGCTGCGTGTCTGAAGACCACACAAGTGATGTATTTATATTATTCAGAGTGATTACATGATTTTACATTAGTGAACCAATGATAAGAAATTCTAATCTACAATAAATACAAATATCCTAGCACTCCCCCCAAGCTGGAGCATATATGTCATATTTTCCAAGCTTGTTACAAATTACAAACTAATCAAACTGAGTTTTTCTATGTGAACATGTCAGCTAACTGATCATTGGAATTGATAAAATTAGTATGATTTCTCAAGAAAGCACCTTGTGTCTCTTACAAAATGGCAGTAAATCTCTATGTTTGGTTCTTTCATGAATAACTTACTGGTTTCATGTAGTTCTGTTAAATTTGTTAGAGATTTTCATGTGTCTCTTGTGAATTGCTTTCTTCTAAACTTCTGGTCATGTTTTCTTTCACCATTCTCTTGCTCAAAATCTTTTATATTACAGCCATTGGCGAGTGCATATGGACTTGCTAAGCATAGAGATGGCCGTTGGGAATGGGCAATTGCTCCTGGTGTATCACCATCTCCAAGATATCAGCATGCAGCGGTGGGGTTTAGTTTCTTTTATTTTGTTATATATTTTCTTAGTTATATATTCCAGGGATCATAGTTTTCTTGTTTGATGATTCTAGGTGTTTGTTAATGCAAGGCTCCATGTGTCTGGTGGGGCTCTTGGGAGAGGAAGGATGGTAGAAGACTCGTCAAGCGTTGCAGGTAATTGATTTTGGTGCTGCTTAAAATTTGTTTTTTATTGGATTTTTGTTTATGCCATGTCAGATCTTGATTGCCTGTATTACAAATGATTTTGGCTCCTTAAATTAAGGAGTGCACTAGATTGTGAAGTGCAGAGGTATAACGATTGTAGTCAAGATCACGAGCTCAAAAAAAGGAGCTCCTATCAACTTGTTCCGACCTAGGATAATAAGCTCATGAGCTTAGTCTTACTTCACCAACGAGAAACGAAAGAAGACTTCCATCTCCAAATTTTACTCAGACGTAGCTCGCTTCTTTTTGGGTGTGAAGCAGTGTCAAACCAAACTACCCAACAAGCATTAGCTCTACAGCCGCACCTTCCCGTACGGCTACCTTGTTACGACTTCACTCCAGTCACTAGCCCTGCCTTCGGCATCCCCCTCCTTGCGGTTAAGGTAACGACTTCGGGCATGGCCTGCTCCCATAGTGTGACGGGCGGTGTGTACAAGGCCCGGGAACGAATTCACCGCTGTATGGCTGACCGGCGATTACTAGCGATTCCGGCTTCATGCAGGTGAGTTGCAGCCTACAATCCGAACTGAGGACGGGTTTTTGGAGTTAGCTCACCCTCGCGGGATCGCGATCCTTTGTCCCGGCCATTGTAGCACGTGTGTCGCCCAGGGCATAAAGGGCATGATGACTTGACGTCATCCTCACCTTCCTCCGGCTTATCACCGGCAGTCTGCCCAGGGTTCCAAACTCAACGTTGGCAACTAAACACGAGGGTTGTGCTCTTTGCGGGACTTAACCCAACACCTTACGGCACGAACTGACGACAACCACCTGTGTCTGCGTTCCCGAAGGCACCCCTCTCTTTCAAGAGGATTCGCGGCATGTCAAGCCCTGATAAGGTTCACTCGCAGGACTGTGATCCTAGGGGTGGAAATGAGGCAAGCTATTCGTGAAATACTCGGGCTCGACTCGTTAAATGTTCACTAAAGCTCGTTCATTTAACTAAACAAACTAGCTTAAGCTTTGAGTTAAGCTGAATATTTTAATGAGCCAAGCCCAAGCTTTATAAGCTTGATATTAAGGGCTCATTAGCAGCTCGTTTATACATATATAAAATAAAGCTTATAATAGTTATAAGCTAATATATAAAAGGTATCGTCTTTATTTCTTTATATAAATTAATTAATAAGTGTATATATATATATATATAATTATTTAGCTTATTGAATTAAAATATTAAATTAATTATTAAATACCGAATTAACTTAAATTAAGAGGAATTATAAAAAATAATTAAATAAACAAGCTTAACAAGCCAAGCTCAAGCTTCTTTTTTCTTACCAAGCCAAGCTAAGTTCAAGCTTATAATTTGGCTCGTTTAAATAAATGAGTGAAGCTTGAGCCTTCTATTTTTTTTTGCAAGCCAAGCCTAAATTTTAGATGCTTGGCTCGACTCGTTTCCACCCCTGCCTGCGAGTTTTAACACCTGAAATGTGCTGCGCACAGCTTGGAATTAGACTTTTGCTGGATCGCCACGCCTACTCGGGAGAACGCGGAATCAGCGGTTTGTATTGAGTTTTGCTTTGTTGCGGTCGGGTCCAGCTCACTCAGGCAAAAAAAAAGAAGACCTAATGTGAACTCTTGGCATCGCGTGATCCTACCCTTCCTTTCGACTCTTCGATATGACTGCTATTTCACTTTTCTGTTTTTTCCTCCATGGGTTTCGCTTTTTTGGTTTGTTCTTCCCTGGTTTTTGCGTTTCTGGTTCGTCTCTTCTCTTGCATTCGAGGCGTACTTCTAGAATTTGAGGCTTGATTGTGGTTCACAACTGAAGGCTGTTTGGCTGCCTGCAAATTCACAAGGCAACGATGCTATTCTATTTTTTTCTTGGTTTTCTGAACGTAAAGCAATTGGCCCCTATGGTATCCTTATTGAGGTTTGGAAATGTTTAGGTGAACAAGGTATCCGATGGCTTACCAAGTTATTCAATAGATTATGAGGTCAAACAAAGAAGATGCCAGATGAGTGAAGGAGTACTTTGGTACCCATTTTTAAGAATAAAGAAGATATTTAGAATTGTGCAAACTACGGGGGGATAAAACTTATGAGTCACACTATGAAATTATGGAAAAAGGTGATTGAGCATAGATTAAGAAAATAGATTGGGATTGCATAAAATCAATTTGGTTTCATGCCAGGAAGGTCTACAGCTGAGGCTATCTATCTCATACTGAGGTTGATGGAAAGGTATCGATGCAAGGAAAGAGATCTACATATGGTATTTATTGATTTGGAAAAGGCATATGACCGGGTACCGAGGAATGTGTTATGAAAGGCCTTGGAAAAGAAGGGTGTTCACATGGCTTATATCCGAGCAATACAAGACTGTATGGCGGGGCAACAAGTGTACGAACCCCTAGAGGTTTACACCAGGGCTAAGCCTTGAGTCCTTATTTGTTTAACCTAGTCTTGGATGTGCTTACTAGGGACATACAAAATGTTATCCCTACGTGCATGCTTTTTGCGGATGATATAGTCTTGATTGAGGAATTGAGGGAAGAGATAAATGCTAAACTTGAGGTTTGGAGGGGGGCTTTAGAATAAAAGGTTTTCGTTTGAGTAGGAGCAAGATAGAGTATATATACACTGCAAGTTTAGCAATAGGCAAGCTGAAAATGATTTGTAGGTGAACGTGGGCGAAGATGTCATACCGCAAGTCTCCAAGTTTAAATATTTGGGATCCATAGTGCAAAGCGATGGGGAAATTGATGAAGATGTCTAGGATACAAGCTGGGTGGTTAAAATGCATCAGGAGTTCTTTGCGATTGGAAAGTACTTACGAAGCTTAAGGGAAAATTTTATTGCACGACTATACTGCCATCTATGCTTTATTGTAGTGAGTGTTGGGCATTAAAGAGACAATAAGAGAAAAAAGTGGGTGTGGCAGAGATGAGGACATTGAGAGGGATGTGTGGCCACACATAAACTACGAATGAGTATACGGAATGATATTGGTGTGACAATTATTGAGGCAAATATGACAAAAAATGGGCTAAGGTGGTTTGGACATGTGCAAAGAAGACCGTTAGAAGCACTTGTGAGAAGAGTTGATAGGATGGTCTTTAGTCCGGTAAAACGGGGTGGGGAGAAACCTAAAAGGACCCTAGGAGAACTCATTAAACAGGGTCTTTTGCTTAATGATATTTCTTGAAAATTGGTTTTCTATCGGGCACAACGGCGTCGCCGTTTGATCCATTTAGCCGATACCACCTAGTGGGATAAAGACTTGTTATTGTTGTTGGTTTTCTGAACCATATTACTTCTTCTCGGCCATTTCTTTTCAGCTTCAACGTGTTTTCTTTTTATTATCATGCCAGCCTGTTTTCTAAACCCTTGTCTTATTCTATTTATATTCTTTCTATTATTTTATCTTTTCATAATCACTATAATAAATTGAGATATTAATTATATAATTTTATAAATTTAGATATTATTATATATTTTCTCTTTTTATTATTCTTTTATTATTTTCTGTTTTCATAAATTGAGATATTAAATATAATAACTGCATAATATCATATAAATTGTTTCTTAATTTTAGTGACATTATTATTTAATTTTTAAATATATTATAATATTTTACATTAAAGTATATTTTTATTTTTTTAGTGGGATCTTACTATTTGTGTTACGATCTCACAGTTTACCATCTTTCAACCCCTCCTCAATCCCTGGTAGGATCTCGGTTTTGACTACATTGGATATAACTGTTATTGGGAAATCAACAATTGAGATTGTGATGAAGTTTATAATTCTGCTCCCTTAACTTTTAAATATACGTTTGAAACTCTACTTTATTATGTAAAGTACATTCCTCACATTAGAGAAACCAAATCCATTGCAAACTAAATTTTGGTCTTTATGCCTTAGCTCTCTATCTTCTTCCTTCACTCGTGTGTGCGCGCCCACGTATTTAACAAAAAAGTGAGTTATTTAATAATATTCATGTGGAAATATGAATTATCAATTATAACTTTTGAGAAATAAAAAATACTTTGGAGTTTCGTTACTTTACTATTGTAGCTACTGTTTGTAGGGTTAGCTTGCTGGTGCCTAGTCGCTGCTGTAGCCTTTAGTTATTTTTTTTACCAATGGTAATTTTTTGTTTTTTTTTTTTTTTTTTGCATTTTAATTATAATTTTTTTAGCAAGATGTATCGTCATTCCAATTAATGCTATGTTTAAAAGTTTTTCCTAATGTTTCTATTTCCTGTTTGTAGTGTTGGACACTGCTGCTGGGGTTTGGTGTGATACAAAATCTGTTGTAACCAGTCCAAGGACAGGTAGATACAGTGCTGACGCTGCAGGTGGAGATGCCTCAGTTGAGCTGACACGGCGTTGTAGGCATGCTGCTTCTGCTGTTGGTGACCTAATTTTTATTTATGGTGGTTTACGTGGTGGTAAGTCATTAACCTGATATTTTTGTGGATTCATGTTAATTGAATGTATTTTTTATTTGATGTGATACGTCAATCGATGTAGTTCATTAGGTGAGCTTGCTTTCAGATGACAGTTTTGTTTTCTGTCTTCGGTTTAAATGTTTTAATTAACTTAATATTTTCTGTCTTTTGTGTTGTGTGGACTTTAAGCGGAAAGTAGAGAATGTTGATGTCCTCTATGAGAATTTCAATAATTCTTCAATAGTGCTAATGGAGTTGGCAGATAGATATTTATGGAATAGCTCAAATAGCATGATCACCACAGCTTTCATGCTGTTGATCAGTTGCAAGTTTAGCCAGGTGTTTTTACAAATGACGTTGACATCACATTTTGAGCGTTAAGAAAGCATGGAGTATTACTTTTCAAGTAGGTTTACTATTGGCTTAGGCTATGGCATGAGTGAACAATCGGGAGAGACTACTTCAATTAACACAGTTGCTAATTCTTTATTTTATCAATTTTTATTGTTGTTGATCTAACACATGGCTAGTCAATCCTTGTTCACCTTGCAAGCTGAAATGCTTGCTCACATTCTCAATTCAAGATTTTATCTGGTGGTGAATTTAATCATCCACTTAATGAGCTGAACTGATCATAATGAATTGAGCTTGTGCTGTAGGACTCTTGCTTGATGACCTGCTCGTTGCTGAAGATCTTGCTGCTGCTGAAACAACAAATGCTGCTTCACATGCTGCTGCAGCTGCAGCTGCATCTAATGTACAAGCGGGACGACTACCTGGACAATATGGATTTGTTGTTGATAGGACAAGGCAAGAAATGCCTGAAGCGGCTGCCGATGGTGCAGTTGTTTTGGGAAATCCAGTTGCTCCGCTTGAAAATGGAGATATATATGCTGATATCAGCACTGACAATGCAATGCTTCAGGGATCTAGGTACAGTAGTTTTTTTATCATCTAATTTGGTGAAGTGAGGGTTAGCCTCGGCACAAAGACATAGTTGCTGCCTTGTGGGGGTCATGGGTTGGGTAAGGCTGTGTACCCTCCTTGGACTCGCCTTGGTGGTAGCCTGATGTAACTGGGTGACCTATATGTATTTAAATATTTAATTTACTTCTAGGGTGAGTCTATTTCCATTCCAACAAGGTTATTGTCACTCCTATTTAATTATTTTAATAATATTTTTATCTTAATACTTTAATTTCATTTGCTATAAGATAATTTTCAAATTAAAAAAATTTAAAAATGGAGTGGCATTAGACATTTTGGACCTCAGCCTTCTTTTGTTTGGCTTTGTCATTCATGTGAAGATCTTTGAACAGGCGAACTAACAAGGGAGTTGAGTATCTGGTTGAAGCCTCAGCTGCGGAAGCTGAAGCTATCAGTGCTACACTAGCCGCTGCTAAGGCACGGCAAGTGAATGGAGAAGTTGAATTGCCTGACAGAGACCGTGGGGCTGAAGCTACCCCTAGTGGGAAGCAAATATTTTCCATGGTTAAGCCTGATTCTGTAGGGTCAAATAGCATTCCTCCTGGTGGTGTTAGGCTGCACCACAGAGCTGTGAGTGATACATTTATTACCAAGGAAAAGTTATGCTTTGTCAAGTCCCATGAAATATTGAAGAACAGTTTTTGTTCTCCGGAATATTCTGCAGGTGGTTATTGCTGCAGAGACTGGTGGAGCATTAGGTGGCATGGTTAGACAGCTTTCAATTGATCAGTTTGAAAATGAAGGCAGGCGGGTCAGTTATGGGACTCCAGAAAGTGCAACAGCTGCTAGAAAATTATTAGATCGGCAGATGTCTATCAATAGTGTCCCGAAGAAGGTACAGTTATGGAAATAATTGAGCACAGGTTGTAGAGTACCAATATTATAAATTGTAACATTTTTAAGCTGTAAATATTGTTTTACCATATCATTAGAAGAATTTGATATCCCTAATAGTGTTGTTTATGATGGTCAAATTCTTTGATAATGTTGCAACACATGATTGTTAAGAGTGAAATTTTTTAGCACCCATAGTGGATCAAAATTATACTTATTAGAAAATAATAGATATTTTATTTAATAATTACACTTCTAAGCAGCTTCTCAGCTTGAACCCATATTGGTGCAGTTTTGCTTATCAAAAAAGAAAAAAAAACTTTTTAATAATGTTGTAACACTTGATTGGATTATAGTGTAAACATTTTTAACACCAATAGTGGATCAACATTACACGATTAGAAAATAATGCATACTTTATTTAATAATTAAGCATTCATAAATGGATCAGCCGAACTGCATGTAATTGGTTTGAAATACATGGACTATTAAATTCTGTCCACTTGATCTATAAAATCTTGGAGCCATGGGTAGGGTTAGGTGCAGACCATCTGTTAATTATGTTCTCGACATCCCCTTTTTTTCATCGCCTAGTTTATCATGCATAACCCTTCTGTTCCTGGCAATATTTTGGATGTGTGGTGTTGACTGTTGTTTACCGTTGAACTCCCCAAGTTTGTTTCATACTTTTTCTGTTAAATCACTAATCATGTTGACTTCATCTTATGTTAGTTTGTTACTCATGGAGTCTGACATTCTTCATAGGTTATAGCTCACCTCTTAAAGCCTCGTGGCTGGAAACCACCTGTTCGCCGGCAGTTTTTCTTGGACTGCAATGAAATTGCAGATCTTTGTGATAGTGCAGAACGGATATTTTCGAGTGAGCCAACCGTCATACAACTGAGGGCGCCGATTAAAATATTTGGTGATTTACATGGACAGTTTGGGGATCTCATGCGCCTCTTCGATGAGTATGGTGCACCATCAACTGCTGGTGACATAGCGTAAGTTTCATATAGATGGTTTTGAATGTCAATGATGGGTACTATTGGGTGCCATTGACAGAGTCAATTGTGGTTTATTTTCTAGCTAGAGCCTCTGGGTTAATAGGTTATTCATCTGGGTGACTAAGCAAGGTGGTCTATGTAAACCACAACCTGCTTTTTATATGTTTTTTGCCAGTGGGTTTTTGCTATGATAATTTTATTTGAACATCTGTGGACTGGACTCCCACTTCAGGGTTTTCCTTTTTATTTTTTATATGCTTAATGCGTTGTTGTGCTCTCATCTCTGTGCACAAGTTCTTGTGGTTGATTGCCCAACACACATTTCATAGATTTTTCATCAACTGTTTCAAATTATATATGTGTGGAAGAACTAGTTCTCGATTCCAGTAGGCTAACATGATCCATCTGAGGTTAGTGTTTCTTGTTTTGCATTGGAATCTGTTAGGGGTATGATTAGCTAGCACCAATGTGTGTGGTTCATGCATTCCCTTTGAAATAATAACAGATGTAAATCCATTGTTTTTGTAGATATGATTGTCTTTCAAAATGCTTTCATTGTGCTCAATGGGGTTTATCCAGGCAGTTTGCACTGGGTAGCGTAGCTTACTATCAAGATTGTTTGATTTAATATTCATAAACAATATTCGTCGTATTCTGATCTGAGTTTATGGTTAAAAACAGAGCAGAGTAAATTATTAAATTCCTCCCCCATAGCCAGCTCGTGCACAATTTTATGTTTGGACTATTTTACTTCAAGTTATTGTTCATTCAATTTTCTCTATTACTTATTTTGTGTAAATGTCTATCAGATATATCGATTACCTGTTCCTAGGAGATTATGTTGATAGGGGCCAACACAGCTTGGAAACTATAAGCCTTCTACTTGCTCTGAAGGTAGTCTAGATATATACGTGTTTCTTAGTGTGTATATAAATAAGTTTGATTGGCATCAGGTTTATGCGTGGTTATGTCAATTTTGCAGGTTGAGTATCCGAATAATGTACATTTAATACGTGGAAACCATGAAGCTGCAGATATTAATGCCCTTTTTGGTTTCCGAATTGAGTGCATTGAGAGGATGGTAAGAAATTTCATTTAGTGGACAGTGGTTTCTTTTCTTTTTGGGTACTCAAGCAACCTTGTAATTTGCTTATCAGGGTGAGAGAGATGGAATTTGGGCATGGCACCGGATAAACCGTCTGTTTAATTGGCTTCCTTTGGCAGCTCTAATTGAGAAAAAAATTATTTGCATGCATGGGGGCATTGGTCGTTCAATAAATCATTTGGAACAAATTGAGAATATTCAGCGTCCAATTACGATGGAAGCTGGATCGATTGTGCTTATGGATCTTCTGTGGTAAGTTGAACTGTATGCTTGTTTACATGTCTGTGACTTCATGTCGTTAAGAATCATGACAGCATGCAATGTTTCTCTAGGTCTGATCCTACAGAGAATGACAGCGTGGAAGGCTTGCGGCCAAATGCTAGGGGTCCAGGGTTAGTTACTTTTGGGGTGAGTGGTTGTTACCTACTTGCCTGTTATTTTGTGAAATGTTCATTATTTTGTTTATTACTCCCTCACCTAAAACAAAAATCACACATATTAAGAAAAGTGATAACATAAATAAAGTGCAATGATTTCTAAACAAATAATGATCTCTTTACAGTTATACCCTTATTTAAGTCAAACTATGCTATCTATATCATTTAAAACTAAACTCAACTACACTTATTAATTACTCTCTCCGGTCCTTTTTATAAGGACCCAACATGACAATTGCGGTTATTAAGAAAACATGTAATTAAGTTAGTTAATATCTTGGGATTTTGGAAAATTATATACTCTTCCATGTTTACCCCTATTTAATGTATTGGGAAGTAGTAAAAGATATTAATTCTTGTAATCAAATTTTGGAATTAAAAAAAGTTGACTCATTATAAAGGGCAAACATGGAAAAGGATAATTAATGTTTGTAAATTTTGATGGAGGGTCTTATAAAAAGGACCACTAACATTGTCTGAAAAGGGTCTTATAAATAGGACCGGAGGGAGTATTAATTAAGGGTAAACTTGAAAAAAACGTAATAAATGTTCTTTGTTTTTGCATTAAGTGCTTATGAAAAGGAACACTAATTCTTCTGTTTAGGTGTTTATAAATAGAAACGGATAGAGCAGTTTCTGAATGATGAGATGAAAAGATGTTAAATTTGGTGAATATATTAATACTGATTACTACAGCTCTATGTGATTGAATTTTATGAATTTAGAATGCTCATGTGTTCCATTTGGTGGTGCTGAATTTTAAAGCATCATTTGGAACTTTTTAAAGCAATTGTACGGTATTTATGTGCTGAAACTTACGCAATTGTAACATGCATGTATTAGACAATTGCTCCCTCCATTTAATTTTACTTGTCATGTTTAGAATGATGACTTATTTTAAAATACTTGTCACTTTATTAAATCAATTAAGTATTAATTAATATTACCCTGGTTTATTATTAGTGTCTCACGTAACTATTTAGTCAACACATCAATATTTTTAATTCCACTAAAGGGGGTATTATTTTTATTGTGTACAATAAAAGCAAATGATGTTTGAACTTGAGACTTAGTATAAACTATCCAAATCGCCCACCACTACTAGGCTGACCCTAGTGGGTAATTAAGGGGGTATTTTAGTAAAACAGCTTTTACTGGTAATAATTATTACACGTAATTATTTCCTTTAACCTTGAATGAAAAATAAAATGAAAAAACAAAGCACAGGGAGTATGTTGGAAGCTATGCTTTAAATTTGAATTTGGAGATAGTAGAACTTATTAGTTCCAGTCGTGCAAGTGCTGTAGCTTTGAGATGTACTGCGCGTACTTCTCAGTTTTTCTCTTCTCCTTTTCTGGTCATAATATTTCCTCTAATTTGAAGATCGCCTTTTATGATGGGTGTTATTTTATTGTTATTGGCACTTGCGTTGTTGGATGCCTTTTCTTAATTTTTAAGCTTATGCTTCACTAAGTGGTTAAACTTGCATATGTGCTATATTATGCTCATCTAAATGGGATTTGCTGTTGCAGCCTGATCGCGTCATGGAATTTTGCAACAACAATGATCTTCAGCTGATTGTTCGTGCACATGAATGTGTGATGGATGGCTTTGAGCGTTTTGCGCAGGGACATTTGATCACACTTTTCTCAGCGACAAACTACTGTGGTATTTATTGCTGGCTTCTACTCTGTACTTCCCTCCCTAGATTATTTTCCCTCTCAAATTTTGGCACTTCCTTGTGGCAATAGGTACTGCAAATAATGCTGGTGCAATATTGGTTTTGGGTAGAGATCTTGTTGTAGTACCTAAACTGATTCATCCAATACCACCTGCAATGTCACCAGAAACGTCACCAGAATGTCATATTGAAGATACATGGATGCAGGTATTACTGCAAATATTTTTCATTAAATGGATGGCACCCTATGTGGGTCTATGTGAATGTTTTTCTCTTTGAAACAACTTTCTAGACTGAAAAAAGCTTTTTGGCAAGATATTTATCATGTTGGGCAAATTGGATTATAATCTTAGATTAAATATTTAATAAATTGAAAGGCTGTTTTAAGCATTTCTTTGAGCATTTCGATTATAATCAATTCTCAAATTTTGTTTTCCCCATATTATCTGTATTTCTTTTAGAAGATATTAAATATTTTTACTATAAACAAATAACTTAAGGAAAATGTTAACAAATGCCCTATTGGCACTTGTTAAGGACATAAAAATAGAAACTTTTTGTTAGGATTGAAAATATTTATAATTTAGAAAGTCGGAAACCAATTCAATGCATCCTTTTAAAGGAAATCCAAACATTAATAGATGTCTATTAATTGCACCTTAACATCTAAGGGCATTGTTTAACAAGACCAACAACTTAACACTATTTTTATTAATTTATCATCCAAAAATGATTTTTGTATACAATCTAAACAGAATAGTTTAAATTTTTTTAAAAAAATTGTACGAACTTACCAATATAAAAATTAATTATATCTTAATTGTAATAAGAATCAATTATACATATAATTGATTATAAGAAAATATATTTTTCTTAGCTAATTCAAACATACTCTGCAGTTTTTTTTTTTTTTTTTTATACATATATATATAACAAGAAAGAAATATATTAATAACAGCACTAGGAGTACTCAATGAAATTACACAAACTGACAGCTAGAGGAAAAGGGTTTTGAATTATCACAAAGACCCAAAAACAGTACAGGGTGTTAGACTCCAAGTGAATTAAATCGATATTGCACAGTTTTATGGGATTACGCTTGCTTTCTGCGTGTTTCTATTCATACAAGCCGTAGAGTTATTTTTGTTATAATATGTTACTACAGGAATTGAATGCCAACAGACCACCAACACCAACTAGAGGGCGTCCTCAAGTAACAAACGACCGGGGTTCTCTTGCTTGGATATAGTGGATCATTAAGAATTCCCCTAATGTGTTCACGCCTTAACGGCTTGTGCTATCGCCTGAATTTCTGGGGTTATGTATATATCACGATGCCATTTTCGGGTTACGCAAACTAGTGATCTCAACACCCTCAGAAAGCTTGAAGGCTCAAGAATTTAGTTCTGGCTCTTGCCACTCAATCAGCAGGCCTTTAGAAGATACGAGTTCTAGAAACAAAGGTCGGTTACCGCTGCTTGGTTCAGTTTGATAAAGCTAGACGTTGCAGCTCTCGTTTAAGCCACCCATTGTAAATTGAGCCATAGGTGTACAGAATCAAGGTCATGGTTGTTCTTTGTCATCGGTTGTCAGTGTTGGCTATTTTTTGTCATTATTTTTTACATATTTTTTCTCATTGATCCTCGGTTATTGTTTGTTTTAAAAAATTTTGTGGGGGGTTCTTTCTTTTTCTTGTGATGATGAAATATATAAATCAAGTATTCCTCGGGTGTCGATGTATCATATAAGTGTTGCCTTGTGTAATTCTCTCTTCCATGCTCTGTGCAATTAATTTTGTGTGAACCTACATATCCTGACACAGAAATATGTGATTTTTTTGGTGTAAGAAATATGTGAATTTCGATGATAGAATTTTGTATTTTGCCTTAAAAGATTACATTACCCTTACAAATTTCCTCATCCAAACACACTCATAGGTTTTGGGTGAATCGAATAATTTGATTAGTTCATCTCATTTACAGCTTTACAGCTTTACAGTAACTGGATAAATAAAGTGAGAAATGTTTTGATGAATACTAAGATTTTTTACAGCATACTTAATGCAACAAATTCTTTAGTTCTTTTTAAGCCCGTTTGTTATAATGAGTACAAGGATGAGCAAGCCTTTGTGAAAATAAATCAAATAAAACATTGATTTAAAATGTGAACATTACTTCGTCATTTTAATAAATCTATGTTTATTTGATCCAAACAAGGAACTAAACACACTAAAATGCTTGAACTTGTGAGCTCAGAACCTAAACCATTGAAGATAAGTGAAAACTGGTACAAGAAAATAAGGAGCTTGAACTTGTGAACTCAGTTTTTCCATTATAAAATTTTAGAAAAGGAAAATAAAAAATAAAAACAGAAAATGAAAATGCAAACTAAACAGCTCCTAAGCTTGGTAGAGAAATGAGATTTTGAAATAATTAAAAATATATATATAACCAGCGTGAAATTGTCAATAATCCTCGGTGTATCACGTTCAATGTCAAGCTTCCAATACCAGTGAAATATAGTTCATTTTCTTTTATGCCTTAAATGCTTGATTTAGTCAAGGTAGAAAAAGTCTTCAAACTCAAATAACACTTACACAAAAACTTACATTTACCTTACTTACATCAAGGTGATAAATGGCGACTTGAACCCATACAACTCTTTTAATATAAAAATAATAATTTAAATTTTAGCAATATATTCTATTAGGGGTTGATCAAAAAGTTAAGAATTTAGTGGAGCAACTTTTACTGCTGGAAATGCTATATGAGTGTATATATACTATTTTGTTCTGTTTGGTTCAGAAAGGGGAAAACCGTATCAGCTCCCATTTTTCTTAGAAGTTTCCCTACAACACTCGTAGTGCTACAATCTTCCATGCTAACCTTCAATTCCTACTTCAAATCTAGTATTCCAATCTTTGTTTTCTCATAAAAACATATTTTATATATTCCCTGAAATTTTATTCCCTTCAAATTCCAGCCATTGTTATTTCTTATCCTGGCATGTTTATTGTCACTCGTTTCCAATTTTATTTTTTTTTAAATATTCTTAATATGGTATAATGCTGGTTAATGCCATCTAATACTACTAATATTATATAATGAGAAAAAATGAAAGAAAATTATTTGGTTTATTGGCTTGTAGCTTGCAGCCAAATACTTTTTTTAAAAAAAAAAATTTGAAAAGTTAAAATGTAAAGTAAAACATTAATTTAGTCCTCTAAAGACTCACCTGTCACCAATTTGATCGTCACAACTATTAGATTTATATGTTGGAATTGATTACTTTACAAAGTAATCAATCCTAACATGTTAATCTAATAGTAGCAACATTGAATTTTGCTTTAGATCCAAAAATATCTTTACAAATCATATAATGTGAAGAAGTTTTGTGAATTGACAATAAAATTTAATCTAAAAAAATTCAATGGAAAAAAAAAATTAATGTATTTTAAAATACAAACATCGACATTTAACGAATTGCCACACAACACCTTGGCAGTCCGTCTTAAATATTTTTAATTTAAAATAAACAAACTTTTAACCAATGTAATGAAGCTATTATTATATAAATATTATTAAGAATAGTTAAATTTTTATCCAAGCCTTTGGATGCTAATAACAACAAGTTTTTATCTCACTATATAGGGTTGGCTACATGAATTACATGACGCCACTGTACTTTATCAAAAATCATATCTATTGTGATATTGTTAATCCGAAGATTTTGTTTAATAAATTCATCTAAAGTCCTTTTAGGTCTACCTTGACTTCGATTTATCGGGCTAACTATCATGCTAACGAATCTTCTCACCGGTGCTTTTAACGGCCTTCTCTGCACATGTCCAAACTATCTTAACCTATTTTTTGTCATCTTTGCCTCAATAGGCGTCACACCGACAACATTTCATATATATTCATTCCTAATCTTATCTAACATTGTTTGACCATATATCCATCTCAACATTCTCATCTTTGCAACTCCCACTCTCTTCTCTTGTTGTCCCTTTAACGCCCAACATTCACTACCATAGAGC
Source organism: Cyamopsis tetragonoloba (assembly GCA_037177725.1). Lineage (NCBI taxonomy): Eukaryota > Viridiplantae > Streptophyta > Magnoliopsida > Fabales > Fabaceae > Cyamopsis > Cyamopsis tetragonoloba. Next base: position 22,007,386 of record CM074122.1, read on the forward strand.
ATTGCTAGCAGTGCGGTAAAATTCTCCTTTAAGATTTTTAGGTATCTTGTGATCGCAAATAACCCCCGAAATCTTTCTCCATTTTAACCACCTTGCTTGTATTCTATGTGTGATATCTTCATCAATCTCCCCATCGTTTTGCACTATAGACCCTAAGTACTTGAACTTAGACACTTGTGATATGACATCCTCTCCCACCTTCACCTCCAAACTATTTTCCATTTGCCTCTTGCTAAACTTGCAATGCATATACTCTGTCTTGCCCCTGCTCAAGCAAAAACATTTTGATTCCAAAGCCTCCCTCCAAAGCTCAAGTCTAGCATTCACCTCTTCCTTCGATTCCTCAATCAAAACTATATCGTCCGCAAAAAGCATGCACCTAGGGATAACCTTTTGTATATCCCTGGTGAGCACATCCAAGACTAAGTTGAACAGATAGGAACTTAAAGCTGCACCCTGGTGTAGCCCTATTCTAATAGGGAAGTCCTTAGATTCTTCACTAGGGATCCACACACATGTAGTTATCCCATCATACATGTCTTGTATAGCTCGTATATAAGTCATGTGAACACCTTTCTTTTCTAAATCCTTCCATAATACCTCCCTCGGAACCCGGTCATACGCCTTTTCCAAATCAATAAAAACCATATGTAAATCTCTCTCCTTGCATCTATACATTTCCATCAACCTCCTTAGAAAATACATAGCCTTTGTTGCTGACCTCCCAGGCATGAATCTAAATTGGTTCTTCGCAATCCAAGTCTCTTTCCTTAATCTATGCTCAATTACCTTTTCCCCTAATTTCAAGTGTGACTCATAAGTTTGATTCCCCTGTAGTTTGCACAATTTTGAATATCTCCCTTATTTTAAAAAATGGGCCAAGACACTTCTCCTCCGCTCATCCGGCATCTTCTTTGACCTCATAATCTCATTGAATAATTTGGTAAGCCACCTAACCCCTTGGTCGCCAATACACTTCCAAACTTCAATTGGGATACCATCGGGGCCAACTGCTTTGCCGTCATCCATCCTTTTTAAAGCGTCTTTTACCTCTTCGAATTGGATTCTACGATAGTGGCTCAAATTGGATTCGTCTGCTTGAGTTTTCAACTCTTCCAAATTATAAATTGATCCTTGTTCATCATTAAAAAGCTTGCAGAAATAATTCTTCCATCTCTCTCTGAATATCCTGGTCTTTGGTTAAAGTATTTCCTTCTTCGTCCTTAATACATCTAACCTGATCTAAATCTCTAGTTTTTCTTTCCCGATATTTAGCTAGCTTGTAAATCCTTAGCTCTCCTCTTTTTGTTCCCAATAACTTGTCAAGTTCTCCGCATTATTACACTCAGGTAAGGCCTTAAAACACTCATTCTTGTGCTTTACTTTCTTTTGCACATCTTCATTCCACCACCAAGATTCCTTATCTCTCGGACCAAAGCTTATGGATGCTAAGAGGGAAAAAAATAGTAATGGTTAAGTTAAGAAAGTCAATGTTAAACTAGAACTAGAATAAGTTGATTGTTTCAACAAAAAAAAACATTCTTAGGAGAAAATTCCCCAATTGTAGTTTTACTACCTTAGGGAAATTTAATAATTTAGTTCACAAACAAATTTCTCCGAGTGAAAACCACTAGTACTATTTGTGCTGAATTAAAAATAAAAAAAATAAAATAATACTGTTGATATACAAAATGGAGCACAAGATGCTTAATTCATGGTGGACAAAACAGGACAAGTAAAAAAAGCAAAAGTTCTCTCTCTCTCTTTAGACCTATGACGAGAAAGTGGATGTATTACTTACAACAAAGTGTATGTTACTACAGAAAATTAAAGGCAGTGAGTAACACGTGAGAGGGAGACGAAACTAGCCCCAATTTTTTGAGAGTCAAATATGAAGATTAAGTAATTTAAAATTTTTGGAGAGGCTAAATTGTTGTGTAAATAATTTTTTTATTTTATAAAATTATATATAGATATTAATATTTTTTCTTCGTGAGAGCCTTACAGGTAACACTATCCCTGATTAAGAATATAATGTATTGAAAGCTAAATCACTCTCCATGTTAATTAATTGTTTAATCTTTAAGTTTATATTGTTCTGTTTTCTGTTTGTAAGTTGTCATACCCCACCCACAGAATAAATTATATCATTTCAGTTGAAGTTGATGAATGATGATGCTGTCATCATCCTGTATATATATTTGATCAAATCATTAAAAAAAGTGATGATGATGTTGTAATTTGTAAGAAATTGAAGAATTTTTGTTTTTATTTTTCAAGACCAAGCTAAGGGATGCAACCTTACAAGATGATGATGATAAATAAATTTATCATTAATCATTAACCATTGACAATTCTGATACATGGAGCACTTATCTCTGCAATTTCATGTAGGACTAAGATAAATCCTTGGCGGCAGTAATAGTAATAATTTTGATAAATTAGTTGGTGTTAGAGAATTTAAATAGCAAGAACATAAATATAATAAATAAATAAATAAATATCCGTTGCCCTTTTAAATAATTTTGTAGGATTGAGTGTGTATTAGTCATTGTCCTAACAAACTAGTACTAGTAAGAAGAGGCAAAACAAATCAAGGAGTGATCATAGTGTTCCCAAAAAATAAGACCAATTAGTTAGGACAAGACCTATTCTCAATCCCCATTGGCTTATATATATATATATTACAAAATTAAAGCAAAGAAAGTTGAAAAGCTAACAAATAAAGCATGATAATTTAGAGACAAGACAGTCCAACAACAAGTCAAAGATGAGCTAAGATTACATTTTGTGTATGCATTTTAACCAATAGCAAAAGAAATACACATAAAATATATATTATATAATGATGATGATAATAATACAATAATAACAACACTGTTCAAGTAAATTCTCTGATCATACAAATAAAGTATTCTCTTCTCTTTCTCTCTCAATCTCAATCTCAATCTTGCACTCACTATCCTTTTCTTTTATTTGACTACACTAAAGAGGTGGAGATAAAAGGATGGAGCAATAAATAGTGCTTTTGTTTGAAGCAATTGATTTTTGGATTAGAAAAGGGTTGTTATTTGTTAATTAATTTTAATTTTGTTTCATGACTCAAGAAGTGGCTATGCAATAGGGTTCCCAAAAGAGGAATGACCTTCTAGAATCCTTGCAACTCTTCAAATTGTGAACCAAGTAATCACCATTCTTCCCTCTAAGCACCAAAAGTTGTTGTTGCTCATTTGACACTATGAGCTTGTTGTTGTTGTTGCCATTGTTGTTCATCACTTGATGATTTTCAAAAGGGTTGTTGTTGTTGATATTAGGCTTTGGAGATTTTGATGATGGATTGGATCTCCAATAATACTCATAAGCATTGAAATTGAAAGAAGAAGGTGATGAAGGAATCAACCTAGTTACCCTTGGTGGTAAAGATTTTGCAATTTGACTTGTTTCTACTTCCACTTCCACCACATTCACATCCACTTCATTGAATTCCTTTGAACACCACTTTGGATTCTTATTCACTAACCCAATTTGCTTGTCGTTATTCATCATCAATGTCAAACTTTGCACACTAGCTACCCCACTTGACATTAAAGGTGATTCTTCCATCACACTCTCTTCAGATTCCTCTGTTTCTTCTTCTTCCTCTTCGCCGTCATCTTCGTTTTGTTCTTTTTCTTCTTGTTGGTACTCTTCGCCGTCGAACTCGAACCCTCCGCCGAAGTACTCGTCTTCCTCCTCTTCCTCCTCGGCTCCGCCGTCATTCTCCTCCTGCTCTTCCTTCTCGGCGAAAGTGAGCACGAGGCGGCCGTCTTCGCGCTGAACAGAGAAGTTGTTGAGTGAAGGAACAGAGACAGCTTCGAGGACCAACCTTCCATTGTCGCGGCGAGAACGCATGTGAACCGATGAATTCACGCCGGTTTGGCGAGAGAGCGAAGGAAGTGGTGGAGGAAAAGAGCGTGGTGGTGACTTTTTTGTATAACTTTGCCTTGGAATTTCCAATTCTTCTTCTTGTTCCACAAGTTTCTGCTTCTCTGTTTCTTCCTCTGTTTCCTCTGTTTCCCTTGTTTCAGAAGTGGGGGAAGACGAGGGAGAAGGAGAGAACAACAACCCATCGGAGCCGGTCTCGGATCCGAGACTCTCGGTGCAGATTTCAAGGCTCTTCTCACTCAAAGAGCTCTTGGACCTTTTCACAAGAGGATGAACATAAGGAGTAGCAGGAAGTGAAAGAGACTTTGAGATTTCATTCTCTTCTTTTCCCTTCAAGGAAATGATTGAACTCCAAGTATCCAATGCTGCACCTGATTTTTCTTGCTCCTCTTTCTTGTTCCTTTGGATCGAGCTCCAAATCTGAAGCCTCTCAGCTTCCAACTCCTTGCTTTCATCATCGTCCTCTTCTTCAGAGGACGATGAGTCAGCAACGGTTTTGGGCTGAAAGAGTTCTTCAGACGAACCAATCTTCTTCATTGAAACAGAAGAAGAGTTTTGAGAAAGCCATTTCTTTGAGGACATGTCTGCTGACAAAGTTCTCCTAAGAGAAGAACCAGAATTCAAGTTTGGTTCAGCTTCACACCCCAAAATTGTAACAATCCCCTGTTTCGGACTCTGCATCTGCATAAGCACACTTTCTTCATCTATTTTCATAGACACAGAAAAGCCTTGTTGGTTTTGAACGTTGTTGTTGCTCATAAAAGCTGACATAATAATAATCTCCAATAATAAACCCAAAGGCTAAGGAAATTCTCTTAGCTGCACAAAACAAATGAAACAAAATTCAAAATTCAGAACAGAACTTGATAAGCTAGCTAAGGAAGACACAACAAAATAGTGCAAAAAACTAAGGAAATTCAAGTTTCAAGGCTGAGCCAGGTGGTAAGTGACATGCATGTGGGGTTTTGGGAAAGCAACCAGTAATAATAATAATAGAGCAATAATAGTTATTGGAAAAGTGGAAAACTCAGATAAAGTTTAGTTGTGTGTGTTACTAGCTGTCTTTCACTCAGAATTAGAGTTTTACAGCACTAACATTTTCAACAGATGTTACCGAGGTAAAATTTAAACTCTCATTAGTATTATTCTATAATTAGAATTGATATTAGTTTTCACTCGATAGCATGTGTTGAACATGTTACCAAGCTAAAACTCTAATTCTGACTAAAGAACAATACCAACTATACAACAAACTCATTCTAGGTTTAGTGAATGAAAAGAAATAAATAACTAGAAAACAAAAATGAAATTGGAATTGGAAAGAAGTGAAATTACCTGAAGCAACTAAACAGCATCCAACAGAGGTCTAAAGAGAGACCACTGGGGAGTGCAAGTTGCAAGAGAAAGAGTGAGAAATAGAAGAGATTAATTTATGAAGTGAGAGTGAAAGTGTGAAATTGGAATGAATGAAGAGTTAGTTTTGTGGTTGATGGGGGAATGCAGAGAGGAGAGGAGAGGAATGAGGGTATTTGTAGGGAGCCAAAAGCTTTAAAGAACCAAGTTCAGTGGACCCCTCTTTAGCACCACCACCAAAAAAATAAAATTAAAATAAAAAATTAAAAAAAAGAACCCCTCTTTATTGTTTCTCAGTTTTTGCCTTTTTAAAAAAACTTCTATCCCCTTATTATTATGGACACAGGTTTGGGTGGATGGATTCTCAAAATGATAATGTCATTATTTCAAGTAATAAATTAAATGAATTCATGCATGTTGCTATGAAATTTATCTGCATGTTGTCCACTCTGTATAGATAGAATCCTGTAGTTTACCATCATATATTTATATATGTATATATAATATAACCACACATCATTATTTTTAACTTATTTTTACTGATTTCAAATTTAATTTTTAGTATATCTTAGATTTTGTGTTTGTATCTATCTTCTAAAAGTTAAAAGAGAATTTTCATATCATTTATATAGTCATTGACGTTAAAGTTAGAGAGTATAGCTTAATTCCCTCAACTTAAAAAATTTATAAATAATATTATGAATTTTAAAATTTTGCACCCTCTCAACCTATATTTTAGAATTATCTGAACTCAAGTTTTTATATTTAACTTCTTAATTTTATAATTTTATATTTATTATATCATTAAATATTAACTAAAATTCATTCAAAACTTTTTCAAAATTACCAATTTTTTTATTTTTCATTTTTCTTTACTTTTATTTTCAAAATCTTTTATTTTTATTTAAGTTGCACCCTTGCTTCCGAGTCCAAAATCCACCACGGTATATATTATATAGTAGTCATATACCAGGGATATTTTTGCATTTTTCAAGTTTTGCGCCTTTGTTTTAGATTTTTTATGGTTTGAAGTTTGTGCTCTTTTTTAAATTTTTTTTTTAGTCTAGTATTTTTTTTTAAGATAGATTTTGATATCATCTAAAATTTTAGGTAAATTCTAATAACTCTCTTTGAGGTTTAGAAAAATTGTATTTCATCCCATTTTTTTAACCGTTGACTATTAATTACTAACTTAGCTAACATTTTTGTCGATCTCATCTGTCACATCTACAAATATGTCCATTTGTTTATTTTAAAAACTATTTTTAAGGTTGATGTAGCAAACTGGTGAGACAAAAACATTATTTAACTGGTATACTGCTAACGTTTCTGTCATATCAGTTTATCACATATGCAAGTTCTGGACCCTCCATTAAAATTAAAAATTATTTTTAATACTTATATGATAGATTGACAAATAAAAAATACTAGTTAACTGACCAAATGGAATAAAGTACTAATTTTGATAAAATTTGGGATGAAGTGTTATTTTTCTAAATCTTAAAGAGATTATTGCAATTTACGCTAAATTTTATGTTTTAACTAGATTTCCACATCAGTTACACTCTACTGTATACATAGCGGATATGAAACTTTATATAAATGCATTAAATTCTTAAAATTAGAGGTTTATCATTATTCTAACTAATTCGAATATATAGGATTGCATGTCTCCTGAAATTTGTGATCTTTAAGAAATATAAATAAAAAAAAAGGAATTTTTTGGGGGGAGAGAAAACAGGAGGTTTTGTTTTAATTTGAATATTAAATTAAATATTAACAAGTGAGGGCTCACATTTTGATTCTCTTACATCAAAGACACAGTTGGAGAGTTGGATCAGAGTGTGATATCATACTATATTAAGGTTTGTTCATTTTTTGTTTTTTGAGTGGTTAAAAATTTAAATTAAAAGTATTCTTATTGAAAAGTATTTAATAAATTTTATAGTTATTATACAATAAATAGTCTATTTTATGATATTTTTACTTTTTATACTTTTAATCTTGTGATGAATAATGCATATATATATATATATATATATATATATATATATATATATATATATATATATATATATTAATTCTTACACCAATCAATAACGATAGATCGAATTATTTTTTCTCGAAACCTACCGTTCGATTGAAACTACTTATCGTATAGATCATCTGTACAAAATTTGATATCAATCCGAGATCGTTTAATACTCCATCAACGCACTAAAAAATTAACGTAAAATATAATTTTAAAAATCGTGAAAAAAATAACCGTGTTGATGGAGTATTTAATGATATTGGATTTATGTGAATTTTTGTACACATGATCTATACAATAAATAGTTTCAATCTAACGGTATGTTTCGGAAAATAAAAGCTTCGATCTATCGTTATTGATTGGTGTAAGAATTGGTGTCAAACCAACTGGTGTCATTTGATTCTAACTCATATATATATATGATTAAGAAAACTCATACATAAAACTCTCTTTTGTTATAAGTGTTTAACATAATTTAAGAACAGTAGTTAATACGTTAATTTTAAAAAAAGTTATTGCTGTTTTATAATTCTATTTATAATTAAATGTAATGGACTATTAGTAATAATTTACTCGAATAAATAATGATAAAATTTTAAAAAAAAAGTTAATAAATATTTCAAAAGGAAATAAGAATTTTTAAGTAGGGAAATAAGACGCTTGAGACTGAACTTCACTTATCATCAACTCTTTAATCATTTGAAACTCATGAACAACTTCTATCAACCTACTTAATTTGATACTTAAGCATAAAAACCACAAATCATAATATCTTTATGACTTGATTCTTAGATAAAGAGTTTATATTTTAATCTCTTAACCATACATTCTCTATCTAGCATGAAGAACGCACTTAATTAAAAGTAATCAATGATCCCGTGAGCCCAGCACAGTTGGTGTGTGTGGCAGGGATATAAATAAGCGGTCTAGTGTTTGAATTCCAGAATTCGCATTCCCCCTCCCCTGTGGTAATCCCGCTCCTGTAGACCAAAAAAAAAAGTAATCAATGACATAAAAGCTATCTCTAGACTAACATCTCATTGAGGTTCCTACTCAAAATCCATATTTTGTACTAATTTTCATTCAATATAAAATCAAAACAAATGGCTCAAGATGATCAAACTTAAACCAAACACACAAAACAGAATAGAAACCCGAATTAAATAGATAGAAACAAAATTACATAAGTTCAAAGAGTAAAGAGTAACATAAGTTACATTCAATTCTAAGCTGAAAATGTCTAGCTTCTCATTCTAAGAGAAGAACACCAAAGAAAAGAGAAGAAGAAGCTATATCCAAGCATGAGAACTTAATTCTCACTAAGTTACCCAGATCTTACGAGAGTCTCTCTCTAAACCTAAGTGTATTTCTCTGGCTGAACTCCTAAAAAAATGAAAGAAACAAGTACTTATAGTGACACCGGACGCAGGACTGGCGCTTAAGCTCCCATTTGGGTGCTAAAGAGCCCTTACAAAACCCTTCAACTTCAGACTCTGGCACTTAAGCACCATTCTCGGTGCTTAAGCACGACATTGATGACTGATGGACTCCCTTGTGGCGCTTAAGCGTCCATTTCAGCGTTTAATAGCTAGCTCCAAAAACTGGGCAGTGTCTTCAGCTCCTTCTTCTTCTGAGGCTTAAGTGTTGCTCCTCTAGTGCTCCTATGCTTTTCCGTTGTTGTTCAAGCTATCCAAATATCTTACAAACATGCTTTAAGTGATATATTAAGGTAGCGTTTGACAGATGTGTTTAAAGAGTACCGAACATGACATTGTGTATTGTTTCATATTTGGTACGTCAGTCAAGAGGAACGAAACATGACACTAAAGCAAATGAACGGGACAGATTGGTTCATTGAAAATGGTGGAACGGAAGAGAACAAAACACATACAGAATAATTATCATTATTTTCATAGACATTTTTTTATTAACAAAATAATATTATATTTAAATTCCTTAAACCTTATATTATTTTTTTTGGACAAAAAAATATTTTTAAAAATATTTTTTTAAAAAAGATTACATAATAAAATATATTCAACATAATTTATATTTAATAATTAATTTTAAAAATATATTTAATAATTATATTTATTGAGAGAAGTTTATATTTAATAATTTATTTTTTTTCATAAAATACTAATAAAAAATTAATATATTTTAAAATTATTATTTAGTTATACTCATAGTTTTTTAAAAACTAAATTAAAAAAATATACTATTTTATTTTTTCTTTAATTTTATATTTTCTATCGAGTAAAGTAAAATTTTATATGTATTACAAAATTTATTTTTTTTTATATTTTAATCCGCACTAAATTCAAAATAATACATATAATCATGTTCTCTTCCATGATCACCAAACACCGTAAACAGTTCTTCCATTTTGTTGAATTCCTCATAAAGTCAATCTTCAAAGAAGAAATCTGCTAGTTAATGGTGTGTCATTATCTTGTGTTCTATGTAATCATCATCCAGAAAATTCTTTGCACTTGTTCCTCCTGTGTCCGATTTCAAGTTTAATTTGGAGAAAGGTTCTCTTGTGGAATGGTGTTACTTCGGTTCTCCCCTCTTCTTTGGAAGCTTGGTTTATACAGTTCAGGAGTTTTTTTATTGGCAAATTAGGCAAGAAAAGAGGACTCAATATATGGTTGTATGTAACCTGGTCTCTTTGGTTATGTAGAAATGCAATTATTTTTAAGTCTGAACTTTTGGATGTCCTTCTTATTATGGATTAGATTAAAACTAGATCTTGGAGCTGGTTCTATGCTAATGGGGGGAATGCTTGTAATTTTTTTGATTGGTGTAATTACCCTTTAGGGTGTTTGAAAGGGTAATGATTTTGTTTTCCTCATATTTACGGTGTAATTTTTCTTGTTTAAGAACATCTTGTACTCAATCAAAGTTCAATATATTTTCTTGGCTTGTAAAAAAAAAAAAAACCTAAAAATGCAACAACTTATTTGAATTACATAAAATTTCTTAAGAATTAACAAAGCACAGAAAGTTTTTCACATAAAAATCATATTTTTAAGCATGTTAAGCGTAAAAAAATAGAGAAAACACATAATAAAACACGCTTATCACTCACATACACACTCTTTGTTAGTCCTTCACTATACTAACATAGATTTCATCAGCATTCACATGCAGTCCAATGATAGGTACGTCACACCCATCCACCTATCATTCGAAGTATCATTTAACTTATTTAGAGTATAAAACATAAATCAAAACATAAATTTTATTTTCTGCAAACATAAAAAAAATCCGCACTACAACAATCACAATATACATCGTAATTATTGCATTAATTACAATCGCAATTGCAACCACAGTTTAAAATTAACCTTTACTAAGTTAAGTATATCACTTTTTATTTTTTAAATAATGGACATTTTAACATGATAGACAATAATAAACATGTCACTACTTATGTATGGATATATAGTTGCTGCATATGTCATCTGATGTGTTAACATTCTAGTGACTTTCTTGAAGTTGTTCACTTCCTTTTTTTCACTTTCTTTGAGTAAAAATCCTAAAAGCATATAGGTAATAATCACCTGATTCAGTGACATAATTTTCCTTTTAATCAACTAATAATAGTGCGTAAAAGCTGATCATCTACATTACATAAAAGTAAAAATCACCCATCACTACTAATAACCGCCCCCTCCACCCAAAATGAACAAATAATAATATTGAGGGTTTTTTTAATCGATGTAATATTGTATAATATTATACAGATTAAAAAATTAAAGATAAAAAGAAAACACAATATTAATAGTATGTCAAACACAATAATATATATTTTTTTTTATAGATATATACATACTCATCACAAACACATATCCTAACATAAATCTCATAAATCACTACTGTCAAGATTTCAACCTTGAATTTTCAATCTCTCAATTCTCTGATCTCCGCTGTACATATTAAGAAATTCAATTAGAAAACTTTTTATTGGATAACACAAGAGTAATTCAAATTTATGATGCAATAAATATTTATTTTTAAAAATTTAATTTTAAATTCTTAACATGCAATTTTGTACAAGATTAAAAAAAATCCTAATAACGTTATATAATTTTTTTATAAGCTAATAATAACATTATATAATAAAAATAAAAAATGAAAAGAAGCATAAAAGTGATCATGGAGGAATTGCCAATGAGACCATGACAAGGAAAGTGATGAGGTTAAAAGAAAAACCTAATTAATAGCATTATTATATATTATATTAAAAATAAAAAAGTGATTACTCTAATTTGCATTACTAAATGGAGAAAAAGCAAGGCTAGGATGCACACAAGTAAGGTTACGAATTAGGTAAGAGTGAAAGCGACGTTTATTGAGTGAAAATGGCTTAAGAAGGAAGCAAAGGAATCAACTTTATCATTGGCGGCTACAAACCCACAACTCAATCCTTTAGTGCCTATTTGGATACTAATTTAAATTGAGCAAAAAAATAAAATAAAATTGAGAGGCCAAAAAGAAGTTTATAAAAAATCAGAATATATTTGACTAATTTTTTAATTTGGAATTTTTTTCATTTTGTGTTTAAGAAAAGAAAGTTTGAAAAAAGAAAATGTTATCTATTTTTTCATTTTTCAGTTTGGTAAAGTAAAATGACAATTTACTACTTTATCCTTATTTATCTTATTTGATTTACTTCCTTCAACAATTTTTTTAAAATTATAAATAATGTTTTTTTAGTAATTTTGTATCTAAAAGTACTTCTATCTTTATTTATCCAAATAAATTTCATTCTCTTAAACTTTATTCTCCCAAAATTCGTTTTAGCCTTAAGCCCTTATACACAAAAATAGAGAAGCATGCATTATATATATATATATATATATATATATATATATATATATTATTGAAAAATTCACTTAAAATTATAAGTTAATCATGTTTGATAAAATATTTAAGTGATTTTTTCGAGATTTTTTTTTATTCCCACCTTAAAAGGTGGGTATCACTTACCCGAAAAAGTAACTAAAACTCACTCTTGTACCCAGCATTCCCTTAATTGCATGTTTATATAATTTTTTTTTGTTTAAAAAAACAGTTATTTTTGGGTGACAAGAAATTCGTTGGGTTAACCTTTGCTTCTTGAAGCCAAGAGCTTGTAACTCAAGTGGCATAAGGAGGAGCTTTTTGAACCGAAAGAGAGAGATTCAATCCTCGATGAAATAAAATTAAGAATAAATTTAGTAGTAATAGTGTAGTGTCAGATTGTGTATTTGGCCAATAAAAAAAAACTTTGCTTCTTGTAGCAATTGGTCGAGTAGTTGTCTTTAACATTAGTTACTCAATTTGTAGTTATGAATTATTCACGGAATACATGAGATGAAGTTAAGCTTCAATTGTTTTTGTAAGGGTGTGTTTGATATTAAGGCAGTACAGTAGTGTTTGATTTAAAAAATAGTCATATAGTAATTAGTATATTACAAATTTTGAGTTACATGACAATATAAAAATGAGGAATTTTGTTATTAAAAAAATTATGGGACAAACTTTTGTACCATGCATAAAATTCTAAAAAAATTAAATACTTTTACACAATTCTTCCACTAATTTACTATGTATGATAGTTTCTTTTCCTTAATTATACATTGTTTTTTTTGTTTGTCATGGTTTCTTTTATTTATATATATATATATATATATATATATATATATATATATATATATATATATTATGGATCAGGATCAAATGACATCGGCCATAACTTTTTATAAACATTGAATCTTACTAATTCAACCATTAAAATGAAAATTTATATGGGATAGATTAACCTAACAAAATTTTATATCGTTTGAAATTTGTTTCATTTAAATAACACATTTCGACGTAAAACATGTTATTTAAAATATAAATAAATTTTACTTCAAGATTACATAGCTATATCCAAATAATTTAAAAATTAGTATATATGATCTTTATGATAATATCACATAATTCAATGATCGGATTAATAAAATTTAATGTTTATAAAGATATAGCCGATGTCATTTTACTAAGTTTGACACTTGATGTCATTTAATCTTGACCCATATATTATTATTATTATTATTATTATTATTATTATATATATATATATATAAACCAAAATTTATTAAAATATAAAAATATAATTTTATAATAAATATGAAATAAAAATATTATAATATTATATAGTAATATTTTATACAATAATATAAAAATTGTATGAAATTTAAAATATTATAATAAAATTTATGTTTTACTTTTTATTCGTGCATACACATTAACCAACAAACAATATATGACACAATAAATTATGTTGTAACTTATTAAATTGTATTATGCTATATCACTTATAATGTTCTTAGACATGTATCAAATGCACCCTAAATGACTTTGTAATAGGAAAGCTTAAATAATTGTTATATAGTTTTGTTATGCTAAAGGGGATTATGAATTTGTAAATAGGTGAATATTTCTTATACTCTTTTTTTTTTTAATATAATAATATATAATGTATAATGTATGTGGAAACAAATGAACGCTCGTCACGTCATGATTATGGGACCCACTTTGAGTCACTGTTATAAATAGTTAGTTAATTAATTTGCATTTGTTCGTTAATTAAAAAAAATAAAAAAATTGCATTTGTGCTTTGTGGAAAGTCATGTGCCTTATTCATAAATATGGCCAAAACATGCACCCACTAAAAGGTGATGATGTTGATCAATAAAAGCAAAGAAGTATAAATATAGAATAATACCATACGAAATATATACCAAATAGCATAAACAAAATTAATACTATACTAATGAATTTTTATTATTTTTATGAATATTAATTAATTAATTAATATTATTAATGAATGTATATTGAAATTCGAAAGCCAACTGCCACAAACCGAGGAACGCAAAGAAGCTAATTAGATTCGCTTTGTCTGCCTATAAATAAACTATAAATAAATTAACTATAAAAAGCATTGCCACTCAACCCTATAAAGCTTATCTACTATGTTCAACGCTATATATATAGCTATTTTTATTTTATTTTATTTTATTTTATTTATAATTTATAATTATTTTTTAATTTAAGCCAGATGCCACTACTTCAAGATATTTACTTGGCAACTGGCAAGCACCATCTAAATACTCGATCAATATTCAGTTTCATGTCATGCCTTATTTTGTTTTTTGGTCCAAATCAAATCCACCAACAATCAAAGTTAGATCAACTTTTTCCACAAATTCTTAATAAAAGTTACCTAGAATCGCACAAGGTAATTAAACTTTTAACTATTCATTGAAACAACAACTGATTTTTTAATGTAATTTATAATAAATATAAGTTTTTTTTTTTGAAAGATATTGTTATCATTTAATTTGTATTTTCGGACTCATCATCATTTGATTTTTTTTTAAATTGTTAATATATAAATGACATAATTTAATTAGTAAATAACATATATGATAGAATTTTACATTATAATTATATAATATTTTTTAATGTGTGTATAAAAAATTTATATATACACATGATCAACTTTCATTGCACTTGCACCCTTATGATTATTCCGACTTAATTAATTAATAACCCAAAAATGGAAGGGTGATCTTAAAAATTGATAGATAAGGATAGTTGGGTACCAAATTCGGACGAGCAAGATATAATAAGCACATTTGGTGGAGTTTAAGCTTTGCTATATCTTGAAGTTCAAATTTCAAATTAAATTCTGATCATTCATTGTTTTAATATATATATTAAACAAAATAAAGAAAGAATCACATTCCAAGTATTTAGGGTGTGAAAAGGATAAAGAGATCTCAAAATGATGAGGTCAGTTAATTAGGCTCTCATCAAGGTTATAGACTTATAGATAACCGCAGGATATAAGATGATTTTCACAATAATATTTTTGTGCTCATTTTAACGAATTCCTTTAGGTCAGTTTTTAGTTGCTCATTATTAAGGAGTAAATTTGCTCCTTTATGTTGTATCATGTAATGGAGGAGAACATGTTTTACTTGTTCCCACCATGCACATTTTAACGTTATCTCTTTTTTTTTTTATCGGTAACATATACTTACACACATTTTTTATAATAAATTTTCACCATCAAAGATTGAAGTCTTAACCTTTAATCTCTCAAGTTTTAAAGATTTAGTACATGATCAAGTGAGCTAATATCCATAGTCTAATGTTATCTCGTATAAATTGCTAGCTAGCCACGAGTGAAATAAATCCTATCTAGCTAGCAGCAAAGAGTTATTCATTTTAGATGTGAAAGATCAGAATAAGCTACAATCACAGAGTATATTATTCTTTTTTTATGTGGATGATGAGACTAAGATGCAAACCACAAAACATATTAAGAACATCCTACCAAATCACAGAACATACTACGAAGAAAATAAGATAAAATAAGAACACAATTATTACACGAGTTTAACACTATATGAAATTTTTTACAATACATAAACTACTCTCCTGAACCATGCCTTAGATTTGACGACGCTCCCTGAACTGAGGAGAATCCTTGGAGTTGCGATCAAACACTAATTCAGTTGTTTTGCTTTTAACCAGTTTCTTTGAAAGCGAACCGAGGAAGGTGCATTTTTGTTGCCAGCACCATGTCGCGATGTGCTTTGTGCGCATTTGATCTCTAGCTAAGGGAAAGGTATGGAAAGACAATCTGGCCACAACCACCATGCCATGATGCCCTCCGTTGGCGTTTGACCAGTTCACGTTTGCCTTTTGTTCTCCATAGAGCATAAGGTAGAGGGAAGAGGGAAGATAGGAAAGGAAATTAGAGTAAATGAGAGGGTAGGATAGTGAAGATACAAAGCAGAGGGGAGAGAGGTTTGAGGGAAATGTGAGAAATGAGAGATAAAGGAGATTAGAGGTACAAATTAGGGTTTTTGTGAGGAGGTAAGGAGGTGGCCAATTGTTCTAGAAGCAAATCGAAGAAGAGGGAAAGGGGGATTAGATCAAAGAAGAGAGGAAGATGCAATATTAGGGTTATGAGAGTGATCACTATTTTTTTAGTCTCATTGAAGCCTATAGCAGCAAATATATTTAGGAACTGCTTGTATTGTGTTTTTAATTCTAAAAAAAAGCATATAAATAAAATAGCTTATGACAACAATTAGAAATGAAACCGCTGGCGTACGTGCGATGGTTTAGCGCATTTCTGGCAGAGTGAGATAAAGTCATATACAAACTTAAAGCGTTTCTAAATGGTACAATTAGTTGAAACTTTATTTTAGAAATACAATACAATGTATATACGGGTATATGTGTATCTCAGTTTGACTGTCAATCTCCTTCCATTCTCTTCTTCGAGTTGATTTTTAACTTCTTTCTCTTCCTTACTAGTTATAGTGGGCTATATATGTCGTTTATTGTTAAGTATTTTAGAGAACTAAAATACTAACTCGTTTCAGTATAGTGGAAAAACAGATTATCATCCTCAGGGAGCAACTACAGAACAATTTAGTGCCAATATAAGACTTTGGGCAAAGTTTTCGAAAGGTTTTGAATTGAATTGAATTATAAAACGAATGCTCGTAATGTAAAGGAGTTTAAAACAATTTTAATAAATACTTGGATTTGAACTTGCTGCGCACTGTAACGATCTCTTCCTCTCTGTTAATTTCTATATTATTCGAAAGACCGTAAGATAAAATTTTCACTTACAGAAGATTTCTCATTCTGTAAGATTCTGTGATAATGAAAATACATATTCCAATCTCTTAAAAATATGTGAATTCAATCACGCAATAAGCAAAATCCCTAAATAAACGGTTCATAAATCAATACCTATCTCTAGGTTATTGCTTTATGAAAATCCTTTATCAGAACCTCCTTTTAAATCAAATTCTCATTTAATTGAAAAGGTTAGAAGAAAGAGAAGAAAGATTATTAAGCTTTAAACTCAACAATTAAAACTGATAAAGAGAAACAATTCAATTAATATAGAAAGGAACACGAGAGTTTGAGTGATTACAGTGCTAGCCACGTCCAAATCCAAGAATAGGAATCTAAGCTACCATCTTGAATTGAAAAACAATTGAATTCATAGATGAAAGTTACAGAAGATCTCTCTTTGCACTATTTCTATCTCTAGAATTCTCAACTTCTCTACTCTGACTGCTGTAGCTCCTAGTGAATGAGGCCTTTTATAGAGATCCCAAGTGGTTATCTTTACTCAAAATAAGATAAAATAATATCAGATAAGGTTGCTTTAGATCTTTTTTCCTTTTTCTTCACCCTTATCTTCTGTGTTTTTATCTATTTACCTGCAATACAATAATTTAGGGATCAGATCTTATCTAAATTAGTCCAAGATAAGGATAAAACTCAAATAATGAACCAACTCTCTCTCAAATTAAGATAAGTATTGAATTTACTAAATTTTGGGGAATTTAATTAAAAGATAAACATAATATCATTTAAAATATATTCAAATTAACCACAAAATAGTTTAATAATTATCCGTCATCAAACTCCCCCGAACTTAGATTCTTGCTTGTCCTCAAGCAAGATAGTCAATCAACACTTATTTAAAAATCCTAGCTATGTACCTGAGTTTGATTCAAGAAAAATCTAATCATTTATCAATCATTAGAGCATCAAAAGAGATCAGTCGATGAGTATATATGATGGCCCCAAAACCCCAATTGAAAACAAGATTGCTAAGCATTCAAAGTACAACAAAATGGGAGTAACAACAATCAATTAGCCAAGGGAATAGACTCTCAATTCTCACAAGATATGTGTTTCGCTCAACTCCTCACTAAGTCTCCCCAACTTAGATTTTGCAATTCATTTCACAATCAAACCATGTACACATGCAAAACAAAAATCAAGAGGTCTTTCTATTAAGGTTATAACGTGGCTTGACTACAAGAAAATTTGGTTTTTCTAGTCAACAAAATAAGATAGAGCATTAATGCAAGCATACTAACACTCTCACTCATATACCATAAGCACGACCAAATTGGAGCTACACCACAACTTTAGAATTTCCTCACTCTTCATGACACATTTATTCATTTTTTTTCTTGGGCATCCTTGCACAACTTTCTTTCATTTTCTTTCCAACTCTTTTCATTAACATTTTTTTTATACATGAGAACATCTTTATTTTTCAGAAGGCATGCCTAAATTTTTCTTTCTTTCAAGTAAGGAAACCCATGAGCTTTTCTTTTAATTCTAACCACAAGTAAACCAATGTACCTCACTTAGTATGCATACATTAATGATCCATCTTAGTAAAGGTAGGAAATAATAATGTCATGATGGTTCAAGGTATAAATTTTGAAAGATACATTAACTTTAAGGCTCAAAGTGGGTACCAAAAATAGGATATTCAATCAAGACAAAAGGGTAGGCTTTTTGGCTCTAGCTCAATATCAACAATCAAAACTATGCCTCTATCATTTTTAAGTTTTAACATGCTTAATGGCAATTTTAGAAATTCATGCAAAATTATAGGAGATAAACCAAGTGAAGACTCTCAAAACATATAATGCATTTAGGATCACACACACTCACAAGGCTTTTAGACATACAATTCCCTTAATCAAGTCAATTAATTGCCCTCCTCATTCAATCATACAAATCATGCAAGAAATCAAGAATTCAATCAAGCATTTGAAACACATCATATAACTCATTTCAAAATCTTTTTCAAACTCACACACAAGATATACAATCAAATTTCTCAAAAACCAACCTCAGGTAATTTTATTTCCTAAATCTTAAGTCCTAATTACCAATCTTAATTAAAAAAATAAAATAAAATGAGCTAAGAGTAAAGAAAAGAGCAATACAACCTGATGGTAAACAATTCCCTCTAACCTTGCTCCCACTACACTATTAGTTCCAATTGATCTTGCCTCCCCCTAAAAATTAGGCCTGACCCTAGGCCATCATTGATGACGATAAGATTCATCGGGGTGTCCTGCAAAAATAACTCAGAAAATAATAGGAGGTAAAATCTCAAGTAAGAGCAATAGTTAGTAAATGCATAACACATCAAGGTTACAAGACTCAATTATAAACTCCTAAGACTCAATCCTAATAATAATTAAAAAAAGCAATAAATATTGGGTTGCCTCCCAACAAGCGCTTGTTTAACGTCGTAAGCTCGACGCCTGTTCAAACAACATCAAGGTTCCTTCAGTGGAACCACCACCGTGAGTCTCTTCACCTCACCTCCAAGGTAGTGCTTCAACCTTTGGCCATTGACCACCCAACTATGTTGCTCGATTGGGTTTTCAATTTCAACGGCGCCATATGGTTTAACGACTTTTACTCGAAAAGGACCAGACCACTTGGATTTAAGCTTCCCAGGGAACAACCGAATCTGAGAATTGAACAAAAGAACCGATTGTCCCGGAATGAAGTCTCTTTTGAGAATACCCTTGTCGTGGTACTTCTTTGTCCGTTCTTTGTAAATCCTTGAGGACTCATATGCTTGAAGGCGAAATTCCTCGAGTTCAAGCACTTGTTTCCTTCTTTGCTCTAGAGAAGCTTGAGGATCAAAGTTTAACCACTTCATTGCCCATAAGGCTCTATGCTCCAACTCAACCAGAAGATGACATGACTTACCGTACACCAATTGAAAAGGTGAGCATCCAATTGGCGTTTTAAAGGCAGTCCAATACGCCCATAGAGCGTCATCAAGCTTCAAGGACCAATCTTTCCTTGTGGAGACCGTCTTTTCAAGGATCCGTTTGACTTCCCGGTTTGACACCTCAGCTTGCCCATTTGATTGAGGATGATAAGGTGAAGCCACCCTATGTCGAACTCCATAGTGCTCAAGGGCTCTTTTGAGTTGCACATTGCAAAAGTGGGAGCCACCATCGCTTATCAAGACCCTTGGTCTTCCAAAGTGGGAGAAGATGTACTTCTTCAAGAATTTGATAACCGTCTTCCCATCGGCCTTGGCACATGCTATTGCCTCAACCCACTTGGACACATAGTCGACGGCCACTAAGATGAATTCATTCCCACATGATGATGGAAACGGACCCATGAAATCAATGCCCCAACAATCGAAAACTTCTACTTCAAGGATGTTGGATAGGGGCATTTCATGTCTTCTGGACATTCCTCTTGTCCTTTGACACTCATTGCATTGTTGAGTAAATTGATAAGCGTCTTTGAACAAAGACGGCCAGTAAAACCCAGCTTGAAGTGCCTTTGTTGCCGTTCTCTCCCCATTGAAATTTCCGCCATAAGGAGAGTTGTGGCAATGCCATAATATGCTTTTGGCTTCTTCAATAGAAACACATCTTCTTAGGATACCATCACCACATATTTTAAATAAGTATGGGTCATCCCATACATAATGGTTGGCGTCCTTCAAGAACTTCTTCCTTTGTTGGTAAGTGAAGTCTTCCGGAATTATTCCGCCCGCCTTGAAATTTGCTAAGTCCGTAAACCAAGGCCTCTCATTAATAGCTAAGAGTCGCTCATCGGGGAATTCCTCCACTACCTCAATTGCTTGTTCGGTCACCTCCTTATTCACTAGCCTTGACAAGTGATCAGCCAAGTAGTTCTCACAGCCCTTCTTGTCCTTGATGACTAAGTCAAATTCCTGCAAAAGTAACACCCATCGAAGCAATCTTGGCTTCGAGTCAGTTTTGGTCAACAAGTACTTAATCGCTGCATGATCTGTGAAAACTACAACTTTAGAACCAATCAAATAAGGGCGAAATTTTTCCAATGCATATACAATTGCTAGCAACTCTTTTTCGGTGGTAGCATAGTTTATTTGTGCATCATTTAAAACCTTGCTAGCGTAATGTATTGCATGGAAAATCTTAGACCTTCTTTGACCCAAGACAGCCCCTAAAGCATAGTCGCTCGCGTCACACATTAATTCAAACTCTAGAGACCAATCCGGAGCAACTATGATAGGGGCAGACACAAGCTTACGTTTAAGGGTTTCAAAGGCTTCCAAGCACTTAGCATCAAATTCAAAAGGATTATCTTTAACAAGTAAGTTGCTAAGTGGCTTGGCGTTTTCTGAAAAGTCTTTTATAAATCGCCTATAAAACCCCGCATGTCCTAAAAAGCTACGAACACCCTTAACATTAACGGGTGGAGGAAGTTTCTCAATGACCTCCACTTTGGCCTTGTCCACTTCGATTCCCTTGTAGGAAATCTTGTGGCCAAGGACAACACCCTCGGTGACCATAAAATGACACTTTTCCCAATTCAAAACTAGATTGGTGTTCACACATCTTTTCAAAACAGCTTTTAAATTATTTAAACATATATCAAAAGATACACCAAAAACGGAGAAATCGTCCATGAAGACTTCAATGCACTTCTCCACCATGTCAGAGAAGATGGCAAGCATGCACCTTTGGAAAGTCGATGGAGCATTGCATAACCCAAACGACATCCTTTTATATGCAAAGACACCGAAAGGGAAAGTGAACGCCGTCTTCTCTTGATCTTCCGGATAGACAATTATTTGGTTGTAGCCGGAGTAACCATCCAAGAAGCAATAGTAGGCTTGCCCGCATAGTCGCTCCAACATTTGGTCCATAAACGGAAGTGGGAAATGATCCTTCCTTGTTGCCTTGTTCAATCTCCGGTAGTCGATGCACATCCGCCACCCGGTGATGGTTCTAGTGGGAATGAGTTCATTTTTCTCATTATAGATCACCGTCATCCCACCTTTCTTCGGCACCACTTGCACCGGACTAACCCATGAGCTATCGGATATGGGGTAAATCATTCATGCTTCAAGGAGCTTCATGACTTCCTTTTTAACAACCTCTTTCATGGTTGGATTTAATCTCCTTTGCGGTTGTGCCACGGGTTTGAAGTTATCCTCCATGTGGATTCTATGCATGCAAAAAGTAGGACTTATGCCCTTAATGTCGGACAAGGACCACCCAATTGCTTCTTTGTACGTTTTCAAGACTTCAATAACTCTTCCCTCTTCACTAGTAGTGAGTGAACTACTAATGATCACCGATTTCCTCCCATCTTCTTCAAGAAATGCATATTTTAAGTGGGCAGGTAATACCTTCAATTCGAGTTTTTGGTCTCCACCCTTCACCTCTTATGGCATTTGTTCAATCTGAGCATTTTTGGTTGGGAGCTCCTTTGAAGAAGCTAGCTCTTTCAAGCATGCTTCAATTTCCTTCTCTTCTTCTTCTAAGAAGTTCCCTTGAGCTTCCACCAAAGCTTGTTCAAGAGCATTGCCATTATCTATAGCCTTTATATCCATTGTAATAACTTCATCAAGGATATCCATCCTAAAGATTTGGTCTTTGTCTTTAGGATGGTTCAAGGCATCAAGAACATTGAAATCGGCCTCTTGGTCTTGAACTCTTACTTTGAGCTTGCCCTTGTCAACATCAATGATGACTTTAGCGGTTTTCATAAAGGGCCGCCCAAGAATCAACGGGACTTCCGTATCTTCCTCGATGTCCATTATAACGAAGTCAACGGGAAATAAGAATTTATCAACCCTTACCAAGACATCCTCCGCTACTCCATATGGAAGCTTTAGAGATCTATCCGCAAGTTGGAGGGTCATCTTCGTCGGCTTGACTTCTAAGTCCCCAATCCTTTTTAACATGGCGAGGGGCATGAGGTTGATACTAGCACCGAGATCTAGGAGTGCTTTTCCCACCGGTAAGTCTCCAATTGTCACTGGAATAGTAAAACTTCCCGGATCTTTTGATTTTAGAGGCATATTCTTCTGAATAATTGCACTGCACCCCGTCTCTAGAGACACTACCTCCTCCTTGAACTTTCGCTTTTTGGTGAGCAAATCCTTCATGAATTTTGCATAAATCGGCATTTGCTCCATTGCCTCCAAAAATGGAACATTTATTTGGAGATGCTTGAAAATGTCCAAGAAGCGAGTGTATTGTCTTTCTTTGTCTTTCTTTGAGGGTTGCGGCGGATATGGAAGATTCTTTACTTGCTTCTCATTACTCTTGTTCTTCTTCCTCTCATCCCCTTTTAATTCCCCCTCATTTTTCCTCTCATCTTTTTCACTTTTATTTTCTCTCACCTCTTCACTCAATTCTTTTGGACGCTCATTTTTTTCACTCAAAACCTCTTTCCCAAACTTTCCATTTTTTTCACTTTCTCTCAAATTGTATCCAATGCCCACCCCAATCTCCTTACCACTCCTAGTCATTATTGACTTACAATGCTCTTTCGGATTGGTGTGAGTATTTGCCGAAAATGGAGTTTGATTCATATCTGCCAATTGCTTTGCAATCTGCCCCATTTGAGTCTCTAAGTTCTTGATGGAGGATTCAGTATTTTTCTGGAATGCCTCATTTTTTTGTTGGTTTGCCATGGATACTTGGATGAGCTTGTCCAAGTTATCTTCAAGTTTAGAGGTCCTTTCACTCAGTGGAGTGAATGGAGGTTTGTTCAATTGTCTAGCTTCTTGCTTCCATCCTCCGCTGGTTGCTCTTCCAACCTGTATTAAAATTAGCAAAATTATTAGTTCTAAAAGGTTGGTTTGAGAAATTACCTTGTCCCCCTTGGTTGGAGACGTATTGAACTTGCTCCTCAATTGTGGCAAATGGACATTGAGCAAAGGCATGACTGGCCCCACATAGCTCACACATTAGGACTTGTTGTTGAGGCGGAGCTATCATTTGTACTTGTTGGGAAGTTTGGGTGGGTTGCACCAACTTCTCAATGGTCTTTGTGAAAAGCTCCATTTGTTGAGTGATTAATTTATTTTGCGCCAAGATCGCATCAGAGGTAGACAACTCTAGGACTCCTTTTGGTTTTGAAAGCTGACTTCTTGGTTGGTGTCCAACTCTATCCGTCGCTGCCATGGACTCAATAATCTCCAATGCCTCTGGTACGTCTATTTTCATCATTGAACCACCTGTCGTAGCATTGAGATTTATTTGCCATTGACGGTTTAGACCCACAAAGAAAGTGTTGATCTGCACCGACTGATTAAGTCCATGATTTGGGCATCTCTTCAAGAGTTTTTGAAACCTTTTCCATGCCTCAAAAAATTCTTCGTCATCCTTTTGTTTAAAAGCTGAAATATCAGCTTTTGCATTCATGATTTTGGATGTTGGATGAAATCTAGTGAGGAATGCAATTTCCACTTCTTCCCATGTCGTCATACTTCCCGCTGGAAGGAGATCAAACCACTCCTTGGCATCTCCTATAAGAACTAGGTGAAACAGCTTCATGTAGGCATTATTCAATTGGGTTGGATTGAGTGGAATGGTCCTCACTAATCCGTAAAAAGTATCGAGGAATTTGTGAGCATCCTCATGAGTTTTCCCCGAAAACTGATTAGACTGGACAAAAGTGAACCAATAAGGCTTGATGTCTAGAGCTTGCGCTTCTGGAGACAAAACAATTGGTCCTGGGTTTCTTGGGCCTTGAGGTAGCACATAATCGCCAAGGCGCTCTCTTCGCGGTGGCGGATTATTGTTATTCATTCTGCCATTATTCCCACAGTTATTGCCGTGGCTCTCAGCCATTGAAATATCCTCAAGATCGCTGAGTGAAGTTGAAAAAGATGAGTCAACTTCCCCCTGGTAGTTTTTGAACGTCGTGTGCTTGAACTTAACTTTCGAGCAAAGGCTTTAATCTCTGGTATGAACTGCAGCTGTTCTTTGTTACCCTTACTCCTGGTTAGCATAAACACACTAAACACCCAAGTGAAAGTTTAATCAAATAAAAACAATTAAAATGAAAATTACAAAACCCAAAAATTTGAAATTGATACTAAATTGATCACCGTGCTCCCCGGCAACGGCGCCAGAAATTTGTTAAGTATTTTAGAGAACTAAAATACTAACTCGTTTCAGTATAGTGGAAAAACAGATTATCGTCCTGAGGGAGCAACTACAGAACAATTTAGTGCCAATATAAGACTTTGGGCAAAGTTTTCGAAAGGTTTTGAATTGAATTGAATTATAAAACGAATGCTCGTAATGTAAAGGAGTTTAAAACAATTTTAATAAATACTTGGATTTGAACTTGCTGCGCCTGTAACGATCTCTTCCTCTCTGTTAATTTCTATATTATTCGAAAGACCGTAAGATAAAATTTTCACTTACAGAAGATTTCTCATTCTGTAAGATTCTGTGATAATGAAAATACATATTCCAATCTCTTAAAAATATGTGAATTCAATCACGTAATAAGCAAAATCTCTAAATAAACGGTTCATAAATCAATACCTATCTCTAGGTTATTGCTTTATGAAAATCCTTTATCAGAACCTCCTTTTAAATCAAATTCTCATTTAATTGAAAAGGTTAGAAGAAAGATTATTAAGCTTTAAACTCAACAATTAAAACTGATAAAGAGAAACAATTCAATTAATATAGAAAGGAACACGAGAGTTTGAGTGATTACAGTGCTAGCCACGTCCAAATCCAAGAATAGGAATCTAAGCTACCATCTTGAATTGAAAAACAATTGAATTCATAGATGAAAGTTACAGAAGATCTTTCTTTGCACTATTTCAATCTCTAGAATTCTCAACTTCTCTACTCTGACTGTTGTAGCTCCTAGTGAATGAGGTCTTTTATAGAGATCCCAAGTGGTTATCTTTGCTCAAAATAAGATAAAATAATATCAGATAAGGTTGCTTTAGGTCTTTTTTCCTTTTTCTTCACCCTTATCTTCTGTGTTTTTATCTATTTACCTGCATTACAATAATTTAGGGATCAGATCTTATCTAAATTAGTCCAAGATAAGGATAAAACTCAAATAATCAACCAACTCTCTCTCAAATTAAGATAAGTATTGAATTTACTAAATTTTGGGGAATTTAATTAAAAGATAAACATAATATCATTTAAAATATATTCAAATTAACCACAAAATAGTTTAATAATTATCCGTCATCATTTATTTATCATGGAAGGTGGGTATTTGAGATTCTAATTCAACCCTAGCTAGAATCATTATGGGTCTGTCTTCACGAGTTTGTTTGTTACTCTGCCTGAGTCGTAAATGGGCCGGTACAGAGAACCCATAAATTTGACTCTTTCATATAGCATTTTTCTCTCACTCCTTTTTTTATCATAAAAAAATAGAATATATTATTAAGCACAAGAAGTGATGATAACATTACATAGTTCAAAGGGATAAAGCCAAATCCACTAATAGCTTTAACTAACATCCCTATAACATAATCGAAAAGAACTGAAGTTACATAACCAATGAAACAAAAAATACCTTACAAAAATAAAAAGAACGAAACATAATCCAAAAGAATTCAAAGTACATAACCGATAAAACAAAAAAGCCTTAAATAAGTGAAATGAATGGCCTCGGCACAACTCTTTAGCAGCCCACAGCCAAATAGAAGCAAACAGATAGACATCAAAAGGCAGAATCTGGAATATCAAACCAACAGCAACTTCCATAGGCTCTTATCTCTTGATTATTTTTGTTAACTTTTGAGCATTGATCTAAACACAACACTGGATTATTCCTCCAATTAAATAAAGAGAAAGTAGCTTTTTCACATCTTGCTTTTAGCCATTGCCAGCTCCTGATTTGAATCAATTCAATAACTTCTTTTATCTCCTTTACATTACCATCAAATACCGCTTTATTTCGCCATTTCTATATAGAATGCGGTACTTTGTATTTGAACGTGGCTCAAATACCAACTTGAAATTACTGAATTGCTTGAGAGAAATTACTCTCAGCTGATGTATATTTATATTGATTATAATTACAAGGAAACAATAAACTAATTATGGGGTAAATCTCTAATTACATCAATCATAATATGTACAAAATCAAGTTAAATCTGTAGAATAATTTACATAATTAGAGAGGAAATCAAACATAATAAGGTCAAATCTCAACAGTTATTACACAGACCCACATGCTGAAGGAAATGGTCCTTACAGGAGCAAGGTAAGGAAGCAACAAAGCCAAACCAATTATAGACCAAACACCAAAGTCATTGGGAAAGTTTGCAGTTGAAAACAGATGTATGGTTGATTCAAAATTTTCCTTGCATAGTCCATATTTTAAATCATTGCTTCTTAATGAAATACCTCTAACAGAGAAATTTACTTTAGAGCCAATTCCATTCAACAGAACTCACCATCCACACAATGAAACTTTAAGAGGCACCAAATTATTCCAAAAAGACTTAAAAAATTGCAAAACAGGCACAACACTTTCATCATCATAAACAAAGAGGCAAGCAAGTTGTAAGCAGATTTAACAAAATAAATTTCTAATTTTTCATGAATCCACTTCAATTTATCAAGGCAATGAGGTTTTAAGATTATATTTCTCAACAATCCTTAAAATATTTCAAATGGTCCTTTCTCTCATTGAAAAAACTCTCTCCTCCAGTGAAATTGCCAACACCAAATGCCTTCAACACATCCACCCAATTCGCTAATTGTTGCTTCTTTATTAACAGAAATAGAGAATATCCTGTCAAATTCATATTCAAGAACTAAATTCCCTAGCCATTTGTCCTCACATAATTTTATTACTCTACCATCACCCACCTCATTGACTAGACTCTCCCAAAACCAATTTCTATTTATCCCCTTTATCTTATAACAAACTTTATGCAAATCTTTCTACCAATTTGAGCACTACTGACTCAAACTAGGAGGTTTCATTGCCAAGTTAAATCCTTCACTCGCATATCTAGATCTCAAAGCTTTACACCACAAATTGTTAGAATCATTCAACATCCTCCATTTCCATTTTCCTAATAGAGCATAATTGAATAGCTCAATGTCCCTAACCCTCAAACCCCCCATGTGTTTTGGTTTACAAATTTTGTGCCAACTTAGCTATGCAATTTTCCTTCCTTCATTTAAACTTCCCCACAAGAAATTTCTTTGGATTCTCATAATGATATTCAACACAGACTTTGGAATTTTAAAAAATGAAAGGAAAAAAGTGGATAGCGAAATACCGATTTAAAAAGAACAACCCGACCTCCAAAAAAAAGGTTCTTCATTTTTCACCATAAAAGCTTTCTATTGAACCTGTCAACAATAGAATTCCAAGTGGATCCCACTCTAGGATTTGACCTAATGGGAATACCTAAATATATAGATAAAAGGAAGCTTTCCCATAAAATAGTTTAAAAAAGAGGTTATTCCTTCAAGAATTACAAAATCAACATTTAACCCAATTAATTTGCGTTTATGAGAATTTACTTTTAGACCAGATATCATTTGAAAATATCTCAATACAACTTTTATTACTCTCACATTTTCTCAAGAAGCACTACACATGATAAGAGAATCATATGCAAATTGTAAATGAGATATTTCAAAACCACCTCTTCCTATTTTAAAATCGGAGAAAACATTTTTTTCTACTGCATTTCTAAACAACCCTGAAACGCCCTCCGCTACTATCAAGAATAATAATGGGGCCATGGGTCTCCTTGTCTTAATCCGTGCCTCATTGAAAATTCAGCAGTTAGGCATCCATTTACTAGAATTGAAACTGCCGTACTTTCCAGTCAACTTTTTACTCAACTAATCCTAGTGTCTTTGAAACCCATATGCTTTAACATATATTCCAAAAAAACCCATCTAACTGAGTCATACACTTTTTCAAAGTTAACTTTGAAAATCGAGCGTTTTTCCTTAGATTTTTTTGGCATAATCTATTACTTCATTGGCTATAACAACATCATCTAACGTATTTCTACCCCCCACAAAAGCTTATTGATTTTCAGCAATAACTAACCCTATGACAAGCTTAATTCGTTGCATTAAGAGTTTAGCAAGAATCTTGTTTAGACATTCTATTAGGGAAATAGACCTATACTCTCCCAAATTCTGAGGATTTGACACTTTTAAGATAATGGCAAGGAAAGATGAATTGCAATCTCTTGGTAATTTTCCGTTAGATTCAAACTCCCTCACCACTCTACAGATATCTTATTTTACCACATGCTAAAATTTTGTAATGAAATTAAAATTATATCCATCATGACCTGGACTTTTATTACCATCCCAATTCCAAATTGTCATTCTAATTTCCTCCTCCCGAAAAGGTTTGATTAATGCAATTCTTTCCTGCTCACTAATGTACCTAAAGTTAACCCCATCAAGGCCTAATCTAGCTCCTATTGAATCAGCAAATCTATTTTTTTTGAAAAAAATTACACCCCTTTTTTCCACACTTGGATCCTCAATCCAAGTTCCATCTACCCACAATCATTTTATTTCATTTACTTTTTTTCTTTTATTAATGCTAAGATAGAAAAATCTGGAGTTTACATCCCCTTTTTTCATACATTAAATTCTGGATTTTTGAAATAATAAGAATTCTTTCTTTTTTTCTGTTAAGATCCCAGAGTCCAATGAGCTCTCTTTTCAGATCCAGTTCTGGATCACTCAAAATTAAATTTTCTCCCTTTCTATCTAATTCATTGATAGACTCAACCGTTTCTTTAATCCTAAGATCAATGCTCTCAAAACTCTTTTTGTTCCATCTCTCTTTTAATTCTCTCACTCCTTATTATATTAACTTAAACCGTGTGAGACTTTTAACATGTGTTATTTTCTTGCTATTCAAGATGTACGTGTTGTTTTCATCATCAACTCTAATAGATCAACAATCTTCCATTAAGACTATAATATACCTTTATTATTATGCTAACACTTTAATCTTCCATTAGACATTTAATAGGATTAGTAGATAGAATTCCTTTAAAACAGCATTAGTTAATATGCAATGAATCGATTCGGAGTTGACTCTCATGAGTTATGTATAGAAGTTTACTTTAGAGGAATCCGAATTTCACTTTTGTAATTAAGTTCTTTAATTCCTACGTATTAAAAAAATATTAGAGGTACGTATACACGTATACTATATATATTTATCGTACGTGGAAATAAATTAACAAAAGTGTATATATATATAGTAGTTAGCATAACTAGCCAGTTATTATATTCAAAAGCATATGAAAGTTTGTTACACCAAAAAAGCATAGGATGAAATTAAAGTTGAATTTGTGGCACTGATTAATTGATCTAATTAATTAATTAGTGATTAACAACATTGATAATAATTTGATTATTGTTAATGGATTCCGTCAACTTACATACTATTGGATTAGCATACATCTTTAGTACTGGACCTAAGCTGGAAATAAATTTGTTTTAATTGACTAATTTGAAAAACTTTTAACCAAATAGTATTATTATTTTAACCTATATTAAAATTAAAAGTTGGAGATAGAGTAGTGTTTGACCTATTAATTAATTTGGATTAATTATTCATCTTGGCAAATTAAAGGAAACCTTTGTGACCATTGGCATTGTATATATCAACTAGCATGCGTACGTAATAAGAAACATATAATTTATCAAAGTAATTAAACATTCCAATTGTACGTGTTTCTTTTTCTGTTTGTATTCGTTATTATATATTTATTTATTTCCTTTTCGTATATTATTATATAATATAACTAGTCCATCACTAAACACTAATCTGTTAATTTATTTGTTCTTTTTATTTTTTTTTAAATTTATTTGTTCCTTTATGAATGACAAAAGTAGCTGGAGAATTATATATGAATTTCTTTTTATCGTAAGCTGAAGAATAATTAATATTTTTAAAGGAATTGAAGTTAATTAATTAAGATTGCGTTATTTGGGTAAATTTTTGAAGTATTTGATTGGGGATCATTGACAATGGCTTTGTTTAGTTAATTAAGGATACTACATATAATGTACGCACAAAATTTAGAAGAATAAGAATAAGAATTTTGTCACTTAGGAATTTAGCAATTACTGTGTTTTAGACTTGTAAAAAGAACTTTAATTTTGTGCAGCATGCATGCATGCACTTAACCCTTTTTATTCTTTATTTAATTTATACCAACGACCAATTTAAAGCTTTCTTCAAATAAAATAACGCTGATCTCAAGTGTATATGTATAATCATTTATTAAAAAAATGGAATGTATATATGTGATGAATGATGATGAAACCTCAAAGCAACGCCAAAATTAAATTATTTTCCCCTAGTTTTGATTTACATACTTGCGTAATATATATATATATATATATATATATATATATATATATATATATATATAAATTATTTGACTTAATATCTTTTTACTCACATTGAATTTTATTAATCTAATCGTTAAATATAAAATTCTTAATATATAGATAAAATAACCATATAAAATTTAACTTAATTTTAACATTTGTTGATATTTCATCAATTTTTCTTTTTTTTTTAATCGGTGATATTTCATCAATATACTTCATTTTAATGATTAAAACACTTTTTAATACATAAGTAAATCTCGCCTACAATACTTAAAGATGTCAAATTTTCTTTAAATTTGATATACAAAATTATGGTGATAACATCATGTAATTTAATGGTTGGATTAATGAAAATCAATGTGGCTGAAAAAATATTACGCGAAATAAGTATCCAAAACTTAAATTTATAAATATTAGTCATATTTTTATAAATTTATTAACGAACACCTCATTCTATCCTTTGATTAATCAAATAAATTAATATTGAAAAAAAAAGAGAAAATGGTTGCTGAAAAAATAAAATGACTAAATTTTTTAAATTATATTGATTATTCAAGGATAACATCAAAAAATAATTTACCACGGAAACTGAAAAATTAAAAATAATTTTAAATTTAAAAAAATACTAATATTTGCTGAAGTGACAATTATTCTAAATTGAAGGGAGTAGCATCAGCAGCCAGTGCATGCTAGAAGTGGTAGTGAGTGGCAAATTGAAAATGGAATTATCTTTTTTTTTTTTTTCAAGCAACACACCCTTTTTTATTTGTATATAAATTGTATGCCTTTTTACTTGTATATTTTTTATGTTTTACAAGAAAATTCAATTTATTCAAAAAGAACACAAGTCACAAGGGGTGTTCATATGGCCTTTATTTCTATGTATTTTATACTTTATTTTTCCTTACCTAGCTATTTGGTTAAATTAAAATTGAATGATTTTCAGAATATTACTCCAGCATTAATCTAATTAAAAGTATTACTCACTTCATTTTCCTTATATTACATTCCTTTCTTTATATTTATATTACATTCCTTTCTTTTTCTCTTTTTTTCCGTATAATTTATTACATCTTCTATTCACCTTTTTTTTGAGTAAATTCCCAAAATAATTATGAGATTATAACGATTATGCATTTTAATCCCTAAGATGTAAGACCTTAAATTAATCTCTAACTTTGTAAAACGACGAATATTTTAATTCTTTTAATTATTAAACAACATTTAAAAGTTAAGTGAAAAATAACTAAAATGATAAAAATAACTAAAAATAAGTCAAGTATTAATTTAAATATTTAAAAATATCAAAAATTAAAATAACTAAACCCTGAAATTTTAGAGAGTGAATTAGTAACAAAATTTAATCTAACAGTTAATATATAGCTATTTAAATATAAATATTAGCTATAAAAAATTAGTTTAGACCGTTTATAAGTATGGAAGATGACATTTGTGAGTGGCAAGACCATTGAAGAAATTGAACCAATAACAAAATGCCACGTAATGAAGAGCTTGAAAGCTTTAGCAACACAAGCCACTACTTTGTCTTAACTAACATAATAAACAAGAATTTTTTTAACCGATTAAGAAACTAAAGATAGAAAGAAAGTATATTATTAATTAGGAATAATTACACAAACCTTCCATGAAGTTTATCTATATTACATTTATCTATTTTCAGTTTTCAAAATTTCATTTATCACCTGAAATTTTAATTTTCATTACACAAACTCCCCTAATGTTAATTTTTTTTAATGGTGTTATTGTGCATATTTTTTATTTTTTTAAGAAAAATTAATTTTACCATTTATTAGTTTTTTTTATTTTACTATTTTTCTAATAAAAATAGAAATTTCACGGGTAGATGTAATTTTGAAAACTAGAGGGGATATGTATAATATTAGCAAACCTCAGGGAGGTTAGTGTAATTATCCCTATTAACTATATATTAAACGTAATTTCATTAAATTTTTGTTTTTTCTAAAAATAAATTCTATTTTTAGTTTTTTAACGTGTGTAATACTGCAATATTGCATAGATTAAAAAAAATCAATAAACAATTATATCTAACTGATTGGTCTAGTGACCAAGAAGTATTACTTTGAGTAATAATTTTTCGGTTCGAATTTCTTTAATTTGAACGCACTTTTACTTATAAAAAAAATATAATAAACAATTGTCATGAAAAAGGAAACCAATCGTTATAGAAAGTTTGAAAAGGAGAAGCATACGGTTCTGTCCCTCACTCATTGATTACCCACTTGCTTACACACATAGCAGACAATAATATTATTATTATTGAATATCTACCTATCTTTGCAACATGATGAATTCAAAGGCTGCTTTCATCAATAATTAAATCTGATATTTTCTATAAAAAATTCTATTATTTGCCTTTTCCATTTTTCTTGTGGTTTTTCCATAAAAGGCAACCTACAATTTTTTCTGCATGCATGCATGCTATGACAGTTTTCATGCCATCATGTCAAATTCCCAAAAGCGAGGGTCCCGTACCTTATAGGTGCTACAATGATAATAAATTATGTTTATATATAGGACTATGTTACAAGTAATTCTTCAAAATAAGCTATATTTATCTCTCTTCTATTATTATTGAATGTGTTAAAAAAAAAAAAAATCACATTCGCGGATAATGTCATTACCCTGTGAAAAGATATAGTACTTTTTTATTTTTTAACTACTCCATTTATTTTCTCCCAACAATTTTAAAAAAGAAATAAATATAACTCAATGTCGATGTCACCACGCTGTAAAAAAGTGCAACACTCCATTCATTTTTCAATTACTCCATCTATTTACTTACAATATATATATATATATATATATATATATATATATATATATATATTACACAATGTTGATATCACCCCGCCATGTAGATGTGTATCACTCCATTCATTTCTTAACTACTCCTCCATTAATTTTATATATATATATTTACATAATGTTGACATCATCACTCATCACGTCATGGAGTGGTATAGTATTCCATTCATCTTTCAATTACTCCATTAATTTACTTACAATATATATAATATATATGTATATATAAATATTATAAAGAAATTGATGGAGTTAAGAAATGAATGGAGTATTACACCTCTCCATGACATAGTGACATCAGCATTATATAATATATATTTATTTCTTAAAAATATAGTGAATAAATGGATGAAGTAGTTAGAAGAAAAAAAAGAAGTACTCTACCTTTTCATGGCGTGGTAATATCCGTGTTGATGTCATTTTTAAAATTTTTCATAAACATTGAAGAGAGACTAATATAACCCCTATTAAGAAATTTCTAAAGAACTAGCCCCATGCATGTCTTAAGTTTCATATAAGCCCCTTAGACAGAATTTTGCCCAAATCCAAAAGTGTATGTTAAAAGGTTTTTTTCCTAATAATTTATATAATATGTATCACATGTAAGAGTGTTATGACTTAAGTATTATATTGAGCTTTTAATTCTATTCTACGTGAGGTTTTTAATATTGTTAGGCTCTTTGAGGGGCTAACGCCAAATTAAACATTCATTATTACAATATAATTGATCTTTAGCAACATTAAAAAAAAATATAGCTAAATTATTAAAAATGTTGCCAAATCTTTAAAATATTGTCTTTACACATCATTAACAGTTTTTACAAATTAAACATTATGCAAAGACCATGTTGCCAAATTCAGAAAAAAATATTATTTCTTTATATTTACAACAATTTTTTTTCAAATATTGTGTAAATGTGATATTGATAAAGGTCAATTATGTTGTAATGATTGTAAGCCCCTTAAGGGCCGACGTTCATAGGTGGAAGGGATTAGCACTATCCTATTGGGAGTGACACCATCCTTTTTAATATATAGATTTATAATTCTTATATATAAAGGGATGATAGGATTTCCAAAATTAAGTGGTCTCAATCCCTACTACCCGTTCACGATGGCTTCAGTCTATCGACATTAACCTGCCGGTAGCCCTTTTGTTTTTTGGCGACTCCATCCACTTATTAGTTTCGGTATTAATCTTATTTCAGCTAATAAGTAGCCCTTTGCATAATCCAACTATCAATAAAAATATCAATTCTTAAGACCTAAACACATGTGAATCAGAAAGCCTAACTCAAAAAATTAGTCTATAAAATGGCAAAATATCATGACTTAAGTACCACGTTGAACGAGCAATTCTACGGTATGTGACTTTTAACAATTTAAATTTAACGTAATTGTCTTGTTTAGAGACAACATTGACTCATTGTTTGGAAGAAGAGAAGTAAAAAAGAGAAGAAGAAAGAAAAATCCAAGAAAAAAAAATACCAGAGAGCACTACAAGAATGCAACAGTTTAGCTGCCAAAATAAAACGTCGGCCTCGAGGCAGACACTAATTTAGATGGTAGCATCGGCCAAAACCGACATTAGGCCGACACTACCGAGGATGAAAAGAATTATATCCATTGTTATTTTTAAAATACTTTTCTTTCTTAAATAGAAAATTAGAAAATTTGTTTGTCAACTAGTTTTTGAAAATAATTTTTGAAAAAAAAAATGTGTTTTTCAATTTTCAAAAAGTAAATTTGGAAACAGCATGTTTGCTTTCTATTTTTTAAAATAGTTTTTATTTTGAAAAACAAAAAAAAAATCTGTTTGATAGATTCATTATTAAACATAGTTTTTGAAAGTAACATGTTTTTCAATTTTTAAAAATTTTAATTTAAAAGCATCTAAAACTTATTTTATTTTTTTTTAATTTTTTAAATTTGTATATAAATTCGTATGAAATTTCTTTTTTGTATCTTTTTAATAAAACAATTCTTAAAAACTATCATATAAAATTTTTTAAAAACTAAAAAATGAAAATAGAATAAAATAATTTTATTTTTAGAAATCAAATTTTTCTTTCATTTTTATTGTAGTTCCTCTTTAACCTAATAAAGGAAGTTATGTCATTTTCTATATTTTTATGTCTCTTATTTTCTTTCCTTCCATCCAAATAATAGCTTAGAACATAATTGATTAATTTAATTTATTTTAGTTTTGTATCTTTCTCCTCTTTCTTGCCCTTTTCTGAATGACTTGAACTAGATTGAAAAGAA
The DNA here is from genome assembly GCA_037177725.1 of Cyamopsis tetragonoloba. Taxonomy (NCBI): domain Eukaryota; kingdom Viridiplantae; phylum Streptophyta; class Magnoliopsida; order Fabales; family Fabaceae; genus Cyamopsis; species Cyamopsis tetragonoloba. The sequence continues at coordinate 22,043,851 of CM074122.1, forward strand.
TACAGCAAGAAAGAAACAAAAGGTAAGATGAAGAAAAATTAGAGGAAAGATAAAAGTTTTTAGCAATTATCAAACTAGATTTGATCGGCTCGACGACTGGGAGAAGCAAAACGAAATTAGGATTTGGCCGAAAAAGAAGCAACGCTATGGATACCATGACCGATCACAATCGATAAAGAAGAATCTTTCTAAATCACTTCGTGTCAGTGGGGCCTTCAAGCATCCGAAATACGCCAGGGTTGTAAATGACATAGCTTTCTTGATAGAAAATGACGACTCCTTCAAAAAAACAAAGTTTTTAAAGTTCTTTTTCCCCAAGAAGTCCCGCTCCGATGGTCCAACAGGTCATGCAATACTTATTGAATAGAAAGAACCAAATGCATTTCAACCCTGTCGTAGTTCTCAATCATTTCGTGGCATCGGGCGTGGCTGAACCATCTACGATGGGGGGAGCGAATGCGCAGGGAAGAAACTTAGATAAGAGAATACATTATTGCATTGTTTTTTTTGTAGAAAGCTCGACCAGAGGGAAAACGTGCGTTTAAGTGATTGCTCTATTATATTATGCCAATTGCATCAGATTTTTATTGGTAATAAAATTTTTATATTTAAATTGCATGATGTCCTTCAAAGTTGTTATTGTGAGTGAAACTTACACCTTTAAAATTTATAAAATTTATTACTTCCAATTGATTACTTCAAAGTTATTAACTAGCATTGTACATGTGCGTTCGCATGCGTTATTGTTGATGTGTTAGTGTAAAAAGTTGTATATGATATATTTTGAGTATAAACTAATATAATATATTCGTGATATTAATTATCACCAAAATACAACTTAAATGGATGGCAGTTAACTCTATACTTTGTGTTGTTTTCTGAACAGAAAAATTCTAGATCACATATGTCTTTCCTCTTTTAAGCATGGCTTCATATTGAGGAAAATCAGACTCATTTAGAGTGACACCAATCTTCGACCCCTACAACATTAAACATTACTAAACATTAATCATAACATTATCCAACAGCCAGTTCTACATTTGTTATGATACCCAAAGATGACTATTTGGAAGTTGGATTACCTTGTGGTCCATCAGCATCATTTCATTGGTACCATTACCTACACCTTTCTTAACATACCACAGATTAGTTATGCAGATGGCTATTTTTCAAGTCCCTTTTTTGTTGTCGATTTCTTCAATGGAATTCTCCTTGCAAATCATGGCTAACAAAAATGAAAATCACCAAACTTTTCATCATTAACAGTTCTAAAAAGCAATGCATTTCATCGAACAACTTATTTGCGAAATAAAAACCCTACGGCGAACTAATGAGGATCTACTACATAAAGCCTTTCAACCATAAAAAAACAATGTCTAATAAAAATAATATCTAATAAAAAAACAATGACTACAATCTACATCTTACAGTTGTTTACAAAATTTTAACATACAAGTAATTAAATTGGCTTAGCTCAACCTAACTCGAAAAATTGTCATCCCACAACTAGCTAGTCCAAGTGGGCTGGACTAATCGAGTTGACACCTCTAATTTATAATTGCAAATTAAGATTTCTTTAATTTTTTACAAAAAGATATGTTGGAAGTCTATGATTGTTGGACCATATGCATGCATACAAGCAATCAATTTTAGTTACACTATCAGAGGAAAATGAATTGATATAGTTTTGGTGTTAACCCATTGCCAAGAAAATTTAGCCAATGCAACACAATCAATTGTCATCATCATATTGCATTATTTTTTCATTTCACTTTTGAGAAAGAAGTTTATGACAACACTACTACTACATGTATCAATTATTTTTCCAATTTGAGGATCTTATATCATTCACAAGTGATTGAATTTTTCCAATTTGAGTCTTCCATTTGCATGCTTTGACTAATTGTTGATTATATGTCTCAAACTAGATCTAGTTATGGCCTTGAGAGATGGTGAATCTGATAGCTTCTCTAAGAGTTTGGGCTTCATGAGGGGCGTATAAGCAAAGATCCAAAGGTAATGCCCCTTTTTCATTGTTCCATGCACATCTTAGACAACGTTAAGGACTAAAACTCCATTCAAAAGACAAAGTCAGGCACTAAATTGCCTTTTCTCCTTTGTCAGGGACTAAAACGTTTTATGAGTTGTAAGTCGGGGGCCATTTTGCTATATCACTCGTTACAAATTTATCGGAAAAAGTAACTCATTGGTTTTCAACATTTTTGTTTCAATTATGAAGCAAATTTTTGTGATGATCCTTCAATTTATGGGTTGCCATTTAGTCATTGGTTCACTCAAAAAGTGGCAATAAGCGCAAATTGTATGAATTTTCATAGTTGATATATATCATATAAAGGTTTGATGGATCAGTTGGATCAGCGAAATTTGTTTTTAATAAAAAACTATGTGCGGTGTCAATATATATATATGTTAGGATCAAACGACACTAATTGGTTTGACACCAATTCTTACCCCAATCAATAACAATAGATCGAAGTTTTTTTTTTTAGGAAACCTACTGTTAGATTGAAACTACTTATTGTATATATCATGTATACAAAATTCACATCAATCCAAAATCGTTTAGTACTCCATCAATATACTTGTTATTTTCACGATTCTTAAAACTATATTTTACGTTAATTTTTTAGTACGTTGATGGAGTATTAAACGATCTCGGATTGATGTCAAATTTTGTACACATGATAAGTAGTTTCAATCCAAAGTAGGTTTCGTGAAAAAAATACTTCGATCTATTGTTATTGATTGTGTAAGAATTAGTGTTAAACCATCCTAACCCAATATTATAGGGCCCGTGCAAGGGGCCCAACCGCACAGGCCCCCAAAATATGGGGCCCCAAATATTAAATAATGTATTGTACATGCTTTAAATATTAAATGATGCACTTTATTATCAATGTTATAAAATAGAGTAAATGTAAGGTGTTTTTACTTCTGATGAAATACTAAACGATTACGGATTGACGTGTAATTTTATAGACATGATCCATAACCAATTTCAATTTAATGGTAGATTTTATTAAAAAAAGTCTTCAATAAATAATTATTATTAACCGATATAAAAATTGATATAAGATCAATTAGCGTCAATAAATCTTATCTATCTTAAAGAATAAGCTATTATAGTTTAATCTTGCATATGTTCCTTTAATTAAGAATCACATGTTTTCAGTGTCTATCTCCCAGGATTTATTCAATGAGACTTAGCTTATTTAATTATAGCATAAATGGAAGGAAGAGATTCTTTGTGGGATAAAATAATAATTACAAGGACGGTTTCTTTAATAATTAAAACGAATAAGTATTAAAACGAATAAGTTTAGCTAGCTAGCTATAACTGTAAAACATAAACTAAGATCCATTGTCATTCAAGAACTTTAATTCAATTCAAATAAATTCGTATTTATCAGAATTTATGTCTTTCAAACCGAAAGAGAATTAAACATATACACGTCATCATCCAAAGCAGCATCTAGCTACTTTCCAATTACTTTGTTGGAAGCTAAATAAATTATTTAATTTTTGGTTTAAAAAATATTTATTCAAAGAGAGAGAGAGAGTGAGAAATTAAAAGGATTAAAAGGTAGTAGTACTGTATGTACATGTGTGAGTGACCAAGTGAGGAAAAGTGTAGGGATAAAAGCAAAGATAGAGAGATATTCGTTAACAACAAGTGTTGCTTTCTACAATAAAGTGCACTTTAACGCAATATTATTCTCATCACAAAACCAAGATCTTCTCCCATTATCTCATATTGATTGGATCATACGTTATGGTGCCACAGAAACAAGTAAAGGCAAAAATTTAAATGCCAGAATATGTTTCGAATTATATTATGTATTCCCTTACATATCCATAAAAATAGCACCAAATATGTAGATTAATTCACATAAAGTTTTTTTACTTAACTATTAGTACTCTTGAAGTTTAAATCTTGGTACGTATGTTAAATATTATCATAAAATGTAACGTGGTGATAGTTTACCTCGTTTCTTAATTAATCACATGTGCATAGTTCCGATCTTCCGTGGCGGACCTATGTTGTATTTAACGGGTGCAATCGCACTCTTCAATTTGAGAAATTTATGAATAATATTGTGAATTTTTAACTTATATTTTTGAATTACCTTAACTTAAATTTTCATATTTAGTTTTTTTATTTTATAATTTTAAGTCTACTTTACCATTAAATATTGACTAAAATTTATTTCGAACTCCTTTTAAAATATCAATTTTTTTATATTTTTCTTTTTTCTTTATTTTAATTTCTTAATATTTTTATTTTTATTTAAGTTGTACCTCACGACTCCGAGTCCTTAGCTACGCCACTACCGATGATACCATTTTGATGAGAATGGAGTAATATTTTATAGCCACGTAACAATCGCTTCATACGAGCTCAACTTCAAAAAGTAGACTAATCACTACTTTCAATCGTGAATATTCTAGACAGAAACCTAAAAAAGTAAAAGCTTTATTGCCTAATGTATTCTTAAGCAGAGAATTGCCTTCTATATTTGAAGAATATCCGTAGAAATTAAAATGAGTAAAATATTCATTTAAATTTTGGGATGGAGACTTAAACATGGGAATGAGCAAAAACAGCCAACGAGGTAGTGCCAAGTGGCAAGCATTTGAACGGACACGTTAGAGTGAATGTTATGTAGTTAGCTTGAGTTAGAGGCTTTACTTTAATTTTTGATGTGGTCCAACCATGGTTGCGTTGAATAACCCATTAAAGCCACTATATATATATGATGGTGAGACCAGCGGTGGCTATGGGTTTGGCTTTTTCATGATGGTCAAGGTCATGGAGGGTACTAATGGAACCACCACTAGGTATTTTCTATTGGTATTGATAGCCAGCCTAGCAATATTTTTGAATATTCCTTATTAGGGTTAATTTTTACATGGGTCATAGGTGAGATTATATATAGATATTGGATTAAGTTTTAAATTGCGATTACGATTCGCGATGAATTAAATAAAACGGTTAAATGTAGTTATATATAGTTATTTCTAAATAAAATTACAGTAAAATGTCGTTTCGATGACTGTGAAGTATTTTAATATTACAGCACATTGCTGTAAAATGCGGAATAAAACTGATTTTAAAATTTATTTCTTCTCATAGAATCTTAGGGATATGTTTAGTTTGCATTTCTCTATTTTTTTTTTATTTTCATAAATAGATTCACATCACTTTCTTTTTTATTTTTTAAAAGTTTCTTTAGGAAACACCGGAAAAAATAAATTTTTTTTATAATTGTTTCTAGTGTTTTCTATATATAAATAAAAACAAAATACTAAGCTTTGTAACTTTATATTTATGACAGAAAAAAAAAATGCAAATGAAACATATCAAGGGTTATTCTATTTCTCCAATTTTAATTTAATGTATTTCCACACCCGTAATTCTAAAAACGATTCTAAATATCATAAAAAAAATGAATCTAGATCATCAATATATCATAATACAAAACCTTTTCAAAATTGATATAATATATCAATAACTCATCTTTGTTTAAAGCTCAAAATTTTGACTAAAATAAATTAAAACATGTTTTTATATTTTAAAATTTGTTTGAGTTGACTTTTAATGAAAGAAATAAATTGATCTTATGAATATAAAATAATCAGTACAAAAAAAATCTTTAATTTTTTGTGATATAAGAAAATAAAAAAAAGCCTGACAAAAAAAAATTAAAACCCTCTTGAGAACAAAGTGTCAAGCTGATCAACACTCAAAGTTAGCGTCACACAAAAAAGATAAGAATCTAAAACTAACAGTAAAATCAGAATAATAGTTTCCATAGCCATAACAATGACTATAATCATAGTCATAAAGAAGAGATAAGACAAAAGTCTCAAAATTGAGATTAACACTCATTGTATTAGATTGATAAAAGATAATGAAAATATAATAGTGTGTAAGTATTTATAGAGTATGGAAATACCCTTCTAACTAATCCCCTCTCACTCTACTCACTCAAACTAGTTTATTCTCTAATAAAAACAATAAATTAACACTAAGCTACATAGCCTCTTTTGCCAAAAAGTTTGCACATTAGTTTGCTTCTCGAAAAACATGTTAGAGAAACATTTCGTCTCTACCCAAAATAGCTCTAACATCCGCAATAACAACAACATACACATGAAAATATATATTTTGGTAATCCATAATCACCCTCAGAGTATCAAGCAAATCTGATTTCACATCTAGATGTCTCGTACCTTTGTCCTAAGCTACACTAAGCACTGCTTTGATAACTTGCAATTCTAAAAATAAGATATCCTTGGCCTTTCTTGTACCTTGAAAACCAAATAGTCAATTACCATGTTCATCTCTACGGATATCCACATAACTTTTTGAAGGCAACTAAGGAATAAAACTACCAGCATAATTCATTTTAGCTTGCCCAACTACAACCGCTATCCACTAAATAGCAACATCTACACAGACACCTGCAAAGTATAGGCTCTCTTAACTAAACAACGAGTCCCAGACAACGCATTGTGAATAACCTGAGAAATATTCCCATTGTATTGACTCATAACTTGATTATTTGTACAACACCAAAGCCACCATAAAATATGACAGAAAGTAACGACATTTGATGAAGAAATAAAGTGTGAAATCCACTGCATAAAATCAGGGGGCAAGAAATTAACCTTATAAACAAAGTTAAATCTATTCCAAACCTCCAATGTGTGTGTGGATAATCGCAAAGACAATGCAGTAAATCTTCTACAACATTAGAGCATAAAGAACAAGTAGCATTAATTACAAGCCCTCTATGATGTCTTAATTGATTGGTGGGAAGAGCATTATGGTAGAATTGCTAAATCATGAACTTTATTTTCTTTGAAACTTGAATCTTCCAAACACCATTCCAATGAGAATATGAAATGCAAGCTTCAACCGGATGAGGAAGCCATTCATAAGCTTTGATAGGAGAATAAAATCCATTGACCGTCTCCGACTTGCGCCAAACATCAGGGCACGAGCATAAATTGGGAATTAGAGTCTCACATACTGCTATTTTGAAAGCATTAGGAACCATTGTAAAAATTTGACTCTAGTCCCATTCACCATTATTCTTAATGTCACAGACTCGAAGATGAATATCTACAATGTGGACAAAAAACACCTAATCACACATAGAACCCTTTTCCTGCCAATCATAATACCAAAAAGAGAGATTCTCCGAGCTAGATCTATATTTAAATTCATCCCTAAGGTGCTCCACTTTCCTACAAATACCATGCCATGTAGGAGATGTATTAAGAGATGCAATAGCTTGAAAAATAGATCATTCTCTAAGATATTTATGCAAGAGTTAACAAACCCAGAGGCCATTTTTAGTATTTAAGACTTTCCACACTAACTTGCCAAGTAGCGTATGTTACATAATCTAGCATATTTCAAACCTAAACTGCCATATTTTTTCATTTTTGCCATATTTTCCAACTCACTAGAGATGACCCATATAGCCAATAGCGTTGTTCCGAATAAATTTCTTGACATAAGCATCGATTTCATCATAGATATAAGATGGAAACCACAAAGTGTGCATATTATAGGTTGGATGCTTCATAGAAATGATTTCGCCAAGCATATAGTTACTCCCAGCCCGATTAAGCAAGTTCCTTTGCCAAGATGTTGACCTCGTCAGAATTCTTTTAAAGATATGATGAAAATTAGATCTCTTAAGTCTCCCTTGTAATAGAGAAAAACCAAGATAGCATCCCATATAGGAATGCCCTTGGGACCCTTACATCTAGATTTATCAACATTAATCTTCATCTCTGAAGCCTTACATAAAATATCAAGAATAGAGATGACATTTCTAATATGAGATTTCTTAGCTCGAAAAATAAAAATGACTTTGTCGGCCAAAAAAAGGTGAGAAATAGGAGATCCTCCTGGTGATATAGTGACAAGTTCTCACTGGCCTCTTTCCACTCTTGCATAAATCATAATTGAGAGCACTTCCAAACAAAGAATAAATAAATAGGGGAATATGTGGGATCTCCCTGATGTAGTCCTCTAGTTGGTGTAATTAAAAGCCATCAAGTTGTGAGTCATTCCATAAAATCTTTAACATTGAAGAGGTCACACAACTCATGATAAGCTGAATCGTAGTATCTAAAAACTCCAACTATGAAGAATCGTCTCTGGAAAACCCCAATCCACCCTGTCATAAGCTTTCTAGAGGTCAATCTTGAAGTCTAAAATTCCTTTCTTTGACCTATTCCTATACATATGGTGAAAGATTTTCTAGGCCTCTATTACATTATCACAAGTGCATGTCTCTATTCAAAATAAAACTACTTTGAGTGGGACAAATTAAACAAAGATCTAAAATGAAAGTTCTCATTCTACTCACCAAAAACAAAAATCTTCAATTGAATGAGTAATAACATTATTAGTTAATTTATCAATTTTTTTATAATGACATAATTTTATTAAAAAAAATATTTTGAAGATCTTCTAAAATGCAAAACCTAGTTGTCTAGGTCTCCCAAAAAAATGTACATCCATAAAAACTAGTCTCACGTACAATTATATGAATATTTTCGATTCAAATTAGATTTACCTTAACTTAACTAATTCGTTTAATAAGAATTTAAGGTAAGGCTAAATTATACTTTTTGATGTTAAGGTAAGGCTAAAATACAGAGGAAAATTGTCTATCAAAGAAAAAAAAAAACAGAGGATAATTGTGACTAGGCATAGGAAAAATAAAAAAAGAATCTTAAGGGTATATGTGAGAAATTCTATTTGAATTCACGAACTATATGAGTCCACATATATATAACCCTATCCTCCAGACTGTCTCACAATAACTAAGATAACTATTGTTTGGATCCCTATATATATCTTTATTCCTCAACCTCCTTTCTTGTGAATACTGCTCCGAATTAATTCCTTTATTTATCTAATTTAATTTCGTATCACTCTGATTTTGACAACACATAAAAATGTCCTCTAACATTTTATCATGCACCAAAACCTCACAATTTTACGTGTTTAAACCCATTATATATTAATTCAAATCATCTTTGTAAACGAGTGTTCTCTGGACACGTTATAAGAAACGAAATTTAAAATTTGTTTATTGAATGAATAATAATTAACACAAGTATATATACTACTTCCTCGGATTCTTTTTATTTTTGGTTTAATTAAGTTTAATTTACATAGGTTAAAAAAGTAGTTAATATAAAGTTCTTATTTGTGTAATTAAAAAATTATCATTATTAGACAAAGAAAATTTAAGAAAACTATTATATCTTTATTGGTGGACTAGCTAGCAATAATTAATTAATTATTTTTATTGCATATGTGTAAATTAATAAATGAATATATAAGGATATGATAGAAAAATAAATAATAAATAATTTCTTGAGTTTATAAAATTTATAAAATTATAAATAAAATAAAGAACAATATAATATTTTATTTTTCAAAACTATGTCACGTAAGGAACGGGGAGAGAGTATTTAATTAATATGAAATTTAAAAATGATTATTCAATCTCTTCTTTAAATGATTAAGATTAGTTAATTCGCCCTTTTTATCCTCTTTAATTTTGTGCATGTTTAAAAACAAAAATGGAAAAAGTAAATATTTAAATGTTTAATTATATTTAACAAATATTATAGTTTTGGTCCCTAACTTTAGGTGTCTTCTTCTATTACTCTTTGAATATTGATCAATATTTCAAATTTTCAATCAACTCGACAACTAAGTCATGGAGTCATGAAGATATTTATAGCAATATAAAGTATAATTAAATTAAACTTTGCTTTAAAATTTTTGGTCCAGTTCCAGTTTTTCCGGTAACATTTTTTTTGGGGTCGAAACCCACTATGTCTACTTGAGTTACATTTACACATACCGAACACAACTTCTACTATGGACCATTTCATAATTAGATTGAAATTATGGGTACTTGTGAGAATAAAGAATATATATATGTCACTAAAAAGTTTAACATGCAATTGCAAAGGATATATACGTACTTCCACCCATTTACATTAGACTATAACCGTTTTTTCTAACTACCTCAACAAACAAACAAAGAAATAGGTAGCGTTTGGTAACGGTACAGAACAGAAAAGAATGGGATAATACAGAACAAAATAGAACGGAACAAAATAAAATAGAACAGTGTATTGTGTTTGGTGATCATGGAACAGAACAGAACTCATATGTATTATTTTGTATTTAGTGCGGATTAAAATATAAAAAATATTTTTTTTATAATACATATAAAATTTTACTTTACTTTATAGAAAGTATAAAATTAAAGGAAAAACAAAAAAAAATATATTTTTTTAAATTTCTTTTTTAAAAATTATGAGTATAACTAAATAATAATTTTAAAATATATTTATTTTTATTAATATTTTATGAAAAATAAATTATTAAATACAAACTTCTCTCAATAAATACAATTATTAAATATATTTTTAAAAATATTATTAAACAAATTATATTGAATATGTTTTTATTATGTAATTTTTTAAAAAATATTTAAGGTTTAAATTTTTTAAACACCTTATATTTTTTGGTTGCAAAATATAATATAAGGTTTAAAAAATTTAAATATATATTATTTTGTTAATAAAAAATGACTCTGGAAAAATAATAATAATTCTTCAGTGTGTTGTTCTATTCTCTTTCGTTTCACCTTTTTCAATGGAACCAATCTGTCTTGTTCATTGGCCTCAGTGTCCTATTCTGCTCCTCTTGACTGATGCACCAAACAAGGAACAGTACACAGTGTTCTCTTCTGTTCAAGCATGTTTGCCAAACGCTACCATATTGTACACTATTAGTATCCATGAGTTCGGATCCTCTCCGGCAACGATCTCATATGTTGATGTGTAGTTGTACGCGGATGAAAGACAAAGTTATGAGAGACCAAAACAAAAGTCAACAAGATGAATGGTTGAGATATTAATTAAAGGTTTAATTGCACTTTTTTTTTTTTGTATTTGTGTGAATTTTGTTCCCCAACTTTTAAATGAGTAATTTTGTTCTCCAAGTTTTTGAAATACGAGGAATTTTAGTCACTTTATCGCTAATTTAGATGAAAAATATCGTTAATCATCGTATACTATAAGAAAAGAAACCTCTTCTTGACTCACAAGCAACATATTTTACCAAGTGTTATGCTCACATTATCTTAGTTTCCCTCCAAAATTTCGTTTAATATTATTTTATTCTATTCTCATTCTATAGTTTTTTTTTTGTTTCTTTCTTGACCCATTTTTATTTTTGGCAAAAAAATCTCAGACACTCACAAAATCACAATCCACTCTGAGATGAAAAAAATTTAAAATTTAAAATTTCAATAATAAAATTAAATTTAATTATTAAACTCTTTTTCTCTTACTTCTTTTTTTCCTCTTTCTTTCTCTTTCTTCTCTCTCCACTTCCCTTCATTTCAAGTTTATTTTATTATTTTTTTATTTCTTTTTCTCTATTTTCCATTCTTTCCTTTCCATTTTTTTTATTTTGATTTTTTGATTTGTTAAAAAAATGTTGGTATAACCACATGTCTCTCTATCCTTAGGATGAGACTAATCTCGTTCGCATTGCGTGACATACGTTGGCCCCCGGAAATTTGACATAAGTGGGATTCGAACACGGGACCTCCCACTGTGAATCGTCCCTCATATGAACTTAGCGAGGCCTTATACCGCTAAGCTAACCTTTGGGGTTAATTTGTTAAATTATTTATGAATAGGATAACATATATATTTTTAATACATTAACAGGTTTTGTTCAAGAATGAACTTACCATTTGTCTATTTTATAATTTTTTAAAGGCATGTTATATGTGATTCACAAATATAGGATCAAACTTCAACTAAATCTGTATTTAATATCACATTTTTTTCTAATATTTTAACTTATGTAAGTTTTTGAAAAGTTAGTATGCAAGTCAGTACATAAATTCTTCTCTTTACAAGTGTGTTATCATGTTTTAATAATCATAAAAGTCTAATTTAATGTGCAACAAAAGTCTCATAATAAACTGTGGAGATCTTTTTATCATATTTAATTAATGGTTTTGTGCAATAGTTGAGGTGCGAAGAATATTTCATTAGAGAGATTGTGTCAATAAAAAGTAATTCTTCACAGGAGAGATTGTGTCGACAAAGTTATAGATTAAGGTATAGTTAAGGTGAATGTTTTAAATGCAATATTTTTTAAGCTCAATTATATCTTTTATTTTAATTATTATATTGTAAAGTAATTTATTAAATATTTTAATAATTTTAATTGTGCTATTGTATATTTATTACAAAACATTAACACACAGTCACAAACGCGTAATCGAAGACCCGTGCGAACGCATGAGTCACATATGTTAATCTTTTATTTTTTATTCTGTGGATGAATTGAAAAAACTTAGTTGTAAACACCAAAATTAAATTTCAGCATATCTAGAGAATTAAGAATTAAACTCTTTAGTTGATGTTAGACCGATGAAGTACGTGATACAAAGTATCAAGTGATTTAATTTCATGTTCCATGACCTATTTCTTATTTCTATTTCATAAAATTCATTGAAATTCTCATGCTTAATAAACAATTCTTTTGTGTAATATGAGATTTATTGTATTATTAGTCTCTCCTTATATAATTAGGTCCATTAGCAACTAGGCTAATAATTTGTGAACTCACTTTATATTTCAATTGAATCGGGAGTAGTAGAGTCATTAGTTTTTTAATGCTATTTTGTTAAAATATGATCAAACTCATTTATATGTTTTAATATATATTTATTATAAAATTATAAAATATTGTTACAACCTCACAAACGCGTAACGACAAAGACCCGTGCGAACGCACGGGTCAAAAGCTAGTTTTTGTAAAAATAGTACCTAATTTGAAAAAAAAAACTATCCCCAATTTCAATAAAAGCATCATTAATTTTAAAAAACTAATGTAGGAATTAAAACTGTCCATTTTATAAATTTAGAAGACCAAATTCAAAAAAAAAAAACAAAATAGAGAAATATAAAATACAATTAAATCTTAATTAATTAAAAGGATTTTTCTTTATGAGAGAGCCGAGATGGAGATAATCCAATGAGTAAGAGTCTGTTTGGTTTAGATTTTAGTAAAATGAGAAATGAAAATTATATAAACCGAAAAAAAAATTAATAGTTAAGATTATTAGTACATAAAAATTGAGGCGATCTAATGAAAGTATATATTTTTAACTTTAGTCAAAAATAATTTTGACCAAAATCAAATACTAAATGTATGTTTGTTTAGGATTTTGGCCCGGTCAAAATCACTTTTCACCAAAACTAAAATTATTTACTTTCATTAAATCATCTCAATTTTTATACATCAATAATTTAAATCATTAATTTTTATTTCAATTTATATATTTTTCATTTTTCATTTTATTAAAATTAAACTAAACGGACCCTAAACATATTTGGAACGATAGAAATAGCTTAACGTACGACAATAATTTTGTTTTTAATATTTCCATAGCTTTATCCAAAAAGGTGGCCGACATTAGGAATGAATGCTCTCACAAACCTTTTTATATGTTTTTTCTTATTGGGGTAAATAACATATGCTTCTTTTAGCTATCATTGCCTCGTATATGAAATTAAAAAGCAAAAAAAAAAAAAAAAAAAAAAAAAGGGAAACGAACAAATATTAGTGGCTCAAACAAAATATTATCTATATGTGCTGCGTGTGTTTTCCATATCAATAGAATAATTAAGAGGTACGGAAATTTCTCTCTTTTTTTCCACTATGAATATACCCTTTAGTAGGAAAATTCATTTGATTTTTTTTTAATTTACGCTAATTATAGTTGTAAATAATAACAAGTTAAAAAAAAACAAGGTAAATGAAAACAATACAACTTTGAGGGAAAAAGAAAAAATAATTTTGACGCGTTTTAAACTGAAGTATGAAGGGTTAGGTCATGATCATAAAATATTAAAATGGTGTACTCTAAGTTTGGAGATGCTCCACGATCCTCCTCATAGGACAGCGTTCTCGTGTGGGAGTTGTTCATATAGAGACTCAAGTTAGTGACTTATTAGAGTTAAGAGAGATTAAATAGATAGATAAATATATCTTGCATGATATGATGTGATGTATTTATAGTGAAGTCTCTAGGGTTTGATGAGCGCCTTAATGGACTTCATACTTATTGGACTCGGAACTAAAATCCAATTAGACTATAGCGCTCTATGAGGTTCACAAGCTCTATCCTAGTGCACAAGACCAAGGTGATAATTCTATAATAGGATTTTGATATGGTCAATGATCGAGATGTCAGTCCACAACAAAATTTAAAACTTAATTTAATGTTTTCTTAGAATTTGTGTATGATTTGGAATATATAAATTAAAATGAGTAACATGTTTTTAGTCCTTATAAAATGGGTTGTTTTTGTTTTTAGTCCTTATAAAAATATTTTTTGTATTTTAGTCCTTATAAAATGAAAAATTGATGCTTTTAGTCTTTATAAAATTATTTTATGTATTTTGGTCCCTGTAAAATGAATTTTTTTTGCTTTTAGTTCCTACTGTTAAGAAATTTTTGTTAAATGCCAATTAGGATGACGAAGTACCACATGTCAATTTCATATGAGATCTAAATAATTTTTTATTTAATATTAATATTAATATTAATTAATTATTTTATTAATAATAAAAAGAATAATAAGAAGAAGACCGGATATTGTCTTCTTATGAAAGCTCTTATCGATAAATGACATCCAGAGGAAAATCCTGCACATGACCTCTGAAAGAGAGTTGAGCCCTGCTTTCTTGTTGTGCAACCTCGCTCAATTCACTCTCGTTGACACATGGCACTCCGTCATCCATTCCGCATTTAACATAAATTTCTTAATAATAAGAATTAAAAGCAATAATTCTTCATTTTATAGGAATTAAAACTAAAAATGTCCTATTTTATAAGGACTAAAAGTATATTTTACCCAATTAAAATTATAAGAGTAGTTGATAAAATATCAAAACATGAAAACTGAGTTAAGCGGATTTAAAAATAAAATGATAGGGATGTTAAATATCATAAACTCATAATATTGCTTGTATTTTTCTTAAAGTTAGGGGTTAAATAGAGATTGTTAAGTGTAGAGCTCACCAAAAAGTGTTCAAATGATAGAAATTAAAGACTTTCTTTTTTCTAAATTTTAAAATAGAGGTACGGAAATTTCTATATAGTGCTGTTGCGTGCTACCTTACCTTAGCTATATATGTTGGTGGATAAAATGACAATCTGTTCTGGACAAAATCTAACAATATCTTTTGCAATTATCACTTGTTAGTTATGTCATTGTGTATTTGACCTAATAAAAAGACAGTGCCGTGAAATGAGCAATCAACTTTTGGGAAATTGGAGGAATTATTGTAATGCAAGCAATGATGATACATAGATAGGTGAATTCGTTTATTTTAAGAGTACGTGTTATAATATTTATTCTGTTGTATAATTTTATATAGACATTAGATTTCATTTATTTGTTCATTAAATTGAAAGTTTATAGTATATATTAATTAAATAAAATTTTATTTGATTTTAAAACTTTTTTATTTTTTATCTATCAACTTCAATTTAATAAATAAAAGGCGTTTGAAAATATACATAAATGTCACATAAAAGTGACGTATTTAGAGATAATTGATTTTTCTAACATTTGGCATAGATAATCACCATGATAATATCTTACTCCCTCTAGTCCTTATTATAAGACATAAATATCTAAATTACGCATACCAATAAAGATAGTTAGTTGTATCAATTTTCTTAAAAAGTGGGATGATATATCAATTTTACCCTTATTTAAATATTGTGTTTAGTGGTTGGTATAATAAAGTTAAGGCATTTAATAGAGACAAATAAGGAAAATAACCATAAATACTTTATGGGATTTGTGCAATGCCTTATAAAAAGGACCATAAAATCCTTCCAAAACGTGTCTTATAATAAGGGGAATATAACTTAACGACCGAACAATGTCTATATGAAGTTGTAAAGCTGAGTAAATGTTTAACATTTACTCCTGGAGTAAACGGATCCCTCCTCATATATATATATATAAAAAAAATAGATCAAATGACATCAGTGTAACTTACACCGGTTAATAACTATTTGTCGAAGATTTTTTTACGAAACCCACCGTAGAATTGAAACTACTTATCGTATAGTTCATGTCTTTCCAAAATCATTTAGTACTCCACAACAATGCTTGTTAATTTCATATATTTTAAGTGGTGGATTAAACGGGTTAACCTGTCAACAGAACTCAACCCGCATTTAGTAGTGGGTTAAGTAAACTGCACTAAATTTACCCTATCTTTAATGAGCCATTTTTTTTAACCCAAACCATAATTGAGCCGGGTTGGGTCCAATTAACTCACGGATTCTAGCTCATTTTAACCGCTTAGCAATGGATGATTATATTTTTTAAACTAAAAAAAAAACTGAATAGTAAACAGTTCCACATGGTAAATTTTCCCTATTTTTTATAGCTAGTTCGTTTATTTTAACCTTTTTTGTGTGAATATTTATTTTAACATTTTTATACTTAGAACTTTAGAATATTAATATTTACTTTAATTGTATACATTATATAAGTAAATATATATATATATATATATATATATATATATATATATATATTATACTTTGAATTTTAGAATATTTTAAAGGTTGAGCCTAAATGGTCATGTACCAAGCCATAAAGATTTAGGGATGGAAGTCCAAGATTCAAATCTTGGCAAAGAAAAATAATGTAGATTATTGAAGATTTAAGACTTGTTTGATTTTTTTTTTAAAACAGTTTTTTGTTTTTAAAAATAGAAAACTAAAAAACCCGTTTGACAGACGAGTTTTCAAAAACAATTTTCGACAACAATTTTTGTTTTTCAGTATTTAAAAACCAAATTTAAAAACCAAAATTTAAAAACAAATTTGAAAACTAAAAAACTTGTTTCGGTTTTCAGTTTTTTATTACACATAAATTTATATTGAAAATTGGTCTAACTTTTTTTTTTGAAAACTAAAAAACTTGTTTCGGTTTTCAGTTTTCTATTACACACAAATTTATATTGAAAATTGGTCTAACTTTTTTTTTTTTAAAAAAAATGTGTTTCTAAGAACTGTTTTATAATACAATTTTTAAAAACTAAAAATCAAAACTGTTTCAAACAAGTCCTTAATTTTCGGTGTGCGAGTGTATTTGCCGATCCAAAATATTATATATATATATGTGTATATATATATATATATATATTTGATTTTAATTATTTAATATAATAAATAAAATATTTGAATCAATTATAAAGCACGCACCGTAAGGTAACACGTGTATATGTCTTCTTCGTTTTTTGTTTTTTTTTCTGAGAAAAGATGGGATTTTAGTTGCTGGGCATAATTTGCTAATTAATTTTAATGCATAATTAAGCAAATGTTGGAGCTATATGTGGTGGATATAGTGACTTCAAAATCATATTACTGGCTTTGTCAAATCATATTAAATTGTCTTTTTCAAAAAATCAAATAATAATATTGATGCGATTTAAATCTTATATATCCTATGGTCTTGATTTAAGCAATCATGATGGAGACGAAGATAGAGATCGAGGGGATTTGGAGGAATATATAAATGTATAACTTAGAAAGAACACGACAGCAATAATCCAAGAGGCTATTTCATATTCTATTTTTTAAGGTGGACTTTTTTCTGTTATTTTTATTATTTTTTCCTTGGTTCCACAAATGAGAGATATAGAAAAAAAAATTATAAAACAAAGAAGAAGAAAAAAAATGAAAAATACGATAAATGATATATGTTATAAAATAGATATGAAGATAAAAAGAAAAAAAATAAGTTTACAAATGTATGTGTTTTTTAGAAAGATAAAAAACATGTGGATATATATAAACTTTTTTATTGTCTAATTTTGGATAATTGGGTCGAACAGTTGCTCCGTTCGAATTCATGCAGTGCACTTTCACTTATTAAAAATATTAGGTTAAATTATGTTTTAGTCTCTATATGTGTCTTTATTTATCGTTTTAGCCCTATACAAAACATTTATTTTAGTCTCTAAGCATATTTTTTTATGGATAATTTCATGAACTTGGTTAATCCATTAACATTGTTAGTCTCTATAACAGACTCCCAGTACAACTAACAGTTTAGTCCCTATACGTGTCCCTAATTTTTATTTTAGTCCCTATATAAAAAAATATATTATATTTTGAATCCCTACATGCACATGTATATTCTATGGATATGTCTCGATATTGTGCTTAGCGTTTAATGTCTTTAGTCCATCAAACATAATTTGATTATGACTAATAAGAGATTGACATGTGTAACATCGTCGACTTGGACTAATTTCTCAATATGTTTGGTGTTTCCTCCTCGGAGGCAGAATTAGTGGTGGGCTCGACAGAAATAAAGAGTAACGACAAGGAGGAATAATCCTCTGGTCACCTCAATTCATATTGACTGAAGTTGAAAGCTAGTCTAATCACAATTAATTATTCACCGAAAAAAATATTACAATAGGAATAAATATGTAAACAAAGACATGTAGAGACAAAATATTTTTTTTTCATATAGAGACTGAAATAAAAAAAAGAACTCGTATATAGACCAAATAGTTAATTTAAATGAGACAAAAATATAAAATAGGAAATAAAACGCAAACGATAACATCTGTAGGACTAAATGAAAAGTTCTTGAATAGCAAAAAAAATGAAAAGTTCTTGGGATTAAAAAAAAACAACACATATAGCAACCAAACAATTATTTTTTTTAAAAAATATTTTGGGTCCAGTTTTCACAATATCTAGTAACTAGTAATTTATGGAGGATGGGATTAGCACCATCTCTATTGGGAGTGTCACCATCCTTTTTATATGTAACAATTATAAATTTATATACTAAAAAAGATGGTGCCACTCCCAATTAAGATGGTGCTAATCCCATCCACCGTAATTTATTGTTTGATTCGGGCTTTTATTTAGTTTTTTGACAAGGATGCGGGCTTTTACTGATATGACAAAAAAGAAGACTAATTATGAGCCATCTTTGATCCCGGGGTTGCTTTTTGCACCCTTCTTTTAAGTTGCACCATCCTATAGTAATTTCAATTATTTAAGAAGATGTATTTATTATTCTTTAACAAGTACTCTAAAAACACTGTTTAGCATAACTCTTAACTTAACTTAGAGACCAAAATGAACCAAAAATCAAAATGTTAAAAGATCCAAAATACACTATCATAAATATTAAAGACTTATATGAACTTTTGCTAAAAAAACCTGAGACTTAACAATATATTTTTCATTTTATGCCACTAAAGTAATTAAAAATTTATCCCCAATTGTAGGGTAACACTTGCTCTCCTTGATATGTGAACAGATAATAGAAATCAGTTGCTTTGGTTAAATTAATAATGATGGTATGATAAAATTAACATGTATTTTAATTTCTAATAATGCATTTTCCCTATATTTCTAGATGAGTACTGTTTTACTTCAGAATAATTAAAAAGAATATTTCTTCTACATTGACAGTCAAGATTTTTTATACATTGTTAGCTAATGAGTAAATTATCATTGAATGAGCAACAACAAACTATAACAAGTTATTAATTTCATAAGGAAATGTCACACATTGACTAACTAATAATTTATTGATTTATAGAATTTGAAGTTCATAACTAACAAAATTGATTGTAAGCATACGTCTATGGTCCTTTGTCTTTTCTCTATCAAGAGGATTAGGTGAACTAATGCTTCAAACATCAAAGCATCTGGTTCAGCAAAAAGCCTACCACTACCAACCAAAATCATTATTTGGCTCCTAACACAGCTCGACATTATTGATGAATAATTAGGTCTTTTAAGCATGTTAATTCAATTGAATTCTATTTGTGTATAAAAATAATTTTGTTAAGAAATATTTTATCTCAAAATGAATGAGTCTTTAGCTGTCGGTAAGAAATACTTTTAATAATAATAATAAAAAAAATCAATATAAGCCTTTTTGTACTTGTTCCTCAAATAAACTGCAAATGAAAATAACACATGAAAACCCAAATGGATTTGGCTCAGAGGAAGTGTTGTAAAGCCTATATCTGCATTCTTTGAGAATTTGTACAAGAATACTTTATAAAGAGGTCCTTGATTCGATTCTTGCGAAAAGATATTCACAAAAATATTTCACTTAAAATCAAAATAGAAATTAACACTTAAATAAAATATGCTATAACATTTTCATACTTTCACTATGTTTAAGATAAAGCTATAATCCAGATTCAAATTGTGGTTGCAGTCTTATACACACACAATAAACACAGCCACATATGATCGAGTGTGACCATTACAGACTACAAACCACGATGTGAAGTGATTTTGGTATCAATCAAAACAACGATAATGTCGCGTTATCTCGCGCAAATAGAGTATTACTTCGTGGATACATTGAAAGGAAGGGGACAGGAATACAAGGGGAATCCCTCCAAACCTTAGAGTGCAATTTGAGAGTGTCCCTAGCTCTGTCCTTTGCCTTGAAACTCCCTTCAACTTGAAGCACCAAACACAACTTTGACACAGCCCCAACAACCAACATCTCTTGAAGGACTCTATTTGTAGCAGAATACCTACAAATGGAGGTTAAAATCCTAACCCCTCTATCAGTTCCCACATGAGAAACCCTTAAAATTTTCTTTGACACAATTGCCACTCCACCTCCATGGTTCAAAAACTCTGCCCTTCCTTCTGCACATCCACAAACCCTATCCAAAGCCATTAACAAAAGCTCACAAATTCTCCTTTCAGAAACTTCTAGAAGAAGCTCAATTAGGATCCAAACAGCACCTCCTTCAACTGCTTTTATTCTGTTTCTACCAAATGAAGATAACAACACAAGAAGCTTCAATGCTGCCTTGGATGCCTTTTGTGAAATTTCATCCTTTAAGATTCTTACTATTTCCACAAAAAATTCAGTTTTCACACTGTTCAGTTGGGTTGGATTAGCCACCTCAAATGATGAATTCAATACCATAATTGCATAAGATCTTGACTTGTAACTCCCATGCTTTAAGACATGAAACAAAGACTCAATAAATTGAATTTCCTCATTGTTGATTAGATTCTTCAACTGATCTTCAGAGAGATTCAGATGAAACAAGACTTCTGTTGCTGCTTCAATTTCATTGATCATAATAGTTGGATCTTCTTGGATGTTTTTCATCATTGTTGAAGCTAGAAAATCTATTGCTCCTAAAGACTCCAAAAACATTTTGTTGGTTTCATTTTCAAGGACAATAGATTGAAGGCTTCTAAGGCAATTGAGTTGCTTCTCTGGTAACATTTTTGCTTCAAAGATGAGATTCTCAACATGAGATTTGTCAAGTTTTGGGTTTGGAATTTGAACACTTTGAATAATTCCAAGGGTAGGGTTAAGGGAACACCAAGATTCGATCAACCTTTGAAGAGTGTGATTTGGTGTAAGATCTGTGTGAAAGAGAGGTTGTTTGGTAACAGGACAAGTGTTTTTGTTGCATGAAAATAACCATTTTTCTATGTTTTCTCTGTCATAAGTGATCCCTGTGGATACTGTGACAGGGTTTTTCATTAGTTGTAAAGAAATTGGGCAGAGGAAAAGGGAAGGAACTTCAATTTCTTCCATGTTTGAAGAATGGTGGAGTGAAGTGAGGTGCAGCCAAAATGAAAATGGCTTGAAAGAGATACTGTTAGATTGGGTCTTTATATTCTAATGGAAAATCCAAAAGGAAAATTAAATAAAAAATTACAACCCTGAAACAGCTATACAATTTTATTTAGTAAATGAGTGTATACACTAATGACACATTATTAAAATAAAGTGTGAGGATACCTGATAAACAAAAATTGACACACTAATTAATATTCTTTGTAAACATTTATTTGTTATAAGATGATGAAGTTAATATAATCAATAATATAATATAACTAACATGAATATTGACGTAGTGATAGAGGTACATTATAGTCTTATCATGGGAGAACCTAAGTTCGGCCCTAAAAAGAGTATCAGTTAAGAGGATAAGTCTATCTACGCTTAATACAATTAGTGTTGTATCTTAATAATTGAGGACATATTGGATTAATATAAGATTTTATCAACATATACATAAGTTAATAATAGTATATGGTTCGTATTTATTTTAAGCATATGAAGGGTGTAATTGAGAGGCACGTATTGGCAACAAATATTTGTGGTAGAGAGCTACAAATTGTTAACTATAATATATACAAGTTGTTGTGAACGATAAAGTCAACACATGGAAATTAAACCGATAGAGATGTTAGTTAGGACTTAGGACCTTTTCTAAGGTTTTTAATAATATGTGATGTTGTGACTTTAATTTAATTAATTTCTCTTAGCTTGCTTTTTCTTCCCTATATGGGAGATAGAATAATAAATGGCAGCTTTGTGTTTTTATTTTTTAATTTTTATGAGTAATTATAATGTAAAACTATTTATTTAATTTCATTTTATTTTTTGATTTTAAAATTATGTATAGAAAGTTTTAAAAACAATCAAAATAATTATAATTTGTCTTCAATGTTTTGTAAAGTTTCTCTACTTCCCTTTACAAACTAAATACAAATGCACTATTTTTTTATTCCTTCCCCCTACTCTTTGAACTAAACACATAAAAAATAAAAACACAAAATTGAAAACAAAGTAAATAGGCCCTAATATTCTTCAAATATATAGTACACCATCTCTAAAAAAATTGTTACATTTTTTAAATATAAATTGAGCTCGAAACTTTAATGTGAATAATACATGATTTCTAAACAACTTGTTGCAATTTTAAAAACATAAAAATTATGTAAATTGAGTTGGAAACTTCAAAGTGAATAGTACATTATTTTCAAGAAGCTTCAAATAATATAGGTATTTTAAAAATCACGTTTTCATTTTTATTTTAAAAACCATCATATTTTTCAAGTGTAGTACACTATCTCTAAAAAAGTGTTGCATGTTTGAAATATAATTTTTTTTTTGTAAAGTAAGTTAGAAACTTTAAAGTGAATAACACATTAAATTCAGAAAGCATCAAATAAATAAATTTATGTAATTTAAAAACACCCTATTCATTTATATTTGAAAAGTACTATATTCTTCAAATGTATTGTGTACAGGATCTCTTAAAGTTACAATTTTAAAAATATAAAAAATTATGTAAGTTGAGTTTCAAACTATAAAGTGAATAATACATTATTTTAAGAAAGCTTGAAGTGATTTACATAATTTTAAATCAGCTTGTTCTTCAAGTGCTTAGTACACCGTCTCTATAAAAACGGTTTTAATTTTAAAAATATTAAAATTATATAAATTGAGTTAGAAATATCAAAATGAATAATCTATTATTTTCAGAAAGCATCAAATAATTTAGGTAATTTAAAAAATGCGTTTTATTTTCATTTTGAAAAATACCGTATTTTTCAAATGTATAATACACGGTCTATAAAAAAGAAGATGCAATTTTAAGAAAATAAAAAATTATGTAAATTAAGTTAGAATCTTTAAAGTGAATAATTTTTTTTTTCAGAAAGTTGCAAATAATTCAGGTAATTTGAAAATCGTCTACTCATTTTTACGTTGAAAAACATTATACTCTTCAAGTATTTAGTACACGATGTCTAAAAAATGTTGCAATTTTAAAAATATAAAAAAATTATGTAAATTGAGTTAGAAATTTCAAAGTGAATAATACATTATTTTTCAAAAAGTTTCAAATAATTTTGATAATTTAAAAATCACATTTTCATTTTTATTTCAAAAAACACCATAATCTTCAAATGTATAGTACACGATCTCTAAAAAAACTATTTCAATTTTAAAAATATAAAAGTAAAAAATTATTTAAAGTGAGTTAGAAACTTCAAAGTGAACAATACATTATTTATATATAAAAAAGTAAATAATACATTATTTTCCATAAAGCTTCAAATAATTTTGATAATTTAAAAAATGCATTTTCATTTTAGTTTCGAAAAAAATCCTATTCTTCAAATGTATTGTCCACGATCTCTAAAAAAATTAGTGCAATTTTTAAATATAAAAAATACTTTAAATTGTGCTTGAAACTTCAAAGTAAATAATACATTATTTTAAGCTTCAAATAACTTAGATAATTTAAAAACACCCTACTAATTTTTATTATGAAAAATACCTTATTCTTCAAGTGTATTGTATATGATCTCTAAAAAGATTATTGCAATTTTCAAAATATAAAAAATTATATAAATTGAGGTTGAAACTTTAAAGTGAATAATAAATTGGTTTTGGAAAGCTTCAAACAATTTAGGTAATTTAAAGATACCTTATTCATTTTTTTTTAAAAAAAACACCCAATTCTTCAAGTTTATAGTACACGATTTTAAAAATTGCTTCATAAAGCTTCATTTTTCTTTTGAAACTTTAAAAGTTGTTGCAATTTTAATAATATAAGAAGTTATGTAAATTGAGTTAAGAACTCTAAAATGAATAATAAGTTGTTTTCATAAAGCTTTAAATAATTTAGATAATTTAAAAATTGCGTTTACAATTTTATTTTAAAAACATATTCTATTATTGAAGTGTATAGTATATGATCTCCAAAAGAACTGTTTCAAGTTTAAAAATATAAAAAATTATATAAATTGAGCTAGAAATCTAAAACTGAATATGACATTGTTTTTAGAAAACCTCAAATGATTTAGGCAATTTAAAAATTGCATTTTCACTTCTATTTCAAAAACACCACATTCTTAAAGTGAATAGTTCACCATATGTAAAAAAACCTGTTGTAATTTTAAAAATATAAAAAATTATGTAAAGTGAGTTAGAAACTTCAAAGTGAATAATACATTGTTTTCATAAACCTTCAATTAGTTTAGCTAATTTAAAATTCACATTTTCACTTCTATTTCGAAAAACATCATATTCTTCAAGTACAGGATCTCTAAAATACTTGTTGCAATTTTAAAAATAAAAAAAATTTGTGTAAATTAAGTTAGAAACTTCAACATGAATAATACATTATCATCAAGAAGCTTCAAATTATTTAGCTATTTTAAAAATTGTTTCTTTCATTTTTTATTTTGAAAAGCACCATATTCTTCAAGTTTATAGTACACGGTCCCTAAAAAAACTATATAAATTACTCACCTGGAAGTTTCTAACTCAATATATATACCGTCGCAATTTTAAAAATATAAAATATTATGTAAATTGAGTTAAAAACTTCAAAGTGAATAATACATTATTTTCATAAAGCTTCAAATAATTACACGTGGGCGGGCCGGGGGCCTCGTGCGGGTGCGGGGGGGGGGGGGGGGAAGCTAGCGCGTGCGGGCCGGGGGGCTCGAGCAGGCGGGGGCTCGCGCACGCGGGCATGGGACTCTCGCGCGCAGGCATGGGGGCTCGCGCGCCCACGCGTGCGGGACGCGGGGCTCGCGCGGGGTGGCCCTAGGGCTTGCTCGTGCGGGTAGGGGCTCGCACGTTTGCAGGTCAGGAGGCTCGGGTGCGTGCTGGCCGGGGGGCTCGAGCCCGTGCGAGCTGGAGGGGCTCGCCCGCACACGGGCCGGGGGGCTCGCTCGTGCGGGCAGGGGCTCGTGCACGCGTGGGCCGGGGTGGCTCGCTCACGTGCGGGCCGGGGTGGCTCACGCGCGTGCGGGCTGAGGGGCTCGCGCGCAGGCATGGGGGCGACCCAGGGGGCTCGCACGTGCGGGCCGGGAAGGTTTGCTCGTGCGGGCTGGTAGGGCTCGCTCGCGTGCGGGTCAGGGGGCTCGGGTGCGTGCTGGCCGGGGGGCTCGCGCACGTGCTGGCTGGGGGGCACGCTCGTGCGGGCAGGGGCTCGCGCATGCGCGGGCCGGGGGGCACGCGCGCGTGCTGGCCGTGGGGGCTCGCTCACACGTGGGCCTGTGTGGCTCGCTCGTGCGTGTAGGGGCTCGCACGGGCCCGAGGCTCATGCGTAGGCATGGGGGCGCGACCCAGGGGGCACGCGCGTGCGGGCCGGGAGGGCTCGCTCGTGCGGGTCGGGAGGGCTCGCTCGTGCATGGGCCTCAGGGCGTCGGGCTGGGTGCTCGCGCGCGGGCCAAATGTCTCGCGCGGGCGGGCCTTAGGGCTCGCTCGTGCAGATAGGGGCTCGCGCGCGTGCAGGTCAGGGGGCCTCGGGTGCGTGCTGGCTGGGGGGCTCGAGCCCGTGCGAGCCGAAGTGGCTCGCCCACATGCGAGATGGGGGGCTCGCGCCCGTGCTGACCGGGGGGCTCGCTCGTGCGGGCAGGGGCTCGCTCACGCGTGGGCTGGTGTGGCTCGCTCTTGCGGGCTGGGACTCGCGCGGGCCCCGTGGCTCACGCGTAGGCATGGGGGCGCGACCCAGGGGGCTCGCGAGTGCGGGCTGGGAGGGCTCGCATGCGGGCCGGGAGGGCTCACTCGTGCATGGGCCTCAGGGTGCACGGGCTGGGTGCTCGCGTGCGGGCCAGGGGTCTCGCGCGCGTGTGGGCCGAGGGGCTCGCACGCGTGCGGGCCGGGGGGTTTGCTCAATAAGTACTAACTATATTCATGTTTGATTTTAAAAAAATTAATATTATGGCATTTGATTTTTTTTAAAAAAATCATAAACATTTTCATTTGCAATCAAACAAGTTTTCTCTTTTTTAATTGTCTAAAACATGTTTTGAAAAAAGAATTACCAAACGAATTTTTTCATTTTCTTATTTCTAAAACAGTTTTCAAAATAAAATTACCAAACAGATTTTTATTTTGTTTTCTTCTCAAAAATACTTCGCAAAATATTTTAAAAAGCAGAAAACAAAAGGAAAACAAACAGGCCCTAGGTCTACAATTTTCATGATTCATGAGCTACTTTTCCTGTTGCAAATGTCAATTGCAATTAAAGCATGATGTGGAGGCTTTAGTTTGACTTCTATACTCGTAGATTTCTTTTCAACTTTCCAAGAAAAAAATTGAAAAAAAATTCGTGCGTCACATTGGAGTGTATGAGTGGTAAAAGAAAAAGATAGAAAAGAAAAGGAAGAGAAAGAAAATGAAAAATGTGCAAAGTCATGCGAGATAGGAAAAAATGAGAGAGTGAAAAAAACGGTTTATAAAATAGGTGGTGATAATAGTAATAATATAGTTGACCAAAAAAATATAGTAGTACAAGTATAATTTTAATTTATAATATTAATTAGAGTCTCAAATTAATTAGATAAACCGTAACTTTGAGGTAGACACATGGCAAGAAAAAATTGAATCCTCAAGTACTTAATTGATTGTGTCCCAATTTTGATGGAGAAATCTCATTTTGACACGTTTGGGCTTCTCTCGTCCCTGCTATAAGTGGGGCAGGATAAAATTTAGGGATCTAATTATTCATTTTAGAACTTGTCCTACTGCTACAACTCTATATTTACACTTAAGTACATATTTTTATTTATATATATATATATATATATATTAGTAATAATGTTAATGATAATGAAATTAGAATTTTACATATATATTTATATACAAATATATAATTTGAACTAAAGTAATTAATTTTTTTTTAAAAATAAAAATATTAACTTGATTTCAAAGAGAGTTTCTATGAGGAGGTTCTACAAATGGAACAAAAACAGCTTGGGTTTCTTGGAATAAAGTATGTTGGCCAAAAAATTTAAGCGGTCCTTATATTAAGGATATGGAATTATTTAAGCTAAGTCTTTTGGGTAAATGGAAGTGGAAGAAGTTCATGACTAATAATCAAGAGTTGTAGTATAAGACTCTGGTGTAAAAATATGGGAAGTGGTTGTTGGATGTGCAAGTGGAGAGTGGTACTTTAATCTCAACTTCTATTTGGTGGAGAGATATGCAAAGTATTGATTGAAGGAATGATTCTCTATGGAACTGGTTTAAAGATACAGTAAAAAGGAAGGTGAGAAATGAAGAGAGTATTCCTTTTTGGGAGGAGTGGTGGCTAGGAGATTGTAGTTTAAAAGAAAGTAACCAAAGATTATACTCTATTGCACAAAATAAATATGCCTATATAACTTATTTGGTGAAGCAAAGGGAGAGTAGTTGGGAGTGGGAGTTTGAATGGAGGAGAGAAATCTCACTAACCTAAAAAGTTATATCTTGTCTTCTTTAACTTTGCAAGTAACAAAAGATCACTAGAGATGGATTGAAGACACTACTAGTGGATACACTTCTAGTACGGCTTATAAACTGCTGTCAAAGCTACGTTGGGCACATGACTAGCATTTCAGCAAAGAAGAAATTGCTTCCTGGTTAAGACTCAGAAACTTCATGCACCATTAAGAGTCCAAATTTTGGTATGACAAGGTCTCCTTGATCGCCTCCCTACTAAGCTAAATCCTACTTCCCACAATTCTTGTTGTGCGCTGTGTAATGGTGATGCTGAAACTGCTAATCATTTATTGTTCTCTTGTAATTATACTTATTCGTTGTGAATGAGAATTGCGTACTGACTGGGTAGGCAAACTGTTTGGCTTGACCTATGTCACTCAAATTTTCTGTCTTTCCAAGTTGTGATTGAGGAAATCTGGTTAGCTAAAAACAAGGTTGTTTTTCAAGAAGCATCTTTTGATATCAATTCTGTGTTTGAGGCCATACAAAGGAGATCCTAGGAATGGTTCAAGAGCTACTCAAAAGGTGGAGTTGTTGGTTTAAGCTACTCAAGTTGGTGTAATTTACCTTCGGGTTGTTCAAAGTGTTGATCCTAAAATTGGGATTTAATAGAAGGCTATAACATGATTTATCAGTAATGTAGTTACGCTCTATATTATGGTCTTACGGTTCACCATATATAGACTGGTTTGTTGTAATTAGGATAACACCCTTTTTGTCAATGTTTTAATAAATTATTTTTTAAGGAAATAATGTGGGAATGAGTTCCCCACGAATCTTAATCCCTAATGAGAATGAGGTTAAGTTTGAATTTTTCGTCCTTGCTTTGTTTATCTCCGAACCCGTTCCGCTCTTAGCCGGAACATGGAGGATAAAACACGCCATCGCCTAGTCCTGTTGCCATCTCTACTCTTAGGTTAATAGAGAGTTTAATTAAAAAAAAATGATATGAACAGACCTTTAGGGTAACTCACAACATAGAATGGAGGGTGGCCAATATACTGGAGCTCCGGTAGCAACACAACAATAGATGGTGTATTTGCAAAGATTCCGACACTAAAGTCAGCACAAACATAATGTGTGATAAATGATACTTACATTATTTTAGGATTGTCTCTTTTCTTATATTGCGGTATAATGTGCCTAGTGTTGTCTCTCTTATGGGCCCAAGGCCCATATCCCTATGCAATAGACAGAGGCCGAGCCTAGTATATCTGATCCTACAAGATATATTAGGGTTAAGGGAATAGTTAGTGGTACAAAATTTCTTGATGACGCATCACCTTGGTAGACTTGATTATCTCGGATGAAATGGGATATTTCGGGTTGACATCAAACACCCCAATTATATAGTAGATTTCTCGATATTTTAGGGTGAGGTACGATATATGCCCTTCATCTAAATATCGGTCTATAAATAATAATTAAAAGTTTAGAATGAATTAAAGTATTAATAAGAATAAGGGCGAAACTAGCCACCTTATTTAATTAATAGCCTCCATTGCTAAAAAAATATTAATATGTGTATATAATTTCTTAAAATATTAATAAAAATTATTAACACTCTAAGAATTATTTCTGTCTTGACCACCCTTCAAATTTTCATCTATTTAGTCTTTTATATTTTGGCCCCCTAAATAAGAATAGTTTATTTTAAAACTCTTCAAATTTTTTCAATTTTATGAAGAATTACTCCCAATCTTGCCTTAAACGTGCATGACCAATGCTGTAAATCAAGCTTTTATCAAATTAGACGCGTTCACATTCTCTTCAATCTCCATTATCAAATGACTAATAATATGTTAACTAATATGAGAAATAAACACATTGATCATAATAAGTTGAGATAAAAACAAATTATTTTTACTTTTTTATAGCAATAAATTTTTTTTTAAATGATACTAAGTCTCTTCTATATAATTAGGACAAATAAAATTATATTTTATGTCTTATATATAAGACAAGAGATAGTAATAAAATTGTTTATGGATGAGATAAGTGGTAAGTCTAAAATTGAAGAAAGACAAATGATATTTAGTGTCTTAAGAGCACTATTTAAGAGCTTAAATGTAGTAAAAATATATTGGAATGTGTAGTTTTTTTTATTTCCGATAGACGGAATAATGTGTTCTTGTGATTGTTTTTCTACTTCTAGTAAACTTAACTATGCCCTTAAGACACTGTATATCAAGACCGTTGAACAAATACTTAGAAAAACTAGATCCGGGACGTAGACAACGTATATTATAATTAAGCATCTAACAGCAGATCCCATCTTCAATATTTTCGATTTAGAAATCTTTCTCTTAAATTTTTTTATTTACTTAATACAATTGTTATTTATCATTTAAAAAATAAATATTTAACAAAAAAATAAATAATAATGATCAAAATTAAATAAATATAATAAAAATATTTATAAAAAAATTAATAAAAAAGTTTAACATTTTTCTTTCCGGTTTATTATGTGAAATATGTCACTGGATGGTGACAAGTTTGAGTCAAAGACAAACATTCATCGAAAGAAAAAATATTTCCATAGTCACTTTATACTATTATTAGGTACGTTAAAATATTTGGTTACACACGTAGAAGTTTTGTTGAAATTTACGTTGTAGCCCATATTTCTACATAGGTAACCACTAAATCTCAAAAAATACTGTAACTAAAAAATAACTACTGTAATCATTTTTTTCAACATACATATGACTAATGAATATATTGAATACAAAAAATTGTGATTATAAAATCTAGGACTCTTATCGAAAGCAGCAAGAGGAAATAGAAAACGGTTCTGACTTTGACTTTTGTGTAGTATCTAACAAGGAAGCTTATTATTATTATTTTTGTAATTTTTTGATTAGATGTACAAGGAAGATTTGAATCTAATGTTTTGTTTCAAAGTGGAAGAAAGTAAAAGGAAAGAAATAATTTTATCAATTTGATTTAAAAAAAAATAAAGAGAGAATTGAATAAAAAGTTGATTTATAGATCAAAATATTTAATTATTATAAAAATATAAAATAATTAAAAATTTTCTTCTTTTCATTTTTTATTTACTTTAATTTTCTCTTCTTTCAATTTTTTTTCCTCATGTCCCTAAAACCAAACATAGAGTAAAACACTAATTTTTCGTGGCGTAGTGAAATGTGATAATGTGACAACCATTCATAAAAAACATGTATTTTAATATTTTTATACTAATACTAATAAGATTAGTATACCACAGCACACATAAATCTTGCATGGTTGACGAAAATTAATTGATCAGAAATGGTGTGTAAATTAAAAATTTAAACTTCGGGGTTTATATATATATATATATATATATATATATATATATATATATATATATTAAATGACACCGATCATAATTTTTTATAAATATTAAATTATATTAATTCAAACACTAAATATGTGATATTATCTTAAAAATTATATATATATATATATATATATATATAGATTAATTGAATATCTATAGCTAGGTAAACTAGAAGTAAAAATTCACTTATATTTTAAATAATATATTTTATGTTAAATTGTATTATTCAAATGAAGTGTCAATACATTTTTAAATGATATAAAATTTTGTTACGTTAATTTACTTCCTATAAACTTCCCTTCAGACGGATGGATTAGTAAAATTTAATGTTTATAAAAAGTAATGGTAGATGCCATTTACTAAGAGTGTGTTTGACACAACTAGCTTATAACTTATTTAGGAGTTTATAGCTTGTTATTAGAAATGACATAGGCCTAACTCTTCTCAATAGCTAGCTCACAAGGGGAGGGTTGCCTAAGACTTTATAAAGGCTATCATAGCTCTTATCCTAGGCAATGTGGGATTTCTCCCAACACTAAAGGGAATAAAATAAATAGAAAATGTATTAATAATACTCCTTAAACTCTCATTAAATCAATAGAATATATTCTCTATTTATAGAGAAACTAAACTACGAAGATAAAAATAACATAGCAACTAACTGATATGCTTAGAATAATCTTATCACAAATATAACTGACTACTTATTATTTTTATCTCTAACACTCCCCTGGAAGCTGGAAGTGCATTTTAGCACATTAGCTTGGAAAGGACATGAACAATATAGAAATCCTAATGGTAACGGATCCTAATGGTAACAATCGGGTTCGTAGCTCTCAAGTCTTTGACCTTCTCTTGGGGCCTCGACGATCTTGTTTCAGCGTCTCCTCGAGTTTCGTTCCAGAAGGTTGATAAACATAAATGGTCGTTCCAAAAGGTTGATAAAAATCTTGAGAAATATGAGAATGAGAAGTGATAAAGATAAATGAAAGTCTATAAGACAAATTTATTGATTTAAAAACTACAAAAGAAAGATTATGAAATGTTCCATATTTTAGGAACTGGCAGTAAAAATAAGGTGGCACGGGTCACTGTGGATGATA
Organism: Cyamopsis tetragonoloba; assembly: GCA_037177725.1. Classification (NCBI taxonomy): domain Eukaryota; kingdom Viridiplantae; phylum Streptophyta; class Magnoliopsida; order Fabales; family Fabaceae; genus Cyamopsis; species Cyamopsis tetragonoloba. The sequence goes on from CM074122.1 coordinate 22,076,514, forward strand.
CCGTTCTGATAGAATATCAGGAAACCTGGTGAAGTGAAACGGAATAAAATAAATAAAAAAGATATTAATAATACTCCTTAAACTCTCATTGAATCAATAGAATACATTCTTTATTTATAGAGAAACTAAACTACGAAGATAAAAATAACATAGCAATTAACTGATATGCTTAAAATAATCTTATCACAAATATAACTGACTAGTTATTATCTTGATCTCTAACACTTGTAGCTTATGACTTATAGATAAGTAGAGGTGTTTTGTTACAATTAACTTATAGCTTATAAAGACTAGCTTATGAAAACTAGCTTATGAAAAGTTACTTGAAGTAGCTTATAGCTTATCAAAAGTAGCTTTCAATAATTGTATCCAATTTTATCCTTATCCTTTTTTAATAATAACAATTAATACTAATATTTAGATGTGTTAAAGTCAAAGATCACAAAATCACCAAGGTTAAAGTCTTAGAAAGACCTCAGTTCGTTAACACTACCAAGATCGACCATCTTGAAGAATGACAAAGTCTCCTACTTAGCATTTTAGACCCCTATATGAAAGTGTTGCAGTAACTGTAAGGGAAGAGTGACGGTGTTAACTACTTTAGTTTTGAATCCAGCTTGGAACATACTTAAGTTGAAATTATACTTTTAGTAGAACACCAACTTGTGGGCAATAAAGTATACCAAATTCGGATACATAGATTCTGAATATCGACATCCAATCAGACTTATCATGCAAGGATACCAAATTGATTAAACCAACATCAATTTTTAATAGAATGCAAAGACATCAAGTTGAGTTTAACATACTCGGGGATATCAAGCCGATAAGCAATTAAGCATTAGTATTGAGAACCTAAGTCGTTTCTTGTTGTTATCGTTTGGTCCTGAAAGATAGTCTACTCATTCTGCGACCCAAACATTGCAGATTATTATCCCAACACTTTATCTCGGGAAACTAACTCCCCAAATATTACAGGTCTTCATCCAAACAATTGTACGAGATGGACGCCAAATCCGCCATGGGAAACTAATTCCCCAAACTTCATGGACATGGCTTCGTGGGTTTTCACCTAGACATAGCGTCATGATTGAATAAAAAGTACAAATCATGGAAATAACTCCCAAAAGATTCATACTTCCGAACACTCACTATGGTTTCGAATTAAGGATGGACCCCGCTAAGGAACCTCTTTCATTTGACTCCTTGGATCTTAATCGCGGAGAACTCCTCTATCTGATTCCAAGCATATCATATTCACTAGGGTTTTACAACCCTAAACCAAAGGAATAGCATCCACCTTAACGTATCCTAAACCTAAAAACGGTTAAGTGAGCATGTGTAATTGCAAAAAATATATTTAAAAAGGGAGGAAGAACGTGGCTAAAGTACGTAGTCATAATGCAAACTCACATGAAATTGAGAAATGATCAAGGGAGAAGTTCAAGCATAAAAGTGCTTACAAACCCACAATATTGTTCAAGCATATAACTGCCTACAATTCATTAAAGGCAAGTACAATACAACAAAAAAAAACATCTGTCAAATATGTTTAAACACAAAAAGTGTTTATTACATGGTCAAAGGCAATTAGAACAAATGGAACACTATCCTAGGATACGAACATCGAGGATATGAAAGCGATCTCAGAGTCAAGGGGAACATTCCCCAAGGGGCAGCACCCATCATGCTATCACAGATTGAGCTTTCTTAGGGAAAATTCCCCATACGACATCGGGAAAATTTCCCAAAGTATCTAGGATCCATTTTCGTTACAAAGGGTCTCAAAGTTCCGACTCAAAGGAAGAAAAAATTATCTGAGAAAAGGGGAATAGTCCTCGTCTACTTGTTTCCTAAACCTTAAAAAGGTTAGCGAGAATAAATGGCTATAAACTGAAGTCTTTCAACATGCTTAGACGATCAAGGTTTTTAAGCCCCAACATACATGATTGTAGAAAACAAAGAAGAAGAAAATGCACACATCCTAAATACTTGCTCAAAGTGCAATCGGTTAAAGCCAACACGAAAAGTGTTTATCGCTAGAAAATGCACACATCCTAAGTACTTGCTCATCATATGTTGCTGACATCTTCATTTTTATTGTCATCACCTTCATGCTTGGCATTTTCACTCTCATTGACGGCATCTTCGTGGGCATTCCCGATACTCCCATTCACATCAACCGCCTCTGTCTCAACAGCTCTCGCTTCATCATCTTCGACATCCTTACCGGGTTTTTAAGGAGATTTGGTGGAAGTCGGGTGAATGGGTTAAAAGCGATGACCTCGGGACCATGTTATCAAGGTTACTAATAGTCATCAGAGTCCCTAATGTTATGGATCAACATCGATGTTCATACCCATGTCAGACTATACAAGACATGTTGATACTTGGGGCACTTGATGCGTCCCAAAACCATTCAAAATGAGCAGCGCTAAAATGATCAGGGTGCTATAACCTAATAGCTTTTAAAGTGCTAAAACAGTTGGTGTTCCATACCCCAACACAGATTATCGCAAATACCCACGGAGGCATGCATTCCTGGCATCTCGATTTGAAACGTTTAGCTCTAAGGCCATCTCGATTAGTACATCCTAGCTATGAGGCCATATCGGCTTAGAGCCCAATCTCGGCACAAAGCCCAATCTGGATCTAAGGCCATGTCGACCATGATCAGACACTCCAACAATGTTCGTTGATCCTATATGAGATATATTCACTATCAAAGCCATTACCCTCATCACTATCAGGGATCACATTAAATTCCAACAAAGTGACGAATTAAGAGGATATACAAAGGTCAATAACCCCTTGTAAAATAGTAAAACCTTTAGGAAAGGAATCAACCTAGGGTTGTTATCCCACCAAGACTGTTGATCTAATCTTGACTGAGAACTAAGAAAAAGTTTTTAGCTAAGGAACGTTGGCCCCATCAGAATTATGGGGCCTCAAAAGAAACTGAATCTCCAATTAAGGCTCGTTAATCCCATCAAAATATACATAATTGATAGTCGCGTAGGAAGGTAAAGTCCTCTTATAAGGGTGTAAGACACCAAGACAAAAGTTAGTTGATCCCATTTTCAAGATTTTGCGACTGCAATACTTAGCACTGAAACTTGAATATGAAATAAGCCGGGGGCACTTTGGGGGGAATGAGAGAGCCATCAAGTGACTCATTGTAAACTAAAGTTGGAATGGGAAGGCCATGAGCCTGGATACATAAAACCCAAAGTAGGGACCACAATCCTCAATTTAGAATGTAAGACTCAACTTTGAATCCCAAAGTTACTTGAAGGTGCAATTGTTTTTTAATGGAAAATTCCCACTTTGAAAAATGAAATTCTACTCACAAGATCAAGAGCGTGACTGTGAAACAACTAAGTTTATTGAGAAAGATAAGCAAGTTAGCTTGAGATACGAAATCCGGCGACAAAGAGAATTCCCCATTTCGGAGTCAAAGACCTCGGCTAATCTTCTCGCAACATTGAGAGACTCAAAAGGGTGAATACTTCATTTAAGAAGCGTGACATCACGTCGGGTACGAGTACTAATTTGAAATCTTGGAACGAATTTCGCACACGACATCGGAGAACTTGCCAAATTCGGCTTACGTTACAGGTCTTTTCCCAAACACTTTACCTCAAAAGCAATTCCAAACCTGGCTTAGGGAGCCAACTCCCAAAATATTGCAGGTCATTACCCCAACATGCTATCTCGGGATCAACATCTCAGCCTAAAGTTTAGATTTCAAAAGCAGAAGCTTACCCAAGTAAAAGAGTCTAAAAACCCTAACTATGTGTTACTTGTTCTTGACAACTAATTCATAATCATGATTACTTATTCAAGACAATTTGAAAAAGGGTGAATTTGAGCTAAACAAGCAAAGAACGTGCACGCAGGAGAGAAATCTTGTTTGTTCTGAATGAACCTGAAAAAGCACATCATCAAGTCGGTGAGCTTCTTAGAGTAATTCATGGGCTTGGAAGGCAACTGTTATGAAGTAAGATCTCTGTCCAAGTACTAGGCCTAGGCCCAATTGGAAACGAAACCCTAACCTTATTTACATGTTATAAATAGGCATCGATATTGATCATTATATTGAAGTGCGCATTATATATGATTTCCTCCCCATTTGACCTCATACTGACTTAGGCATCGGAGTCTGTGCAGATCTCTCACCCGCCATCACTCTAGCGCCATCAAAGCACTCAGAGACCAGACTCTTCCCATGGACTCCACCTACATTGCCTACTAACCATGCATCACTCTATAGTGTTCTTTCCATTATTTTGGAATGCAACAATTTATTATATTATCTTATTTTCTTTTTATCTCACTTTTCTATATCACTGTGCACCGTAAAATCAGCCGGATATACAGTTATAATTTTTCATTTTACCCCCATTTGTATGCAGATAAAATGTGTAATATAGCTATATATATGAACAAACAAAAGGAAAAAAGATAAAAAAAAAAATAATAGAGCTAGTCAACCAACGTACACGTTCCGTTAAACACTTTTGTAACGTAAAAAGGCAAAAAGTTAATTAGCCTCGTGTAGTGGATCGTGTTATATTCTCTTGGTGAATTTCATCACGTGCGCTTAATAAAATGATTAATTACGTGATTAGGCTGAATCCATTATTTTACTACACGTTTAATAAAAACATTAATTATGTGATTAGGCTGAATCCATTTTAATTACTACTACGTACCTCATCTGAAAATGGGTTGGTAAAGCCACAAAGACAAACACAAGAAATTAAAGCACGTGTTTTAAAATCTCAGAAATCATATTCTTCATTTGTTAACAAAAGTTTTACTTTTTCCGTTCAAATATATAATTCACACGATCGCTCACATTTTTTTTTCAGTCTTCTGTGCAATTTGCCCAAAAGATATTATTAGAGCTTTTGTATCTAACCAGGTTATTTGTACTTCGAATAATATAATTCTCTTGATTGCTCTTGAAGAAAAAACGACTTTAATTTGAATTACAAATACAAAAAATGAGACAAGAAAAAATAATACATAATTTTAATCTTATACAATAAACAGTATCTTTAGATTTCATTTTATATTCCCATTATCTACCAATAAAACTTAAAATTGATAGATAAATGAGTCTCTAAAGTATATTAATCAGGGTTCAATTTTTGGCTGAGTATATATTTAAAAAAATTTATTGTAAGATTCCGTATCTATTTTAGTTATCTTCAACCTTTAAGGAAATTAGTATTTAATTGTCGATAAAAACGCCATAGTTTACAATAAAAACATCCCATTATCTATAGCTTTGATATTCTTGATCTTTAAGTATCTAATGAAATGTTTATTTAGTGTGTATTTGGATTGACATTAAGTGAACGCGGATCCATTTGATCTATAAGCTAAAAAAAGTGGTGTTCATTTTTGGCTCCATTTAAACTTGAAATTAAAAATTGTCTTCAAACGTAATTTTGATTTCTAACCAAATATGTTTCAACATGATTTTTCTCATTTGAATATAATTTTAGGATTGAAATCACAAGCTAAATTTATAAGCCATAAGTTATAAGTCATAAGCTAAAAATTAAGTTATAAACTAATGTTACCACATAGAACCTAAGTCACTTTGTAGAAAAAATTGTCGTCTTATTTATAGGTCACCAACTACTATTTTCATTTTTACCACTTATACAATTTTCATAGACACATTTAATAATAGAGAGTAGAATAAGAGAAAATTATGCTTTAATACCTTACGCATTTATTAAGAAATTTATATTAGGAATATAATTAAAAAACAATTTTTTTAAAAAAAGAAAATTAATTTAATTCTCTTATTCCTTGATTTTAGTGATTCATTTAAAAAAGACATATAAATAGGATCTAAGGGAATAATAAATATCTTAAAAAGTTTATTTAATAGTAAAAAAAAATTAGTATAAATATTTCTAATCAAATATATACTATTATCTTAATATTGATACCTCTAAAATATTAATTCTTTTGAATTTTTCTTCATTTGATCCTAAACTTGTCATAATTAATATTTAAAATATTTTGACTATATTATCATGTGTCATTTAACTGCTTTGGCCCCCTCAAATTGCTTAATTAGTGAACTTTTACCACTGATTTCATGTTTTCATTAATAATTATAAAATAAAACTATCACCATATTGTTATTGTGTTTTCTTTCCTAAAATTTATGTAAGAAATGCAGTTGTTTTCTGTATTTTTTATACAAATTTTAAGAAACATGAAATAATAAAAAAACAATGTGAAACATTTTTTTATTTTAAATATTCATGAAAAAAAGAAAAACAAAAAAAAAACCTAAATTTTTTCCTTTTTTATTGTTTCTTATTTATTTTTATAAGCAATTGAATTTATTAAAAATCAGTACATGAAATACTCAAAAGAATACAAACAGCAAGAGCATTATTACAAAGAGTTATTAAAATCAAAGGACTAAGGCACCAATTAGCAAATTAAAGGGAAAAAAAAAATCATTGAGGATTTTATCCAAAACCATCTTCTAACTTTAATAAGATCTAGTAGCTTAACACCATGTCATTGCATACTAGCAATTATAACAACTTCCTTTCATGCTTAAAAACTTTTTTTTTTTAAAATTTTTTGCTCTAACTCTATGATCATCTAAGAATCAATTTCTTCCAAGGAAAATCAATACAAGAAGGAATGACGGTTAAATTAGATGCTTTTCGCGGAGTTAATTGATCACTGTTTCCAATAGTAAATATTGATTGACGAGACTTAAAAGAGACTCTCTTTATTACCTTTGGTGTCTAGTTAGCAAATAAACTTGTATACAAGGAGAATTACTCCAAACATTAGAATGCAATCTAAGAATCTCTCTTGCTTTTTCTTTCAAATGAGAAGAACAATCTGCTTGCATCACCATACAAAGCTTTGAAACTGCCCCAACCTTCAACATCTCCAAAAGAATCTCTTTTGAAGCAGAATACTTACAAATCACTGATAACACTTGAATCCCTCTGTCATCAGTTGCATCAGAAACCCTCAAAATCCTCTTTGTAATCACGGCGATTCCCGCCGCATGGCGAAGAAACCGCTCTCTTCCTTCGGCGCAAGAACAGAGTTGAGCCAGAACATTAAATACTAACTCTGTTATATTCTTCTCTGGCTTCTCAAGTTCAAGTTCTATCAGTTCTGTTACTGCACCTGCTTCCAAGATTTTTGTTCTGTTTCTTCCCATAGGACACGTTTTTATTAGAACTTGTAAAGCAGATTTAATGGCTTCTTGAGAAAGCGAAAGGTCTCTAGGTTTTAAAACTCGCACGATTTCTCTGATCAATTCGAAGCTTAAATTCGCTAACGAGGTTGAATCGGAAGCTTCGATTGTTAACTTCAGAAGAGGCATTGCGTGGTTCGTCGTGTTCGTGTTGTGGATTTGTAAAATCGAAGTTAACGATTCGATGAAGTTCGAGTTTTCTCCGATGTGGGACTTCATGTTAATATTATTCCATAGAAGATGAAGAGTTCCAAGAGATTTTTCCAAGCAAATGATGTTTTCTTGCTTGAAAGTGTTGTTCTTCGATTTTCGCCTTGCACCAATGATATTTTTCAGCCGACATTTCACGGAGATTAATTCCTTCGAGAAACTGAGATCACCGAAGAGAATTTTGCTGTTAATCAATTTGATTAAACCTTTAACTACCCCTGCCTCAACCATGCACGTTCTGTTTCTTTCACTCTCCAAAGCCAATGAATGCATTTTCTCCAAAGTAATTTGAAGAAGCTGAGGAATTTCGAGATCGTTGAGAAGCTTCTGAAGGTGGGTTTTGGTTGGAGGTGGGATTTGATCTGAACCGTTGGATTTGTTTGATGAGGACCATGCTTGGATTAATCTTTGAAGTGTGTGGTTTGGTGTTAAAAACTCAGAGCTTCTTGGTAATGGTTGTTTGGTGACAGGGCAGATGCAATTTTTTCCCTTAAGCAACCATTGTTGGATGCTTTCTCTGTCGTAGGTTATGCCTGTTATGGTTGTTACAGGATCATTCATGATCTGAAACGAAATTGGACAAATGAAATATTCAGGAATTTCAGTTTCAGACATTGTATGAAGAAGAAGAAGAATGAAGGAAGAAATTAAGGAAATGGATAAGAAGTTGCTTGGTTTGGTTATAGAATATGTTAGGATTTGCAATGATGATCCATGTGTATATATATAGTGTGACCAGGAGTAGTGACCCACTAATGTCGGCCTTGTAGTAAAAGTTTAAGTTTAGTAAAATACAACCGAAATTTCTTTTTGGTTGTTGACATTAACAATCATCGATTATATAATATTATCTTAATCATTATATATACATCAATGCAATTTGTTACGAAATAATTGAGCATGAATTGTCACGAAATGAAAAACAACTGTCAGATTCTAAATAATAAAAAATAGCATAGTATATATCAGAGGCGGAGCAAAGATTTTGGGGGTCCGATTTATTATTTCAATTTTTTTAAAAAAACGGGGCTCTTTATTTACAAACTTCTGGTTTAATTACATTCTAAAATCAATTAAAACATTAAAAAGTATTCTAACAAATCACTTACAATTCGTCAGAAAAATCGTCAATCACCAATGTGCACGCATGCGAGTGCGAATTTTACCGGAAAGTCGGAAAAAAAAAGAGAAAAAAAAACTTGAAAATGCTAATTCTAGGACTCGAACAGGTTAAAAATCAAAATCCCTTACCATTTACTCTACTTTATATTACTATTTATAAAATGCATTATTTAATATTTGAGGCGCCCCATACTTTTGGGTCAAAACTACCCCTGGTATATATTGTATTAATTGACCACAAATTAATAGTGCCCTTTAATGAACGAAATTCGTGAAACTTATTTTTCGTACTTTAAAACATTTTCCTTATATATAATAAGTAGATTAAATTAAGTTTTTGATTCTTATATTTTATACCTCATTTTTTTAGTTTCTATAGGAAAAAAAATATTCTTTTCAGATTTTACACGTTTTTATTTTAGACTCTACTGTTATGTTATATTTCTGTTGATATGTCCCTGCTGTCAACCACAAACTTTACGGTGGCGTTTTGAGAAGGAGGAATGGTGAAAGATGACTTTAATTTAATGATGGCAATAAGAGTGGCGATGAGGAGTTTACGAGTAGACAGGTATTCACGGAGCTATGAAGGACAGAAACTAGCTGACGAAGGATGTGTAGGGTGACGGGGGCAAGAGGTGGAAGATCGGTGATTTGGACTTTTAGGTATGTAATTTAATGGTTAAAGTTTACTTATATTTTAAAATACATTATATATGTTCAAATAAATTATTTTGATAAAGTATCAATTAGTTTTTGTAGAATATTTGCTATGTTGATTTATTTGATATAAATTTTTAATTCAAATCATTTGGTTGATAAAATTTATTATTTGTAGAAAGTTGAAAAATATTATATACGTTAAATTAATTATTTAGTTTATAAACGTGCCTTTCCTTTTTATTTTAGTTCCTTTTTATTTTAGTTCATACATATATGTAAGAAATTTTTGTTTTAATCTTTACATGTGTTTTTGCTTGTGTTTTTACTCTCTCTATTATCTTACTGATGGTGATGGTCCTTGCTGGCGTAGCACATTGAGAATATATTTTATGGGAACTAATTAATACAAGATATAAAAATATCTACAAGGACTTAAAAAGAATATATATATACATGTGAGGATTAAAATGAGCAAAATCAATATTCAATGTTTCCACCATGGTATAGTTTAAGAAGTTCTGTTAGTTACTTAGAACGAAGAACGAAGGTTATCACTGTTAGCAAAAAAAAAGTAGATGATAAAGTTGATGAGCACATGAAAACATGTATGTGAGTACGGAATTTTTTAAAAATGATATTGATTTAACTCTCTTCAAAAGCTAACACATAAGGAGAGGGTTGCCTAAGACCTTATAAAGACTATCATAGCTCTGCAATGTGATATTTCTTCTCTCGACTTGCTTTTTTTTTTTTAATGGGACTTTTTGTTTTTCAAATTATCACATCTGTCTTAGGTCTCTCTTTTTTTTTTTTGTCTTTGTACTTTTTTTTTTCTTAAATTTTTATTTTGCCATATATATATATATATATATATATATATTTTTATAGGGTCTGATACTATCTTAAAAATGATATAAGCCTAACTTTCCTCAAAAGCTAGCTCACGAGAAGAGGGTTGTCTAAAGTCTTATAAAGGCTATCATAACTCTTATCCTAAACAATGTGAGACTTCTCCTCCTAACAGAATTTGATCTCCGTTGTATTACTTTCCTATAAAAAAAAATTAATTTAACCTATTGCTAAATTTGACATCTAATCTAGTATTATTTAATCTTAACCCATGTTCATGTATACTTTATGACATCGATTGAGTAAATAGTCCTCACATTTAATTTTTACACGGGATCTTTACATAATACTAATATTAGTTTATCTGTTCATTTAAATTTTTTATTTAAAAAGACAATTTAAACAGTTTGAGAAAATTGATTAATGTCCATGTTTGTTTAAAAGTTATCGTCTAAGTTTTTATAATTTTTTTCAAAAAATTATTATTATTATTTTATTTCTCATTCTAAAAGTTTAAGAAAGCATTTATTACTTCTTTTTTTTTATTCTCTTATTATTTTTTTTTGAGGGCCCTTTTCATTTATTATTCTACACATTTATCATCTAATAAATAATTAATGATTTCAAAATCTAATAAAGATACAAAAGAGAATTACTTGATAATTTTTATAAGAATTTTGCTATCCATTGTCCTAAGGGCAATGGTTAAGCAACCCATAAATCCATAAATGAAAATTTAAGTGTTGAAAAGTGTAGAATATTTAATATTATGAAATTATTTTTATTTTATTTTAAATACAAATTTTCCATTTATGGATTATTTAACTATTGCCCTTAGAACAATGGATAGCAAAACTCTTTTTACAAAAGCAAAAACATTAATTATATTTCTTAACATGTGATTTTCAAAATCATGACAAATAAAAAGAAATGGACAGTGTATATTTTAGACTTTACAATAACTAATTATTATCAAGTACTCTCTTTGTTTCGTAATATAAGATCATTTTTAAATAAGGTGAGTATTTTATTTTATAAGGTTCTCTATAAATTTTTAGAATTATTAATTAGATTTTTTTTGTTTGCCCTTCATAAATGACCAAATTTTTTTTATTTTCAAGATTTAAACAAATGCAATAAATAGATGTTTCTACTTTAAATAAGGGCAAACATAAAAAATTGTACCAATTTTTTAAAATTCAAAATATTAATTGGTGTTTTCTTAAGAACTGCAATTATTAATAAAATGATAGAGTATATAACAACTTAGTATTAATATATTCCTTCCGTTTTACAATAAATGTCATATTTGGGCATTTCACACAAATTATGAAATGCATTGAGTTATTTTAGTTTTATAAAAAATAGTAGTAATATTGCATTGGAAATATAAAATGACCTATAATATAACATTGAAATGAGAAATCGATAACTAATATTGCATTGAAATTATAAAATGACATATAATATAAAATTTTTTAAAATATCAAATATAACACTTATCATGGAACAAAAGAAATAATAAAAATGTAAGTTTGTCAAATAAATCAGCATATCATAGTTTTTTGTGCAGATGTATTGCCGACTAATAATATGAAAATCGTACGTAATGTAGGCTAAGTTAAAAGAATACATCGCTGATTTACGACTAAAATATGTTTCGCATCGCTCTGGGGCTGTTTGATTTGCTTTATTATTTTTTGTTTTTCTTTTAAAATTTTATAAAAAAATTTTAAAAATTGAAAATATAAAATTTTTAATTTTAGTATTTTTTAATTTATTGTTATAAAATTTTAAAAAATAGAAAATAGAATAAAAATAGGAAATAAAAATACAAAAAATAAAAATGCAAACTAAACAACTTTTTAAATTTTCATAAGGAGAATTTTAATCTGTGCAATATTACACATATTAAGTATTTTAAAGGAAAATTTTTTTATGAGAAAAGATAATAATTAATTGATTTATATTTTAATATGCATTTATTATTTATCATTCTTTCTATTTTGAGATTGTTATCATGTGCAATATTGCACATATTAAAAAAACCTTTTTTATAATTGTTTTACGGATTTATTTATCTTGTACAATTTTGCACAAGTTAAATATTTATTAATAGTAACTTTTTGTTGGGAAAGACAAACACTTAGTTATATTTATACTCCACTACAATAAATGCTTCACTATTTTACCACTTTAGATATATTGCACATGATAGGAAAATCATTGTTTTAATAGATACTGTCTTCGTTTTTTATTATAACAAAAAATTACCTAACTCACGCCCTTTAAAAAAATTAGTTAGCATCATTTAATTTTTTTGAATCTATCAAAAAATCAATTTATTTTCTTAAACTACCCTCCATTAAGTTACTCTCTCTTCTTCAAAACGACTATAATAAATGAGAGAGTGAATTGAGTGGAGGATATAATAGATAACTTTTCATTAAATGCAAATAAAAATAGTTAGATTTACTTATATTTAAAAATATAGTATTATGAAAAATTTTGCTTATATTTGAAAACGGAGGGAGTATTACGTTATTATCACTCAATTTATTTAATGTCGCTCCTTTTTATTTTTATTTTTTCATAAAAAAATAGTACAATTGGAGATCAAACCTCATATTTATGTACACATGTCTTCATGCGCTCACTAACTAAACTACATGACTGAGACTCTCTTTATTTTCTTAATATTACTTAATATTAAAATTTGATTTTAGTAATTAAAAATATATTTTATCTTAAAAATTATTTAAAATATAATAGTAATAAATATTTTAGAGTAGAAACAGCTTCACCTTTTTATATTTAATCCTTTATCTTCAAATAATTTAAATTTAGTTCACGTGAAAGTTTAAAAAAAGTTGTTTATCCTTCATTTGTATCATATTATCTTTTACTGTTAAATTATGACATAAAAGTTAATGTGACATATGAGATTACGTCTCATATGATATATTTCACATCATTATATACAAACTAAAAAGAACAGACGATAATATTGAAATTTACTTGATAATTAATTTTGATTTTTTTGTCGAGAATTTGTAGTTCAAAGTGACATAAAAAGGAGTTCTTTGAACTCAAGGAGTGAAATTTGATCTCTAGTAAAGTAAATTTAGAATAGTGTAGTCTGAGAGTGTATTTTTGGTCGATAAAAAATAAATATTTTTGATTTTTTAACCAAAAATAAAAGATTAAATAAAAAAATTGATAATATATTTTTTTTTATAGGTAAATACTCACACATCCACTACTAAACTATTCTTTTATTCACTTCGGTTAAGATTTGAATCTTGAATCTCCTGCTTCCAAACTTTATAACTTGTACATCACCGTTTAAGATTTGAGTTAAAACTAATAATATTTGAAAGTACAAAAAATGCGTTTTAAACATGATTTACTCATTTGGAATGGGAATGAGTTTCCTAGACTAAGTCTTAAAGCCGTAATAAGAGTGTTAAAAAGTAAGGTTGTTCAAAATTTTCAATGTTTATGTTTTGCTGGTCATAGATGCTTCAATCCAAATTCATATTGGTCAATGATGCTTTGGGTGGTCAACACTTGTAATATTTTAGATGCATGAATGAGTTTACCAAATGTGCATATGCAGTGCAACGTGGCATGATTTAAGTGGCCATGTCATTCTATTGTTTTTATGTCTACTAATCACTCCAAGAATGTAGAAATTTAGCGCAGAAACCAGAGAGGGCCACGTGACCGTTACTATTTGCGACGGCAATACGGTTACTAGCTTGTCACAAAAATGGCGGGATAAGGACAATACTATCTTCTTTCTTGTAAATTTTTTGAAAAAACATCACACATATTAAAAAAAATAAGTTTTAATTTTCTGATACTATTTTCTCTTACATCATTTTTATATTTTTAATATTTTAATGATTATATGACTTATTTTCCTAATTTTTTTTAATTTTAATCTAGATATTATTATTTTAATAAGGGTGTAAGATATATATAAAGAAAATGGGTGTAAGAAAAACATTTTCTTAAAAAAAGTATTCACATCCATAAAATGCATTGATATTTAAAAAAGTTATCATAAATATTCAATTTTACACTTATTGAAAACTGACTTTTATTTGAAAATCAACATTATCTATCTTCATTAATTAGGGATAAAAAAGAAAAATCATAATAAATGTCATAATTTTCTATGTTAGGGGCTTATAAAAAGAAATATCAACTCTTTTGTTTAGTGGCTTATATTTAGGAATGGAGGTAGTATATAATTAGTGACCCATTTGAGGCGGTCAACCTTTCGCAAAAACTAGTGAGGTTCAACAAAGTCTTTAACCACCCGTGACCGTTATATGTTTGTGCCACGAGTAAGCTTCTAGTGAGGGCAACAATGTCGTTAATTTTATTAGCGACTGCCATAGTGAGCCCCTAGCCTTCGTTAGCCCTTTCTCATATGCCCCCAAAACCCTCTCTCTTTTCACTTTCCTCTTTATCTCTTCTTTCTCTTCTCCTACGCTGGTGACGTCGCCCCTCCACCGCGTTGAATTGTTCTCTAGCAAAGTTGCTCCACTCAACCACTATCATTCTCTTATCTATCGACCCAAACACTTGAGATTTTTTAGATAAAGAAAATATCCACACAAGGTTCGAGTAATCATCCAAAAACAAAACTAATAGTAGTGACCTGAAGAGCTTAAAATAGGAGATGTCCAAATATAATTATGCAAAATATCAAAAGGCATAACAATACTTGAATTAGAAGGCACAAATGGTAACTTAACATGTTTTCCAAGAGTACAAGCATTGAAAACAAGCGAACTACGAGTTGAGCACATGCAATAAAATAGTTTAACCTAAGAGAATTAAACACTGGAGCACCCGGATGACCCAGGCAAGCATGCCATAAAGATGGCGCAAGAATGGTAAAAGTAGATGATGAAGTGGCTGGAATAGGGCAAAGGAGGTGGTGGAGATAGGATAAAGGTCACCACGACTGTCACATCTCATGAGGTGCATCCCCGTTTGTAAATCCTTCACGGAAAAATCAAAAGGGTCAAATTCAACAAAAACAAAGTTATCAGTCATAAACTTGCGAACCGAGTTTTTAATAAGTTGACGGGCATGGAGAACATTTTTCAATGTGAAGGGAGGATTCGGGCGAGGCAATTGTGTGTGACCATATCCATGAATTGGAATAGAATGACCATTACCAACAAGAATCCCACGAGGATTTCTCAAATTAAAATAAGACGAGAGAGTACCTTGCTCAGTTGTCATGTGAGAGGTAGCCCCAGTATCCATGTACCAATTAGCATCCGGAGGAGTAATCCCAAGAGTGTGCATGGCGGCTTCAATATCAATCGGGGTAGGTGTGGTGGCCTCCGTCGTGTAGGCCTGCTGCAGTTTCGGCCTAAGCAAGCCCGATTGGCGCTACGAACCACGTGAGAAAGACGGTCGGACCGACAGAGCCGTGGGTATGGGAAAGGAGGAGAAGCCCATGGAATCCAAGGCAACGACCACTGTTCATTTGGCCATGGCGGTGCAGATTGATGTCCGTTACCAGTACGATCATGTTGCGGTTGCCCGCCACGACCACCACCACGGCCGCCCTTGTTACCATTACGGTCACCCCTCTGTTTCTCGACAGAATTGTGATTGGACGCCCTGTGACCACCAGGATTATCGATTCTGATGGGTAGGAGAAGAGGGAGAGGTGACGTTGTCACGAACCACCATGGCGGCGTTGACACTGGTGGAGGATTTCTTGGCAAGCCCAAATTCTTCTAAAGTGATCATAGAACGGGCTTGATAGAATGGCGGGAGAGGATTGCTTTGACGAATGAGTGTGGCAACCCCATTAAAGGCTTCGGTAAGGCCAGCCACCACTTAAAGAACCAGACGGCTATTCGAGACCGGCGCGCCAACATTCTTGAGTTGGTCAGACAACTCCTTAAGTCGTTGGCAATAGGCAGAAGCATTCGGGAAATCCTCCATGTTGGTATGGGAGAATTCTTGTTCAAGTGCAATAGCGGGAAAATGCTTATTATCTTGAAAGATATCCTGCAATCAATTCCACGCTTCCATTGCGGTGGCGTCAGGTTCAAGAATAGTATGAAATACATCATGAGAGATGGTTGCATAAATCCATTGAAGAACTGCAGCATCAAGGGTGGACCACAATTCCTTATTGGCATTGGTCGTAGGAGTCTTCTCCTTGTCAGACGTCTTTTTGTCAGTCATCGTGGCTTTATCTATTGCTGGTGAGATGATGTGGTGAAGGACCCGATGTGCACGAGCATGAATTTTGAAGAGTTCTGCCCACATAGCGTATTTGACATTATCCATCTCCAAGGTGATGGAGATATGATTCTTGATGTTAGAAACATCAAGAGCAGGTGGAATTTGTGGGAGTTAGTCATGGTGGTAGACAAGAGGAGAAGAGGTGCGGCTAGGATGAAAAGAAGGAAGGTCAGGTTGCGGCGGAATTTAGGAAAGGATTAGATTACTGATACCATGAAAGAATATAATTCCGTGATTATTTCATTAGCAAATGTGAGATTATGTACAATTATTACAACTATCCTAACCTATAATAAAGGAAACTAAATATACACCATAATTAGTACAAAATAAGTGAGAGATCAACAAAGATCCTAGGCTATAATATAAGGAATATATAAAAGATATTTACATATTCTAACCATATTTATATATTCTCTAACATATTCATTTAAGCTATGGCAAAATTCATCCTAATTCTACTATTAAGGATATTTAGCTTCTTCTGGCCCACACCCACACCAATGGGAGGTTTGTGTAATTCACATCTTTAGAGAAGCTAAGGGACTGTTTGATTTGTATTTTCGTTTTCTGTTTTTATTTTCTGTTTTCTGTTTCTTGAAATTTTATAAAGGAAAAACAGAAAATAAATTGTTTTCTGTTTTCTGTTTTTAACATTTTCTGTTTTTCCTTTTGTAAATTTTCAAGAAATAGGAAACAAACTCGAATGAAAACAGAAAATGAAAATGCAAATCAAACAACCCCTAATTTTTGTACAGATAAATTAGTTTGTCAAGGTTGTGATAACCAGCAGCCTTTTTTGTTTATTTTTATTTTATTTTTTTGTAGAACACATGTAAAAAAATAAAGTTTGAGCTAAACTTATTTAATTCATGTATTAATTTAATATTTTTTATTCCCCAATAACCTTAATATTATTTTGTCAATTTTATATTTAGTAGTATTAGGTTTTTTTTATCAGCAATTTATATAAAAATTAAAAATAAAAATTAAAAGTTATCTTAATTATTTATTTTATATTTAATACATTAATGGTTAAGTGAATCTCATATATTTGCTTCAACGTGCACGTCACCTTTTAAATTTTAATCTCAACCATAAAAAGCATTAAACGGTAAATTAAATAAGATTAATGGAGAGAGATAAAGAGAAAAATTGATGAAGATCAGAAGATCCAAAATTTTATTAATTCATTACAACTCTTTACTCTAACTAAAACTATATATTATGTTTAATAAAAAGTGGTGAAATATTAATTATTAATTGCTTACAAGTACTTGTTTAATGGAGGGAGAGATCGAGACACTTAATTATCTCTCAGCAACAGAAACGGTGTTAAACGCCATTGATTGTACACCCACAATGGGCACTATTAACTAAATCTAAAAGTTGGGACTTTAATTATTAATTACAAAAAGTGATGGCAGATAATATAATAATAACTTGATATTATGTATAGATATATAATAATTAATAAATAATCCCAAGCTAGCTAGCTATTATAAATAATGCTTCTAGTATGAGTGAAGAATAAATCAAGCCTTCTGATATTTTCTCCTTTGTAACAATGAAAAAGCCTAATTCAACTTTGCATTGTGCACATTTGGGCTTCATGGTTCTTTTGCTGCTTAGCTTTTGCTTTTCTACTTTTGCTATAGCAACAACTCAACTTTCAGGTTTGTGGCTTTTTTGGATATTTGTTGAAATTGATTTTTAGTTTAAACTTAAATATGTTTCTAGTGCTCCCATTATATCTCTAATGTATGAAACAATCAACATTTAAAAAATTATGAAAAGAGCTTAGCGCCTATTTGGTTTCATTTTCATTTCATTTTTTTTTTGAAATTTTACAAAAAATGAAAATACTATAAACAGAATTTTTTTTATTCTAATATTTTAAAATTTTCTTCTGTAAAATTCAAAAAAAATGAAAATAATAAATGAAAATATAAACTAAACATGCCCTTAAATACTTGATCTATTCATATGTTTTTCTAATCTATTAATTAGTCATATGGCAACATAGAGACATGAGTTCTTGTGGATTTCTTGTGCAGAGAATATTGCAGATGGAAGGCATGTAAATGCAAAGACAAGCCAAAAAGAACATGACCAAGAAACAAAATTCAAAGGCTTTTTCCACCCAAAACCAATATTGAAGAAACCCATCCCTATTGTCAAGCCCGTTCCAATTTTCAAGCCCATACCAAAACCAATTCCTATTATCAAGCCCATTCCAATTTTTAAGCCCATACCAAAATCAATTCCTATTATCAAGCCCATACCAAAGCCAATTCCAGTGTATAAGCCCATACCAAAACTCATTCCTGTTTTTAAGCCCATTCCCATTGTTAAGCCCATACCAAAGCCCATTCCTACCTCAATTTATAAACATATCCCAAAATCAATTCCTATTGTGAAGCCAATACCAAAACCATTTCTAAAGCCAAAGCCTTTCTTCAAAAATCATATTCCTAAGCTACCACTTCACCATCACAAATTTAAGAAACTACTTCTACCAATATTTCCAATTCACAAACCAATTCATAAGCCTATTCCAACTCCATAAGATTTTATGAGATTTTTTCTTCTCAGCCTATCAAATCAACTTGCAATAACAAAATTATTTGTTCCATTTCTGATGTATTTATATGTAGCCATGAGAGTATTTTAAAATCATTTGTGTTTGTGAAATTAATTGCTCCCTTCTTGTGTGTTCTATTGAGATGTATCTAGTTAATGCTTTCAGCCTCAATAAAAAGCTCTTATTATTTTTTTTTATCAGTCAAATAATTTTTTATTATTAATATGAGATTAATTATAATTTAGCTCCCTGTATTATACCTCGTGTATGTGCGCTTTAATATAAAACCTTTTAAAGTACGTATTTCACTGACACATACTTTTTAAATGTGTAATTTGTTACATAATCAAGATTAAAGCCGTCAAACCTTCACTAAACGTAGTAAACTGCATATTTAAAAAGTGTATCAGGCAAAATATACATTTTTAAAAAAATTTTATACTAAAGTACACGAGATAAAGTCTATGAGATCATATTTTAATTAATAGTAATATAAATGGACAGTTTTTTTGCAAAATATTGAAATCTACAACCGCGACAAGAAGTTTGCAACTTTTTTGTGTTATATATTTATTCTCCCAATTATACTGAAGAAAATGAAATAGCAATGAAGGTTTGAAAAATAAATGTACCTCTTTAAGATCACTCTTGCATCATTAAAGTTTTAAGGTGAGGGTCACTAGTTAATATATTAATGCATTAATATATTATAAAATGATAGAAATCGCAAAGTATAGAATTCAACTTACAACAAATAACAAAAGTAATTTGATTTTGGATCAACTAATTTCTCATCAAACAGTGAACTGTCATTAATTTTGAAAACAAAATAGTTCATCAACGTATAACAAAGAAAAAATAATAAGACATTTTATGTATCAATTTTCTTCTAATTATTTTTCACCTGAGTAGCAAACAAGTAACAAATCTCAAAATTAAGCATTGAAAATAAACCTAAATCGAACACTCGTAAATCTAAAAATTAAACCAAATATCGCAAATTCACAGGCCATGGACTCTTTGTTCCTCCATTAACACAAAATACACATTGAAATATGTTAAGCATGCACAATATGGATCTCCCATGCATCCTGGACCTGGAGGGCTTGTGTTTGATTACTACCTAATACTGTTTCATAGTTTCATGCTCTGTCAATTCTGGAAGTTATCTGTTATGCACACAACATAAAGTCCATTGATCTTTAAGGATAGAACCCTTATTTTGAGCTTTAAAAAATGGTTACAAATTACGGCAATTAAAGCAGCAATATGAAAATATCAAAGAGTCCTGATTTTTGTACTCATAATTTTCTGTACTCAATGTACTCATTGGTTACGTACGTTAAAAAAAGTGGTTACATTAGTTTTTTTTGTTACAGTGTTTTTTCGGATTTAGTGGTTAAACATGTAGAAATATGTGGGTATAACATAAAAATAAAAATTCAAAAAAACTTCTACGTGTGTAACCAGATATTTTAACATAGATAACCATGAATATAAAGTGAGTACAAAAAAACGTAAGTACGAAAATCTTTTTTCAATATTAAATTATTAATCATCTCCCCAAGCCTCGTCTCTCAATTTTTGCCTAGCAACAATGCGTTCCCTCCTCGCATCTTCTTGTTTTCTATATTCCCGGGATCCGCCGCTCATGGATGACAATTTCAACCCCATCCCATGAGCAATTAACCTCTGAGCTGCTTGGGCTGATGTTTTTGGCCTTTGCCGAGGTGGTTCCAGGTCTGAATGAGCAGTGAAACAGGAAAACCTTGTAAGACGAGATTTAAGGCCCTTACCATTAATTAATTGACAAGTTCAAAAACAATGGGATTTGATTTTGATTCCTCCGAGATGTAAAAAGTTTCACATTATTAGAGAAGCAGCATGTTCAATGAACAGTTGTGCTTTTTTCATTGCAAGTGTAAAACCATAACTACAATTGTGAAACATTTTCTCGTTTGATGTAATTGTAAGTAAAAAACATTATAACTACTATAATAGTGCAATACCTTTTTTTTCTTTATAATAACAAGCAATCAATTAAATTTAAACACGAAATAAATATGAGCATGTTGCGAAATATGTAAGATCTCAGGAACTGCACTTTAATTAACTATAATGTAAAAGGTAGCTAGAAATGAGACCAAGTTTGAGTGAAAAAACTGGCTGCTTATAAAATCCAAAAATACTTTCACAAATAAAGAAGAGACCCAACAAACATAGTAGAAACTA
Source organism: Cyamopsis tetragonoloba (assembly GCA_037177725.1). NCBI lineage: Eukaryota > Viridiplantae > Streptophyta > Magnoliopsida > Fabales > Fabaceae > Cyamopsis > Cyamopsis tetragonoloba. The sequence goes on from CM074122.1 coordinate 22,097,723, forward strand.
CCATGTTATCAAAACGCCTAGTGGTACTGAAACATGTAAAGAACCAGGCCGTTTATTCAGCCCCAAAATATTTTTGTACAGAAGAGACCACACAGAAAATCAAAATGCAGAAAGCACACTAAAATAAGTCTGGCAGATACTTTAAATATCAGGCAAAGGTTTACAACAAGGCAAACCAATACTTTTAATTTCAAAAGTAAATGCATTAGAGAGACTAACAAATATTATATTACCCAATATAGCAGAAAAGGAAAGCAGTCAGTAAATTACCTCTTGCTTTAATTGAACTTAGAAGAGCATCATCTTCTTCAAGTATCCTCACAGTGAATGAACACCGAACACTGTTTCGAGCCTCAAGTGCTGCATCATAAATTAATGGTATTGAACAGTGACGTAATAAAAAAAGTAGTCTTCACAAGGGGAAAAAAACCTACCCAAATTGATCGAATAGAATACAAAATGGTGACTCATTTATTTAAAGAAAAATCATGTCCAAGACCAAAACCATTAAAGTCAAACCAAACCAGTTCCCCCAAAAAGACACAACGTCACTACAATATGTCAAGCTTTAGCTTCCATATGTTTGGCATAGATCAAGTGATCATAATAAGGAAAAATGTTCAAGAGAGCATATTTCTAGTCTAAGATAATTGTAAACAATTAACAAATTTAATTTACTCTTAACCAGTTACTCATGCCACACAATGCATCCCCATCCAAGTTTATCATGATTCATGATTCATGAAGGAGGGTTCCAAACCCCACACACCCCCATACTCTGTTTTCCAATATAAAAAAGAGAAAGTTCAAAACTTTCACTATTGAGAACAGTTAAATTGATGAAAATGTCAGGTTTCACCATTCACAAGTTGAAAGTTGTATACAAAAAAGTTAGAGGATGATCTTTTCCAAGAGGCTCTGAAGTGGAAGATCCATATTAAATAGTTCAAGTACAAATTGTCATCAGGCTACATGCAGCAATCCTCCAACATCAGTGATTAGCTCGAGACTCTCAACTTCGGCAGTACACTTCCATAGTTCACCATCATAATACATAAACAAATAACCCTTGAATTTGATGCATATGAAATTTTAAGATAAAATTAAATAAGAATAACAATTATAAAGTCCAGTATCTTTGTAATTACCTACTGAAGGTGTTCGGAAAACTGCAAGTGCAACGGTATCATTGACCCAGCGAATCACAAACCCACGGTCCTTGAAGTCTTCAAAAAGCTTCTCCAGCTCTGTTGTTCTAGTACTGGGTGAAAAGTCAGCCAGCACAAGAACATGACTGGTCCCATATTTTGCTAAATGAAATTAAAAGATAAGCATTAATTATGAACCAAATGCTTTCAACACAAAATCATGAGCAGTTAAAGCCTAATAGAAAGGATAAGATTATATTTTGAATTCACAAGAATACAGGAAAAACAAAATTTATGTCAGGACTCCGGAGTACTAGAAGCAATGTTTTGAAAACCGGACCGGACCGGCTGGTCGAGCCGGGAACCGGTGGGTATGACGGGACGGTTGACCCTTTAAACCGGAGGAAAAATGAACTGGTAAAGAACCCGTCCAAAACCGGGTTTCAAATTGGTTTGTACGGGTTGATAGGGAAAGGCAGAAAACAACGCCGTTTTGGAATTTGTTGACTGAGTTTTAATGTTTATGGAATTAGTTGTTGTGTTGTTTGTTGTGCTGAACTTATGAACTTATTATATTAGTTTGTATTGTTACCTTGGTGGACAAAGTTTTTTTTTTTCTTTTTTTTGCTACATTTGGATATTTGGATGTTGTAATTGGATATTATTTTCAATATGAACTTATTTTATTGAATAATTGATGTTATGTAGTATTTATTATAATATTTTTTTTTAAATAGTTCTAGAAAGTATGATAATATTAAATTTTAATACATTTAATTGTCACTGGTTCAATGACCGGTTCGACCACGGTCCAACCATTGAACCGTGAACCAGTGCCTCAACCGGTTCGATGACCGGTCCGGTTTTCATAACATTGACTAGAAGCAATCATAATGAACTACCCATACTATAAAACATTGCATACACTGAAGAGCACGTGGCACAAAAACAAAAATAAAAATGTGTGTAACATAATAAGAACTTAGACTAGTTTCTAGTGAAAGGTTGAAATTTCATGAAGTGCCACTCACAGTTTCGTGTATCTCTTTTATCTTCTGAACTACAGTGAGTCTCTTCACCCTTAAAATCATTGACTGAGGTATCAAGTAACTGATCACTATAAAGTTCCTGCTTTTCATAAGAGAATGTTCCTCTTCCACGCCGCTTTGGGATTTGATTTTTGGCGTTACTTAATTTAACATTTGATACTCCAGACAAAGAATCGGACGATACTGTGGACAGTAACTCATCAGGTTCACGATCTGCTATTGCTTCCCAGTCTGTAATATTTCACAAAATCATTGATGATCCACATAGCATGATTGCAATAACTCACATCATTCATACAATTACTCAAAGGTGAAAAATGTTTTTTAAGTTCTTTGATGTTTTTTAACAGTTAGGGATTTTCTACCATTTTGTTTTAGAATGACTATTCCACATATGGAGAATCCTACAGTTGATTAGCCAGTCTTGAACTGATCAATGGCTCGACTTATAGCAAAGATGAAAATTTAATTGGGTTTGAAATGTTTGTAGAAAAATATTTGGAGGGTTTTGGCAAAGATGTCAGGAAGCATGAAGCAAAAATGTTAGAATACTTATACAGATATACTACATGTAGGGAGTCCTGCACATGATAATCTTTTCTTACTCACAAATTTCAACACATGCTCCAGGTTGTGACAGGCATAAACAAAATAACAGCTACAACCAAAAATCAACATCCTAACATATAATGTAGTTAGGCCTACATGCCTTCATCACAAACAGACAGATAACAAGTGTAGTATCATAATGAGATTACAGGATAATGTCCACATAGCAGTTGCTTTTAGGGTGGGAATGGTTGGTAAACTCCCACCATGGGAATGGTTAAAGACTTAAAGTGACCTATTATATCAAGTAGACTAAACTTGTTATACTTTACAAAATTGTTCCTTCATCAGAATTTCAGTTTTGCCCCAGTTTAATTTTTGTGATGTAAACAAATTAAATATTATTTAAAAGGACAAGTTTAGTTAAAAATGATATAAATGAAAAATATTAGTGTATATATAAAAAAATATATTTTTTGGTACAGTAGTAATAAAAAGTAGTAACAAAAAGAATTATTATTTTGGAAGTGAAAGTTGTATGGTTGTATACCAAACACTACTCATCCATAAAGCCCAACACATTCTTCCATGGCCAACAAAACAATTCCATCTTCTCCACTGACCATGGGCGCTACATGCTCACCGTTAACTGTTGTTGCCAAACTAACAATAAACAAACCCCTATAACCAGTAATGAAAAACTATAATCGTTTCTATTACCACCAACAAACCACTACCAATCCACTAATAACTCACTGACGATATCAACCCGTCGCTGTTCTTCAAATTACTCATCATTGATAAAGTGATAATTAATATTCTGGTTCCGATACAATTTATATGGGGAACGCGCTGTGTAATGGGAATCCTCTCATCAGTCATCACTACCCGCCCTGTTACAAAATCACAGTTTAATGGTCTTGTGAATGCGCTGCGTTTAAACCTAGCCCAATTTCAATAAAGCTAACTCTTAGAGGGTTAATCTGACATTTTCTCTTTTCTGGTTTAGTTTACATCATATCCATTTCCAGGTCATCCATCCTATCAGTCTAATTTTAAATTCATTAATCCAATGACCAATATTTCACTGTACCACCCATTATCCGTTTGTTCCTATGATGGGCATTTTGAAACACTTCCCACCTTAGACGTGACCCCATATAACCTCTCAAAATCCTAAATGCTAAAACTTTCTTACTATTATCTCAACTAAACCCTGTGAATGTTAACCCTTCAAAAACCCTAATACAACTCAGCTCTTCTTCTCCTGTCATGCTCTTTTTCAACCTATCTCCTCGCAATCATGCTTCACCATCCGCTTTACATCTTCACATATGCACATGCTGCATTTATGCAGCCATCTCCCTCTCCTAGTTCCTCCTCTTTGTCTCCTCTTTTACGTCTTTCGAGCACAAACAGAATGACCAACTAACTCCACACACATCACTCTTTACATTACACTTCACTTTTCATGTTCACAAATTCAAATTACTTTTACTCTTTCACTTTCTCTTGTTCGTTAGGTGCATTTCCTCGCAGCACACCTCATTCAAACACACACTATTTCATTTCTTTACTACATTCACAAATCAATTCTCATCCAAGATTATGAGATGGTATTTGGTTTAGGAAATGTTTTACCTTTGTTGGGAAACTCACTTAAAAAAATACTTACCATGTTTGGCACAAGAAATAAATAAAATTACCCACATAAATGAGTTTCCTGGAGAAGTAAAAGTGTGACTGATTTTATTTGTTAGAATTCTACCTCAACGGCAGAGTACTTTTGGTTTTTCAGAGAAACTTAAAAATTTGAAATGGTTGTGTCAGCACAATTACCGATATAAAAATATTTATGACACAGTTACAGCTGTGCTATTACAAAAAAGTTGAATAAACAGTAACTAAAATTTATGTACTATGCCAAACACTGCCTTAAAACATACCATCACCGTCAGAACCATTGGCGGTGGAAGTCTGAGCAGGCGATTCCGTTTGGTTTTCGAGACGACCTTCAACAAAAAAAAAAATCCCTATCACTAAAAATAAAATTCAACAACGTCATAGCGAAATTACCTATACAAGAGAAGTTAACGTACCAAGATTCGAATCCGCTGAAGACGACGCAACATCGGTAGTTTTACTAACTCCATCCTCCACGGACTCTTTCACCACTTGCGCGTCACTGAAAAGAGAAAATGGAAAATGTAAAACTCTTACTCAGAGAAAATAAACCTAAGAAATAATCATGTGTATACATATCTCGACGCGAATCCAAACACACGAGAGAGAGAGAGTGTGAGAGAGATGTACGGAGGATGAGATGCGTGGAGTTGTTTGAGGAGGACAGCGCGAGAATGAAGGGAATCTGCTTTGAGAGAGAATCCTTTGGAGGAGTAAAGGTTGGCCAAATCGGAGAGACCAGAGGCCAATGGAAGCTGCGAAGAAGAATCGGAAGGGTTTAGGGTTTCGACAACTGATTCAAGAAGTGTGATGGCGCTTTCCACGTCCCCTCCGGCAACAAGGTCTTCCACTGTTTCGCTCCAATTCGAACCCTTTTCCTCTTTTTCCATTCCTTTAGCTCTGTTTCGATCTCAATTTTCCTCTGTTTCTTTCAGACTTTCACGATTGCGCACGACCTTCTCATGCTCAAATTTTAACTCTCCAGGTGACAATCAATTAAACAAGAAATTTTATTTTAGTGCAGGTTTGAAAACTCAATGAAAAAAATTACTTAATTTTTAAAAGTTTTTTCATAAAAATAAGTGATTATTTTTTTAAAATAAACTAGTTAATATGAAATTTTAGTTAGTTAAAATAAGCTAATCTAAATATACTAACTTATGGTTTTTGTTATAGGTTTAATTGTAATAGTTGTTTTTTAACCTTTTTTTTTTTTTTTTGATACAAATGGAAATTAAAAGAGAACAGCAACAACAAGAAGATTAATCACAAAACACGGGAATCAGCCATGAAGTTGGTGATGTTCAAAATCTCTCTGCAAGCTCATTGATGCTTCTTTTATGTGCCAAACTATCAGCAACTAAGTTCATAGTGCTTCCTATGTGCTGCATATTAACCTCTCATTTCCGCGCAAGAAGATGACGGACTCGTATTATACTATCGTGAAGCCAATGTCGAAACACGTCTGAATCACAAGTGACTAATTGCAGAAAATCTAGACAATCAATTTGATAGAGTAATTTACGGCCTCCGGAATTCCAAACATACATCAGTCCATTTTCCAACGCAATTAGTTCCACTTCAAAAGCACTCCCCCTAGCAGCAAAACTCGAAAATCCCAGGATCCATCGACCATAATTATCAGATATAAATCCTCCAAAACCCATGTAGTTACGAGTTGAACACCAACTTTCATCAACGGTCGAAATCATCATATTACATGCACTAGACAAATCCAAATTTTCTAAAGGCTGTAACATACTCATCCGTTTAAACTCTTGTAGAGATAGCTAAATATTATGGATGACATAATTCTGCGTCCAATGCTCCTCCTCAAAAATACAATTATTATGCCATTTCCAAATCCACCAAAGGATAACCAACGGCAGAATATTTTTTCGACTTAACAACATGCCATGAATCCAAGCAGAAAAAGGAAGGTCCAAATTATCTTGAGGGATCAACGCAGCAAATTGCAACCAAACTGCACGCGATTGAGGACAACCTCAGAGGATGTGATCCTGATCTTCCAATTCATAGCCACAACGAGTGTAGCTAAGAGATTGAGCCAAATTGTGTGATTTTAGTCTTTTTGCTTTTAATTGTGAGATTTAAATCCTTTAATTTTATCAATTATGTAATTTTGGTCCTCTAACTTTAAAATATATAATTTTGTTTCCAAAATTTTTTTAATTACGTGATTTTAGAGCAGTGCAAATTTTGAGAAATAGTTTGTAAGAAAATGCTTATGAGAGATAGTAAGATACTCTTGATGCTACTTGTCCTGCTTCACAATTTAATTCCTCGTAATCTTATTATAATTAAGTAGATTATGCTAATTGAATCCTTCATAACTTTGTTCTGCCGCATATAATTTTTTATTGCATAAAATTATTTAAACTATTAAATTTGTGCGAAAGTCTCAATCACCCAATTCATTCCTATTTTGGGTGATGGTTGCCATAATTAACAGTCAAAAATTCTTTTTTCTTGGAAAAAAGGCATAATAATAATAATAAGGAAAATGCTAAATAATGCCCTTCAACCACTTTTTAAGAAACTAAATATAATAAAACAATGTTGAAAATTGTGGTTTTTTATATTTTCAAGACACAAAATGTTACACACATATGATTAATTTTCTTAATCTAATAACGTGAACCCTTAGGGCATTGTTTAGCAAGACCCTAATAATAATATGATTTGGTTACAGAAATATCATGTGTTAAAGCAAATTGTAAGCAAAGAAAAAATGGCTTAATTGTACTTGTAATTTCTCTACTTTATATTTTATGCGAATTTAATCATATTACAGAGAAGAAATCATTTAACCAAAAAAAAAAACAAAACATAAATCATCTCAAAATGAATCAAAATATATAAAGTTATAATTTTTTACATCGCAATTCCCTCAACGTCTGATACCCAAAGCCATTCATAAAAAAGAAAACAAACAAACACATGAAAATGGCAAAAATCCTAAATTTTAAGGAAACTACGTAGCATTGCAAAAAAATGGAAAGAGAGACAACATGCAACATATATGATTTCAAAAAATAAAACCAAGCAGTGAACACAATATTCTAGACTGCATATGAGTAAATCATCGAAGAGGTTGGTGTAATAGATGGGGAGTGAAGCTCTGAGTAACAGTTTCTCAGTTCAAACACATGTGGACACACTTTCGTTTATAAAAAAGAAATAAAAAAATCGCGAACAGAAAACATATTAAAAACATTTGAGTAAAAACTCCAACATTTATCTCTAATATTACCTTTGAAATTGACAAGAGGAAGAAAATAAGTCTTGACAATTGAAGAGAAATGAAGAAAAAGAAAAAGGAAAGTAGAGAAGGCTCTATTTGGGTGCGGGAAGAGAAAGAGAAAGAAGCTACGGTAACAAATTACCCCAAACCCTGCCATCAGTTAGGGGTGTTCGTGATGCGGATGTGATCGATTTTGAGGAATAAAGTCAACCGATCTCATCAATTTGTATACCTTTAATTTGAATTGGTCCAGTTTAATTTTTAAAAGAAATTTGATTCGATTTTTTTAGTTTTGATAAGATCAATTTTAGCTTTATGTCAGTTAAAGACAAAATAGAAAGAATTTAATTTACCAAAAAATATATAGAGAATAAAAAGAGATGAAATTCAATTTTGAATTGATTAAAGAGTGATAAAATTATAAAGATATGATACTGAGATCACATTTGTATTATAAAACTATTAAAGAAAAAAGATGTAGTATTAGTTTCATTAAATATTTATTAGTATAAATATGAGTAGTATTATAATTTTATTAAAAAATTGTATATGTATATAACAATTCAATTTGTATTGAATTGGTTCAGTTTGATTAAGAGGGTCTGGAATCTGAATCAATCTGATAAAATAATTTCAATTTTCTGTTTGTTTGATTTTCAATTTATTTGGTTTTCGATTTTTTTTGATTCGGTTTAGTCACATTAAATTGGTTTAGATCGGTTTTAATGATCCCCACTACTGACACAAACTTAGCATCACAAAACTCCTCCACCAAAAAAAAAAAACATCCCACTTAGCCTTCACCCACCTTAAGGCTCCACCTTTTCTCATTATTTATCAACTCCTAAACTCCAACACAATAAAAAAAAAAAGAGATTAAAAAAGTATTAAATAGGAAAGAAAATAGAATAAGGGAAAAAAGTGGAGATATTTTGGTAAAAATGATAACAAAAGGGTGGAGGGAAGAAATAAATCTGGAAGAGAGGGAAAAAAAAAGAGAGAAGATAAGAAAGAAGAGGAAGCAAATGGAGAGACAGAGTGAGAGAGAAGAAAAATAAAAGATATAAGGTGTGTTTGTGTTAGCTGTGAAAAAAATTGATTGTCTAGAACATAATTAATTTTTGTTTGGGTATATTTGTTGTACATAAAAAACAATTTTTAAGATCATTTTTAGCGGTGAGAAACGAATTTTAAATTTTTTGAAATAATGTCTAATTTTTAGCTGAAACACCAAAAGTTTTTTCCTTTGTTAAAAGAAAAATAATTTTTTTTATAAGTACAAAATCAAACAATCTAACATATTTGCACCCAAAAATATCTAAACATACCCACAATGAGATGAGCATTAGGAGTGAGAGCATTTAATTCAAACTTTAAAATTCATTCTTATTTGTGTATATCTATTGTCCAGTGGTTAGATGGCCAAATTTGGGAAAGAAGTTGGAGCAAATAATAATGGGTGCCAAGTGCCATCCATGGATCTTCTTTACTCATATTAGATGATTAGATGACAAGTGTGTCAAACTTTTTTCTACGAGTGAACTTTGTGTGTGTGACATCCAGCTACCAAAACCGTATTTATTATAAAAAAAACATAATTTATTAACCATGAATATAAATATCAATAATTATCATCAAATATTTAATTAATACATATTGAGTTCAAAAATATTAAATAGTCCCCATAACATACTCAATTGACCCGAATGTCAACCTCTATGAGGATTTATTGGAAGAATCATATAGGATATGGTTAGAAGATAACCAATCAATGTCAAGAATAATATCTATCTGTGATAGAGGTAGACAGATCAAGTCAACAAGAAACTTTCTATTTTCAATAATGATGGGACATTGAAAACATGCTAGAGCAATCATTATTGGGTCATTAGTAAGGGTAGACACAAGTAGATCATAATTCAATGAAGAAACATGTAATTTCAAATTCCTCACACAATCAAGAGAGACAAAGAAGTGAGTAGCACCTGAATCATACAGTACAATCGAGATCTTATTACTGATAACACATTTACCTTGTATCAAATTTTCGGACTGAGCAGCTTTAGCACCACTAAGAATAAAGACCCTCCCTGTAGTCTTTGGTCTTCCTGTTTGTTTACTTCGTGAAGTTGGTTCTGCTTTTTGTTGACTGCATTGATTGGCCAATCTTTCTGCAAGTAAAACTTGCTACTCCTTTCTCAGGACATTCCCTGGTAGTATGGTTCTTGCCACATTCGTGACAACGCTCCTCAGCCTTCTAGTTTGACAATTGTTGGCGTTGTTGAGTGTGTCCAAACTCATATGGTTTCTTATTTTGGTATTCCTTCTTCTTCTGCTGAGGACCATAGTTCTTAGTCCTATAGTCTCTTTCCAAATCTTCTAGAGCTTTACAGTTGTCCACCAGTTCCGGTAAATTCCTAATCCCATGATTATTATTGCCCTCCTCAGTTCATAACGAAGTCCCTCTTTGAATTTCTTGCATATTTAACTTTCGTCAAGATAATATTAATAATAGGTAGGGTATTTTGAAAGAGCATCAAATTTGGCAGCATATTCTCCCACGGACATTATGCCTTGTTCAAGAGCTAGAATTTCAACATTGCTGATCTAATGGCCGTATAGGTCGATTGGCTAGATGCTAGAGTGTTCTGTACTTTACAAGCTTCAGATCAAACATAATAATAAAGATCCTTAAACATGATGCATCCTTATGATCTTATTCCCGATGCCTAGATTTTCTCTACTTTAGTCTATCCGTGGTTGCAGTATTTTAGTTCATTCATAAAATTTCAGGTCACAGTATTAATTATTTCAGATACTATAAATCACCCTAGAAGGCAACATCAAGCATATAAGGATTAGAACTTCACCACACGCAACCTACAAAAATATGCTATCAAACAAAAAGAATTTGAATTTCTTTCATCTGAGACAAGGCATAATGTCCGTGGGAGAATATGCTGCCAAATTTGATGCTCTCTCAAAGTACTTTACCTATTATCCATATCATCCTAACGAAAGTTGGAAGTGCAAGAAATTTGAAGAGGGACTTCGTTATGAATTGAGGAGGGCAATAATACCTCATGGGAATATGAATTTTCCTGAACTAGTGGACAAGTGTCAAGCTCTAGAAGATTTGGAAAGAGAATATAGGACTAAGAACTATGGTCCTCAGTAGAAGAAGAAGGAACATCAAAATAAGAAATCATATGAGTTTGGACACAGTCAACAATGCCGACAATCGTCAAACTAGAAGGTAGAGGAGCGTTGTCACGAATGTGGAAGAAGCATACTACCAGGGAATGTCCTGAGAAAGGAGTAGCATGTTTTACTTGCGGAAACATTGGCCACTACTCTGATCAATGCAGTCAACAAAAAGCAGAACCAGCTTCACGAAGTGAACAAACAGGAAGACGAATGACCACAGGGAGGGACGTCTTTACTCTTAGTGGTGCTAAAGTTGCTCAGTCCAAAAATTTGATACAAGGTAAATACGTTATCCGTAATAAGATCTTAATTGTACTATATGATTCAGGTGCTACTCACTCCTTTGTCTCTCTTGATTGTGTGAGGAATTTGAAATTACCTTTTTCTTCATTGAATTATGATCTACTTGTGTCTACCCCAACTAATGACTTACTGACTACTCTAGCCTGTTTTCAATGTCCCATCATTATTGAAAATAGAAAGTTTCTTGTTGACTTGATTTGTCTATCTCTATCACATATAGATATTATCCTTGGCCTGCATTGGTTATCTTCTAACCATATCCTACTGAATTGTTCCATTAAATCCTTGATCTTTGATATTATAATTCATATAGTCACAAAAACACATAAGGATGAGTAGTATACACACAATTTAAACGGGGGTAATAACCATATTAAAAGTACACACAATAATATTAGTTAATAAATAACTAATCATTCAAATAAATATTTATCAATCTTTCATGTATAATAATTTCCAATAAAATCAAATACATAATTATTATTATTAATCAACCACACACAAATAATATAAATTAATTAATTGTCCATCTAAAATGAATATTTATTAATTTTCCATTTTTAATCAATTACACACACATAATTTAGAGTAGGTGCTCGCAATAAGGTATCATACAAAGCCATATCACATTTTCTTTGGCCATATGTATGCAACATCCATCCAAAATACCATACAATGATATATCACATTTCATATCTGAATGCAACACTAAGTAGTACACTCTACCACCAATCGCAATGAATCTAGTGCTAGTAAAGATAGCCCGTGAATTTCACCAATCAGAACAAGCTAGCATGCAAATATTAGTGGTATCCAATATAACAATCATCATCAATCAAATAAGTTTTTGAATAAATCATAAACGAATAAAGAGTAATCATAATCATAATAATAATCTACAAATATTAAATAAATAATATTTATGTAATATAATAATAACGTATAAGAAATTAAAACTTATCTCAAATATAACACATTTAACATAGTTAACCGTTTCTTTGTATATATATTAACATTTTCTCTTACCTCAAATAATTGTTTCAGAATAATTTTGAAAAACTGATATCTCGAAAGCTTCTTGTTTGAAATTTTTTTATATCACTCAAAATTGAGTCTCGTTGAGGTCCTTCGGTGTACAAGCATCAACTATATATATAGGTTGCATTTCTTAATTAAAAATGAAAAGTAATCTTAACAGGAAACATCATAATAGCAACCAAACAATAAGATGAGCCATATACTTGTTATATAAATTATCTTCATCACTTTGAAAGTTGGTGGCCAACGGTTGGTACTGACATACATTTCACTTGCATACTTTCTTTTTAATATAAAATCATATAAAACCATGTGCAATGTATAGTGTGCAGATTCTTCTTTTTTTAAAATACAGTGGTATGCGCCCCTGCCTCCATATATATACATAGATAGGTTGAAATGATATTAAGATGTCAAAGTTAATAAATAATATAATATATAAATTTTTTCGATCTAATCGATTAATTAAAAGTTTATATGATTTAAATTAAATTAACTATGCAAAAATTCATATAATTTGTAAATTTGTAGGTATATAATCTAACTAAAGAAATTTACTTATATTTTAAATAATGTATTAGACGTTCAAGTGAAACATTTCGATAACATATCAAGAATTTTTAAATTGTATGAATTTTTGCATAATTGATTTATATCATATAAACTTTCAATAATGGATCGGTTGGATTGGTGAAATTCGTTTTTTATTAAAAATTATGCATTGTATCATTTATTAACTTTGACACTTTATATTATTTGAACCCAACTTTATATATATACTAGTATGTGTGACCCGTGCAGTATGACTTACTCGAGAAATATAACGTATAATTTGGGTCACTCTAAGTTGTTCATATTTATGCACCTAGATATAATATATTCCTCCCCGTGAGTAATGCAAAATACGTTAGAGTATAATATTTTGTAAAAAAAAAATATAAATCACATAAAAATAATGATTTAAAAATGAATGAGTTTATGTAATAAATAACTTTATATATAACTGTTATTTTGAAAAATTCCTATTTAATAAAAAAATTAAATACCATTATCTTCAATGATCATATGAAAGTTTTTAAGTGCAACAGTAATAAAATAGCTGATGAGTTTATTCTTTAATTTAAAATTAAAATTAAACTTAAATACAAAAAGCTATGAATTAAGTGGGATCACGGAGAAACTAATCTAGGCATTTATGCATATATCTAAATATTCTATTTATTTAAATAACTTAATAGTTATAGTTATTATTTTTGGACTTCAGTTTTAATAATTGAAAATTGGAAATATAAACTACTTAATTCAAATTCCGCTTCAGTTATCAATTTTCAATTTAAGTTTTAAAAATGAGTACTTTCAATTTTGCTTCTATTCTCAACCTTCTTATATAGTCAATCTACTTCTGTTATCAATTTAATTTTGTTATCAATATAGCTAAGAGTTTGTACCTCAAATGGCATAAGGAGAAGTTCTTGAATCTTGAGAGGAGGGGTTCAATTCCCAATTGAAAAATTTAGGATAGTGTAGTATGAGAGTGTATGTATTTGGCCGATAAAAAAAAAAATTGTTATCAATATGCTTTTACTAATGGATTTACTCTAGTCATCAAACGGATTTCAATATGAATGTTAAAAAAATAGTGCTTAATTGACTCTGTCTTCAAATCAAATGATGCTTCATATGAATATTACTTGGGTTGTAACATACGTGCATCAATTGAATACCATGCTGAATTGTAAATCATACCGCTGTTGTTTTCTACACCAGACATATGTTATTAGTGAAGATTACTTTTGACATGGACATGATAATTATGTGTTTTTTCAATTAGTCAGTTTTTAAATCAGGTATCACTAAAGATTATTTAAACTGGAATATGACCACAGAATGAAACAAAATATTAAACTTGTCAACAGCTACCATGATCAAAACAATCCATAGAAGTTCATATAAACTCGAAAAAGTTAAAATATTGTTCAACATTAACAATTCAAAATACTGAAACAAACAAAACCATTAAATTAAGCCAGAAATAGAACAAAATCTAAAAAATATTTATCTAAATTTTCTCAATTTTGATGTTCTTCACTTCTTGCCTGCACTGGCCTACTATCCTCAAGTTGTTCTTCGCATTATTTGGCTGCAAAATAGATTTATCAAGTGGCACTGGTAGAAAATACATACTAATCTTATATGTAGTTTGGAGTCAATTCAATCACAGAGCCGAAAGGAGTAAATTTGAGTTCTTGGTATAACTTAGAAGAGTATTTAAATTTCCGGTAATAACAAAAAATTAAAAATACAAAATTAGTTACAAACAAATATATTGTTAATATTACATGGGAAAGAGAAAAAAAAACATGAATCTTGAAGGATATACAATAAAGATCACTTAAACAAACTTTAATTTTTTGAAGAGGAACTTCTATCTTGCAAAAGATCAATGGCTTTCTCGGATAACCTCTTGGACATGCTTGTATCAAATCCCTAAAAGGGAAGAATTTTCAGCTTGTCTGAAATCAAACAACAGGTTCTAAAATTACAAAAGGGATTCATATTGATAAATGAAATCAATGAGTAAAAGGATAAAACAATAGCATTTAAAGTAATTTATTCATACTTCTAATGCCCTTGCAAAAGCATCTGTTCCACCAAGCGTTTTAGCATGATGAATTTGGCCTTCAATCTGGTCTCCGGCACGGTGGTCGTATTTTTCCGGCCACTCACCTGACGGTGAGGGGGGTACCTGCAAGCACTCCGACGATCAAGTCAATTCAGTGTCTTAAGCAGGAATTATCAGGTTTTTTGTTATGATATATATCCCGAATGAAGACTAATCACAGGTATTTATAGGGTAAACAAAGGTCACCAAAGTCAAATCTGTCACTGTCTTAGTTCCGTGAATTGCGGCGGCAGTTACGGATCTCCTCACGTGGGGGTGAAGTCCCCTGTGCCTTATGTCGTGCGCCCATGTCGTGGATACACGACATGGAACCGACGGCTTGGGCGACCCACGTGAAGCCCGCACGTGTCCTTCCCGCGGGTTAGGTCCATAACAGCATCAAATACCACTTATTTGACATCCACAAGTTCTGCATCTACAATAGAAACAATCCTAATCAAAATTTTGTATGGGATTGAGGGATAAAAAAACAGAGAGAATAGAATCATCATCTCTTATTCTTTTTTATCTATGAATTAATTTTTATTTGTTTCTATGTTGGAATGTTACACAAGAAAAACCATGAAATTATTGAACTGCATATAATCAAATATTTGCAAGAAACAATAGCTTTCTTCTAGTTTATACCTTTCTAAGCATGTAAGTATGAGTAACTCTAGCACCAATGATTTCTTCACCCTCTTGCAGACAAATTTCATATTTTGATTTTTTGTAAATCAATTACTTTTTGCATCTATTGAAGTTGAACACGGAGCCTTCGTCCTGTTTTCTGCAAATCTATATAGAACAAATACAAATGTTAAACCAAAAGCCATGAGGTGTATCATTAATAACCACAAAAATAACAGAATCAATTCTTTCCCTTAGCCTTAAACTCGTCAGTTTTATAACCTTAAGCATGAACATGTTTGACTGAAATGCATCCAGAGAGAAAATCAGAGCATCAGAAAAATTATTTTTTCAAATTATAAATCTAGATAATCAGAGAATCAAAAAAATTATTCTTTTATTGAAGCCATCTATGCTCCCTTAAGCAATTCGTTCCAATCGCTGGGAAGTGATGAAGCTTCATTGCCACAACTCTACTTTCCGCCACCGCGATGAGTGTCTCCGGAGACATGCGGGAACTCGGCTTTCCTAACTGGTGATTTAAGCGATGGAGTGAATTGCATCTGCCATTTTGAAGTAAGACAACCAGAGACAATTGCACGAACAAAAGATAAAGGTGAGGTTATTTATAGAGGCATAGTGGAAAGCGAAGCACCATCTCCAATAGAAGGAGAAGTGGAAGGTTGCCACGACACGAACAGTGAAGAGCTTTGGGAAGAGGCATCAGAATTGGGAAGAGGCCATACATTAAAATGGGTTTTGGAAATATTTATAAAATGGACGGTGGGTGTGCCAACGTGTATGAATAGAAATCCAAATTAATAGTATAAAATAAAAAAATAACTTTATTATGATTAATATTATAATTGCTAATAATATTATTATGTATATAGATCACTACAAGAATGGCCAAAAGTAGTGAGGACTAAAACTATTGCTAGATGGCCTAAAACGAAGCTAAAAAGGCCGACAATCAAGCAACGGAGGTTGAGTCGTCGCTATTTTTCCGTTACAAAAATTAGCGACGAGTTGAATTTTTTCTCGCCTCGTTAGCAACTATTATCAAAAGTCGTCTCTACTATTATCATTAATTTTTTAAAAAACTTCGACGACTCAACCCAATTTCATGCTGGGTTAGAGGTTGCAAAACATAGAGCTTTGTGGAAGAAAGTTTTGAAGGCTGGAGATGGAGCATTCCAGGAAATAGAGATTGCTAGAGATGGACAGATGAATGTTAAGTATTTTAGAGAACTAAAATACTTGTTTCAGTATAGTGGAAAAACAAGTTATCGTCCTCCGGAAGCAATTAGAGAACAATGTGCCAATATAAGATGTTGGGTGAAGTTTTCAAAAGGTTTTCAAGTGAATTGAATTGTAAATCAAGGGCTAAAAAGGGGTAAAAACGATTTATAAGAACAGTTGGCTTGGATTTCACTGTACTATTCCCAAAACTTAAGAACTTATTATGTTAATTGAATGGCGAACGATAAAAATCATTGACAAAGATCCCTCATTTACCAGATTCTATGGCAAAACTATATCGATTAAATCCCTTTAAACGGTAAAAGAGTTGTCACGCAATAAGAATTCCCTTTTTAAAAGTGGTTCATAAATGAAAACGATCCCTAGACTTTCATTGATGAAATTCCTTTTCACAGAACCTCTTTTCAAATTAAATTCCTATTCAACAAAAAAAGTTAGAAGGAGAGAAGGAAGGTGATCAAGCTTTAAACTCTAAATTAAACAGAGAAAATAAAACCAATCAATTTAACATAAATAAAAACCCGAGTTTGAGAATTCACACAGCAAGTTAAATCCAATCCCAAGTAAAGGATTTTAAGTTACCATCTCTCAATTTCTCAGTTTCTCTCCCTAAAACCCTAAATTTCGTGCAGAGATGCTCCCCTAGCTCCTAGTAAATGAGGCTTTTTAAAGAGATCTCAAGTGGTTTATCTTTGGTCAAGATAAGATAAAATAATATCATATAAAGTTTCTTCAGATCTTTTTTCCTTTTTTCTTCACCCTTATCTTCTATGCTTTTATCTATCTGCAATTCAATAATTTAGGGATCAAATCTTATCTAAATCAATCTAAAAGATAAGGATGAAACTCAAATCAACAAATTCTCTCTCAAATTAAGATAAGTATTGAACTTACTAAATTTAGGGGAATTTAATTAACAGATAAACATAATATTATTTAAAATATATTCAAATTAACCACAAAATAGTTTAATAATTATCCATCATCAATGAAGAAGAAGTGATGTTGGTTGTTGGAGATGGAGCTTTACCGATGGTGATGTTGGGGAGTGAACGGATTAAGAAGAAGAAGTGAATAGAAGAAGTGAATGAAAGAAGAATAAAAAGTGAATGGAAGAAGAAGAAATAAATAGAAGAAGTAAATGGAAGAAGAAGTGAATAAAGAACGGACTAGATTATAGGCCGGGAACGATTGAGATCTCTCGAATGTTGATCCGTGTCTCATGCCACCTACCAATAATAATCTGACATGTGGCAACTCCCTCAATTAGCTCCAACAAGATATATATTTGAAGAAAAAAAATCTCGCCCCATTAAATATGCTACTAAGTTAACTACGATCTAAAATGTCACAAAATTAGCGATGGCTAGGACCGTCGCAAATAGGATAATATAATAAAAATAATAATAATACTTGCCTCGTTAACGACTACTACGGTCATTGCAAAAAAAATATATAATCCCAAGTGCCACATTAGCGACGGCTAAGGGCCGTCACAAAAATAGATTCAATATAAAAACAAAAAAATAATGGACACCTATACTAGTTACGGTGTCAAGCCGTCGCTAATATTAGCGTAGCTAATTTAAGACATTCTTGTAGTGGGCACTGAATTCAATTTCCACTCTCCACTATCCAAACAGTTGTTTGGGTCCAATCTCTAAATACAAATCAATAAACAAGTCAATGGATACATATAGAACTTGTTTGTCTATGCTTAAATTGTGAAATAAACACATATTTTATTAAAAAAAAGTAATTATGAAAGTATAAAAGCATGATATAAGATTTCTACCTCTGGAACACAAAGAAAATTCAATTTTGGAGTCAAATACCCATTAATATTTCACCAGTGAAATCCTCGTATGTTCGTTTCACATCATGACGTATCAAATTGGGGAACAAGGGAAGGAGATGGAGATTATGTTTTGCGATGGAAAGACACTAGTAATGAAAAACAAAGAAAATCCATTAGTGATGCAAAGGAAATTTACAATGAATATAAACAAACACATAAGTATATGTTTGTTTTTCATTTTTAACTTTTAACACTAAAAAGTACTTTTCACTTGATAATACAAAAAACAAATTTTTATAGGTTTTGGTTGAGCCCAATTAGTGTAACTGAGTTTGGGGCCCAACCAACTTTCGTTAGATGGCAGCCATCAAAAGGCCTAAATCCATATAGCCTCAGCCTGCCCAAATTATGTTCAACGGTCTCAACCCAATTAGTTGTGGCCCATTATCAAAAAGACCCACAACTAATTAATCATGCTATCCTTACATGCAAAATTAGTTAGATGGTTTACACATTCAGTGTGATAGTGTGATTATGAGGGTTTCAGAAGGTAGTTTACTCATTAAACAAGCATGTATAGTATTCACCACACTTGTGTCAAGAGGTTTTTTTAGTTTGCAAAAAGTGTGTTGAGCTGCTTCTTATACACTATTTTCAGATAAAAATGTTCAAACATAAGTTTTGTTCGATAGACTAAATTTTTAACTCAACTTTCCTTTATTCAACGAAAATTCAAATGCACACCGTTGATTTTCGTTTGATATTTACTTCTTGTTTTCATTTTGTCTCATGTTTTTAAAAATTTGTTAAAAAAAACTAGATATTGCTAGACTATCAAAAATCTTGTTTCAGTGACTCCTTGTATTCACTATATAAATTTTAAAAAGGCTTAATTACAGTTTTGGTCCCCTTGTTTTCATTTTGGGCGATTTTGGTCCTTCCGTTAGTTTTCTTTTAAATTAGCCGCAATTTTTAGCCTGGCAGATTTATTCCAAATTAATACGGAGGGATCAAAATCATTTATAGATATAAATTTTTTTAAAAAATATTAATTTAGTTACAACTTTACTTTAAATTAGCGATAAGTTTCAAACCGTTTAGAAAAAATAATTAGGAGGAAAATTGTAATTAATTAATACTTCTTAATAATACATTCTATCATTAAATAATTTTAGTCCATCTTGATACTAAAAACCATGTGAAATGAAAGAGCATCAATTATGGAGTTCAATTTAACAGGGGAATATATTTGGCTGGCTGATGACTTTAGAAACTAAAAGATAAAAGATTCGCAATTTCAATTTTGATTGTACAATAGCTAGTTGATACATTACATAACTAAAAGTCACGATATTCCTCCAATTTACCATTAAATGTCATATTCAAATTGTTTCATGATACATACATAACTACAGAGTCACCGCCTTGCTCCGAAGTTAAAAGCTTTCAGCTTTTTAAGAATATCCTCATTACAAAAATGGTTGACATTAGCGGTTACTTATCATCAAGTGCCAAACTTGGACATACATACCCTTCACATTAGCATTAATTAATAACTTCAATTCTATGTGCATATTACCACTTGGACGAGAACTAATATGCTTGTCAAGGTTTTCATTTTTACATGCTATTGAATTAGGAATTTCAAAATCGAATAGAGATAAGTCAGTCCATAAGTGTTTCCACATTTTTGATAAAATAGAAGTTGCAATTGCATTTTTGGTAGGGATTAAAAAAAGAATGTAGTCAAGCATGCAGGTAAATTGCTGATCATATCTTGTTTGTCACCCACCTTTCGAGCTTACGAAAACTAGGCGTTGATTATATCGTCATAGTTTTTCCTACGAAACATAAATTAATAATGAAATAAGAAATATTATTAAAAATTTGAAATGTCACAAGTTCAACTAAAGTGTAATGATTAATGGGGTGGGGTTAAGTTTTGCTGTTAATTCCGATTTTTCCCCGGTTAAGAATGGGGATGGGTTCGGGAATAAAATAAGCAAAGATAAAAAATTTAAACTTCATCCATGTTCGGGGAACTGGTAACAAATAACCCATACTTACATTAATTTTTTCAAAGAAAAATTATTTATATGGACAAATTAAAACTAAAGACAAATTAAACACTTTAAAATAAAAAACTAAATTTATTGTCATTAATATTATAATTTCTAATAATATTATTATGTATATTATGTATATAGATAACTACAAGAATGACAAAAAAATAATGAGGGCCAAAACTGTTGCTATATACCCTAAAACGAAGCTAAAAAGGCGTTAGTAACAGCCAAGCAATGGAGGTCGAGTCGTCGCTATTTTTCCGTTACAAAAATTAGCGACGACTTTTACCGTTGAATGTTTTTGCTCGCCCCGTTAGCAATTATTATCAAAAGCCGTCTCTACTATTATCATTTTTTAAAAAAAAGAAACTTAAACGGGGAGAAGGTTTTGAAGGCTGGAGATGGAGCATTCTAGGAAATAGAGGTTGCTGGAGATGGATGGATGAAGAAGAAGTGATGTTGGTTGCCGGAGATGGAGCTTCTTTGGAGGTCGCTGGAGATGGAGCTTTATCAATGGTGATGTTGGGGAGTGAACGGATTAAGAAGAAGTGAATGAAAGAAGAATAAAAAGTGAATGGAAGAAGAAGAAATGAATAGACGAGGAAGTGAATGAAAGAAGAATAAGAAGTGAATGGAAGAAGAAGTGAATAAAGAATGGACCAGATTAAAGGAAGGGAATGATTGAGATCTCTCGAATGTCAATCTGTGTCTCATGCTACCTTCCAATAATAATCTGACATGTGGCAACTCCCTCAATTAGCTCCAGCAAGATATATATTTGAAAAAAAACATCTCGCCCCGTTAAATATGCTATTGGTTAGCTACGATCTATATTGTCACAAAATTAACGATGGCTAGCACCGTCCCAAATACAATAATATAATAAAAAATAATACCTGCCTCGTTAACGACTGCTATGGCCGTCGCAAAGAAAACTCTAGTGCATATATTAGCGACGACTAAGGCCGTCAAAAATATATTCAATAACAAACAAAAAAATAACAGGTGTCTATATTAGCGACGATGTTAGGTCGTCGCTAATATTACGCAGCTAATTTAACACATTCTTGTAGTGAGCAGTGAATTTAATTTCCACCCTCCACCATTAAAGCAGGTGTTTAGGTCCAATCCTTGAATACAAGCCAATAAACTAGTCAATGAAAGCATATAGAACTTGTTTGTCTATGCTTAAATTGTGAAATATACACTTATTTTATTAGAACAAAAAGTAATTATGAAAGCATAAAAGCATGATATAAGATTTCTACCTCTGGAACACGAAGAAAATTCAATTTTGGAGTCTTATGAAGAATTCCCATTAATATTTCACTAGTGAAGTCCTCATATGTTTTGTTTCACATCATTACGTATCAAATTGGGGAACAGGGGAAGGAGATGGAGATTATGTTTTGCGATGGAAAGACACTAGTAATGGAAAACAAAGAAAATTCATTAGTGATGCAAAGGAAATTTGCAATGAATATAAGCAAACACACAAGTATATGTTTGTTTTTCATTTTTAACTTTTAACACTAAAAGTATTTTTCGGTTGATAAAACAAAAAACAAATTTTTATAGGTTTTGGTTGAGCCCAATTATTGTAACTGAGTTTGGGGCCCACTTTCGTTAGATGACATCCATCAAAAGGCCAAAATCCATATAGCCTCAGCCTGCCCAAATTATGTTTAGTCGTCTCTACCCAAGTAGTTGTTGCCCATGATCAAAAAGACCCATAATTAATTAATCATGCTATCCTTACATGAAAAATTAGTTAGGTTACATATTCGGTGTGATACTGTGATTATGAGGGTTTCAGAAGGTAGTTTACTCATTCAACAAACTTGTATAGTATTCACCACTTGTGTCAAGAGGTTTTTTTAGTTTGCAAAAAGTGTGTTGAGCTCCTTTTTACACACTATTTTCAAATAAAAATATCCAACATAAGCTTCGTTCGATACACTAATTTTTAGCTCAACCTATTTTTATTCAACAGAAATTCAAATACACATTAATTCAAGTTGATTTATGTTTGCTATTTACTCTTTGTTTTATCTCATGTTTTTAAAAATTTGTTAAAAAAAATACTAGATATTGCTAGAATATAAAAAATCTTCTTTTAGTGATTCCTTGTATTCCCTATATAAATTTTAAAAAGGCTTAATTGCAGTTTTGGTCCCCTTGTTTTCATTTTGGGCGATTTTGATCCTTCTGTTAGTTTTTCTTTCAAATCAGCCGCAATTTTTAGCCAATTTAGTGGCAGATTTCCTCCAAATGAATGACGGAGGGATCAAAATTATTTATAGATATAAATTTTTTCAAAAATATTAATTTAGTTACAACTTTACTCCAAATTAGTGATAAGTTTCAAACCGTTTAGTAAAAATAATTAGGAGGAAAATTGTAATTAATTGATATTTTTGATAATACATTCTATCATATTTTAGTCCATGATACTAAATTGACTAAAAATCATGTGAAATAAAAGAGCATCAACGATGAATTCAACTTAACAGGGAATATATTTGGCTGGTAAATAATTCTAGCAACTGAAAAATAAAAGATTCGCAGCTTCAATTTCAACTGTACAATAACAAGCTGATACATTATATAACTAAAATTCACGACATTCCTCCAATTTAGCATTAAAATCTCTTGTTTCCCAAACGTACCTGCTAAGTGTAATAAGAGTAATTTCAATTTTTTTACAAAATTTAGGTCCGATTCGAATTGTTTCATGATACATACCTAATTAAAGAGTCACTGCCTTCATTCAAAGTTAAAAGCTTTCAACTTGTTTTTTAAGCATACCCTCGATACAAAAATGGTGGGAAAAAAATTAAAAACAGTCGTGTATAACACTCTTAAGTTAAACCAGAGTCAATGTCATGCATATACTTTGTTTGGTTTAACGGAGGGGAGAAAAAAATTGTAGCCTGTTTGGTTCAAATGGAAGGGAGGAAAGGAAAAGTAGTGTTTGGGTTTGGTTGGAGAGAAGGGAAAGAATTTTGTGTAAAAATTCCGTCCCCTCCCCTCCAAATCCCTCTAATATTGGAGAGGAGAAAAAGCCTCCAAAATCCCTCCCCTTCTATTATTTTTGAACTAAACAAAAAATTACTCCCTTTTCTCCCCTCCCCTCCTAAAACCCCCAACCAAACAGACCCTAATTCAATGGCAAATAAATTCCATAAAATTTAAATTTTGCTACAAAATTTAGGTTTATTCGAATTGTTTCATGATACATACATTAGTTATAGCTTTCATCCAAAATTTAAACCTAAAACATAAAAGCTCTCAACCCGGTTTCTAGGTATACCCTCACTAACTTCAAAATAGCCACCAAAAAAATGATGACAAAAAAACAAAAATGGTTGCTAATGAACATTGTGCGACATCTGGCGACGACAATCGAGCCATCGCAAAAAGTGGTGTCGCTAATATTTGCGACAGAAAAGACCGTCGTTAATTTGCGACGGAAAAGGTGGTCGTAACTTTACCGTCGCCAATACGGTCGCTTTTTGGGTTTTTTGGCGAAACTATATTTTTTGGCGCCACTTTTGAGTTGTCTCTAGTTTCTTGTCGCGACGGACCAAACAATGGCTTTTTTTAAAAAAAAAAACAAAATTGCCACCGTTATTTCGGTCACTAATCGTTTAAGAGGATGGGATTAGCACCATCTCTATTGGGAGTGACACCATCCTTTTTATAAGTAAGAACCATAAATTTATATACTAACAAGGATGGTGTCACTCCCAATAGGGATGATGCTAATCTCATCCACCATTGTTTATTGTCGTCACTCTTCTTTTTTGGCGCCACAGTTGTGACGGCCCAAGCGGTGACTAATTTTTTTTTTTGTCAATATTGACTTTTTATTCTCATAAAACCTAGATAATTCTTTTAAAAACTATATATTAATTAAGAAATAAATACAATATACAAATGAAAGAATAAACTAAATAAATATTTATAAAAACTAACCATACAATAATACACAAAATTCAAATAACGGTTAACATAAAGCATAAACATAATCCCCATAAATAGTCATACGAAAACTTAAATAATGTAAACATACTTCGATGAAGAGCGCCTATAGTAAAAAGCGCGAGGGTGAATAATCCTCTTCATCATCCTCAACATAATCTAGATGTGCAGGTTGCCTCTTAGATAAACCAATGTCAGGATGTGCGGGTTGAGGTCCATTCATGGACAGGGCCGGATCTTGCTTTAGACAAGAGAGGCCACCGCCTAGAGCCCCCTACTTAATAAGGCCCCAAAAAATATTTTTATTTAATATTACTATTAAAAAATAATTTATTAATGTAATCTTTTTTTGATAAGACAAATAAATATTATTAATAATTAAGAGTACTAAGAGTACTCATATTTATAGAAAATTTAATCAATAGAGAAGAAAAGATAATGGATCGGGACACCAAGAAGATAACGGTAAACAAAAATCTCCTTTAGCCATAGCCCATTTCAAAGATTTGTACCGCACCAAATCAAATACCTCTGAAACTGATAAAAACTCCAACTTAAATATTCGGGCATTACGTTTCAACCAAATAGACCATATGACTGCCAACCAAATTAAAACCCCAAATTTTTTCACTTTTTTCGACAGAAACATACCCCTAAACAACAAGAATACATATGCCAAAGCCCGTGGAACAACAACAGTATAGCATGTTTATATAATTTTTATCAACACAATAATACTTTATTAAAAATAATATTGAATAAGTAAAATTTATTTTTATTAGAATATTAAATTATATAAAAATAGTAGATTCTTTTTTAAATGCATAATTTTGCAAATTAAAACATTAATAACCCTAAAAAACATTTATACATAATTTAAATTGATTAAGCCATATCTGAGATTAACTATATGTTTTACCATGCATATAAATAACGTATTAGTCATGTTATATATTGATATTTGATTGATTATAAAATTTTCATAAATAATTTTACATCTTAAAAAGATTAAGGACATAAAATAAAAAGTAATATATTATATGTAAATAGACCTTCGTCTTGAATTTCGCCTAAGGCCCCCAAAATGTATAGATTCGGGTCTGTTCATGGAATTAAACCACTCCATCATCTTAGTCATATTCTTCTGTGTGTCTAATTGGTTCTCATGTAGAGTCTAAATCTCCCTCTGCTGGGCCTGCATGCTCCCTCTGTTGGTCCTCCCGCTCCCTTTGCCGGTCCTCACGCTCCCTCTACAATTCATCCATGACCGTTGTAGTGCATCTAAAGATGTCGATCCACCACTAGTCAATGATGAAGGAACTTGAGAGAAGTAGTATCCTTCAAATGCCTCACGTGATTTTAAGATTTTTTATTTTTTTTATTGTTCGATTATATATCTTTCATTAGCATGAATGATTATAATATTTATTATCATATAATTTATATTTTATATACCAAAATGTATAGTAGAAATTTTATAGTTTTAAGATTTTTAATTCTTTTTAAAGTATGATTTTATATTATCCATTAGTATGAACTATTCATATAATTTATATTTAATATTTTAAAACATATCATAGAAATTTTACAGTAATATTTAAATTTTTATAAAATAAAATTTAACTCTATCATTAATGCTTATTGTGCAAGTGAAGAGTACAAATATATATACATAGATAGATAGATTGAGTTTTGATAGATTGAGTTTTGATGTTAGAGTGTCACATTTATTAAATATTAATATTAATTTTAATTTTATTATGAGAAAAAAAACTTAGAAACGATATATTCTCAATATGATGGGAACCGGATTTGTAAAGTACTCCTTTTATTTCGTTCTTTTTTATGTGTCTTTGTTTTAAAAAAAAAAATTATTCATTTTTATATGTCTCTTTAGGAAGTCAATAGAACATATATAGTTTCTTTTTATATTATATATACCTTTTTTATTTAGGATTTTTCTAACTTATACAATATTGCGCAAGATAAAAAACTAAAGAAGGAAGATTTTATAGGGAAAATCAAAATTTTAATGAGACTATGAGTAACATACAATAAATGTTGTTTTTGTTTTCCTTTTTTAGTTTCTTAACTTGTGCAATATTACACTGGTTAGAAAATTCTTTACTCCCTTCGTTTCATAATGAGTGTCATTTTAGAGATTTTTTTTTTAAAAATGATTGTCACTTTACATTTTCAATGCATTATTAAATACTCTTTTCTCTATTTTACCCTTACAAAACAATTAATGTCAATTAGAAATATAGTTAGATAATTAATGTGTTAATTATTAATAGGGTTATTTTAGTAAAGTTGTTCTACTCATTATGATATTGCATGTCTTAGTCTCCGTTAAACAACCTTAAACGACTATAATTTTGAAACGGAGGGAGTATCATGTACATTCACCAAATAGTAGATAATTAATAATTTTAAAGTTCCAGCACAAATATAAAAGAAAATTACCTCATAATTTTTACAATAACAAAAACATTAATTATTTTTATTAATATATGTGATTTATCCTTTAAAAACATGTAATAAAAAAGAACAGAGGAAGTACTACCATTAGACAATTTTTCTTGAAATGGTCAAAGGAAAAATTTTCACAGAGGTGAATAAAAAATAGTTAGAGAGCTAAAGAAAATTGTATTTTGCTTAAACAATTAATCAAAGAAAGCTTAAACATACTTTTAAACACTCCCCCCTCCCCCTCCCCCTCTTAATTGTGCTATATTAAAGTAGGTTAGTTATTGTTTATTTTTCTAAATAATCGCTCTTTTAATTAAAAATAATAATTCTAAATATGAAAAGGTATCTTGAACTGTTTTCAAAATAATTAACTATAAAAGAAGAGAGGAGATTGAAAAAGTGATTGTTCTCATTGTAATAACTAAACATAAATAGCTTATGGTATTTATCATAATCAATTAAAAAAATAAATAATTTTTACCCACCTTTAAAATCATTTTTTTATTGAGAAAATTTTGGAGATGAAATTTCACATTCTTTAAAGTTAAAGTGACATGAATAAATCTCATTCTCAAGAAAATGATTTTCACATGAATCGAATCAATATCTATGTACATATTCTCAAATAATATGGACCTAGCATGCTTCCACTAGGTCAAACCCAATTGGTTCAAAAATAATTATTTTTAAGCAATAATAAATGGGTCATTAATTCTCCCAACTATGTCTATTGGGTTTCAAGACTTTTCTTATGCAATTAAGTAATTTCATTACATTTTCGTCAAAAATCAAGAAAGAAGTCTATATTAAAAATGAATAATATAGTAAAATAGTCTCGGTAGCCATATGGTGTTTTAGTCTCTAATTTTGTAGAAATTCTTCGTTAGTCCTTAATTTAATCATCAGTTAATCGTTTTGGTCTCTGACATTACAACTAACCGAATGCATAAGTCAAAGACTAAAATAACTTATTAATGACTAAATCAAAGACTATTGAGATATTTTTATAAAGTCAAATGCTAAAATGTCATGTGACTGTAAAAATTCACTTCCCTTACCCTTTTCTTACTTTCATCATTTTTGTCTTCCCTCTGCCGCCACCTCTTTCCCACTTTTGCCCCCTTCCTCTCCACCAACCGCCACCACCCTAAACATATTTTTTTGGGTCAGCCACCACCCTAAACATATTTTTGGAAGACCCATCCTAAACCTCTTTTTGGAAGACCCATCCTTATTTTTTGGACAACTTGGAAGATCCACCCTAAACCACATTTATTTTTTAATGTACTGTTTCATTTGGTTTGGGCTACTTCCTCAACCTAGTACATGTTAACCTTTCTGCGCTTTTCTACGCCTTTTTTTTTAATTCATATCTCTCATTCGAATTTTGAAAATTTGATACTTTACTTTTCGAAATTATGAATTTTTAAAATTCGTAGTTTACAGATTTTTAGCACTGTTCATCAAAAATTTATTTTTTTATATTTTTATAAAATTGTACTACGGATTTTAAAATCCGCGGAACTGTTCATCAAAAATTCGCCTTTGTATTTAATAAAATTGTATTACGAATTTTAAAAATCCTTCAATATATTTTTATAAAATTGTACTGCGGATTTTCAAAATTTGCGACTTACTAATTCTCAAAATCCGAACGAAGGATAATTTTGAAAAAAAAAAAAGTGTGGTGAAGAAAAAAATGTGTGGTGAAAAAAATATGTACCACTTTTTTTTGTACACAGCTTATGCATACTTTGACTTTATATTAGCAGGGGACAAGATACCCTACTTTCTTGATTTGAAAAAAAAAAAAAAAAAAACACTTCTATCATATAAAGGTTTTACACAAATTAAAGATTGAAAATGTCATTAAATATAGCTGATAAAAAAAATTACATTCGATTTATCTTTAAACTTTCAAACTAATTAAATTAAACTTTCTAAAATCATATTTTATTGAAGACAGAAAGATATTGCTATGAAGCTGTAGGTATCCGTGTGAACACAGCTTATTTCACTTCTAGATGAAGCTAATTATAATAGTAGTGCTTTTATTTATGCATGTTATTAATTATTATATTATATTGCTTCATTGGAACCACGAAGCCGTATTTCACTTTAACACGTCTATGAGAAGTGCCACTAAACCAATCAAAAGATTCAAACAAACAATTTCACACTACAATGTGTTCGAGAACAACAAAGTTCGATACAGTTGATAAATAATTATGTTCTTTAAACATGCTGACACAAATTCGAATTATAACTTACTGGAAGAGATTATATTCGTTTTGATGAAATTAGTCTTTAATTGTCGACTGAATGATACCTTTAATGCACACTAAAAAATATAGTGTGTATGAGCAAGTGCAATGTACAAGAACATGTATGGATGATGATGGATATGCGTTTACCACCATCATCATTTTTGTGGTGCCCTTGGCTTTGTTTTGTGGAGATGTTAATTAAAAATGATTATACACCGGTATAGTATATATAACTTGACAATGATCAATGTACAAATGATCCAAACATAAAAGTCAAACAAGGAAAATGCAAAAGGTTAAAGGATGAGAAAAAAGGAAAAGCTGGTTTTGCAATTCTATCTTTTAAAGTAGAGATCAATACTTTTACAAACACCATGATGGGTCATCATATGCTTCACTTCATTTTTAGTTCAAAAGGATTCTAGCACTTTGCTTAAACTTATTATGATTCACATTTACTTGCTTGATATATGTTGTCAAAAGACAAAACATTTACCTAGTCTTATTTATATGAAATAAATTTTAGAGTAAGGTTAGAAGGTATCATTGGTTCAAGATAAGAAATTTTTTTGATTGTACTCGAATAGCTCTTACAAAAATATTTATATTTATCTCAAACATCGATGTTGAGATCCAAAACTTGATGTAAGATGTCGTGCTAGCTTTGTATTTGACCGATTTACTATAATCGTTGTAAAATTATGGTCATTATTGCATTCAACAGATTGGTTAAATGGTTGAGAAGTGTTGCTTTGAATAGTATGTCCTTAGTTCGAATTCCTGTAAATGCACTTTAACCTATTAAAATAATAACAAAAAATTAAACATGTGACATGTTAAATACACGACACTCTTCTCTTCTCTATCACTTGATAACCCTTTGAGTTTATTCATATTTAATATTAAACTTACTCAACAATTAACTCAACACGTGCCATCAACCATCGAGAAGTAGTTAGTAGTTTGTTATTTTTTTTCTGTTTGTTATTCTGATAACTATCCGCCAACTACCTAGCCGTTTATTCTGATAACTACCCATTAACTACCTAGTAGTTTGTTTTTCTTGCTTTGCATTTTATGATGTATAAATACATGTAATTTTATAACGATGAATGAGAATCAATTTTACATTTTTTCCCATTCTATATTTTGATTTTTTTTTCCGTGCATTTTCTGTTACTAACATTTAAAAAATATTAAATCTTATTACTAAATTTTTCTACGTATCCATATCCACTCAATTTTAATAATATAAATGACAATTATTGAAATTAAATTGATAAAAAAAATTGTAGAAAGATTTTTCTTGAAATTTATTACCTTGTTGTTAGTGAGATATATATACTTGAGTGTTCCTTTTTCCTTTGCTTTTAGTATTTTTTTATTTTTTCCACTTTCCATGTTATGTCACAAGTAGTCATGAAATTGTCAACGATTCTGAGGTATAATTGATTGTGGAACAGAAAAGTAGATTACGTTTTTAGCGTACGAGCGATTCAAAGATCAGTTTTTGGACTTTGAATCAAACGTTGTGTGTCTATTATGAATTGAAGCCGAAAGATGACAGAAAAACAATATAATAAACACATTCATTCATCTTCCTTTACAGTTACACAATCATATTTTATTTTATGTTCCCACTTCTAACTAGGACTCATAATATATATTATTAAAATAACACCATTAATCCCTATAAATTAACCTATTACAATGTGATTAATGTTAGGAGATTGACCCTGATGGTATGTGTTTAAGCCCAACAATCACAAAGTTTTAGATTCGAGTCTCATCTTGTTAAATTTAGTCCTCGTTAGTAAGTAATCTATTAATTCCATTATAAATCATCTATGAGGTTGGTGGTATCCCTTAACCTTAGATGGAGTAAGCTTGTCCCTTACCTAAACTTTTAATATAAAAAAAAATGTGATTAATGTTATAAGGATGAAAATCTCCATCATGTGCGACATAAAATTGCATAAAATAATTTCCAGTTCCACAACCAATCTTAAGTGTTATGTAACCCATTTCTGGTTTAGCCAATAAAAAAAAAAGAAATTAACACTTGGAAAGTTTTAGTCTCAAATTAAACTAGTTTCACTATAATATAAATATTATGAGAGTGAATTCGTTTATTCTATGAGTAAGTATAGTGATGGAGTTTGACTAACCTTTTTTAGGGGGTCAATATAACTAAATGATATACTTAAAATTTAAAATCATATAATTATAACCATCGATCATTTATATAAAAGCAAGTGCAAAATAAGTTATTATAAAAATATTTATAAAACTAAAAAAAAACATAATGGCAAAAACTGAAGATCGTAACAACTATTAACTCTAAGGATTTCATGCAATTGTTCATGGACTTTTGCATGCTGCCCAAAGTTCATGTTATCATACTTGGGGTAGTAAGGAACAAGGAAGCACTAAGGAAAATTTATAAAGGTAAAATGCCTAAATAAATTGTAAAAAATGATTAAAGAGATAAAAAAAAGAAAAAGAACATAGCCAAAGAAAGAACATAATCCATGAAACTACTACCTTAAATCTTAACTAGTATTTAGCTAAAGTTGAGTAAAAAAAAAAAAAAAAGAAGAAAAAGGCAATTTAGTGACTGGATTCCATTCTTAAGAAGCAATGAGAGGAAAAACTCAAAACTGACTCGGTACTATTTTTTTTTTTATAAGTCAAACACACATACTCTCATATTACACTACTCTTAAATCTATTCTACTCAAATCTCGCTTCTTGAGCTCTAAGAGCTCCTCCTTGTGTCACTTGAACTACAACCTCTTGGCGACTCGGTCCTATTTAAAGTATGTTTGGTAACACTAGCTTGTAGTTTATTTAGGAGCTTATAGCTTATAGTTTGTAGCTTATTGTCAAGTGGAGATGTTTGGTGACAACAAGCTATAAGCTATAAGCTAGTTTTCATAAACTAGCTTATGAAAAGCTACTTCAAGCAGCTTATAGCTTATAAAAAGTAGCTTCCAATAATTCTTTCCTATTTT
The DNA here is from genome assembly GCA_037177725.1 of Cyamopsis tetragonoloba. Classification (NCBI taxonomy): domain Eukaryota; kingdom Viridiplantae; phylum Streptophyta; class Magnoliopsida; order Fabales; family Fabaceae; genus Cyamopsis; species Cyamopsis tetragonoloba. The sequence goes on from CM074122.1 coordinate 22,130,121, forward strand.
ATCCTCTAGTCATTTATTACCTATCAAATAATTTATTACATGTAATTATTACTTGTCATTTTAAGTCATTTAACAAATATAAGCTACCTAATAAGTTAATTTTACCAAACACCTCTACTCAATTATAAGTCATAAATTATAAGCTACAAACTATAAGTTATAAGTTACAAATTACAAGCTATAAGTTAGTGTTACCAAAAACATCTTATCTTTTTAATTTTTTTTAGTCTATTTAGCATTATTGGGTTTGGACAATTAGTATTGTGGGATTTAAGCAATTCGGCATAGATACAATACACAAAGCTTGAATACTTGGACTTAGATAACTATAAATCATATTCCTTGTATTTCCATTATATGTATACATGTATAAAAAAACCAGTATGTCGATAAATTAGGGAGGAGGGGGGCTAATCACAGTTACTATTTATAAGTAAAAAAAAAAAGGAAAATGCTGAATGATACGAATTGCAATTTCGTGTGAAACTTACGAATGATGTGTCACTTTTTATTTTTCCCAACGTGGTTTCTTTATTCTCCCTCTTATCCCCTTTATTTTCTTTCTTTCCCTCTCTCAATAGTGAAATTTTTTTTGGAAAACATGAATAAATCTTGCTAATTTCTCGATTCTGCCTCTAATTCTAAGATCCACTTCCCAATTCCTGCTTCAACACGCTTTTGGAGACTCTGATTTCTCCGATGCCGGTAATTTCTATGCTCGCGTCTTCCCTGGAGCCATGGCGGTCTGGTAGCCTGGTTCGTTGCTCCTTTCTTTCTCTATTCGACTGACATTAGAATTATAAGTATGAATATGAGTCAATTTTTTGTATATTGAACTGTAGAGTCAAATAAAGATCCAATTAGTTTAGAAAATTAAATTCTAAGAGAGTGATTTTAAGACATACCTAAGTGAAAAGGAAAAAAAAATAATAAGAGTTAACAATGCTATAAACTGGACATTTGAAATTAAGGTATGCAAACCTGTTGCTGGAAAACATGTTGGAGATTACAATTTACAAAAGTGCGAAGATGAAAAAGAAGAGTAGCGAACATCCATAAAGAAAGAAGGAGAGAGAGAGTGCAGTTTTTTTAACTAATATTCTTTATTAAAATAAATTGAATCATTTTATTATATAAACTGAGACCCACATTTTTGTTAAAAAAATACTCCACGTCATTCGTTATATATGTACGAAAAGTGATTCATAACAAATAGCATCATTGAAAAAAAAAATCTTGGGGAAGCCGTGGCCCCCACCCACGCTGTCTATGCTCCGTCATTGACGAGTAAGTGTGTGTTTGGATTTGCGTCGAATCACGTCAAATCACATTAAAATAGATAAATTAATGGTTGAGATAAATTTGGCATATAAGCCGAGGCGGATCTAATGAACGCAATAAAGAGTAGCGTTGAAGTGGATCCACATTAAGGTGAATCCACTTCTATCCAAACATGTACTAAGTGTTAGATACTTATTCCACATTGTAATTTCATATATACCGACATCATATTTTGTCAATCAAATTGTTTAATTATAAAATATTATCACATGTATATCAAACTTTAAAAGAAATCAAACATCTCTAAATAAGTCATCTATTATAGGTAATATTTACATATGTCTTAAAAAGTCTTTTTATTCATTAAATTTAAGTTAATAGATAAAATATCAAGTTGTCAAATGATATAAAACTTTGTATAAATTATATATATACATTAAATTCAACGGCTAGACAAGAACAAAATTTTAACTTTGTTCGACACACTAATTGAAATAAGTGATTGTGCTTCATAGTATTTTTAGTCTAATAACAAGAGTTTTTTTTAGGGGTGACAATTTTGTTTGAGTTAATATGAGGAGTGATTCGTTTACTTTAGGAGTAAGCACTAGACACTTACTCATAATAACTTCATATAGTCATTGAATTTCACTAATTTAGTCATTGAATCATAAGATATTATAATAATGATTATGTATACTAAATTTTAAAAAAATCGAACATCTCTACATACGTCATCTTGTACGTAATATTTGTGTATGTTTTGAAAAGGATTTTATTCGTTAAATTGAAGTGAATAGATGAGATATCAACAAATTTTCAAATTATATCAAATTTTTTATAGTTGATCTAATTACTACGAACTTTCAATTCAATGGTTTGATTAGTAAAATTTGACATCCATATGGAGTTATAAAGTGGAGGAAGTGTTGTAACACTTACTATTGAAGTGTGTGTATATATATGACATATCAAATAAAAGCTCTTGTTATTGTGAGACGTAAGAAAAGTGAATCTCGACCATAAAGCCTAAAATATTCTGCAACTCATTATGTAATATTTTTGTTTCCTATTACGCTGATACTTGTTTTTTTTATAATCAATAAACATTTTATTAAGAATTGTAAGAAATTGAAGTATAAAGGATACTCTAACTCATTACAAACTATTCAATATGAATACACAAAAGGGGCTTATTAAGCAAATTGACATACATAACATGACTCTCTTTCAAATATGAAGATAACTACTTCCATGATGTATATTTTACCACATCCACAATTTCGCCACAACCACATACACTATTACCGAAAATAATTTTGTTTCTATGAAGCCAAATACTCAAAACAGTTACAATTCAAATAACCACGATATAGCACCATTTTTGCCTCCTTGAGACATAACCACACATGCTTAGAAGCATATCCTCTAGATAGATAGATACTATGTATGATAGATAATATGCAATTCTTTTTTCTTTTCTTTTTTTTCATTCACCTATGGAGGAGAAACTTTCCAATTTCAAAAGTACGAATAGCATGGGTAAATCTCCTTTTAAGAGAATATTTTTCACGGATAAAACCTTTTTTTATAGTATCTCTATACACACTCTCAAAATATACAGACTTAACACGTTTCTTCTAAGACAAACATATTTTGGTACATTTGTTAACCTTAAAAACTATTTTTAAAGCTGATATAGCAAACTGACGAGGCAAAAACGTTAGTTAACTACTATACTGCTAACGTTTCTGTCATGCCAGTTTGTCACATATACAAGTCCCGGACCCTCTATTAACATTAAATATTATTTTTCATACTTGTGTGATTGTTGACGAGCCAAAAATGCTAGTTAACTGACCAAAATGGAGTGGAGTGCAATTTCTCCAAACTTTAAGGGGGGTTATTGCAATTTACCCTTTTTTAAAATTAATTAGGGTAAGTGGATGGTGTCCCAGTTCAAAGCAAAAAAAAAACCTAAGTTAGTTAACAAGTGGAAGTTCGAACCTACGACATGTTAAATATGAAATTCTATCATGCTCTACTTGACTTATCTCTAAACTCTAAATCCTAAATCCTAAACGCTAAATTCTACTTGACCAATCCCTTTAGATTCATTCTCTCTTGCATTTTTTTTTGTCGGCAAATATACATGCATCTATCCCTCACACACACGCATTTATCATAAACTAACTCCCAATATCCTAAACTAAATCACAACCGCCAAGATTTAAACTTTAAATCTTTAACTCTTAACCCTTAAAAACTTAGTACATAACTATCACTCAACCACGAAAGGGGCAGCTGTACGCATGAGTTTCCAATCATTCTTGATGTGTCTTTTTTCATAACTCCACGTCTCCAATTTTTTTTCATAGTTTTTGGGCAATTAACTATTTTAATTTTTTTTTTCAAACTCGGTTTTATTTCTGTCCCACCAAATTATCCAAAAGATAGAAAATCCATATGAATTATGAATGAAGCCGTACAAGGACAGAAAAGTAAAGTATAATGCTAGTGCAGGTGTCATCTGGAGCAAGAAGAATTTTTAAAAATAAATAAATAAAAAAGAAAAATTGAAGGGAGAAGAAGAAGAAGCAAATTGGTCCAACTTTATTGGCATATTAAAAATGTTGATATACAAAAGAGGAATATTTACCACACATTAATAAGCAAGTGGCAAATTCAATTGTCATGTCAGAGCATATAGTGCACATATACATATCAAGGTACCCAATATTTGCGCAATGTGCTCTGCTTTATCCATTTATTTTTCTTAATTACATTTTTTGCTTCGTCAATATATATATTGGAGAAAAATTAAATAATAATGGTGTAATTTATCGTTAATAATTATTCGTTGAAATCTTTTCATGAAATTTACTGTTCGATAAAACAACTTATCGTATAGATTATGTCTACAAAATTTCACATCATTCTGAAATAACTTACTACTTCAATAACATACTCAAAAGTAATTAACATAAAATATAATTTTAAAATATATAAAAATAACAAACATTCTAATAGAGTACTAAATGATTTTGAAATAATATGAAATTTCGTAAATATAATTTATAAGATAAGTAGTTTCAATTTAACAGTAATTTCGTGAAAAAAATTGTTATTAACGAGTGTAAGAGTTTGTGTAAGTTACACCAATGTCATTTGATGTTTTATATATATATATATATATATATATATATATATATATTTTCAATTGTCACTACAACAAAATTGACTTTTAGCAATATTGTGAGATACAACATTTGTAAAAAATGTTGCAAATACTAAAAGACAACACTTTTTAACAATTTGACAACATTTTTTAAATGTAACTCAAACCTTTTTGCAATATCGCCAGATACAACATTTGTTAAAAATGTCGCGAATGGACAGAGACAACATTTTTAGTGATTTAGTAACACTTTTTAACAATTTAACAGTATATTTTTAAATATTGCTAAAAATCAATTATGTAGCAGTGTGCTTTTAATCTCTTAAATTTTATAAAGTGTAATTTTAATCTATTTTACAGTATTTTTCTAAATTCCAACTAGTTATATTGATGCCTAAAATTTTTCTTAACCAAATTATAACAAAAAAATCTAACACCATAAAAAATAATTAATGTTATCCCTCAATCTGAGAAACTAAAATATAATTAGGTCATTTTCGTTTTTCTGGCCTCGTATGTTCTTAATCAGAATTAGGTGTCATTGTAGTTGTACCATTAAAAATTCATTCTTATCTCGAATGTTCATATTCTGAATTGATTCCAGATGTCAACTTAAAATGACATGCACATTATCATCACAAACTCCTATTATCTCGGTTATTGTCATTGTTAAATGTTATAGTAATTGTTTTATTCTAAAAATAGAAACTAATCTATTTTTGTATTATAAAATAAAATTTAAATATAACATTTAAAAAACTTATATATATTATGTTTTTCTTTTCATTTTTATGAGAATCATGTAGGATGTAGACTAATTGTTATGTATTTTTTTTTCCTTTTTCGTTGTTAATTGTTACTATAAATAGAAACTAATCTATGTTTGCTGATAAAAGAAAAAACTAAGCTATCTGTTACTATATTAAAATTTAATATTTAATTTTAAAACAATGCATATATTATGTATGTTTTCATTGAACTACAACTGACTATCTTAGCTGTTAAAATATGTTATTTATTGATTGAGGCCTTTAACCTTATAAAGAAACAATCCTTAAATAAGTTTATAGTCCTAATTGACACTTTTTTGTTTTAATTTTTGACTTAAATATGTTTTTAGTCTCTGAAATATTAGATTTTATTGACTTAAGTCCCTAACATTAAGAACTTAGGATTTACGTCCCTATAAAATTTGAAGTGGTGATTTAAGTCTCTTTAAAAAAAATTTGGGTGACTTAAGTCCTTAATCTAAGAACTTAAGTCAACATTTTTCACATTTATCAAGGACTTATGTCACCCAAAAAATTTATTAAAGGGACTTAAATCACCACTTCAAATTTTATAGGGACGCAAGTCCTAAATTCTTAATGTTAGAGATTTAAGTCAATGAAATTTAATATTTCAAGGACTAAAATCATATTTAAGCCTTAATTTTTATAAAATATTATTTTTTATTTTGGTCTAACTTAATTTAAAATTTTTTTTCTGTTCCTATAAAATTAGCAATTTTTTTGTCTCTACAAAATATTTTTTTTTGCATTTTTGTCCAAATTAATTTAAAAGTTTTATTTCTAATCCCTAACGTTAAGTTTTTGTATTTTTAATCACATTTTTTCAAGTTAACAAAATAAAATAAATTAAAATTTCAGAGAATAAAAATAAGAAAAAATTTAAAGAAACTAAAATCAATTTGGTAACTATAGGAACTAAAAACATATACTTATTGTAAAATAAAGTTATTGAGACTAAAACGAAAAATTTTAAATCAAGATGAACCAAAATAAAAAATAATATTTTATAAAGATTAAAACAAAAAATTATCAATTTTATAAAAATTAAAAATTTATTTAAATTAATAAACAATTAAAAAAAGCTGGGAGCATTCCTCAGCAGTTTTAAAAATACGAGCAAAATTACACATCTACTTTTAGCAGTTGATTTGACACAATCATCTATACTTATTTGTTTTTTTGTAAAATCATGATTTTCTTGTAAGAATTTTGTATTTAATAATTTAAAAATATTTTTATAAAATATTAATAAATTCTAAAATTATTATTTAATTATATTTATAATTTTTAAAAAAATATATTAAAAAATGTATTATTTTTTTAATTTAATTTTATATGTTGTATCAAGTAAAATAAAGTTATATATGTCTTATATAGTATTTTTTATATTTTTAATTAGCTTTAAATGCAAAATCAGACATATAGTCATATTCTATTCTATGGTCTAACAAACACAATACATATTTTGTTCTATTTCATCCCGTTCCATTTTGATATCCTAGAAGATTTGGTTGGAGGTGTTAACTTAAAACCAGATTTTAGGGACAAATGGTCATTGATTCATGATAAATCATCTGTTTATTGTGTCAAATCTGGTTATAATATGCTTGCTTCCCTTTACTATGAAGAAGGTAATTTGGCTCATTTTATTTTTTTCAAATCTTTTTGGAATAACTTGGTTCCCCTACAAGTCTCATTGTGTGGATGGAGAGTTCTCTTAAATGGAATAGCTTCTAAATCAAATTTGATTGCAAGAAGAGTTCAACTTAGTAATGATCAAATGAAATGTGGGTTGTACAAGGAAGCAGAAGAAACAACTAACCACTTGTTTTTCACATGCAAGTATTCATGCAGATCTCCCTCTCAGATTCTTGTAAGGGTGTCACTTTCTTTAACATTTGGGTCCCTGTCATATTAATAAAAATAATTAAGGTCATTTGGATTAGTATATGGTTTGTGGTAATTTAAAGTATTTAGAATTGGCGTAATGATGCTGTTTTTAACATAGTACTAAAAGAAGTTAAAGAGGTGGTTAAAAGCATCACATGAGAGGGTTCAATTTTTTGTTTATGATTGGTCTTCTAACCCAAGCTAATGTTTAAACCAGTGCTCTTCTACGAATAGAAGTTGATTATTTAAAAGTTTTGTTCATGAGGTCTCTTCTGGTAGCTATTTTATGTAATAGGGGTTGTAGCTATTTTTTGTTGTTGTAGCTTTTTTCTTCTTTAGTTTTTTCTTTTCCTTTTCTTTGCTCTTGTCTGATGGTGTTTTGTTGTTTTCTGATTTTTTTTTTTGTAAGTAGCACCCAGGGTAATTGTAAACTTTGTTATTTTAATTTTTTTTTTTTTTGTTTTCTTTAGCAAAAAAAAAAAGTGTTCTTTTTATCTACCAAACACTACCTAAGTCTCAGCTTAATTCCTAAGACCTCATGAAGACTACCAGAAACGTGAAGTAAATATGGGATTTCATCCAAAATGATGCTCAAAAGAACACTATGTAATTTGACAATTTCCTTGATATAAAGCTAAGTGAACTTTTCCATTGAATACTTCATGATGACGGTTAAAAAATGAGTAGATTTTGTAAATCTCTCAACAATCATCCAGACTACATTGACATTTAAAGTGGTTATCGATAATCCAGTGATGAAATATTTTACTATGCTATCCCATTTTCTCGCAGGTATATGCAAAGGTCGAAGATCTCCAAAAGGTTTTTGAAGTTCAATCTTGACCTTTTGGCGAATCAAGCAAGCTACTACATACTTCACTTACCTTTTTTAGTCCTTGCCACCAAGTATTCTCTTTAGATCTTGGTACATTTTGGTAGCTCTGAGATGTATGCTCAATTGGATTTTGTGAACTTCTTTAAGAATAAGATTTCTCAATTCTTCGTCATCTGGTACACAAATTCTGTTCATGAATCAAATTATTCCACCTGTATATTTCTGAAATTACATTTCTTTTCCTTGGTCTCGTTGCTTTCAATCTTTCTTGTAAGTATTCATCTTTATCTTTTTTTATGCTTCCCTTATCTGAGTTACAAACTCATTAGTGACTCTCAACATCCCAACATCAAGACTTATTGATTTCAATTCCACTACCAAATTTAAATCTCTAAACTTCTCTAGTAGTTATAGTTCTTTTACCATCATTGTAGATGCATGCAGAGATTTTCTAGTTAAGGCATCAACAACTACATTAGCTTTTTTAAGGTGGTAGTGCAATTTAAAATCAGTCTTTAGAAATTCCATCAATCTTCTCAACATAATATTCATCTCTTTTTGGTAAAATAGGTACTTCAAGCTTTTATGATCACGAAACACTTCAAATCTCTCACCACAAAGATAGTGTCTCCAGATCTCTAACACAAACACTATTGCTACTAACTCGAGATTGTGTGTTAGATAATTTCCTTCATGTGATCTTAGACTTAGTTGTCTTGAAGCATATGCCACAACTTTACTATTTTGCATTAGAACACATCTCAATCCATGTCTTGATGCATCATAGTAAATTTTAAACCTTCCTTGTAGATCCAACAAAGTGAAAACTAGTGCAGATGTTAATCTGTGATTCAAATATTGAAGACTCACTTCTCATTCTAAACAAAAGATATTTCCTCATACAGGTTAGCTTTGTTTTTGGCAAGGCTAACTTCAAAAATCTTTCGATGAACCTTCTGTAGTAACCAGCTAATCCAAAGAAATTTCTTATTTAAATTACTATTTTTAGTTGTTCCCCAAACAAAGCTACTTCAACTTTTGTTAAGTCCACTAGTATTCCTTGTTGATATAACATGACCCACTAACTTCATTTCACCTAGCCAAAATTCACACTTGGATAACTTAACATATAACTGCTTCTTCTTCAATGTCTACAAAACGATTCTTAGATGTTTGGCATGTTCTTTCTGACTTCTGGGATACACCAATTTATCGTCAACGAAGACAACAACGAACTTATCTAAGTATGGGTGAAATACCATTTTCATGTAATCCATGAACCTCAAAGGAACATTAATTACACCAAAAGGCATAACTAAATATTCATAGTGACCATATCAAGTTCTAAAAGCAATAATAAAAGTAGAGCTTAATGATAGAAAATATCTAAGCTCCCCTAAGTTGATCCATCAAATCGTCAATACTAGGTAGCGGATACTTGTTCTTGATCGTGACCTTGTTGAGCTACAGAGAGTCAACGGACAAACACATTCCTCCATCTTTCTTATTTAGTAATAAAACTAGGGCACCCCACGGGGAAAACACTTGGTCATATAAACTAATTCTCAAGATGTTCCTCAAGTTGCTTCTTCAATTCAGTCAACTCTATTGGTAACATTCTATACAAGGCTATTAATATTAGACAGGCTCTAGGGACTTATCAAATACGAACTCAATTTTCATTTTGGTGGTAATCCAAGAATGTTTTTAGGAATAACTTCGAGAAATTCATAGACATCAAGTTGTTGATTGATATGATATCCATGCTTCTATCTATTGTTAAAAAGGTTATAATCATGTAAACATGAGCTTCGTTACTAACTTAAGCAGTGACTTGGTTGGCAGTCACAAGTCTCAAATCCTTATTTTCAGGATCAAAAATAGTAGAAGTTTGAAATACTAAGGTTTTGTGATGACAATCCAAAAGGACGTGATCAGTAGATAAACAATCCATAACTAAGATCATATCTAACTGAAATAATGGTAGACAGATTCAATCTACATTCTACCATCTATAGTAAAGATGTTTCCATTGGTACTCTGCCTAGCAGTTTAATATTGTCGCCTTGCACGAATATTATAGTTGTAGTTGTTATCATCATTATTGGCACGCTCATTGTTGTTTTCATTATTGATGCCTTCTCTCTTAGTTGTCAGACACATACTACTTGTGTTTCCTAGCTTCCCACAACTATAACAAATAGTTTTCTTGAATCAGCAGTCATTTGTAGCATGTTGTCCCCACATCTAAAAAACGCATTCTTAGGAGTTGTTGGTGCGTAACGCGTTGTTTGCATTGAAGCCTGTGACTTGTTCCCACCAGAAGTATTTCCTTGATAATGGAAAGGGGCCACATATGGCTTTGGATGTGTCAAAAGTTATTTTCCCTTATTCTGAATTAGTCCTGTATTTTTTACGTGTGTTGGTCTTCCTTTAGTGTCAACTTCATAGATTTTGCAAAAAGTTACTAGTTTAGCAAAACAAGTGATTTGTAGATAGCCAACTGCTTACTTAATCTCAAGGCAAAGTTCACTTTGAAATTCAATACGTTTGGATCTTTCATTATTGTTGTATAAGGTAACTTAAATCATCAACTAACATACTTCTTGTTATAGATTGAAAAATTCAACCTCTTTTCTATTTCTTAAGTCTTTGAAAAATATTTTCTTAGGGATTGGTGCTTAAACAATTCCCAATTAATCGGTGTTCCTTCATTTTCTAATTGTTGGCTTCCAAAATGCCACCAATTTCTCGTCTCGCCTACCAGCACGAAAACTACATAAGTTACCTTTTGTATGTCTTTAAATCTATTGTCGTAAAGATATTTTTCAACTCTTCTAATTAGAGTTGGGTATAATCTGGGTTGAATCCTCTCTTAAATTTAGAGGGATTTTTTTTTCATAAAATCCTCCAAATGTTGATATTCGATAGATTCATCTTGTAGTCTTTGATTCATATTTTCTAGAATATATCAAGCGTCCTAGAAAACGAGTCATATTTGGTTCAGTGTCTCTTCCAACCATGAGGTTATGAAATTAAAGAGTTAATTAGTTTCTCTAAGACCAACTACATATCATCCATCCATTTTCAATTATAAACAATTTTTCTTATCATGGTTTTAATTATAAGTAAATGTAATTATCCTCAATTACATTTAATGAAAATATACAAATAATAGCCCCCAATCTAATTAATTTTTTATTTCCAATGGCTCACTTGTTGATTTTAAAGTGGAGAGAGATTGAGATAATTTAGAAAAAGAAAAGTACCATTCAAATAGAATCAAGACAATTAAAATGAATGTAACTACTTTTCTTAAATAATGTGAGGTATTTTTTTTTCATGTATCAAAAATGGAGGGAGTGCTTGGCTAAATAAGAATCGCTAACAAACAAGCAATGCAATTTTCAATCAATCAGTGAAACAATCTCATGCTATAGTTGGTTGGTTCTATGATATAAGAGTAACACATAAGAAGAATTGTCAAGTCACACCTCTAGCTTAAAGGAAGGGCTAACTCTGATACCATTAATGTGATGCCCTAGCCACTTTTTGAGATTTACGACTGTCCCCACAAATCAACATGAGACTTTTCAATGTGTATTGTCCTCACTCAAAACTTTCTCAGGAGGTTACCATCTCATAATTGCTCCAAGTTAAGCACACTTAACTTTGGAGTTCTCAAGTGGTAGGCTTCAAAAAAATAAATATGTTTTGTTGGTATATATAGTACTAATCAATTTCTTTAAGTTATTCTCAACTATATTGTCTCATATGTATATAGCCTTCGAATCCATCTCACTCCGGTATACATATGTTCGATTCAGGAATGTGTTTCTCCTACTGAAAGCATGCCAATAGCAGCTACTTGTTCGTGCCTCATCTCTCTTTGCACTGGTGATTACTCTTCGCCCACATCTACGCTCATAATATCACATTAGTAATTGAATTCTTTTTTCAAGTGCTCAAGGTACTTTAATTCAAGAAATATAATTGATTCATAACATTAAGCATTTCTATCTTTGTGATAAGCGATAGGTTTCGATTGAGTTTGATAAAGATTTGATTCACTTTAAATAAGATTTTGTCTATTTTTTATTTGAATTTTCCTAAATCTAGGAAGGATGCAACTATTTATCTTTTGTTAAGAGTTGATTGATTTACATAAGATTTAATCCCACAAATCTTGTATTGTAGGTAATTGGATAGACGCATAAGATAAGGGTGAAGAAAAAAGTTAAAATCTCAAGAAATTTTATCTTATCTTGAGCGTCAAAACACGGCCCTATTTCTTATTTAAACCTTCATTCACATCATGAGGAAAAACCAAGTGAAATTTGGAGCGAACTCTAGAGAGAAAAGGCCGTGGAAAACAAGGAGATTAGCCAGAAACGGGAAGCTTTGAGTTCCAACCATGGATTCTTCATCTTTAGTCGGTATTAATGGCTATTATGAGTAGTTAAATTCTTTATTTTAGGATTGAATGTAATCTATCAACCTCTTGTAGATTCTTTTGAATTCATATATTTAGTATTTTTTTTCTATTTATCTTGGTTTTTTATTTCTCCTCTTAATGCTTGAACACTACAAGGAAAAACACAAATAGTGACCAACAAAATCGGTCGCCGGAGCTAAATATTCGGTCACTATTCTGACTGGCGACCGATTTAGTGACCGAACAAAATCGGTCTCTAAAAGCCTAGTCGCTAATTATCGGCGACCGGAAACAAAATCGGTCGCTAATTAGAGACCATAATAATCGGTTGCTAATTTAGTAAATTCGATTGCTAATTTTTTCCAAAAATCGGTTACTTTTTTAAAATAGCGACCGCTTAATCGGTTGCAAAAATAAAAAATTCAGTCACTAATAAATACAATTCTGCCGCTAATAAAATAAAATTCGGTCGCTAATATGGTCGAAAATCGGTTGTTCTTTAACTAGCGACTGAATAATCGGTCACTAATAGTGATATTTCGGTCGCTACATTAGTACAAATTGGTCTCCTTTTTGCTATTTTGGTGGGTGTTTCGGTCGCTAAATGTAAATTTTGATCATAAATCTATTATTTTTCAGTTTCTATATGGACGTTGTGGTGGCTATTTCGATCGCTAAATTTCATAAAATTTTAAAATAATTCTACCTATTTTTCCAGTACTGCTGGCTTACAAAAAACCTGAAAACCAGAAAAATCTTCCCAAACAATTTATATTTAATTGTAAGAGTGTATCCAAGCATAAAATAAACATAAGTAACTAATATGTATCATAAATCCATAATTGCATATAAAAAAATATAAGTAGCTAGGTATGTTTTATAATCCACTAGTGCATAAATCTCTAAACACATAACATAATACACCACTAAGTAAGGTCTATATCATCATCTGAGTCAGGTGCAGGGAAAGGCAATCTTGAAGTGGCAGCAATGGCATGTGCAGCTGCACTTTCAGCGGCAGCTTCAGTAGCAATCCTACTCGACTCAGAAACAAATCTCACCATGGCTCTAGCCTCATCTCGCTCAGCTCTAGCCTCACCTCGCTCATGTAGAACCTACTGAAACCTTTGGTCACTCATCTCGCTCATGTGCCATTTTTCAGCTTCTTTGTCTTCTCCATCATCTCAAAACCAGTTGGCTCCATGTGCTCTTTCTCTTTTTGTAATAAATAAAGAAAAAAAGAACTATGAACAAAATAATACATAAATTAAAAGTAATATACTTTAAACTTTAATACTTACAAATCTAAAAACCAGTAGAACTATATGATGAATTATCTATCCCCTTAACAAATTAGACCCAAAGATAAACTTAAATAAGCATCAACAAGTTACATGTGCAGTTAGAGTAGACAAATGAATATACCTACAGTATGGAATTTGCAGCCCAAAAGCAAAATAAGAATAGAAAAAAAAAATGAAAGAATGTGAATGTTATGGTTATTTCAAACTTGTTTACTTCATATTCCTGATTTGCTAGCTAACAATCCTTTTATCATCAATTCTCCAAACTTTTTTTTTTGATAAGCACAAATTCATTAATGAGGAGGCACCAAAGGTGCACAAATAAAACAAGATAAAATAGCAAACAACAGAGTATATCAGATCCAATACAAAGCAGAAGCTTGCATGCTTTGAAATGGCTCTAAACATCCTCACCTCCACCAAACAATAAATAAACTGCCCGTACATGAAAAACACCCCAATTTATATATAATATCCACACCTAAGCCCGAAATCATGTCCAAAATAGCTTCTCACTCAAATGGTTTTGTCAAATACTTGTCAAGAAAGAAATTCCGAATCCAAACAGCTAGAACAGCAGCTCAAACATCTTAACAGAATTTGAAAGACAAGAAGAACTCAAATCCTTAAACAAATCTAAGTTTGTCTTTTAGTACTATTATACTATACTTGGCTCAAACCTATAATAAGATAAAACTAAGGCAGCTTAATGTACTTTGGCAAGCAATTCACACTATATGCATGTTTAACAGCGATTATCTATGGTATCTACTATCCACAATTCCCAAATCCCAAGAGTTTTGTATTTATAAAACATAGGCAGCTCTTGGATCATATCAAAAGGGCATCATCACAATAGTAATATATTATTGGCTTTAATTCAATTATTCTAAAGATACTAATTACTAAGTAGATATGAAAATTTTAAACATGATAATAAGGAGAAGAATATGATAAAGTAAAGCCTTTTTGACAACAAAACATGCCAAGCCAGAATCTCAGATGATAGGTTATGCCTTGACAATGAGATGTCACTAACTTTATTTAGTCTTAAATTTCACTAGTATTAGTCAATCAATACAATTTAAGCTAGAAATTTATGGTGTTTGATTTAATTAGCAGACCATGACTAAAGAGGAAAAGTCTTGGTGATTCTTGTTGCTAAGGAGTTTTAAGACATAAACATCTTAGAAGAGGAGGATCGGGGGAGGAGGATCGGGGCAGTATATTCATATCCACATACATAGACTATACTTTCTAAGTCTGAACTATAACAGTCTTAAGTTATTTTAATGCTTACCTTGACTTGATAATCCTAGTTGTCAAAACTCCCCTAAAAAGCTGATAAAAATATGTGATTAGTAACCGTCAAAGAATAAATTAAAGAAAAAATAAATAAACAAATAGCTTATATCTTGAATTGTTCTAGTTTGTTTTACTTTTGATTTAATTTAATTAATGCAAATTTCAAAATTAAAATCAAAATTAACAGCATCCCTAGGTCTTGTTTTCTCTATCTTATCTAACCCTTTCCCCTTTCCTTTTTGAGCATCCTTGAATCAAAGGTAGGAACACTGGTTCAATCAAACAAAAAGGGATATGATATAATGAAAAAAAGGAAATAGGTAGAGAAATTAAGCACCTGAGGATGTGAATGTGCTCGATTTCACTAGAAAAGGAGAAGAACTCATGAATCTCTCTCTCACCAACAAAGATGCTTCACTTCAACGGTCCTAGTCTGAAAGGAAACAAATTACAGAACCCATGTTTCATAATGAATCAAAGTAAAACCAAGAAGCAGAAGGGGAACAAATTGAGAAAACCATGTTTCTTTTATCGTGAATTCATGATCACGCCAATGGGTAAGATTGAGAGAGAGATGAGAGTGTGAGGGTAGAGATAGAGAGCGACACTAGATTACTTACCAGGTAGGTGTGGAGAAGATGGACGACATGAACGGAGAAGACGGACAACGTGAACGGAGAAGACGGACGACATGAACAAGGAGAGCTAGTGAGAAAGAGGAAACTTAGGGATTTTGATGAAAAATACACGATTTGGGAAAGGGATAGCTAGTGAGAAAGACTATCAAGGAACCAACAACTGGATTAGCAGATAAAAATATATATATTTTTAACACCATCGACCGAATTTTTAAACCCGGCGACCGAATTTAGTCCGTCGCTATTTCAGCAACCGAATTATATCAGTCCCAAGTGTTTCTAGCGTTTTTTATTGAATAAAATTTGAATTAGCGACTGATTTAGAGACGGATTTGCGACCGAAAATCTAGCAACCTCATTTTTCGGTTGCTAATTCAGTCGCCAATCACTGAAAAAAACAAAATGTCCCTTTGGTCTCTGGTCGGTCGCCAGATTGGTCGCTAATAGCGACTAACAGTTTTCAGTCCCTGAATTCGGTCTCTATTCTAACTTTTTCTTGTTGTGGAATTTATTTGGCCAATTTATTCATAATCATAAAAAATCTTGGTTTTGATTGAGAGATACTACTCTAAATCCGACTTGGGTTAAAACTTGAACGCATTGGTAAGCTAGAGATAGTTATCAACGGGTCAATTTTTTTTAATATTTATTCTTAAAGCTGGAAAACTCGTTATATAAGTGAGAGATCAGTATATAACGTGTTGTTCTTAGAATCATTTATGCGAGAGATCGATATTTATCAAAATTGTGTATTGCATAAGATAATAGTTTAGTAAGAATAAATATCCCTGAATAAAAAACAAGATATAAGAGGGAGATTGATGAAATTCAATCTCAACTTTCACACTTGAATTCAACCCTTTTTAATATTAGTTTAATTTTCTTGTTTACTATTTTAAACTAACAAATCCTTTTTCACAACTCAATAATTGATTACTAAGAATTTCTAAAACACAAGTGTTTATGTTGTTCGACAACCTTTAACTCTTTACAAAAACTTGTTACCCCTTTAGATCTAAAGCTACAACCTTTCAACAACATTTTTCTTTCTAGAGTTCGCTACAAATCTCACTTGGTTTCTCCTCATGATGTGAATGAAGGTTTAAATAAGAAATAGAGTCATGTTCTGACGCTCAAGATTCAACAACCTTTAACTCTATACAAAAACTTGTTACCCCTTTAGATCTAAAGCTACAACCTTTCAACAACCCTTTTCTTTCTAGAGTTCGCTACAAATTTCACTTGGTTTCTCCTCGTGACGTGAATGAAGGTTTAAATAAGAAATAGGGTCGTGTTCTAACACTCAAGATTCAACAATCTTTAACTCTATACAAAAACTTGTTACCCCTTTAGATCTAAAGTTACAACCTTTCGACAACATTTTTCTCTCTAGAGTTTGCTCCAAATCTCACTTGGTTTTTCCTCATGACGTGAATGAAGGTTTGAATAAGAAATAGGGTCGTATTCTTGAAATAATTTCCTTTTTCTTCACCCTTATCTTTTGTGTCTTGATCCTGGTGCGTGAAGTTTGCAGGACTAGACATCTGCGGGTGGCATACAACTAACCTGGCTCTTGATACCATATTAGAATTTTTGGTTTGGGCTTAACTCACTCCCAAAAGCTAGCTCATTAGAGAAGGATTGCCACATCACTTATATACTTTATGATGACTCTCTTTTTAGTCAATGTGAAACTTTATCTTAACACTAAATTTTGGGAAAATCAAATAAAAAGTAAACCAAATCTTATCTAAATTTAATCAAATCTTTATCAAGCTCAACCAAAATCTATCACTTGTCACTTTGTCACCACCATGTTTGTTGTACGAGTATCCAAGACATCAACATGATGCTGCCCATTTAACAAAGACAATTTCCAATTGCTAACAATTTCAGTTTTCCAATGTCCAAATTTTGCATTCAGCGGCACTGCAACATAATTGAATTTTAGCATCATAGCATTTATATTATATTTGCAACGAATATTATAAATATTAAAAGACAATATTTTTTAACAATATTTTAATTAACAACATGATTTTATATAATATTTGTTAAAAATATTGCCAATACATAACGATAATATTTTTAACGATTTGACAATTATTTTAATAATTTAATAATACTATTTTCAAAAGTTACTAAAGGTTAATTATGTTATAGTCTCATTCTCCAAATTAAAATTATATTTATTTCTTAAGTTTTTTCTTTGTTTTTGTTTATAGCCTTTAATCCTTAAACGGTCTCTAGAAAAGAAAAGCAAACAACTTCTTGATGTATACTATCATGAAGACTGTCCATGCCAAGAGGCAATCTCTTGATCATGTTAAAAGAAAGAAGAACAATATAATGTGCATAATATAATCAATTTTCCCTTTTCTTTTCATCTTTCCTTTCTGCACTATAATTTTGTTGGTAGTTGCATGGAACGGATTATTGTGAAACTTGGAACAAAACCCAATCATGACTCTACATGTCAATGTTTAAGAAAATCTATTAGTGTCGACTAAAGCTACAAATCTGGCTCTTGAAATTAATGTGGGGAAAATCTGTATTATGAGGAAAATTATGGGACGAATTTGCAATAACAAGAAGTTTAATTTGGGTTATGATATATTTTTGAAGATATAAGAAGTTGTGAAATGCTAATGGTGTCTATTTAATTATTTTTAAATTGTTCAGCCGTCTAAATCGAAGAGTCAAACAAAATGGTCATATTAATTTTTTTTATAATTAAAATGTGCTAATAATCCATTAATTTAATTGGATTATTCTAATTGATTTTAAGTGATTAGCTGCCAATACAATTATAAAATTTCGACCATGATCGCTTAATTAAGCGTGGAATTCAAGAATGAATGTTCCACCGTGCTTGAGTGAGATTAATTTGCACGGAGTCCTTCTATCGTAATTCTTAACCAGTGATCTCGGATTCGAGTCATGATATGCAATTGGGTTAAATACGTGGAGTCAGAGTTTTGTTGCCCATAGGATCGTATCTGATTCGAACAGAATTGTCTTTGATAAAATATACACATGATCTAGACAAAAAAAAATGTGCGACATTAGCCGTTACACGACTGAAACAAAGCTTCACGCGGATAGTAATGACACTTACAGAATAGTTCCTACACATGACACTCGCTTATGAATTAGTCCCCATAAGTGACACTCACATACAGATTAACTCCTATAGTGACATTCACTACTAAAAAACGTATATTTAGAGACCAAGAAAATTGATCGTTAAACTTTTATTATTTGGTCGCTAAATAGTAAACGATGGAAGTAGCCACCCAATTAGCTATCAAAATTGTTAGCGAAGTGATATTAGCTACTATCGGTCTTAGTTATTCAATGTTAAATCAAACTTTTCTAGTAGTGACTCACTTACAAATTAGCCCCTATATGTGTCCAAAATGGAAGACACATGTACAACTCTGTTCGCCACATCAGCCTTCGTTGTTTACAAACAAACGATAATAGCTTATTTGTAAAAATTATTTCATGTAAGGACAGATAGTTAGAGATTTACGTGTAGGAGTTAATTCAAAAGTGTATATCACGTATGGAGACTAAATCTGTATTTTAACCATTTTTTATTACTCTTTATTCTTATGTTTTGTAGTTTGATTTCTTTAATTACCTTTTGATAAAAAAATATATATATGTAATATATGTAATAAAGGGAAGAAAAAATCTTTGGTAAACTAAATAGTGTGAAATGGAAAGAGAAGAGGAAAACACATTAGAAGATTGATTCATATGGAGGTTGTAATTTGGCAGTTGGCATTAAGCCATATAGTCAAGATTCTCATGCTTATTTTGTCACATTTTGTAATTGTAGCTTATCCCTATCCTTAGGCACAGTGACCTTTCTTGTGCCCTTTCCATGGACTCATCATTAATTATTTCTCTTTAATTAATTAATTAATTTGTAGTATTATTTGTATGGTGGAGGAGTAGTGGATCACACACACACACAAAACAACCCACCCACAATAAAAAGCTTTCCTTCATTCAAATTCCTATATATCCCAATTTTTCCACAACCTTGAATAATCATAATCATAATCCTTGCAAAATCCTACCCAAAGATTTTTTTGTCCCTTTTTGTCTTTCTTTACCTTTTTCTTCCCTTAGCTTCCTTCTCATTTTGTATATAGAATTGGAAGGAAATTTGACTTATGGGTAACCTCACAGGGACACTGCCCCATTTCATTTGGCATGCTCCCCTTAATTTTCCTCTGCCTTTTTCTAGCTCCCTTTGGCCATTATTCTTCATCATTTTCGGACTTAAATAATTCTCATATACATATACATATTCCACTCACCCATATAAAAGTTGTTAATTTACGAAAAGTTTTTTGTAGTTAAAAAAAAAAAAAAAAAAAAAAGAAACCCATACATTTGATCACTTCCTCAAACAACATCTAAATATTATAGTTAACCGACAGTTGTTAATTTTAAGACTAAAAATTCTTTTTTTTTTTTTTAATTTCTGAGACTAAAATAATTAGTTATAATTTTAAGGACTAAATCAATGCTTTACTAGATAATTGGGATGAGGCCCAAAATAATTTTTTTATCTGTAGTCACCAGTATATATTCTCCTGTTAAAGCCAAAAATATTCACATCATCATTGACTAGTTTTTTAAGGTGGGATTTTTGCATTAATAAGAATTCTAACTCAGACTTCTTACTTAAGCGTAAGCGGAACAAGCATATATATACTATTCAAACTAACCACCATTAGTAGGAGAAAATAATTTTTTTTCTAAAGAATTTTATATGTAAAATAAATATACATTAAAAAAAATTTATAAATTTTTATTTATTTATTGCTTACTTTTTTTATAAAAATAAACAAATAAGAGTATATTAATAATTTGAAATCGCCAATTTATTTTTACTTATTTTAAAAAATAAAGAGTCCCAAGCTTAAAGATATATTAATATATAAATTTAAAGTTGTAATTTAATTTATTGATGCATTCCTTCAAAAAGCAAGTCAAAACAAAGAAGACAGTATGACAAAATATTAGATATGAGACATATATAGAAGATTACACTATATATCTTCTTGGACATATTAATAAGACATCAAATGTTACGAACAAAATCTAGTTCTCTACTCCCCACCAAGCTGGCTCTCATTTCTTTATTATTATTGTTATTATTAATTTTATTATTATTATATTATTTAATTTTGATCAGCCATTTTTTTAGAGGAGAAAGTGGGGAAATTTTATACCTATTAGAATTTGAACATTGTATATTTATCTGATATTCCAGTAATAACATTTTCATTAATAAATTACTATCAACCTGATATTATTATTATTAGTAAAATATCTCACCATGAATAGGACATTTTCAGCTCAAACAAAAATGTCCTATATGTGAAAAATATGTGTGATTAAATTAAGCAGTACATTCTTTATTTCACAATGAGAGTGTCATTTAAAAATGTTTTACTGGAGTTAATAAATGATACATGAAACATTCCTTTTAGGTTAATATCATATATTCCATGTTAGTATATAATTATTTTAAAGATTTAGTATATATTATTTTAAAGATTTTAAATGAATCATATATATATATATAAAGAAGATCATGTATTTAATAATGTCATTTAAAAAGTTGATATAAATGAGCTTATTTAAAATACAAGTGAATTTCTACTTCGAGATTACATCACTATAGTTACCCAAATAAACAAAAAAAATAGTATATGTGATCTTTAGGATAATATCATGTCACCCGAGTAAGAATTGTATCTCTCACGTCTACAACTAAGATGGACTTTGATAGCAACTTACAATTTGGGTTTGAGCCTAACTCAATTCCAAAAGTTATCTGGTCTAATGAGGACTGTCACACCCTTATAAACTCAACAATAATCATATTTAATCATATTATTAATTGACGTGAGACTTCAAACATTGCAATCAATTAAATGTAAACATCTGATATTATGAATTTGATTATTGTTTTTATAAAATAGTCCTGCGTCCCAAAAAGGGGAAAAAATACAAAGAAACAAACAAAAGAAAAGGGTATTCCTTGAATTCAGCTTTGCCTGGAATAAGGGAGAAAGGACACTGTGCTTTTCTTTTCTGCTCTACAATCTGTGACAACGTAACAAAGAAAATGACCTTACATATTAAACGTAACGTTTTAATTAATTAATTAATTAATATTTATAGTCACATTATGCTGTTGAGAGGGCAAAACTAGTTTGTTAAATAATTTGTTAAATGCCTAATCGCAACATCAAAGGGCATTTTATTCGACAAATTGACATAACTAAATAACTAATTCTGTTATATTTCGAGCGCCAAAACAAGTCAAAAGCCTCTCTAACCTAACAGATTGATTGTTACATACTATACCTATCACAATTTTATACAAAAAAAAAAATTATAAGTGTATATTTTAATTTTGGGTATAGGATTGAAGGGCCTATTTCTATTTCTGTTAGTTTATTTTCACTCCTAATTTATTATTATTATTTTAATAATATTTATATATTAATTTGAATTTTATTCATTATAAAAATATATTTTAAATTAAAAATATTAAAATAAAATGATAATAGACAAAGAGAAGCGATAATAACGTAACTCGTGTAGAATAATATAGAAAGAGAGAGATAAAATAAAATGAGAGAAAATTACAAATATTAAAAGTGATATACTCTCTCTCTGTTTAATTTATTGAAAAAAATGGTTAATTTATTGATTTAAGAAAAATTTATTTATAATTTTACCTCTAATTAAATATGATCACTATTATTTTTACTAGTATTAGTTTACTTTAATAAATAATAAATAAAATTAAAAAACTATTTATTTTATTTTATATAAGTGTTTAAAATATAATATAATCACTCCTATTTTTACTAGTATTAGTTTACTTTAATAAATAAAAATAAAATTAAAAAAAATTAATTTTATTTTATATAAGTGTTTAAAATATAATATAAAACATCAAGAGTTTATATCATGATACAGAAGGAGTAATAAATAAAACAATGAGTTACACATATATTAAATTAAGTACTAATAACTATACATGATTCATTATTAAATTTTAAAGATTGGTATATAATTATTAGTATATATAATCTATTTACAATCTATTTAACATTAGTTAAATTAAGTATTTTATTTTATTTTTTAATATTTATATTAAAAATAATTAAACATATAAATAAATGAATTATATGTAAATAGTGAGTGTATAAGAAAAACGATTTTTTTAACTCGTGCAACATTGCATATGTTAAGCATTTTAAAAGAGTAACTTTTTATAAGAAAGACAAAAATTAATTGAATTTTGTATTTAACATACATTTATTACTTATATTTTTTTCGATTTTAATATTTTTATCTTGTGTAATAGTTATAGGTTAAAAAAAATCCATTTTAAAATGACCAAAGAATTTGTGTGTATCCCACCATTTGCACATAAATACATAATGTGCACACATTCCATAGGCAAAACCTATGCCCTATGTTTTCATGGGGTTGCTTGTTCCCTGATTCCTTAAGACCCAACATTCAAAGTCATTAACAGGATAATTGATGCTAAGATCAATGTAATTATATTAACCATCATCCAAATCCCTTTCTCATTTTCATAGTATTACCCTAATGTTGATGTATGAAAGAGTTTCTTTATTTTTATTTCAACAATTGCTCCTACCATTTTTTAATAAAAAATAATCAGTTCATGTTAATAACAAATACTACTAGTTAATTAATCTAATTTAACCTTTTTTTATTTCATTAAGAAAAAAAATTATTCATATTGTAAATTAAACTTTATTCTCTAAAATATCATTCTATTGCAAGAGATGGTCTCATTTTACATGGGAGAAAAAACCAATAAAATAGAAAATGAAAACATAAAAAAAAAATTTTAAAAAACCCTAAATTACTTCTTTTTCATCTATATTTGGGTTGAGCTTTTTCGAATTAATTCCAAAAAGAAGTGTTGTTGGGGTTATGGATGCTGATTTTGGTCATTCAGTTTCTAGAAAAAAAATTGAGTGATGAGAATATAAAGTTTGAGTGTTGGGGTGCTTGAGTACTCTCTTTTTCATTTTGAGAGTGAAGTGGGTTAATCAAATACAAGATATTTTAGGAATTTTTTTTATCTTGTGCAATTTTATAATTCTTTTGAATTTTTTTATCTATTTCTTAAGGTTAATTTATATTTATTAAAAAAATTAATTAATATTTAAATTATTATAAAAATTATGAGGTAATTATTTACTATATTTTTATTAGAACTTGAAAATCATTAATTTTTCACTTTATGTTAATATACAAAGTAATAAAAATCATTAATTTATATTAATTTTTCTTCTAGAAGATTTTTATGGTCTTTTTTATAAGATATTTTGTAGTTTTTATGATACATTTATTGCTTCTTTTCTTTTTTACCCTCATTAAATGCATCAATTATTTTAACTCTTTAATTGTAATTGGCTAACACTTTTTTGAGAAAACCAATAAAGTTAACGAAACTAAACTACTTTTCTTGATCTGTGTAATTCGATTAAAAACGTTTTATAAATAGGACCAGAAGGAGTATTTACAAAAAAATGTCAGTTTCATCCTTTATATTTTGTTAAAGTGTCAATTTCATTTTTTTTAACAATAGTTTAGAGGCATGCCTATCCCGTTCAAGACTAGAGCATACCACTAACTTCAGCGATGATTTATAGTAAAATTTACAGATCACCTATTAATAGGGACTAAATATAACGAGATGAGACTCATTATTATTGAATAGGGTTTTGCTAACTATTATTGCTCTAGGGCAATAAATAAACAATTCATAAATAATTTTTTTAATAAAAATCATAATTAATGAAAATGTATTGATAATATTAAATGCTAACTTTTTTATTAAATTTTTTTATTTATGGATAACTTATCCATTGTTCTTAAGTTTATTTAGCATCAAATGTATTTTTCAAAGTCCCAATAATGTAGCTCAGTTGGTGAGCGCATAGGAACTTGCGTGTGTGGATACAGGGTTCGAATCCGATTATAGTAATTTTAAATTATTATTAACATATTTAAATGTCTTAACTATTTATTAACTGTATTTAACTTTTTTTATATATGTAATTATATCATATTGATGGCATTTAATTTGTTTGAACAAAAACAATTTATGGCATTTGTTTTATGATGGTTAATTATTTAATTTCTTGATAAAACTGTACAGAGAAGTAGACAATAAAAGTGACACTACTGTCCAATAATGTTTTGCAAAGAAAAAACTTTAGTAAAATCACCCCCACTTTTTATCCCCTCTCTTTTTCTTTTTCATCTCCTTGCTTCATATTTGATTCACATTCAATGTATGTATTAATTATTATTTTTTTATAAAAAAATAATACAACCGAGATTCATACACATAAATTGAGCTACATGACTATGACATGCGTCAATTAATTGAATAAGTAAATACTAACATTTTATAGTATCTTTTAATTACTAAATAAATTTAGTATTCACAAAATATCTAATAGTAAAAAATAATTTCCCAAAAAAATACTATTATCTTTGTAATTGTAGACATAGACTACTGGCTACGGAAGAAGATTGATTATTCCTATTACCTATTCATCTATTCCCATCTCTTTTTGTATAATTATTATTCTGAGACTATAATTATTTTGTTCAGATGAAATTATTAGTTTATGCTTGTTTGAGTAAAACTTACTCTTTGATTATTTTATTTTATTTTATTTTATTTTATTTTAAAAAGAAAATAGGCATTGACAGTAAAGTATGCATCAAGGTCGAAGCAGCAGTCAAAATTAGAGAGTGGGGAAAAAGATTGAATATATCATTATCAAAGTTCAGAAGCAGACACAACACAACACAAGAATAGGAATCTTTTTACTCGTTTCCCACAAAAATTACTATGCCCTACAGTTTAGCTGCAATAATATATATATATATATATATATATATATATATATAAAGTTGAGTAGTATTTCTTCAAAAATTCTTTTCTCATTAATTTAGTATATAAAAGATTTTTATTATTAAATTATTTTTTCAAGATTTATTTAGTACATTTTAAAAGACTTTTTTTATAAGCCAAACATATACACAAATTACTTCTAAATCTATATCATTGGGGGATTGAACCCCACACCTTGAGATCCACCTTGGAGAGGGTTGTCTAAAGTCTTATAAAGACTATCATAACTTTTATTTTAGACAATGTGAGACTTCTTATCCGAACACATTTGAGCTACAAGCTCTTGACCATTTTAAAAAACTTATTTAGTAGTATTTTAAATTTTTAATGGACTAACTTTTTGATAAATGAATAAAAAGAAAATAACAAAGAGAAGGAAAAGAACAAGCTAAAAAATCATTAGGAAACATCATTTTAACCATGTTTGTTGAAAGAGCTAACGAAATAGAACTTTGACAAATATCAAGGATGACAAAACCCTGTGATATGTTAACAGCTTCTTGGGCAATAATGTCAGCACATTGGTTTCCTCCCCACAAGAAATGAGTCATCTTCACATTTCAATCCTTGTTAAGAAAGAAACGAATATCCGCAGTCAAAGTCGCGTAAGCATGATAACAAGAACGTTCCTCATTATGAATCAATCTAATAGCCTATAAAGAGTTGGACTACTCATCTTAAGAAGACGAAATTATTTTTTCCAAGCCACCTTAAGTTCCACAAAAATAGCAAGCAATTCGAGCACAAAGATGGATTTAAATCTAGTGTCCCCAAATCATGTCATCAATCATGTCTCACGAATAGAATATTATCACATCATTAAAAAAATTTATTAGGAAATTAAACATTAAAATTAAAAGAAATATTTTTAATGACATGATGATATTCTATTTGTGAAACATAATTTGGGACATAATTTGGGGACATCAGATTTAAATCCCACAAGGATATACTCCCTCTGGTCCTATTTATAAGACACCATTTAGAAGGTTTTTATGATCCTTTTTATAAGACATTTTGTAGTTTCTATGATGTATTTATTGCTTCTTTTCATTTTTACCCTCATTAAATGCATCAACTATTTTAACTCTTTAATTGTAATTGGTTAACACAAAATGGTATTTCATACACTTTTTGAAAAAATCAATAAAGTTAACTAAACTCAACTACTTTACTTGGTATGTATAATTCAGTTGAAAACGTCTTATAAATAGGACCGGGGGAGTATATTAGAAGCCTTTTTATGACCTTGAAATGCAAAAATCTACGAACCATCCTCACATCTATAAAGTCATCCAAAACCATCATATAGGACAATAATTTCGTGCTAGTTCAATTTTAAAAAAATAATTAATCACCGGTTTTGACAGTAATACACAAACAATAGTTAAAAAAAAAAAAAAAAACATAAAGAAACGCACACTCATGTGTCTGGGTGTCCCCAACTAGTGCTCCATTTTTCTGTTTTTTTTCTTTTTTCTTTTTTGCCATGTTTGGTTATTTGTCAAACACAAAATGAAAGACAAGGCAGTGAGACCAACCAATCATTTACAACCCTCATTTTCATTGGTAGGAGTATCTCGTTTCTAGCATACAACTGGCCCATCTTTATTTTATTTTTTAAAAAATAATAATATAATAATAATAATATATTGTACATTATTGCACAGTTTAAGAAACTCAATGTAAAAAATAAATACAGAATTAATTGTATGTCAAATTAAATTTCATTAACTTTTTATTTTTTCCAACTCTAAATTTCTAACTTCAATTTCTTAACTTATTAACTTATGTAATATTACACACATGAAAAAAAAACTCATAATATAATAATACAAGGACTTAATAATCAACATTTTAGAATCATCATGAAAGCCTCGATCTCCTCCCCACAACCACATCATCGTAGGTTACCAATTCTATCATAATTAGAGGCATTCATTATTTAACCTTCATAATTAATTACTACTATTACTCTTTTTAATTCTATTTATTTCTCTACTTTATCATAAAATATACTTGATCTAATTTTCCCGAGTAATCGAGATCAGACATTCTACAGTCAGAAAAATTGTAATTCAAACACCTAAAATTACAGTAATAAAACAGAAATATTTAAATCTAGTGTTTCTAAATTATATTCTCAAATATGTTTCACGAATAGAATATCGTCACGTTATTAAAAATATTCCCTTTAATTTTAATGTTTAATTTTCTAATAATTTTTTTAATGACGTGACGATATCCTATTCGTAAGACATAATTGAGGACATGATTTTAGGACACTAGATTTAAATCTTAAGATAGATACATAAGAAATTAACCTCTGATACCTCCGTTAAAGTCTCTAAATTTCTAAAGAAACTCATTATTTTAAATTTTTATACATTGCCCTTAAAATAATCATTCACAAAAATGCATAGTTTTAGGTGATATTAGTAGACTAATAATAGATAAATAAATAGACTCCTTTAAAAAAGAAACAAAATAGATAGAGAGTCTAATAGATAGATGAATGAATATGTAGAATGGATGCATTATCTCAAGATTCACAACTACCCATGAAAGTTAATTAAGCTTAACAAATCAAAAAGATACTTTATGTATTAATTTATTAATTAATTAACTAATTAAATTAAAATTATGTGGGGACAATGACTAGAGTGTCAGCCAACCAGAGCCATATAGCACCAAATAAAAT
This sequence comes from Cyamopsis tetragonoloba, assembly GCA_037177725.1. NCBI lineage: Eukaryota > Viridiplantae > Streptophyta > Magnoliopsida > Fabales > Fabaceae > Cyamopsis > Cyamopsis tetragonoloba. The sequence goes on from CM074122.1 coordinate 22,158,497, forward strand.
ATTTGCACAAGGGCCCCCAAAAAGAATAGAACACACAAACCGAATTATAAAATAATAGTAAATAAATTTTATGACGCATTTTAATTTTGAATATCTTGGATTTGATTAAAAAATGAAAGTGTTTTGTTCTGTTCTATAAAGACATCAAAAACCAAGAACATAAAACAAATTAAAAGAAGAAAAAGTAGCGCATTAACACATTATTTATATACATATAACGAATAAATTTAATTATTTTATTTTCAATTTCTAAATATACTATATCCTAATAATCTAGCTAGCTATATAGCTATATATAAATGAATATTTTTATCTAAAGGTTAGGTTACTAGGTGCATCATGGAGATATACTTGATTGCAGCCTGATCAATATATACACACAATTCAACTTGTAGAGTATTATTTTGTCCTTTCAAATGAAGAAAGATCACAAAAATTGCAACACAATATATACTACTTTTTTTCTTTTTTCTTTTTTTATTTTTAATTATTGGTTGTAAGCAAGACAACTTTCTACTAGTAATGGAAAGAAGATGCATGATAGGATGCGTTTTATACAAGACATTTTCGATTGACACAAAGAATATTTCCCTTACCAAGGAAAAAGAAACAATTAAGGAATATGCAATATGTTAAAGAAAACACAAAAAGGGGGAATTTTTTTTAGCCAAAGAAATAATTCCATTGCAATTGAGTATCATCAAAAGTGCTCTCACAAACCATTAATCTCGCGTAAATAAATTAATATAAGATTGTTTTAATTTAATTAATGATTTCATGTTCGAATTCTTTAAGTATGTAGTTACGTTAAATATGACATAAAATGTTTATATTGGTTTACTTTTAAACTCTTCAGACTATGTCGAGTAGCCTTTGATCAACTATCAGGATTTTCCTCTAGCTTATGTTCGATTGAAATAATTGAAAAACGCTTAAAATTTTGAAACTCCAAAGAATTTTAGAAATGTTTTTTATTTGTGTAGAACTAAAAACTAAAAAAAAATATTTAATTAAACAATTTCTCTATCTAACACAAGTACATTTCATATTAAAATCACTATAAATAAATTTTCATTTACTAATATTTTTTTTCATAGCTTCCATTAAATTAGCTAAACATTGTCTAATGAGTTTATATATTAGTATAACCATTAAAGACATTTGTTAACAGTCAATAAATTAATAGTACATATCAATTACTTATACTAACATATATATTTAACATATATATTTAACTGTTAATATTAACATTCTATGTCTATATACACTAATAGATTAATTATATTAGACAAAATCTATACTAACGATAACTAGTCTAACGAAAGCAAAAAAAAATAAAAAAATGATAATTTTTTGGTCGTGAATATTTTAAATTTTTTGCAAAATGAATTCTCCTCTTAAAACTCTTCCTACATAAACATAAGCTAGTCTATCCTAACCAAATTACAAGTATGTGCTCTTTTCAATAAGCCTCTTCAAGCTCTAATTAACAAAAGACAGATGATTACAATAAATTAAATGAACTTTAAAATGCTACTAATAGAAAAGTAATTTGTGATGACTTGTCTTGAAATAAGATTAAAAAAGAGTTTGAAAATATACCATCCAAAACATTATGCACATTTTTTTCAAAAGATCCACATATACCTAATTTTTAAAGGGTAAATTATAATATAATGACTTATCCTAGACTTTATAAGTATTATACTGTCATCGGCATGTTTTTAAACATGACATTGACTCCTTTTTTTTTTTTTTTGATAAACCATACTGATTTTATTCATAGGGGTTCAAATTGAATCCAACAAAATAGATACAATACTACATAGCATAAAAACATCCAGAGGGACATGACAACCAACTAGCAAAGTTTAAATCAGAATTTACAACGTGAACTCTAAGCCAATCCCAACTTCTAATCTTAACTAATTCCCCCACATTCTGAGCCACAAAAACCTCCCCTTTAAAAACTAATGCATTCCTAGCAATCCAAATCGACCAAAAGCATGCACAGGCCACGGTCAATAACGCTCTTTTCTGTGCTTTACCAGGAGCATTACTTCTAATTGAACCAATCAAGTCAAATATTGTTGAGCATTTCAAAGCATGTATGTCTAACCAATGGATAACCAATTCCCAGACTAATTTTGCACCACAGCAATGAAGAAAGAGATGATCTGCAGTTTCAGGTGCTAATAAACAAATTGAACACAACGTATCAGAGGAGGGTATAATGTTCCTTATTGCCAAATTCAGCCTAGTTGGTAAACGATCCAAAGACGCACGCCACATCAGTGCCTGAACTCACGTAGGGGCTTTGCATTTCCAGACAAAAGATATACCGTTAACCAATTGATCGTTCTGCACCTCTCGAACCTGACTATCTAACAAATCATAACCGAGCTTAGAAGTATAACTAGAAAAATTCTTGTACACCCAAAGAATACGATCTTGATGCTCCCTTTGAAGAGAAATAGGTCGCAAAATATCTAACAACAATTGTTCTTCCTCCTCTTGCCATGCATATAGTCTTCTATTCCAGGATAAATGCCAAATCCATGAATTATTAACCCATTGTCCCATACAAGATACGGTACCTGTTTGATTTGATGAAATAGAGAAAAGTCGAGGAAAAAGGTCCTTAAAAGAATACATACCAAGCCATATATCTTCCCAGAACAAAATAGAATTACCTAACCCGACCTTCCACCTGAGATTATCACTAAACCAACCTGCATGAGGGAACACAGTACCACCTACTGAAATCATATCCGACCACCATAAGGAAGGACAGTTTCTGCCCGTTCGAGGGGATGTATTTAAGAAGCGTCCGTTATTGTCACCATACCTAGCATGCAGCACAGATACCCATAACTCATTACCGTCAGATGTCAAGAGCCGCCATTTCCACTTTGCTAATAAACTTTGGTTGACATGCATAATATTACGGACTCCAAGACCTCCTTTCTCTTTTGATAAACACACCAACTCCCACCGAATCCAAGGAATTTTATATGAATCAGAAGCTCCACCCCAAAGAAAGGATCTTTGAAGCCGAGAAATTTCATCAACAACTGATTTTGGCATCTTCAAGAAAGACATTAAGTAGACAGGCATAGAATTCAAGACAGCATTAATTAGAATAGTACGACCACCAAACGAGACATATTTATGCTTCCATGAGGTTAAACGTTTTGTCAGCCTATCAATTAAAGGGCCCCAAGTTTTATGACGCTGAGGATTGGCACCAATTGGAAGACCCAAGTAAACGAAAGGTAGGGAACCTCTTTTACAAGACATAAAGGTAGCAGCTCCATTCATAAAAGAGTCATTTACGTTAACGCCATAAAGATTACTCTTTGAAAAGTTTACCTTTAGTCCAGAGCATAACTCAAAGCTTCGTAGTAACGCTTTCCAAGCCCACAAATTCTTCTCAGTTGCTTCTCCCACTAAAATCGTATCATCTGCGTATTGCAATAAATGTATCTTTGGCCGATCATCTCCAAAAGAAAATTCATCAATAAGATCCTTATCAACTGCCTCCCTAGCAAGACCCGCCAACCCTTCCGCCACCATTAAGAAAATAAATGGAGCTAAAGGGTCGCCTTGTTTTAGCCCTCGGTGAATCTTTACCTCTTCAGTTGGAGAACCGTTTACCAAAGCAGACATATCTCCGGAACACATACACGCCTTCATCCAGCCAATCCAAGTCTCATCCAGGCCAAGACGACGCATCATATAAATTGCAAAAGCCCAATCGACAGAATCATAGGCTTTTGCAAAATCCACCTTCAAAATTAGACAACTTTTTCTTGATTTCTTGGCCGAGTCCACCACTTCATTGATTACCACAGCCCCATCTGCAAGAAAACGTCCAAGCACAAATGCAGATTGTGTTCTTGAAATCACAGAATCCAAAACTCCTCTCAACCTGCCCATAAGGACCTTGGCAACCAATTTGTAAATACTAGTCAAAAGAGAGATCGGCCGATATTGACCCAAATTTTGAGGGGAATCCACCTTAGCGATTAAAACTAGGAAGAAAGAAGTAACCGCCTTAGGCAAAGTAGACCAAGAGTGAAAATCAACAAATACCTCTTTGACGTCGCCTTTGATAATATCCCAACACTTCTTATAAGAAGAAATTGAATCCATCAGGGCCTGGGCTCTTGTTTCCATCACATTCTAAAATAATCTCCTCAATTTCATTCATTTGGAATGGTTTAGATAGTAGCTCCCTTTGTTGATCAGATATAGACTGAAATCGCACTCCTTCCAGTCGTGGCCTTCTCTAATCGTGATTTGCATAAAATGCTATAAAATGTGTAACTACTTCTTGTTTTATGCCTACCACATCAGATTTCCAAACGTCAATCCCTTGTAAAGTCGCTATGTAATTTCGCCTCCAACGAACCTGCATACAAGAATGAAAAAATTTTGCGTTAGTATCCCCCTCCTTCAGCCACTTGACCCTGGATTTTTGGGCCAAAAGGCTCTCTCTCTGGGTCATACGTTGAATTAACGCAACTCCTTTCTCCTTCCTTGCCAATCTCTCCATTACATCTAACTCCCCCAACTCCATTCGTATATCAAAGTCTTCCAACTCAGCTTGTAATTTTGTAATCTCCTTATCAATATGCCCAAACACCTCCTTATTCCATGACTTTAGATGGACCTTTAGACTCTTCAATTTTTCTTTGAAAACAAAAGGCCCCAATCCTTGTGTTTTGTCCTCTTCCCAAACCGATTTAACGACCTCCAAAAAGCCATGATGATCAGCCCAACAGTTTAGGAAGCGGAATGGCTTCGATCCCCAATTATGGTCATCCTCTTCTAGAATAATTGGGCAATGATCTGAAATATCTCTCTCTAGGACCAATTGAACACTGGCTGGCCAACGGCCTAACCATTCAGCAGAAACGAGGCATCTATCCAATCTAGAAGCACATGTCCCATCTGGTCAGAACCAGGTAAATTGTTTACCTGAAGCAGGGAAGTCAATCAGATTTGCTCCAGCAATAAATGAATTAAAATCTGTCATTGAGACATCCTCTTGCTCTTCACGAATTCCTTTTCTTTCAGATGACTTACGGATAACGTTAAAATCTCCACAGAAGCACCAAACATCTCCCCCATAATATTGTTTCTCTCGAATTAAAGACTGCCACAAAGACTCTCTATCCCTTACAGCATTTGGCCCATAGATATTGACAATACTAACTTGAACATGATCCACCTGATTTTTTAAAGTTACTCCAAGAAAGGAATTACCTTTAAATTTCTGTAGTAGTGAAAATTTTTCACCGTTCCAAACCGTAAGCAAACCCCCACTTCTACCAATTGACGGAACGAATGAAAAGGAAGCTTTACCCAAGCCACCCCAAATTGCCAAACAAAGAGACTCGTCAATAACCTCCAATTTTGTTTCTTGCACACATAGAAAAGTTTGTTTATGAACCTCCCTTTATGCTAACAAATTGTTAGTAACTTAACTAATTCGTGACTTGCATGTGACTCATAATTATTAAAATTAAAGACAATTTTACTCTTAATTATTGAGAGAAAAAAAAACTCATGTACCCTTCTCCTTGTTCATTGACACATCTCTTCTATGCCCTAATCACCATTGTTGCTCTTGAAACTAAATCTCGAACGCTCTAAAGCTGTGAAGTTGATTACAATAATAATCTTGTCCTAATTCCTCCCTTCTTCTCATTCCTTTCATTTTCACCTTCTCACCTTCACCTTCCTCTTGCACCTTCCTATGCTCTTCACCATCTTCTGTTCTTCCTCTGTCCCAAATTAAAAACCCTAGGCAGAAAGGTTAAAGAAAAACAAATAAAGGAAGACGTCACATGTTTGGGCTGAAAAGGTCAAAAGAAGGCCGCGAGGTTGCATAAGGTCCAAGGACAGAGACTTGTATTCTCTTTTACTAAAGTTACAAATATTTACTTCTATTAGATTATCTCGATTTTTGTGTATCAATCATTTCAAACATTAATTGTTATCTTAATTTTATGTGTTTTTCACTTCTCATTCTACTAAAATCTAAATCAAATGAACCCTTAATTATTCTAAAATCAATTCTACCAAAATCAATTCTGTTTGTATTTTAAACAAACGAATCCTTAATTATCTTTTGTTTTCTGTTGCTTTCATATACCGCATTTGGATAAATTTAATTTGTTATCAGGTTATCACCAATTTATTTATACATAAATTATGGTTTGTTTCATTTGTTTTTTAATAGCAGGCAACATGCTTTTAGAGGGAGAAAATGCATGCATATCTTTTGAAGTTTAGACCCTTTCAAGATTCATTTCATCAAAGAGATTCCTTTAAGACAAATTCTTAGTTATTTTTCCACCTTATTAGGACTTGTTTGGCCGCGTTTTTTTTTCCTAATATTGTTCAAATTTTAATTTTTGAAATTTAATTTATATAAAAAAATTTGGAAATGACTAGTTAAAAAAAAAATTAAGGCTTATTTAGTTAGCATTTTTTTATATATATTTTTATGAGTAGTTGCAATATAAGAATATTATCTAGATCTCATTTTTTTAATCATGTTTATATAACAAACTTTAAAGTCAATCAAAACAATTTTATTTTGTTTTTCATATTTTGTAAAACCTTTCCATCTTAAACCAAACACAAACACACCCTTTTTAATCTCTCTCATTCCATTATTTAAACTAAACATGCACATAAAATAAAAATAAATAAATAAACATGCCCTTATTTTTCTAATCATTTCTAATTTTTACAAATTTTTAAAAATAGAAAACAAAATAAAAGTATAAAATAAAAAAAAATAGAAAGCAAAACTAATCGATATTCTTCATGACCTTGAAGTGGTCCTTCAATTTGATTGTTACTGATCTTATAGAAGATCATGATGGTTGACCCTTCCTTAGCTAAACAAACACATTACTTCAACTAAAACTACTTTCAAGTTGACCTTGGAATAATAATAATTCCTTTTTTGGTTTTTGGAAATTGGAATAATAATTTCTTACTATTAATTAGATAATTTTCATTTTCGGTTGAACTGTTCACAACATATATCATCCAAATGCTGTGGACTTAATATTGCTATTTGATTGAAAGGGCATCATCAGTGTCATGCTGGCCAAGTATATGCATTATTTTTTTCTCTATCTTTTACTTTTATTATATATGGTAAGATTTTATCATCAAATTCTTTTTTGATGTGTTGATTTTCATACAGCTGATGACAAATAAGGAGACCATTATAGGATTCCTCCGGTAGAAATCTAGTATCCTTAATTATAATTTTAAAAAATTATTAGTATCCTTTAACATAAAAATTAGTCCAAGTCAAGGTGTATATATATTTTATAGACAAAATTTCGATAAAGGCATTATGGACATTTATTCATCAACAGAGGAATCAACACTAAAGATCTCATTTTAAGGGAATCGTGTCTAGGCTTCATCCCACCAATATCAACCCCGAGGTTCACCGGGATAAATGTATTTTGTTATAAGAAGCGACGTTTACTTATCATGTGACAGATCACAGCACTACACACTGTACAACAAGGACAAGCAAACCTGACACAATTGTCCCCCACGCCTTCGTAATAGTATACAGATCGCTTTTTTTGAATTTGGGTCAGGGTATAAATTAGTTGGCCAACAACCGAAATCTCAATTACCTAGTACTACTATGTGTGTGTCTGGTTTTCAGCTTGGTTGAGCAAAAGTACTTTTAAATGCACGTAACAATGTGCCAAATTATTTGGTTTTCAGTTTGTTGAGTCAATTGAGTTTGTAGTTAAACTGGCTTTGAAAGCTGGTTTGATGGAAGAAAGCTTTGAGTCTCTTTTTGGTTGAGCAAAAGTTGGTTGCACAATATTACAATTATTAAAAGTACTTTTACCTATATATCTAAACAATATTCAGTCTCTGTGAAACATACTTTTAGTTAAAAGTATCCAAATATAAATTTCGTTAAACTAAACTTACTTTTAACTTAACTTACTTTCATAAAACTTAAGTTGAGACAAAATAAATTTGACCAATCGAAAACCAAACACACACTATATAATAAGACAATGAAATAAACCACTCCAAGTAAGTTCATTAAACAACCCTAAAAGACCTCCACTGTACTATCCCATTGGCTAAATTGAGCGTTTAATTGTCTTTGTAGATGCCTCTCTCTCTACTATGGCCAGAAGTCGGAGCTTGGTGCATCACTACCTCATCAGTTTTACTTTTACGGTTGTATCATTGTCTGCATCTTAGGATACACCAATATATATACGAGTTTTGCTACAACGAGCAACCGCTTTTTTTTTGCTTTTTTTTTTTGTTTGGTATTCAAAATTGTGGGGATATTGTTTTTGCAATTCTGAAGGATGGAGCATTATGGTTACTCTCCCTCCCAACAAGTGCGCTTCATGTGATTCGAGCTTGAGTCATTATTCTTACGGGAAACCAATCTGTTTATCACTTGTCCAACAACTAGTTGGTGCAACCATTTATTTTTTAGAATGAGTATGTTAGTACCTTACACCTTTTGGATATATGATGTATCTTTAAAATTTCAAGTTATAACTAACTATCATTCTCCTCCTAAAATACAAAGGAGTTTTCTAATATCAGGTTTAGAAACTATAGATAAAAAAAAGTACAACATTTATTATAAGTCAAAATTAATTTCATTAAATTTTTATTTATTCTAACAACAATTTTCTAGTTTTAGTTTTTTAACCTATGGAATATTATGCAGGTTAAAAAAGTTCAAATACAAATGATATACGTTAACAAACTATATATATATATGGGTAGTTTTAAGGTAGTGCAAATTTTTTTTTGAGATTATATAGTCACTCTACAAAAAATTAAAAAATAAATTCTTTTTTTAAAAGAGTACATTTTTTAAAAAATTTCTATAGTTTCTAAAAATATTCTACATTTTCTTTTTTTGATAAAATTATCACATAATTTCTAATTTTTTTTCTCCATTTTAAAATCACCCATCGTATATATATCAAATTTTCGTTTAGTCAAAACAATCTCTTTCGATGGTCATGTTCATTCTCATGTATTTTTCCCTTCCAGAACAATAATTACGACATGTATAAAAAAAAAAAAAAAAAGCCATCTAGAGATAGTCAAAGAAACTAATTATATAACACCCTTTTAATGACAAAAAAGTTCAATAAAGATAACTTTGTTACAAAGCGAAAATTGGGTTAACAAAGAGAAATTTTTGGAGTTTGGACTTAACTGAGTTTGTGTACTATTATTAACCTATGTTTTAACATGTAATAATGAATGAAAATGATAGTATTTTGTTTTGTGTTATTTAAACACTATTTAATTAAAACGATCATGAGTATTGCTAAATAAACAAACCACAATATGACAACTTAACTCGATCTTAAAAAAAATAATATGATAAATATATACGTTGAAAAAAAACAAATTAAAGGAGCCAATTAACCATCATGATTGCCATGACCAAATTATAACTCAACCATCATCAGAAAATTCAAACTGTCCAAAAATGTATGTGAATACATTATTTAATTATAATAATTCATATCCTAGTTTTGTTAATATATATATATATTTTCTGCATCCGAATATATAAGGCAGTGTCTCCATCATTTTTCCACCTCAGTTACCCATGATGTCTCATGATCATTCTACTTCGTCAAATGAATCTTCACTCCATTCCATTGCAAAAGGAGCATTTTTGTTTTTATTTGTATTCATTTCACAAAAATATATTTTTAGCCTCTTCACCTCACTCAAAATTTTATTTTCATTTCTTTACATTTTTTAACTCATTTTGATCTTATGCTTTTTTTTTTCAATTTAACTGATTTTTTTTTGTCAGTTCTTTTAATTAATTTTTAAAAAATGATCAAATGACATATTATTGTGTCAAAGAATAAATTCCCTCTTTTTTTTTATTTTTGTTAATAAAAAAATTCAGCAGTTAAAGATCGAATTTTGTACTCAAATAGGCATGTCTTTATATGCTCATTAGCTGAGCTAAATGACTGAGACATATCATCTTTTTCTATTAATTATTTAATATAATTAAGAAAACTAAATTAAAAAATAGAAATTATAAAATAAAAAATATTAGTAAAAGTTTAAATAGAATTAAATAATTAAGAAGTGCATTTTTACTTATTGGTTCATTTCTCCTTCAATCCTTATAAGTCATACCCCAGTGAGGGGGAGAGTTGAGAGGGGCATTGTAGTAATTTAATGAAAAGGTGAGGGGCAAAATAGGAAAATGAAAAGTGACGTCAGCGAGAAAGAAAGGCCCACTAGAGCACTTACTATGGCCAGGCCACTACACCACTCACTCACTGCGTTCCTGTTCAGATCAGACACCTTCCTCTCTCTCTTCTCTCTCTCTCTCTCTTCTCTCTCTCTCTCTCTCTTTTCTCTCTTTCTTCTCTCTCTCTCTTCTCTCTCTCTCTCTCTCTCTCGCTTCCGCTACCCGACAAACCCCATTCTCTTTCCCCAAAGCCATTCCCTCCCTTTTTCATTTTTACAGTATTTTTTATCTTAATTTTTTACAGTATTTTTTTTTATCTTAGGGGCGTTTTTTGGTATAATTATCTTAGGCGCGTTTGTTTATTATTATTATTATTATTAATATTAAATATTAGTAATTCTCAGAAATAATATTTTCAGAAATATTTTTTTATAGGCTAAACACACACTTTCACATTGTACTTCTCCAAAATCTATTTCACCAGAAATTAGACCCCTCTCCTTGAGCTTCAATAACTCTTCATTCTTGTGTCATTTGAACTACAAACTTTCGGTTATTTTTAAAAATATTATATTCAACAATATTATTTTTAAATAAATTTTAAAAATTATTTAGTTAAACGTTCACATTTTTTTTTTGTAATAGTCAAACGATCACATTGATAAAAATATTTGTTAAAATTAAAAAAATCTAAAAAGTTACAAAATAAAATAAGAAATAAGATAAAATAGGAAATAATGATCTATATCATAATAAAAAGGTAATTTATCCACTTTTTATTGTATGAATATAAATTATAAAAATCACATTAAAACAACATTCTTAAATATAAATAATATCTAAATATATTTTTTTAAAACTTAAAACAAACACAAAAGCATTACATTTTTATATTCATATTTCTAAATATGATATTGTTTACCTTTAAACATACATCCCCATAAATTAAATAAATAATACCAATTTTGGCATTTTCAAGTTTATTTATTTTAGCCATAAAATTTCAGTTTAGCCAATAAAATAGTTTTGTTATTCAATTACATTCATTATATTATTAAGTTAAGAATTCATTATTAAATTGAATTTGTTCATAAAAAATAAAGACTAAATTGAATTCAGTTATTTTTTAAATAAAAAATTAAGGTTAACACAATTCGTGTGAGATTATGTTAGATGAGAATTCGATCTCTAACTCTTACAAATATAAAAAATCTTTAATAAAAAGAATCACTTCCAACTAAGCTGAATAATATTCAAAAGAATTAATTACCGTTTTTATATTGATGAATATCTTGAAAAATCCAAAATATTAAACGTTTGATATCAAATACAATAACTTATTTAAATCATTCTTTGAAATTATAAGAATTAATATAAAAATTATTACTAATGAATTGACTTTAAGAAAGTAACTGAACAACAAAATTTAAAGACTAAAATGAAACTTAGTCCAAAACTAAATCAATAAATTTGACTGTTTCTTAACCGAAGTAGTACTCTTTTTTTTTTTTTTGTAGCCTCGGCGCTTTGTTATACTTTGTGAATTGTTTTATCTAAATCTAAATTATAAAAGTGGAATGGAAATTACGACGATTAATGACCCGTTAGTTTAAATTGTAGCAGCATAAGCACTAAAAAAAATACATAAATTAAAATAAAAATTAATAGTTAAAATTATTAATATATAAAAATTGAGACGATTTAATATAAATAAATATTTTAAAAGTGATTTTGATTAAAATAATTTTTTTTCAAAAAAATATTATTAAGTAAAATCTTGAATTATTTTCTTATATTCTATGAGTCGATTATTTTAGTTTGTACTTATAATATTTTAAAAAATTATGGACTATTTTAAAATTTCAAAAATCTCAAATACTAAAATAATAGATTTGTACAATTCTAAAACTAACTTAAAAATTTACTGTATTTGATAACGTTTATTCACGTAAAGTTATAAATTTTAGGGCATGGAAATGATAGCAACAAAAGCCTCATAATAAAAAAAGTACTCCTTCCATTCCTTTTTATTATTATTTGTCCACTTGAGAATGGAAATTTTGTTTATATTTATACATTAATTTAATATTTTAAGACATCATTAGTTATTATAATTTCAATTTTACCCGAATACCAAATGTAAGTGTTATTAAATGATCCACACTGTACCAATAGAATAAATGCCTGGAAAATTAATAAAAGTGTATTTTAGGAAGATTAAGTTTTAAACAAGGGTAATAATAATTAATTTTTTTAATATATGTGTTTTTTTTTATACAATAATTTTTTTAATATATGTATTCTATACTAAAGTGGACGGATAAAAAAAAACATAAAAAATACATTTAAAATAGATTGTGTTATTTCACCAAAAAAGATAAATAATTGAGGATCAAAGATAAAAACTTTGAAATATAAATTTGAATAAGGTTATTGTCACTCTAAAATATTTATTATCAAATTTTAATTATTTAAATAATAATTATATATAAATAATAAATATTTTGGTTTTATTGGTTAGAAAATATTTTTTAAATTTTAAAAATATTTGAAAAAGATTGATAATAAATATTTTAGAGTAGCAATAACATTATTCATAAAATTTTCTCATACTTCACTTGATCAATACTTAAGTTAGCACGATGGTTTACATAACATGAAAGAAAATAAAATAAGAAGGAAAGAAAATAAGAGAAAAAAATAATCAAAAAATAAAGAGAAAAAAATTGTTTGAAATGATAAAAAAAAGTGAGAAAAAAGAAAATAATTTGATTGTAAAATATATTTTGGGGAAAAAAACAGTAGTTTTCTTGCAAAACAGTAGTTACTTTTAAAAATAAAAATTATTTCAAATTATTGATCAATTTACTTATTTTGATAAGAACTGTATGTCACTTTTATAATACTTGCGTTGCATTTATAATCATTTTTCTCCATTGTGACTCTTCTATCTAATAAATATTCAGTTTTTTTTTAAGTCAAATATTAATTTAGTCTATTTATCATTTATTTAATATATTCTAAAAAAATAAATTACTCTTCTTTTTATTTGTGTTTTTCTTAAAGTGATTATTATCTCTGATTCTTTTTATAACATTTTTCCTAAATGTTTGCATTATTAATGAAATTTTTATAAAAAATGTCCTTATCCCATAATTACTTAGTATTTTTTAGTAAAAAAAAAAAATAAGATGTGTAAAAAAAAGTTAAGTGGAGAACAATTAATGAGGTAGATAAAAAAAAATGATATTAACGAGTGTAATAATTTAGAGAATAATTTAAAAAATTAATATACATTTTAGACATACTTAATTATTCTAACAAACTTAACTACTTTTTTAATCTATGTAATGTAAATGTAAATTAGCTAAGAGGTCCTATAAAAAGGACTAGATGTAGTATTATTTTGGAATGAACAAAATATGTATTACTTATATTTTAAGGGAATGAATATTGTCATTTTAAATTTGATATTATCACTCCTTTTTATAATTTTTTATTTTGATACAAGAATTAAAATAATGAGAGACATGTTATGAATTAAAGTAACAGTATCAGTTTTAGAGTCTCAATATTCATTTACATATGTTAAATGTATTGTATCCCATATTATTTAAAAATAGACCAATATTAAATGTATTATTGTATCCCATATTCCTTAAGGATATATATATATATATATATATATATATATATATATATATATATATATATATTTATATTTATATTTGTGTATCCAATACATTTCCTAACTGACATAGTTTCTCTAATTCTATTTATAAGGCATATTTTAAAAAAATTAATTATTTTCATAAAGTACTTACTAATTTCAATAATACATTTAATTTCTTTTTCCTCATGTTATTTTCTCAAAAGGTAAGAATTATAAATGTTTTTCACGTGTTATTAAGAGAATCATTGAATTCTATTATTAAGTGTAATGTTTTTTTTTTCTTTTTATTGATTATTTTTCTATTATATATATTATATTAAGATCGAAGTAACTTTAACTTTGCTTTTATTGATATAGATTATTATTTAGTGGAGTGTTCCAATCACGTAATCTAGTTGGTGAACAAATAAAAATATAATACAGAGTTCAATCTCTAATTATATCACTTTGCTATTAAAAAAAATTGAGCATTGGAGTATTTTTTATCCAATACTCAAATTGTATATGTGGTTTATAACTTAGTGCCTGTTTGGATAGAAGTGGATTCACGTTAACGTGGATCCACTTCAGCGTTACTTTTGTTGCGTTCATTGGATCCGCTTCGGCTTATGTGCCAAATATATCTCAACTATTAATTTATTAATCTTAACATGATTTGACGTAATCCGACGCCAATCCAAACACACACTTGATAGAATTCTCATAAGGGATGAATGATATAATAATGAGTTTTAATTATTTTTTAAGATAAAAATGAAAAAATATTTTTAAAATTTGATTAAACATTCTATTGAATATTTTTTGGTATAATCACGAATTTTCGTATTCTTAAAGTGAAATTAATCTCGTTTGAGCTGTATCCGAAAATTTGGTATAGATGAATTTCGAATATAGATTCTTTCATTATAGATCATTCCTCACGGGATCTTATACCATTAAATCAATCTTTGAGGTTAAAATGTTAACTTTCTATTAAATAGTACTTATAAATATGAATAAGAATAAGTTATAATTTCAGGTATTTTAAAATATTTTAAATACCAAAAGCTCCAATAGATTTCCTAAAACACCCTGTGTTCTCTCTCTCCCTATCAACTTCCACCCATTTATTTTCTCACAAGGGCTGCGAGAAAGAGAGAGAAACAACACACAACACAATACAAAAATAAAGCAGAAGAACAAGAGAGAGAGAGAATATCACAGTTCCACAGAGCCTGAAAGGATCTCACCTGAACATAAAACTCCATCCTACCTCACCACTCACCTACCAAACACCAATCTCTCTTTTTCTTTCTTCCACCATTTTCTAACCTCAAATGGACAACATGATAGCTCTCTACAAGCTTGAATCTCGTGGGATAGTGTAGTTCCCCCTTCAAAGTTCTCAACTTTGTTACTCTCTCGCTCTTCCCTTGCGCCCCCTTTCTCTCTCTCTCTCTCTCTCTCTCTTCATCTCTTCCTTTTTACGAATTCCTCTGCCGGAGGATGGCCTTCCGGTTCCGGAATCTTACAGTAGTGAACTTGGATCCAGAGAGAAAGCGAAGTGGGGGTTTGAGGACTAAACAGGCAGGGAGAGGATCCTGCCGTGGTAGTTAGTTCCGACAAGCGAAACTCGCCGGAAAAAACAATGCTCTGTCTCCGGTTTTGACTCTTCAAACGTTGTTCTTTCTCTTTCGTGAATGCTAGTGTGATTCCATCTATTTGGGAAAAACAAAGAAAACTTTCTCGCGGTTCTGAAACCCCTTTTCTGAGACGAAAAATGGGGTTTTTGTTGAAGGAAGCTTTGAAGACTCTCTGCTCTCGGAATCAGTGGTCTTATGCCGTGTTCTGGAAGATCGGTTGTAATAATTCCAAGTAAGTTTCTGTGTTGAAATTTTAAAATGCTTTTGCTTTCTGCTTTCTGGTTGAGGATTTAGTGCGTGTTTGGTTCAGTTTTTTTAAAGGAAAACAGCTTATTTTAGCTTCCTCGAAGAGCTTTTTGGATAATAAGCACTATTTCTTCGGATTTATTCTTGCCCAAACATGCTGTTAGATTTTGATGCTTGTACCTTTTTGGAAACCAAACGGGGGATCTCATGTGAAGCATGTATTAAGATTCTATTTCTGGAGTTGGTTCGTTTTCAAGATAAAGTTCACATGTTAGTTCCCGTTTTGGAACTATTTTTTTTATGTGTGCCTTTGTTGCTTCTGTTTTGTTTTGAAGAATCTCTGTTTTATTTTCTTAAATTAGTTTGTTTTTTTTATTTAAAAGGAAGTTTATTTGCACTGGTTTGCAGGGGCACTGGTTTTCTAGTTTTCCTTGTTTGATTCTGTCTGGTTTCATCTTTTTATTCTATTTTAAAAGAAATAGACCCTTTCTTCCTCAGCTATTGGAAGATTAACATGCCAATCTATCTATACCTTGCTAATCAATTTTAATTCTTTGATTATTCATTTTAAAAATTTGTTCAATCTGTGATCTGAATTGAACTATACACCTAATTGCAGTTAACATGTTGACTAGTTCCCTAAATGTAAATAGTAAAAGTCTCTGAAGCAATCAGTTGAAGGAAACAAGGGTTTGTTTAATAATAATCTTTAATTTCATGTTTGTAATTGCAAAATGGAATTTAGAATTCTGACAGTTTTTATTTATTTATTTTTTTACACACACATTTTAAAATGTGAAAATATGTAAAAGTCTGACTTTATTTTCCCCCTTAATTTCCATGTAGCCGTCCTCACCGTGGGATTAGGCTTTTGTTTTGTTTTTTTTGTTTTCCTTAATTTTTTTAAAACTTAAATGTATGAATCTGATGTTGCTTTTCTTCTTTTTAAACTTAATGCATGAATCAGATGTTGCTTTTCTTCTAAGTCAGGTAACTTGTTTGCTTTCACACTATGCATTCTAAGCAGACAAATGGACATTGAAATATTGTGTCTTTGACTTTATGACCTGATTGCTGTTTATAGAATATTTGTGTTGAAGTTAACTGAGTATGGTCAAATGACAGGCTGTTAATCTGGGAAGATTGCTACTTTGAACCCTCGGCATCACCTTTCCCTCCACGAATCGCTGCTAATCTGCCTTACCGAGATGGGGAAGGATGCTGGTTTTCTTCCGAGTCTCAGATAGCGATTCAGGAGGAGGACAGAGTCAGTTCATTGATTAACAAAATGATGATCAATAATTCAGTTAATGTCGCTGGTGAAGGGTCAGTGCATTATTTTTTAGGATTTTCCTTGTATATCGGAATCCTTATTTAAAATTCTCGTCATTCCCATCTTTCTCAAATTCTCCTTTCGCTGTTATCCAGGATAATTGGACGGGCAGCATTTACAGGAAACCATCAGTGGATACTTTTGAATAATTTCAATAGAGATGCATATTCACCCGAGGTATGGAATTGATTATCTGCTTCAAGTGTTAAATTAGGGTTTATTTCCGTGAAGAATGTTTGAACAGTTCCTAACAAGTGTCATGGCTTCTTTTTAAAGTTTAGTTGATATATAAAAATATGCAAAATCTTGTTGCTGCCCATGTTTAATTTTTTTTTATATTTTTTCCAATACGAATTTTCAATTTTGAGAGTCAGTCAAGGACTCAAGATGAGTATACATTTGTGTAGTAAAAATTGAATTGACATAGTAGAAAGCCTGTCATGGATGGACTTATGAAGTATGAACCACATTTTAATATCTCTTTATTGGTGTGTCCTTTTAGGTATATACTGAGGTGCATTACCAATTTTCAGCTGGAATGCAGGTTAGTGATTTTATAATGCTTCAAAATTTTCTATATATATATATATTTTTTTTTTTTTCTTAATGCTATATTGTATTTTGACTTGTTTGCAGACAGTAGTGGTTATTCCTGTGCTTCCTCATGGGGTTGTTCAACTTGGTTCTTTCTTGCCGGTAAGCCTTTTCAAATGTTTTGTAATTTTTAAAACACTTAATGACCATGTCTCCAATGATTTCATGATGGAGAACCTGTCACAGGATTTCTCATTATCTTTGGATAAAGAATGAATTCTCCAGGTTAACTTAAAACTCATACGACTTTCATGGATCACGTGATCTATTGCAATAATCTTGGGGTATCCATCCTTGAAAATTGAGAGAGTAGTCAATGGTGTATGAACTCGTTCACTTACACAGTCCATTGTTTTCATATAATTCACTCTCTTTATCTCAATGTTACTTGAGTGATATCGGCTTTCAGTGATTTCTTAAACATGTGAGGTATTGGTTCATGAATTGCAGTTTGAAGCCTGCTGTGATCTTGCAATCTTTTCGGCTGTTGAGCTGCATAATTCTCTGTGTTGTCTGTTATCCTATGGGGTGTCAGCTATTCTCTAGTTTCGACTTTCGAGCATTCTAGTTTAGTGAAGTCGTGAAGGCTTAATTCATATACATGCATCTAAATCTGATGGTTTTTATTTTTCTGTAATGTTCTTTAACTAACGCATCCATACATATTCCTGCAGATAATGGAAAATCTGGGATTTGTGAACGATGTAAAGAGTTTGATCTTGCAATTGGGATGTGTTCCTGGTGCCCTTCTATCTGAAGACTATTCAGCAAAAATTTCTAATGAAATGCTTGCTAGACCTGTAACTGTTTGTGCACCTGCCTCCGTTGATCCACCGGTCATTCCTTCAAACTGTGCTCCCTCGATCGCTAATACTTCCAACCAATCAAATAATGCATTTCATGCTTCAAGGCCTGTTTCTCAACCACCTCATCCATTAAGAGGAGAAATAAATAATTACCAGGGTTCTGTGTTGGCCCCTCAAACACATAACCTAAACCAGGTATTTGATAACCTTTGCCTACCAAAAGCTCATCCAGTGGTTAAAACGAGTGTCAACGGCCAACAAGAGAATACAGTTGTCAAGGCTGAAGCTGAAGTGGTACCTGCAAATCTGGATTCATGTATGCAACAACATTCTGTTTATAATGCAAGTTCTGCATTCAACGAAGTAGTGAGTTTCGGCCAATCAAGTCTGAGTGACTGCAACCTTAAAGATTTTGAGCATCAAATCTTATCAGGTGTTGGGAGACAGATTCATGTTAATCGCAGTGTGAATCCTTCAAGTACCCTTAATATGTCTCAACTGAAAACAAGTGGAGGTCAAATTCTTGAACGTGGTCAGTGTTCTGGAGACACTCCTCTACTTGGGGGAATCCCTATATGTAGTGGTAGTGGGATGAGTAATCTTTTGAGGAAAAATATGATTAATTGTTCTGTTTCAAACCCTCCCAAAATATCAACTTCTGATTTTTCCGGAACACACAAAGTTGGGTATGGAATTCAAAATGATAATTCATCGAAACCTGGGATTTATTCGCAGCCGAATTGCACTTGTCAATCAGTTACCAGTCACATGCGTCTGGATCAGGTGAACCTTCCTGTTGATTTAAAGCATGCTTTGGCTTCAACAGATCAAATGATAGATGACAATTTGCTCGAGGCACTTAAGATCCCATCTCTTCATCTTGATGAGCATGTGCTTATGAGCAATCAAATCCCTGGTTTTGTTCATGATGGCCTCAATAAAGATGTTACTAGTGAACAGATGATGAAAAAGAATGCCAAGCATGAAGATGCTTGTACTCAACTTCCATCTTGTGATGACCTCTTCGATGTTCTAGGTGTGGATTTCAAAAGGCAACTACTGAATGAAAACTGGAACCAGTTGATTGCCGACGAATCGGATGCTAATGCAGAAATTCTGGTTAAAAAGACAAGTATGAATTTGCAAGGAATAGGTCCTAACAATAGCTACTCAGTTGATGAAGCAATATCAGAAAGTGGCATCTTCTCTGGAACTGGCACTGATCACCTCTTAGATGCCGTGGTTTCAAAGGCTCAATCTGCTGCAAAACAGAATTCTGATGAAATGTCTTGCAGAACTACATTGTCGAGGATTAGTACCACGTCGTCTGTTCTCTCGCCTGCCTGCAAGCCGGTTGTGTCTGATCACACTGTTCCCGGAGGATTGTTTGATTTTCCTAAGACGGAGATTAAAGCAGTTGCTGCGGAAACAAGTTCTCTTAGATCAGGTTGTAGCAAGGATGATGCTGGAAACTGTTCTCAAACTACTTCAATATACAAGTCTCAACTTAGTTCATGGATTGAGAGTGGTAGCAACGCCAAACGTGAAAGTAGTGTTTCAACTGGATACTCTAAGCGGCCAGATGAAGTTTGCAAAACAAACCGTAAAAGACTTAAACCTGGAGAGAACCCCAGGCCTCGACCTAAAGATCGACAAATGATCCAAGATCGTGTGAAGGAGCTGCGGGAAATTGTGCCAAATGGAGCAAAAGTATATAACCTTTCTTGCTCTCTTGCATCTAAATCCTGAATTCCTTATTTAAATGTCATGTTGTGGAGCCTAATTTATTTTTTTTTGGTATGTTTTAACGATTTAACAGTGTAGCATAGATGCACTTCTAGAACGGACCATCAAGCATATGCTTTTCTTGCAAAGTGTAACAAAGCATGCTGATAAGCTGAAACAGACCGGAGAATCTAAGGTATATGAAGGAAAAAGTGGCTGGCATCTTTGATGAGCAGATGGAATTTTTAGAAGACTGATTAGCTGATGATAATGTTTTGCTTCTATGAAATATTAATAGGAAAAATACTGAATTTTATTTCTTTGGTAAATATGCAGATTGTTAGCAAAGAAGGCGGGTTGCTATTAAAAGATAACTTTGAGGGAGGGGCTACATGGGCATATGAGGTTGGCTCACAATCAATGGTTTGCCCTATCATAGTCGAAGATCTAAATCTGCCTCGTCAGATGCTGGTGGAGGTAGTGCCCGAAGCTTTATGAATATATAAAATTCTGTTGCCCTCGATACAGTTGTGTTACCTCCTAAACTTGTTCCTTGGTTATCCTTACAGATGCTTTGCGAGGAACGGGGTTTCTTTCTTGAAATAGCTGATTTAATAAGAGGATTAGGTCTAACCATCTTGAAGGGGGTCATGGAATCTCGCAATGACAAGATCTGGGCGCGTTTTGCAGTTGAGGTAATACTCTAGAATCTGATCCAGTGATCATAACTTACAATAAAATGTGCATGTTATAAGCCAGAATATGGCCAGAATAGAGTATTTTTTTATCAGTTTTCTGTCATTATAGTACTTAATACATTGTGCTAGTTACTTACCTTCAAGTTATGCAGGCAAACAGGGATGTAACAAGGATGGAAATATTCATGTCGCTGGTTCGTTTGTTGGAGCAAACGGTTAAGGGAGGCGCCTCTTCATCCAACGCAATCGACAACAACAACAACATGATGGTGTATCATTCTTTCCCGCAAGCTACCCAGATACCGGCAACTGGTAGGCCTGGTAGTTTGCATTGAACCACCTGCTATACTATTTGGTCTGGATGCTGTTGAGAGCAAGTCCGGCACACGCTTGTCATGATACAAATCCAGTCCCAAGACACTTTCAGGTGATCTTAACTTCGTCTAACTGCTGTTTTTCCGACCTTGGTTCGGAGGGGAATGATTTTAGTTAGTGAAGACTGAAAGAGCATCACAAGATTAATATGAATTAGGGAACCTTTTAGATAACTTGCATCCATTTTTTCTTTTTTTTTTCCTGTGTGGGGTTATTATTCCTTTGATGGGTGCGTGTTGTTGTGATTCTGATGTATAGATATTCTAGGGTTTGGAAAGTGGGAGGAGCATGCATTTACCATTAAGCTAGCTATATGCATTTTTCTTCCTTTGACCTTTTTCTCCATGTTTTTCTTGGAGTGGTTGTTGTGTTATAATAACAATTTTATTAATATCAGCTTTGTGTGTGGTTTGTATATGTGGGAGAATCTAAACTATAACAATAGTGTGCCTTCATAATGTACCTTGTTTGTTGTTATTTTGCTATATTGATCTCTCTTTTTAGAGTTTTAGTTTATCTACCTTGTCTTTGGTAAATAGTCTGTGACTGTGTTAAATAGTTTGTTATTACGTTTGGAAGAGCTTATGCCTATTTATGAAAATAGTTTATAAGTAATTTATCTGAATTATTTACTATTTTAGTTCCTCACTTTATAGTTATAGAGCATAATCACTTTCAATAATGATCTTCTTATGCCCCAAAGACCAAGCTAATTCAAGACCACAAATTCGGCAAGTCGTTAACCTTTAGATTACCACTCAATCGTTGACCATTGTTAGCGAATGCATCTGCGGCACTATTTGTCTCACGAAACACGAGTAACCTTGAACTTGGAAAGTCTAGTTAACTCAACTAGACGGGATAACAGTCATGCATTTGACGAATCTAACTCTATTGTAACACGCAAGAAACAACGAGATCGGTAACTTAAGCACCCAATTGATCTCGAATAACAACACCAGAAGCCGAAGAAGAAGCATACGGTATGATGGAAGAGTAAAGAAAACAGACTGAGATTATGTAACCCTCCCATCCATAGAAAGTAATCTGAGTAGTGCATTCCATAATGAAAGAATGGGATCTCTTGGAGACTCTATCATGATGTAAAGTCACCCCAAATACATACCAAGGAATATAGAAGAAGAAGAATATGAAATACAAACTTGAAGAGGAGGTTGGAACAAGTCATCCAAAACTTTCTCCCCCCTCCATGTGAATTAAACACATTTAAGATATTTTTATTTTTTTTTTCCTTCCCTTTCCTCCACTAAAATCCCTTCTCTTTCCTCCCTTCCATTGAACCAAACACGCCGTAAAGGATCAACCACTACTTGAATGCCTTGGGGTGCTTGATTGACCAGAATCAACCATGATAGTTCACTATTTACTTTCATTTGTATTTTGGGCCTAACTTTTTTCTTTAGTTAGTTTTTTATGTTTTAGTCTTATTAGGTTAGTGGGCTCAACCATGTTGGTTGTTAAGCCTTTTAGGGTTTATCCTTTATTATAAATACTCATGTAAGGCGCTTTAAAGAGCAAGTTCGAAGTAAAGTAAGTTTTGAGATTATTCTCTCTTCTAGGAGTCCATTATGTTTTGGAGCTTTTAGCACTTATATTATTTTTGGTTATCAATCTTGTGAATGTGACTCCTTTTATTCTTTTGTGGTGATTCTTATCGGTAGTTATATCTTTACGGTGATTCTTATAAAATGGTTAGGGCTCATTGCTCACAATTTCTTCGTCAATTAATATATAGTGTGATGATCAAATCACTCCTTTTTTTTTCTTTGTTTTTCTTTATAAATTTAAAATTTATGTAAATTCAACTTTTGATAAATTCGAAAAATATGCACCCTAATTAGGTTCATATTATTTCAAAACTTCAATGTATGTACTAACATTCTACGGAAAAAAAAGTATTTCACCTATTTGAAAATTAGCACAAATTATTGAAGAGTGGATCGTTTATTTCCTTTTGTAAGGTAATTAAATTCAATTATTGTGCAATCTGAGACATGATTAGTTAATTGAGTGCTATACTATCAAATCATTAGTTAATTAACATTAAAGTTTGGTGATTTGTAAATCTTTGGCAAAATAAATTCAAAAATTGCATTTGCAACAACATATTCCCATTTAAAACAGATAGCAACATATTTGACACTTATTTGGACACGGTTAACCAGTTGTGTAATTGGCTGTATTTTTAGAGTTGTACGTAAAACTTTTTTTTTTTAAATGTTAATAATCAATTATAATGTAGTGACTTTTTTCTTGTGGTGACTCTTATTAGATCTTATCTCAGTTCATTTCCTAACTCTGGAGTGTACGTGTTGAAAGATTAAAAAATCGTACCAAAAACTCAAAAACTGCTGTTAGTAAAATAATTTTGAAAATATTTAAAAAACTGAAAACAAAAGCAAACAATTTGCTGATAAAAGGACAATAAATTCTGTTTTTTTTTTCTCTTTTAACAATTTTATATTTTGATGAAATGGAGGTACAAAGGCCCAACAAACAGAAATTATATCAACGTTCTACAACTTTTTGTTACCTACATTGTATATAAAAAAAGTTTGTGGCGTCCAATAGGTTGATCGAATAGTTAAGGAGTACTTTAAGTAGTATGTCCTTGATTCGATCCCCAGTAAATACACTTTAACCTATAAAATAATATATATATATATATATATGAAAAGTTTGTGGATGACTTTATTAACCGTTCTTAATAACTCCGTTCTACACTCTTAAGTATAATTAAATTAAAGTACATATATATGTGAAATTAAAAGGCCAAAAAAAAGAAAAAAAAAAGAAAAGAGGGGTCTATAAGTGGACGTCTTAATCAAACATATGTATGTAAAATAAAAGATGGAGCTTAATTGAAGTAAAGAATTTTTAGTTTAATTTATTTGAAAAAGTGAGAAATCTCATGTTAGTGCAATGTTATCAAATTTAAGTCAAGACTTGTGTTTTCACTTTATTTTTTAGAAATTGATGGCGCTGACCCTTATATGCCCAATCCACTAATTAAGCCAACAACAAAAAATAAATAAATAAAAAATAAAAAACAACAAATGCATACAGAACCGTCCCTGCGTTTATTTCTTGACAAATATTTGTCACCATTTTATGTCTATGCATTAATTAAGCCCACTACTAACAACAAAAGCTACTTTATTAAACCATTTATTAATCCTTTTCCAAAAGAAAAAAAACTATTTATTAATCTTATTTAGTCCACTTTCTTTAGTGAATTTAATTTCATATTGTATATACCAAACAATACAAAATGTGCATATATAGCAACTACCAACTACTAGCATGTTAATTTAGTAATTATGAAGTGAATCTTTAAGTAATTACTTTTTTGTTTGAAGCATTTTTTTTATCAGCCAAGAATTTTTTTTTTATTGAAACAATGAGCACAAATTGTGAGTAAAAAAAAAAAAAGTAGGGACTTAAACAATAGCAAGAACTCCAACAAAAAACGTAATTTTTTGGTCCTTTATATGACAGTTTTGAACAGTATATGGTATCATATTTTTTTATTGACAAAGAAAGAAATTATAACATAAATAAATAACAAATACAATAAGTATAAAGAAAAACAAACACCAGCAATAAGAAAGCTACTAGTACAAAACATAATCAAAAAACCATACATAAAAAATTATATAGACATTAATCCTTCATTTTAAAGTCTTGATTTAAAGTTTAAAAATACCAAGAATTGACATTGCCACCGATTAACCGAAAAATGAATACGTATTTTAAAATTTTACTTTCATCTATTGTCACATTCAAATTTGCAGTGATTCCAACGTTTCGAAAACTCCACTTTCACACATTTCAAAATCACATTTGTATTTTCAGTTTTAAATTTCCAAAATGATGCACAACCAATTAGATTTGTAGATTTTTTAGAAAAATTATTGGTGTAACGATGTTGAATAATCTTCTTTGAATTTATAAGTTGAAGTTATCCCATAATTAATATATATTTCTTTCTCTCGAAGATTTGTTGAAAAATCTTTCTTGCCAATTTGAGAAAATTTTCCCACCAATTCTATGAGGTGTAGGCGACATGTAGCTCGTTCCTCCCATCGCCTGTGGGAGGAGAGTCTATTATGCATATTTTTAAAAATTATTCATCCTGCTGTTTTATTTGTTGATTTTATAAACACCTTGTATCTTAAATCATAGTTTTTTTTTGTTTTGTTTTTTGTTTTTTTGCTTTCAGTGACATATAAAATTACAATAAATAAAAAATTATCTTTTCAAGTAATTAATGGTCGAGCATAAGCAGATAAAGAATAAGCAAACAGGACCTAACTGGTAATATCTCTTTAGATTATATGCTGAAATGCTGATAAAAATCTTATTATATGCTTGAATGTTCCATAGATGTTTCTACCATAAATCTAGGTCCCAAAATCAGCACAACATTTTGGACATTTTTTTGAGCAACAATAATATCATTCAGTCGACAGATGAATACTAATTCTTTCGAGTTTAATTTTTCAATAAAAAATTTCTCATATATATATATAGTCAAGAATAAGCAAAAAAAAAAAAAAAAAGCAAATAAATAGTGGACTAGGTCAGCTTGTTGGGTGATCTTTTATTTTCATTTTATTATATTTTTATAATTTTATTGTGATTTTTATTAACTTATTATAAATAATTGAAACATTAACAATTGTAATATATTTATTTATTATTATATAATTAATATAGTTGTAAAATACTTTCTAAAAAATATAAAAACAACCAGAAAAATGAACACAAATAGGGTCAACTCAACTAAGTTAATTATAACTCGCAATTAATTAGGTTGAATTAGTAAAATTACAACTAATAACTAAACTGACTCAATTCGAACCGTTCAACCCTAAAAAATTCTTAGCTCACAATGAACCAACCCAAATAAATTAGATTGACCCAAATTGAAATCTCTCACTCACTAAAAAAAGTAAGAGCTTTATTCTATTAATTGTGCCCCACCATAGTTATATTGTCACATTACATGAATCACAACGTGAGAAACAACAATGGTTCACATAATTAACCTAGCTAGATGGTATAAATGCATATAGGCAAAACAACTTTTTAAAATTTTTAAAATATTCCAAGAATATAAAAAATTCTGGTTCCAAACATGGAAGTGATCGTGCGTGCATCATTTTCCCTTTGCCATAATTTTGCAACCATATATATGATGTGATGGTCCATTGATAGTACATGTTGCCACAAGAAAAGTTAAGCTAGTTAGAAGGACTTTATTTGGATAATATATAATTAAAATAAGGAAATTAAAAAGAAACATAAAAAATGGCAAAACAAAATCTTTTCAGGTGATAGTTGTTCACCCTCAAATGACAACCCCACGTTCATATGTCATAGAATATATCTAATTTTCGTTAGGCATATTTATTTGGATATTTTTAATGTTGCTAAGAGTAAGTACAATACAATATGCCAACGTACGTGATCATCGAATCTTATATCTAATCTAATTAACGGCCACAGTTTAATTTGATTTCACTAAAGAACTAACTGAAAGGAATTATTTCAATCAAAGAACTAACAAGAGTGTTGGTGTACGATAAAGACACATTACAGTAGTTGAGATAATTTTATGATAATTTTATAAATCGAATAGAATATATTTATTACATAAAAGAGTATTATTGCCTTAAAATTATAGAATTAAAGTAATTACTAAATATTTGGATCTTTAATGCTTTGAACCAATTGGAATGTGGTAGAAGAACTTTGAAGGTCACCGGCAGTCTTACCAACGGCAATCGTGATCTCCACGAATCACGACTACACCGATGACACACAAGAATAAAGCAATATGTGGTTAATGAGGGGTGGTGGGTTGGTCTTCTTCGACCAAACTTCTTAATCATGAACTAGGATGCCTAGCTCCAAATGAGAAGGAGTATGCAGCTATATAACAATTTGGTTCACTCAATAATCAAATCAAATCAAAATCGCACCGAACTAGAAAAATGGCTCGGTTTATTGGACCAAACAGGTTTTGTAGCCCCCAAACTGGTTCCGAATCGGACCGTTTAGGCCCAAACTTATTTTGAGTTGTTTTTATTTTCTATGCAAAAATCTCAACTTCATCATACTAGAACGAGTTTAAACTTGTTTTCAGACTCAAATAAACTTGAACTGTTTTTATTTTATGAATCAGTTTGGAACTGATTTTCAAATTTAATTTTATTCTTTAAGATTTAATTTGATTAGCAATTTGGTGAGGTTTATATTGTTTTTTTAACACCCCTACTATTTATAAACTGTATATATATTAAGGTTTCCATTGCTCTGTCCATCGTAGACTAATCTAGGTTTCCAATATCATATGAGACTCAAGTCAATTTAATAGTAATATAAAAAATTCTCAACTTTATATATATTGTGCCGATGGTTAGCGGTTTGATGTACTTAATTTGAATATCAAATATAATTTAATATATTATAATCTAGTTTATTTAACATTTAGCCCATATAAAATAATTAAGCCCTAAAAAAATATTAGTCATAAGGATAAATATATTTTTATAGCGGAGAGATAAATCTTCTATAATAATAATAATAAAGAGTCTATTTGTTTTGGATTTTGCTTTGATTAAAATTATTTTTGATAAAAATTTAGAATATTTATTTTCGTCGGAAGATCTTGATTTTTATGCATTAATAATTTCACCATTAATATTTATCTCGATTTGTGTGTTTCTCACTTCTCAATCTACTAAAATCTAAATTAAATGAACCCAAAATGCTCCCTCCGGTCCTTTTTATAAGGACCCAACTCAACATGACAATTGTGATTATTAAGAAAGAGTAATGCTAAATCTTCCAATTCACTCAATTTTGATAAGTGTCATCTATCTTTCAAAAAGTAAATACTTAATGGAGGATAGAAGACACATGTCAAAATTAGGTGAATAAGAGGATTTGTAGGAGGATTTAGTAAGAGGATTTAATATTTTTTATTAAGAAAACATGTAATTAGGTTATATAATATATTGAGATTTTAAAAAATTATATACTCTTTTATGTTTATCCTTATTTAATGTATTGTGAAGTAGTAAAAAATATTAATTCTCCTTGTAATTCAAATCTTGAAATTAAAAAAGTTGACTCATTAAGAAGGATAAATATAAAAAATAATAATTAATGTTTGTAAATTTTGATAGAGGATCTTATGAAAAAAGAATTACTGACATTATCTAAAAAGAGTTTTATAAATAACACTAGAGGAAGTAACATAATAAGTATAAAAAAGAAAAATCTGAAAGGCATGGACAGGGTTGTGTTTTAATTACATTTAATTTTTTATAAAAAGTATATAGTCACGTTGTATTTATATTTGATTTGATCTTATTCCGGGGAAGTAAAGAAATGAAATGATATATAGATGTACTTAAAAAGGAGAATAAATTCAATGGAAATATGTATATTCTGTGTGTAGACGACACTGTATTATTAGTGGTTGTGCTTATAAGTCCAGCTGGCGTTATAAAGTGAAGTCTCCACCGCAGAATAGAATTGTTCTAAATTACCATGGAAACAATAAAACATATATAACAAAAAGAAAAATAATTGTTGAAAATGAGGTTTTACAATAATCTCATCTCTGGCTCACTGCTAGTTAATAGAGAATATTAGAATTTGGGTTTGGGCCTAATTCATTCCCAAAAACTAGTTCATAGGAAGAAAATTGTCACACCATTTATATACTCTATGGTGGTCCTCTTTCTAATTAATGTTAGACTTCATCTTAATACATTTGGTGTGTGAAGTTTCCATCACTGGACAAATAGAGAATTTTTTAATTTTTTTTTTAATTTTTCAAATAATTATGAAATAGTTTTTTGAGATAGAGTTAATATCAAAGCTTAAATTTAAGATGATATCTCTTTTTGAATTAATTAAGCCCAAACTTAATTTTTGGTTGCAGCACAAGTATCTTTCATGAAAGACAATTCTATTCCAGCTGCAAATATCCACATTTTGGCATGGCTAACTCTTTACATGCTGATTTCTTTCTTTCTTTTTTTTTTTTTCTTCTTCTATCCATAAGAGTCAAAACCAAGGTCTCTTGTTGAAGAAGATTTAGGCATATACTACTTACTCCAACTACCCATTGGCCTAAAATTATGAAATATTGGTAAAAAATACCGGTGTCCAACTACCCATTTGTTTTGTTTTGTTTTAAATTGGGTACAATTAGTAGATACTTGAGTCAATAAAGTATGTTAACAACGGTTCGAGTTCTAACCGTGTGCATAAAAAAGATTTTATTTCGATAATCTCTGTCTCGAAAGGATTAGTGGAGTAGACTTTGACTATCAACTAGAAATATCCTTGATGCACAAAAAAAATACTCCTTCCGTTTCATATTATAAGACCTTTTTTGGACAATATTAGTGTTTCATATTATAAGACTATATAATTTTCTAAGAGTATTTATTATTTTTTTTAATGTTTGCCCATGATAATTAATGAGATTTTATAAAGAGATATTCTTTTCGTTCTTATTTAACTGTCTACTTAGACTATATTACGTATATTAAAAAATGCAATTACTATTCTTGTTTTCATCGAAGTAATTATTAAACTCTCTATAATACTCTTTATCTCTGATAGTTATATTGGTTATATAATGGAATATGAATTACTAATCCAATTAAAGATAGACATAGAATTGATAAAAGCGTAATTAATGCTTCATAAAAATGTAAGTGGACAGAGTAAATAGGAATTTTTTTCCTTCTACATAGACATATAAAAGGAACGGAAGGAGTAGTAAAAATAATTAATGCAATGATGAAAGAGAAAATTGTTAAATTAAGAAGATTATACTATATATTTTTTAAAAATTAATGCATTAATTAATTTTATTACATACTTTTTTAATAAGCATAATTATCCAAATAAAATCTTATAATATGAAATGGGGAGAATTTTTTTTTTCTTGCAAGACATTGCTGAACTCAAGTAAACAAGAGAGATATTAATTAGCTATAAATTACATCCTCCTTTTCACAAATGAATGTCACTTTACAAAATGTTATTCTTTTATTATGATTTACGAGTGTCATTTTGAGTTTCTAATGTATAATTAAATTTTTTTTCATTCTATTTTTAGTATATAATTAACATTATGATGCAATATTTCAGATAGAATATTAATAGAGATAATTTAGTAAACTTATTTGACTTATCATATTATTTATTAGTTTCTTAATACTCGTGAAAAACTCTCGTGTATAAAACTTATTATGAAATGAAAAGTAGAAGTATATATTGCTTCCGTTCCATATTATAAGATTTTATTAAGATAATTGCACATATTAATGAAATATGCAATAAAATGATTTAATTTATTAGGTTTTGAAAAATTAGTATTCTCTTTGTTTTTATTTTTGTTTATTCACTTAATAAGATTTATTTTTATTTATTTGTTAATTTTAAAAAATTATTTTTATTTAGCTGTCAATTTATATTCTCAAGATAGCATTAATTGCATTAGAATCAAATTTACCCTTAGGGGGCGTTTGGTAGACAGAATACTTTTGAGTAAGTTTCTTGGGAATGCTTTTCCTGGATAAGTGATTCCCAATAAGCATATTCCCATGTTTGTTTATTAACTAATTTTTCTAGGAATGTCTCTTATTTTGTATGATTCGCATGTTTGGTAAAATAAGATAGAGTGTTGAAATGATAAGGATGGGGGGCAATTCTGTCCATAAAATTTGGTTTCCCGGGTAAATAAAATATTCTCACCTATTTTGGTGGGAATCCTAAAATGAAAGATCCTTCATATTTTAAGATTCCCAATAATCTTTCATTCCTGAAAAAAATTTGTTATGTCTTCTACCAAACGTGGGAAAATTTTCATTTAACCAAACATTCCTGAGAAACAAAAAAGATTACTTCTACCAAACACCCCCTTATGTAGGGGTAGTAATTTATTTTTATTTAGCTGTTCACTTATATTTTTAAGCAAATATTACTTGTAGTTTAATTTGATCAATTCTATCCTCTTATTTAATTGGAATAGTAATTAATGTTTCACTTTTGAATCAAACAAAGAGAAATAAAAGACACTATAGAAAGTTTAAAAAATATTTTGATGAAAACATGAATAATCATCGCATCTTTTTTAATATACTTAATTACTCCCTCCAGCTGGTCCATAATCATTTTTTTTATCTTATTGACTAAAATACTCCTATTTATTATTCCTTGAAAACAATACATCTTCAATCTTTATCGATTATAATTTCTTTAAAACACATACAATTATATGTATATACACTTAATCATTAAGTGAGGATATAATTGAAAAAAAAATTTAATTAAGCTTTGCAAATGCAAAACAATACTTTTGGAAAAAAAAAATCTAAAATAATATAATTTATGAATTGGAGAGAGTAAGTTTTAAGCAGACAGTCAAATAATAGCTTGAGTATAATATTCTATTATTACTCTTATTTAATGTGATTTTTTTAATCTGCCTGACACATATATAAACTATGCTAAATTTTCTCTTAAATCTATACTATTAGAGATGGAACTCTACACCTTAAAATCTAAGAGCTCCGCTTTATCCCACCTCTTAATACTATTTAAGCTACAAACTCTTAACAACAATAATACTTTATAAAATAAAACAATAACAATGTTTGAAAATTGTGATGGAGTGAGTATAATATATATGGTAACTTTTACTGATGAGATGTGATTAATTTAATATATTCTTTTTGGGTTAGAACCAGGACTTTAAAGGTGGAGTCACAAGTTAGCATACCTTTGGGAATAATCCTAACAAGTGGAATGAACAATGAACTACCTATCCTTGATAGTGAATTACTAGCTGTATGACATGTTAAAGCTTCCATAAAAAAGTTCGACCAAATACACAAACTGAAAAACAAAGTGGAGATTTAAACAAAATTGGGGGAATATCACAGTCTATCATCATAATAACTTTGATGTATGTTTTATCATCTCCTTTTCAAAATTTTACTTACCCATAACTAAAGTTATTTAGACAAAGTATTAGTGGTCATCATCTTTTTGGTTTTTCAGGTAATTCCGATTCCTTATCTTATTATTATAGTGGCGGATCCACAAACCTAGGTTAGGGGTACAAATTATTTTATTTTGGAAAAATAACCATTTTTTTTATATATTAATAAATAAAAAATAAAAATTTTGGAAAAAATAAATCAATAATCTTTTAATGAGTTTGGAAAAATTATGAGGCTAAACCTAATGATTTTGCAATAGAACCATGATATTTTTACATGATATATACAAGAGATATAAGAAAAGAGAAATGATAATAAGTGTTGTGGACTGATATCTAGGTCATTGGTTACACTGGAATTTTGTTGTAGAACTATATCTCGGTCTTGTGCATTGGGATAGAACTTATGAGTCTTATAGAGCTACACTTCGGCGTCGGAGTCTCTGCAGGTACAATTTCCTCATAGTGGAGTGCTGCCGTACAAGGAGGATTGTGAAGCATCTTTCACCTTGGAGTACACCCTTATATGATCGTGGCCTAACCCTCTCAGGTTAAAATGCATCATTAATGCCGTTCGTGGGGAATCGGTAAAAACCTTTATCCCATCTTCTACCTTGGTCGACAGGTGACAGGGAAAGAAAGTACTTCAATGGAAACAAGAAAAGGAACCAGAATTATCGGGAGATCCTGTGACGACGAAGTAAATATGTCAGAGAAAGGTTGATTCAAATCAAAGAAAGAGCAGAGAAAAATTCCACAAGTCAACAAGCTGCTATTTGGTTTGCCAAAATATAATAAACATAAATGTTTATAATTAAAATCAAGTTTTATTATAGCCAACATGACATGAAGATTCAAGCATGAATCCGTGATATATTGACATGATGCTAGTTTCAATTAAATAAACACCCTTGCTTATTATTTATAGCCGAGAGATGGGCCCTCTTTTTAATGTAACTGAGATGATCATTTTGAGCATGAAAATTGAGATGCTCTTTTAAGTAGGTGACAATGAAGCTATCATCATGAATGAAGCTGACATGGTCTCTCCAGCTCTTAACAAAGATGGGAATACTCAAGTCAAAAGATGAGTCGAGAATCTTAGATGAAAGTCGAATTGAGGAACTTGTAAGTAGATTAAAGAGAAATATGCGCACAGTCTAATAAAGAATTAAATATTTCTCCAAAATAAACTTCGACAGTTGCATTTTTTGAAAAATCAGTAAAAGAAAAACATCTACAATAGACAAGGAAATAATGTCTTGTCGCTAAGTTTTTAAGAAAGAGCAAAATGTGATTGTAGGTTCACCATTTATTACATAGCAATAATGATTACAAATAAAACTATCTAAGCTGCCACCAAGCAAGATTAGTGTCATTAACCTTTAAGCGGTCTCTTTTTAGGGTGGTCCTCCATGTCTAATAACAAACACGTGGTGAGTGACAAGGTCAACCGAGTAAGCATAGCCAATAAGTAGGTTATCACACATACAACATAATAACCAATTAATAGCATCGATCAATCACAATTTATTTTTCAGTTAATCAACATGAATCTTTTCACTTTTTGGTCCATTCCCAACCGTATGTGTATCAGTCTTGCTAGAACTCGTAGCATAAGGAAAAGTCCCTCCTTTACACAGGAATATTTAGTTATTTTCAGTTAACCGTCCATATAATATCCGTCCATTCTTTCAATCCATTTAACAATCCAATTTAAAGTACAATCCAATAAATAATTTAATTTCTTATTATACTGTAACCAAGGTTATCGAAATTGAATTGGGAAATCAACGTTGCGAAACATACATATTGTCATTACCCAACTTCGACTTATGGTTGCGAAGAGGGTAATGAAATCCTAAAAGAGAAGGATTACTATACTTATTGATTAAGACTAGAGACCGATGATGATTCGTGCTTCCTTGCTTTCTCGGTGTATGGCTTCCTCTCCGACAACGACTCTCCTCTGTCTTGCATGCTCTCTCCCTCTTTCTTTCTTTCTCTTTCTTGTGACGGTACAAGTCATAGTCTTACTGTTTACTATTATTTATATCCTTAGGTTTAACCTCATGTATTACTCATATCCCTTTACTAACTTATCTCATAACTAAATCGTCATTAAAATTTCCCTACTAAATTTAAATAATAGAATTATCTTATTATTGACCCAATATTTAATTCTAAATATCATGATCGCCTAAATCTTAATCTAACAATTGATAGATCTTAATTAAATTTAGATAATAATTAATCTAAGGTTATTTTGAATTTGACTGCTCATTTATCTCTATCTGAAATTCTATTTATTATTACTATTTCACATATTTTTCCTCGTTCATCCTAATCATATTCTTACTTATTTTTTAAAAAATATCTTTTAAAAATACTAATTGATCTTATCAAATTGGATTCCTATTTACCAATTTAAAATATAAAATTTAACACTATTATTACTATCCAGAATTCCTAAAATTGGGGTGCTACAAAACTTGAGATGGTAAACTTGAAATAGGGTTGAACAGAATTGCGAACCGCAAAATCAAGTTATTAGTGATTTAATTAATGATAAAACCGAGAAAGGCTTGAGATATGAAAGCCAAAAGCAAGATGAAACCTCAAATCACTGAAGCCATCGCCTGAGAGCCGATATAGAGATGGATGAAAGGTCTTCATCCAAAGTCAGAGATTTCAAAAGAAGCTACAAGTCAAACATGAGTCCATCAGGAATGTAAATTCCCTAGTAGAGTCAAAGATTTATGAAGAGGCCATGAGCCCATCCAGGATCGAGGTTCCCCAGTAGAGTAAAAAATATATAATAAGGCTAAAATCCAATCCAGGATGAAAGTTCCCCAGTAAAGTCAAAGTTATATGAAGAGGCCATGAGCCAATTCAATTTGAAAGTTTCCCCGTAGAGTCAAAGATTTATGAGGAGGCTATGAGCCTAAGTGGGGATAAAAGTCCCCCGAGAAGATAAAGATATATGAAGAAGCCATGAGCCCCTTTTGGGAAGAAAGTTCCACAGTAAAATTAAGGCTAAAAGCCAATCTGAAATGAAAGTTCCTGATAAATTCAAATATTGTTGCACTGATGGTGGTGTTTTTAAATAAGTCACCACATATGCTCCCCATATTTGTAGCCATTAGATTTATAGTTATTTAAATTAACAAAAAGGATGAAAACTGGGTAACTGAATAAGAGATTTAGAAGCATAATATATGTAATTGCGATTTAACTCGCGAGTCATTAGATAGTAGTGATTAGAGGAAAAAAGAAAAAAAGAAATAGCTGTAAGATTGTAGTCTTAAACCATTGTGAAAGCTTTGTTGATTCATGGAGTCTCTTAGCTGTTTGTTCTCTTCTTTTTTTCTCTCTCTTTTTTTTTTCTTTTTCATTTCCGTGTCTGGCTAATTTTCCTAGGCTAGGGGATTTGAGGAATTTCTATCCCTAGACCCATGTAATATTATTTTAAACTTTTAATTCAAGTTTCATTTGCTTTAATTGATTGTTCAATTCCTCTCTTCACTTAATGCTTTTATGATTTGGCCACTTATATGTTAGATTCCTCTTCTCAATTGAAAACTGGATTAGATATTAGAATTGAGATGAGCAACATGATTAAAAGTATTCTAGAAATATATGTGATTAATTATGAGGAAAAGAGATGAAATTAAAATCAACTTATTCACTAACTAACTTAATAGTACATTATTAGGTATATTTCTTTTTCTTTTATTTATTTATTTATATTTCAAGAGGTCTATTTAAAGTAGAAAGTAACTAGAGATAATTATATTTTCTAAATAAACAGATTATTATGTAATAAATGAAGAATAATAAATGCAACTTGGCTAAAATATAGCCAGCAACTACTATATATGCCAACTATGGTTATTATCTGATTGTGAGATATATACTATTATTTTAAATTTATTTCTTCTATCTTTTTATAATTTTCTGGATCCAATAAGGGAATGATGCATTTCATTTTCAAATCAGAGTGGAGAAATCACTGTCACTTATAAATGATGATGAAAACTCAATACCATATATTGCTTTCAGGTTGTTTTCAATAAGCTCTTCATTTTCATATATACTTCAATGAAAGCTCAAGCATATTAATGAATAAAAAACAAAAAATCTACGCTTTGTTCGGGAGTTAGGATAATAGACAAATGGAGAGGATGGAACCAAAAGAAAATAAAAATGTCAAAATTAAAGAATAAGATGAGAGCTTAAATAGTAGTAATGTTTTATTTTTTTTTATTGAGAAGTATCAAATTTTTAAAAAATAAATACTTATAAAAAGTACTAATTTTTAAATATAATTGTGTTTACATAAGACATTAGTGTGTAATGAAATTTTTTAAAAAAATATTAAATAGGAATAAAAATATTTAACTTCTCACAAATAAAAAATTTGTAAATTAATCTTTTTATAATACCTATGACTATTTTTTTTTTAACTATAATGATTTTATAAAGAAATAAATAGCACTTTTTCCTTTTGGGTTCTAGCCCCCATATTAAAGCTAACTCTAACGTCAGAATAATGTTTCAAGGAATTAATCTTCATAAAATGTTCTACATATTTATTTATTTTTTGTTTTAAAAAATGTTCTTTTTGTTAGAACTTGTAACTAAATATATCCCAATCAAGTAAACAAAGCTCACGCGACAATAGTATTGACTTTTTTGTGTTTTTGTTCCCCCTAATTTGTTATTTTTATTTTTTTATATTCAACTGGGACATTCTAAAAAACGAGATGTCATAAGCATCTTCTCGTAAAAAAGAAATTATGAAAGTC
The DNA here is from genome assembly GCA_037177725.1 of Cyamopsis tetragonoloba. Classification (NCBI taxonomy): domain Eukaryota; kingdom Viridiplantae; phylum Streptophyta; class Magnoliopsida; order Fabales; family Fabaceae; genus Cyamopsis; species Cyamopsis tetragonoloba. Next base: position 22,195,709 of record CM074122.1, read on the forward strand.
CGAGGAGAATCTAAAACAATAAATCCTTTGTCAAAACATGAGCTCAAGAGGCAATAGCATCCGCACCTTGCGAAAGACGTGAGTTACCGCAATACGAGAATTAGCACAAAGAATGACACCAATATAATGTCACCAACCACAACATACGTGGGATGCAAGGCAGACAACCATGAAGAACAAGCCCAAGTGCAATCTTCGAATCCACCTCTACCAAAGCACGATAAAAATAAAGTTGACAAATAAGACGTAAACCATAGAGCAAACCTCAAAACTCAGCCATAACCGTTGAAGACAAACCATTGTTACAATGATAGCCCATCACAAAATTTTCTTTGGTCACCTTAAAGGACTGAACCATCAGACTTTAGTTTCAGACATCCAAACTCTATCTTAGATGTGTGAGCCAATGATTTCTCAGCAGAATTAACATCAATAATGGATTTAATGACATTAAGATTAATGGAATTTAAAGACTAGACCGAGCCAAAAGAAAAATTGAAAACCACCTCATTCACGTGCTTCCATAAGAGCCAACATATAACAACAAACACCATCGACCAAGCTCCCTCACCCTCACCCATGGTGCTTGTAAAATTGGCATAGAGCCATGCCTCAAAACCAAGACTGAAAAATCTACTCCAGTGATCCTCATGCACTAATTGATTCCAAACTGAAGAAGCAAAGTCACAATCCCATAACATATGAATGATAGTCTCCGATGTCTGATCATAGAGTGGACAGGTGCCCATAGCGCACATATACCAATGTCGACGTTCAACATTAGCCAACAATCTGCCGTGAGCTACTTTCTAAAGAAAAGTTCGAAACCCATTGGGAACCCGACCACTTCCAAACTAAATGAAAAACAGAATCCGGAGATGACCCTTCCAACAGGGTCGTTCCATGGATTTGGATAAATTTCGGAGGCCTTGTGCGGTAATAAAAAAGAGGCCCTTTAAACACATGATAGATATATTTTTTTTACTTCTATTAATAATTGTAAAAGCGAAATTAAATATAACAAAAAAGAAAAGAGAGAAAGGAAGAGTTGAAGACTGAAGTGCTAAGTGATTAATTATAGTTTTTTTTTATAATATAATGTTTTTTTTTTGGAGGCCCCTGTTAATTGGAGGCCTTGTGCGCAAGAACAACTTGCACATACTCGTCAACGGGCCTGCCTTCCAACACACAGGTTGACGAATAAAATTATAAGCCAATTAACTTTAACGTAAATATGACATTGGAGGAAGGAATGTGGATTGCTAACCTCCAATGGAATATCTTGAACTCAAACCCAAGCCGCAATCTTGGTGATTGCATTCTTATGAGGAAAGAAAAGAGGCCACCACCATTGGATCAAAAGGTAATGATAAGAATGAGCCAGTGCCCTTGAAAGAGAGAAAAATAGTACTCTGCCTCATTGAAAAAATGAACAACATAAAAGTCTTCATTGAGGTCAATGATTTTCACATCCACTCACTTTCCCATAATGCCTTTAATTTTGCTGCCATGTACCGCAACAATGTTCTTTTGGCAAGGTGCTTGACAATCAAGAGAGTTCACTCATGGACGACACCATTTCTCCTTAGGGTTGAGCATAGCATTTAATTTTATAAAAACATCTTTATTGTCATTTTCAGGGCGAGATCTTGTTTTAGGTAAGAAAGACCTTAAGACCCCTATTTGATAAGATCCCAAAAATATTTTTATTAATATATTATTATTATTTATTAAGTGTGAATTGAGACCTCTATTTGATAAGGCCCCCAAAATTATTTTTATTTAATATTATTATTAAGTGTTAATTATTGAAATATAATGTATTAATATAATATATTTCAATATGTTTAAATAATTTTTATCAACACAATAGTGAAAGAAGCATTGAACAAGTAAAATTAATATTTTATTAGAATATTAAATTACATAAAAATATTACATAATTTTCTAAATGCATAATTCGCAAATTAAAACATTGATAACCTTGAAATTATAGAATTTAAATTAATTAAATCATATTTGAGATTAACTATATATTTTACCGGCTAAGGTATATAAATGAGTTAATCATATCATCTATCGAATTTGATTGATTATAAAATCTTCATAAATAATTTTGTATCTTAAAAAGATTACAGCCATAAAATAAAAAATAATATGTTATATATAAATAATTCTTCGTCATGAATTTCGCCTAAGGTCCCAAAATATATAGATCCGGTCCTTGATGATTTTAACACACCATCATTAATTAACACGTGAGACGACTGAATTGATTGACTTGTGGAAGCTGATGAAGGTTATTATTGTTCTTCTGTAAGAGTGAATTTAAGAGAAATTCAAGAATAATTCAAAACAAACTATGTGTTTCACGTTAACTTAGTTTGTGATTTTTCATATTTCACAACCAATTATATATACCGATAGTCATATTTAAAGTCGTTGATTAAACCTCAAATGTACCAATACCATTATCATTATTTTCAAATCTCAAACACTGAGTTCAGATTGAAGAGTTTATGATAATTGTCAAGCTATATTAAAAATTCCAATAATGCAATGTCATATTTTAGCATTATAATTTTGGATGAAAATAAGTTTGGGTCAACCTAGTGACTTCATATTTGAATTCAGTCTTAATCAGACTCATTAGTCATTAGATTTATTAGGGTTGAGGGATGTAGTTGTTGGGTGAAATCACCATTTTACCTAGGGTCGGCATTTATGGGGCAAGTGGGGCGCAGGTCCGGGGCCAGAGAAATAGAGGTCCTAAAAATTTTTCTTTATACCTATAAATATTATAAAAAAATAAAAATAAAGAAGAATTTCTCCTCACTTTACATGTTTCCGTAGCATCGATTGAAAGAAGTTTTTTGAAGTTGAAGCTATTGAAAAACTATTTGAGGTCATCGATGTCGCAAAAAAGATTAAATGGTCTAGCTATTTTGTGTATTGAGAAAGATATGCTAGACAATATTGATGTCGAGATCTTGATGATTTTGCATCCAAAAATGCTCAAAGAATATGTTTTAAATGATCATCTATGTGTTTTATTCAAGATTGACACTTAATTGCTCACTACATGATAACTAACTCACGATGTTTCTTATTTATTTCAGCATTAGGACTCGGGCAAGTCGTGGAGAATAGTCTACTTTTAGGTACGTTTGTTATTTTGCTTATTTTTTTGGATAATATGATACTATTAAGTTATTATATTTGTAGTTTAAGTAACCTTATCGATTGTATCTAAGGGTGTAGACTTATGAATATTGATAACATTTTATAATATAAGAAATTTACTTAAAATTCGAAAAATTTGATAAAAAGGGGTTTCTTATTCTTATTTCGCCTAGGACTCTGGATATGTCAGGACCAACCTTGATTTTACCCTCTTGAGAAGTATCCTTCAGGCATAGAAATGAGATAAAAATAAGAACACAATCAAACACAAAAGTTTTACTTGACATAAATAAAATTCGAACACGAATTCTCCCGCGATAAATCATCTCTCGTTCATACTTAGCGGGTTATAGTCAACGACTTTGAATATGACTATTGGTATTTATACTTGGTTGTGAAACATGAAAAATCACAAACTAAGTTAACGTGAAACACATATATAGTTTGTTATATATTGTTCTTGAATTTCTCTTAAACTCATTCTCACCAAAGAAAAAAAAAACGCAAAAGAATCAATAATAACCATAATCAGCTTCCACAAGTTCATCAATTCAGTCGTCTCACGTGTTAATTAATGAAGGTGTGTTAAAATGACAATAAAGATGTGTTCCCTTATGATTTTTATATATAAAGAGATTGTGAGATTTCTAAAATTGGGTGGTCTCAATTCCACCTTCGTCAATCCGCGCAGGCCAATGCCGGGTTAGGGCAGGTTAGCCCGCCGGCTCGTTTTCCTTATTTTTCTTATAAATACATCTTTTTTTATTTATGTATAAAGAGGTTAACAATTCCAAAAAATATAAATGCAATTAAAAATTACAATTTTATATGAAAATATATTTTTTTAATAAAAACACTTTTTTTTTAAGAGTTAACTATTAATTTAGTCCTCCAAAGATTATCTTGTCACCAATTTAGTTTCTCAAAGAATTTTGTCACTAAATTAGTCCTCTAAAGATCATCTTTGTCACAAATTTGGTCCTCCAAAGAACTTTGTCACCAAATTAGTCCTCCAAAGATGCGTAAGTATACCAAATTAGTTCTTCAAAAGATTTAAATATATCAAATTGGTCCATGATGGTAGACTTTTAATTCTTTGGAGTACTAATTTGTTGACAAAGTTCTTTGAGGACAAATTAGTGACAAAGTAATCTTTGGAGGACTAATTTGGTAGCAAAATTCTTTGGAGAACCAAATTGGTGACATGATAATCTTTGGAGGACCAAATTGATAGTTAACTCTTTTTTTAATATTAAAAACAATTTTTTTTAAAATTTTTGGCAGGCCAAATGGGCCAGCCCGCGACCTGCTAAGCCAATCTAAAAACGGACCGGGCTAGAAATGTGAGTCCATATAGTCTTGGCGAGCTGGCCCGCCTCGGCCTGCTTTGGTAGGTCAAATGAGTGGCGGGCTAAACGGGCCGGGCTGACCCATTTTACCACCCCTACCTTGCATACTTGTTGAATTATAAAATAGGTTTTTTTAACTTATACAATATTGTACTACAGAATAAGAAACTTAAAAAAGAAAAAAAAACAATATTTATTGTGTGTTACATATAGTTTCATTAAAATTTTAATTTTTTCTATAACAACCTTTCATCTTTAGTTTCTTATCATTTGCATAAATTAGAAAAATCTTTATAAAATTAAGAATACCTTAAAATTAAAGTAGGAGTATGCTCATTTTTTTTTTATAAAAAACAATCATAATTTTGTACAAGTAATCAATAAACCTCAATGAATAATTGCAATTTGTGCAACTTGATCAATCTTTTCAAAACTATCAACATAGAGATTGTATGACTTGATATTTGATAATACTTCTTGGTGTACATGTTCTCTCTCCCTCAAGTGTCAACAGATAACTGTTCTTTTGGTAATGTTTGTCTAAAACCACATTCTATGAACCAATTGATTGCTATATAATTCAACGATCACTAGATTAATTTTTAGGTTATTGAATCTGTGTTTAAGACGTGGGAGAAAAACAAAAAGGGAAATATTTCATGGCAGCCACCATATCCATACACTAATTCTTTCTATTAATAAGGAGAACAATTCCTTTTCTCTCTAGTCATTGAAATTTTTTGGTACGAGAGGAAAGAGATATTATAATTATGAGATTATTAAAAATTATATATCTTTTTATTAAATTTTCTTATTTACTCAATTTTGATAATTATTATTTATTATTGAAAAAGTAAATACTTTATAGAAGATAGATAATAATTGTTAAAATTAAGTAGATAGGAGGATATGTAAAAAAATTTGTAACATGATTTAGTAGGAGAATTATTTAACCATTTTTGAGATTTATATATTGAGATGAGTCGTCTTACAATTATAATGTCTCTTTTTGTTTTACGTTAGAAGGCTAAATAGCACTTTGATTTTCCTTATTTTGTATTTTGTGTGAATTTAGTCACTCGACTTTCAAATGAATGGTTTGGTCCTCAAATTTTGCAAAATGGGTAGTTTTAGTCCATCGCTAATTTAAACAAAAACTGTTGCTAATTTTAAAAATTTATTTTTAATTTTAAATAAAAACCGTCACTAATTTCAGTTAACGAAGAAACAGAAATTGTCTATTTTATAAATTTGAGAACTAAAATCGCTCATTTAAAAGTCAAAGGATTAAAACCGCTTAATATAAAGTAAGAAAACTGAAAATGCAAGTAAACCTAGAAATTTTAGTGACAGAAGAGGATTTTAGTTCCATATGCAAAGTGGCTGTAAGAAATTGCAAATTATTTCCATTTTAGGGTTTAACTTTATGGACCTACAAATCCACTTCTCAAAGAATGACATACTAAGATACAGATAAGCAGGAAATCCCTGAGTCATAAATTCCATGGAATCAATTCAGATTAGTCACTTTCAAGAAAAGCTTTACCTATCACTATTGATAATATATTGTATAAGACGAAGTTGAATAATAGTTTGAAAATGATTGTAATAAGTCACAAATTATTTTGTATGGTTGGCATAGATTTTAATTACAAGATGTGAATGTGAAATCCAGGGGACCCTGTACCCTGACCCTTTTGATGTGACTGGATTCACATTCATTACAAAAATTTGAAGAATTAACACAATTAATTTGAGAAGGTTCCAAGTTTCTTCACATAATTGTTGAAATTGCTGATGAAAGCATACTCCACTGAATATAAGTCTTTTCTAACCGAATTATTAAAATTAAAAAAATAATAATTAACTTATTAAATTTATTTAAAAAAAGAATTTTTTTAAACTATATCCTTAATATAAATAGGTTTTTCTAACCTGTTTAGTATTGTACAGGGTAATTAAAAAATCATAATTAGAAATAAAATATAGTATTAATTGTATGTCAAACTCAATCATATTAAATTTTTGTTTTTCTCAACAACTTTTTTTTACTTATAGTTTCTTAACCTATGCAATATTGCACAAGTTAGAAAAACTCATATAAATATGCTAATAAATACTTAAGTTAATTAATATATCTTTCTCTCTTTTAATTCATTCTCTTTCTCACTCCATCATTAATTGAATTTTTAAAAATTATAGAAGGGTAAAGGGGAAAAATATGTATTAACGAGTTAATTAGTGATTTATATTAAAGACCAAAGATTTCTTTTAAAAGACAACTTATATATAGAATCGGAGGAAGTATTTTTGTAATTTGGCTTATTATATTTGAGTTTCTTCAGCTATATATGCACTTTGTAATTTGAAATAAACGATTGTATGATATAAAAATGAAACAACACAAGAGAGCAATTTGAAATTGACACGCCGATAAATAGTTCAATAAGAAGTTAGTCACAATAAATTAATAAAAAAATTAAAGATGTTATATATATTTTTTTGTTGTGCATTAAGGGTATTTTTGATCGACAGTTAAAGACTAATCCTTTCGAAACGTAGAGATCATCGAAATGGGTTTTGCCTCTACTAACAAAGTATTCTCTATATGTAAGGTTAAGATTTGAACTCTTGTCAGTATGCTTAAAGGATTCAGCTATCTACCAACTATGTCGGGCTTATTCGCAGTTTATTTGGAAGAACTTATTCAAAGTTTATGAAAATAGCTTATAAATTTTTATAAGTTATTTTTCAATTTATTTTCATAAACTTTTTTTAAAATAACTTATTAGAATAAGCTATTTTTAATTTATTTAAATAAAATTTATAATTTTATCTATAAATAAATTTATTTTAAATAAAAAATTATTATATAAATATTTAATTAAACTGTATTTTCAAACACACTTTTATCAACACTTTTTATGATGTATGGAGTACTAATCATCCACACTTCCTTGAGGACCAAACATGGATCCACTGGATTGCTGTTCAGTTTTAGGCCTCTTTCACCATGATCTACTTTTTACCATTTTACTTTTATATTGAAAATTAAAAATATTTACCTTAAATCCTTTTGTTCTATACTTCATCCTTATCTTACATTTTTCTACCATATATAGTTTTATAGCAAAAAGATATATTACAGCTACCTAAAATCATCATTCAAATTAACTTTACTACATCTTGTTAGAAGCAAGATCCTTTTTTGGATATGCTCGCTTTAGCATCTTAAGAGTTTCATCTAAACTATTTATTATATTTTTATACATAAATTTAGTTGAAAAGAGAAAGTGATAAATAACTTTAGATCGTCCAGCAGTTGAAGAGAATCCGGATTCATCTTGTTACCACTAGAGCTGTATTCCAACAACAAAATTATATTTTCATTTGTTTTTTACCTATGGAATTAAATCAAGTGGCCATGTTCTATTATTTTTGCCTTCCTGATTTGTTACACCCAAGTGTCTATAGCCTTTAATTCTTTGCACTTCAAAACTTGTGGGCTATGTGTAACAACATCCACACACGTCTACAATGCACCATTATTGCCATTTTTTGTCGTCTAGCACTAAGTTTATTTTATTATTTTAATTAAAAAATTAATTTAATGAATGTCTATGTCATAGTGTCAATAGTCTTTTCTTTTTAGTCTACAAAAGTTCAAACCCATTTTCATAAACACAAGTCTCTTTGTACTCTAACCGTACAAATTAGGCAGTAATTAACAAAAATGTTTTTATCATTATTAAATTATTATTATATATTCCTTAAAATCTTCACTCAGGTGCTTTCTTGTGTCCCTCTCTATCTATAAATACTCATAGAAGAACCATCTAAAATTCTCACACCAGTTTCACAATTCTATTTTCTATAATTCAAATTTATTGAAATATGGAGTCTCCAAACACAAATCAGGGGAGAACAGAGGGTTTTGGAAGAGGATTGGAAAAGATAAAATCTTTTCCAAATTTTATTAAGGAGAAGGTGTTGAATATTTATAGAACATCAAAAGAGATAGCTCAAGAAGATCCTAGAAAAGTGATTCATTCACTAAAAGTGGGACTTGCAATCTCACTAGTTTCTCTATTCTACTATTATCAACCATTGTATGAAAATTTTGGTCTTTCAGCAATGTGGGCTGTGATGACTGTGGTTGTAGTTTTTGAATACACAGTTGGTATGTTTATCCAATCTTTTTTTAAAATAATAATCGCTTATTTTTTAAAAGTTCTTTCACACAACTTAAATATAAAAATAAGCGATTACATCGTAGTCAGATAGTATAAAATGTTTTTTTTTATATGTTGGATTTTGAATTTTTTTTATGTGGAATGACTAACAATGTATATGTGACATTTTTTTATTTTTATTTATTTTAGGAGCCACTTTAGGAAAAGGCTTAAATAGAACAATGGCAACTTTGATGGCTGGTGCTTTAGGTGTTGGGGCTCATTACTTAGCTAGCCTTTCTGGAGAGAGAGGAGAACCTATATTGATTGGTGTCTTTGTTTTTGTGCAAGGTAAGCTTAATCTTAAGCGCCGCGTTTCTCTTACGAGCATCTCTACTTATTCTTATTGAATTTGGAATAATGAACGGCTAAGATTGTTTGATATAAATATAAGTGAATTCGAGATCAACACAAGTAAAAAAAAAAAGAAGCTAAAACCTAAAAATCAGTCCATCACACGATAAGTTCTGTCATTTTTTACTTAAACATTTGAATTCTTTTTCACGTGATTTTTGAACCTTTGTTCAATAAACAAAAGGACTAAAATCTCTATCATTTTAAAATTCTCAAGGATTGAAAAAATCGTCCTTTATAATCTCGAAGACTAATTCTAAAAATTTATTCTTTTCAATCAAGCATCATTGATTTTGTAAATTATATAGACATATTTGATCTAATAAAGCTAATTTCTCAATTTTCTTTTTGTTGTTTTTGTTTTGCAGCTGCAATAGCATCATTCATAAGGTTTTTTCCAAAAGTGAAAGCAAGATATGACTATGGGATACTTATATTTATCTTGACATTCTCTTTAATCTCTGTGTCTGGATTTAGAGATGATGAAGTATTAGAAATGGCACATAAGAGATTATCAACAATATTTATAGGTGGTTCTGCTTGTGTTATGATTTCCATTTTTGTTTGTCCGGTATGGGCCGGTGAAGAATTCCATTATTCAATTGCTAACAAGTTGGAAAAACTTTCTGATTTCTTACAAGGTTAGATTTTTCATAAATCAAAACATAAAAGTAATGAATATATAAATTTACATGAAACTGATATGGGTTTTGTTGCATTTTACAGCTTTTGTATCTGAGTACTTTGAGGTGTCAAAGGAAGAAGACATTAAGGACAAGAAATCTTCTTTAGAAGGTTATAAAAGTGTTCTCAACTCGAAAAGTTCCGAAGATTCAATGGTGGGTAAATATTATCTTTATCTCTTTTATGTTTATTTTAATTATCTCGTATATTCTACTCGAGAGTTAGAAATAGAAGAGAGAAAAAAAGATTATATGTGTAAGGTTCATGTAACATATAATATTTCATTCTCTTTTCTATTCGAAATTTCAGCAATTGAAAAGTTTTTTTTTAGAAAAAAAATTATTTTTTCACTTTTTCACTATGTTTGAAATAAGTCCCATATCACCTGTCTCACTCTTGAGGGTGCAGTTTAAATATATGTTGGACTATTTTTCATATAGTCAATTGGTTTTGTGATGGAACCTTAACACACTAAATGAAAATTATGAATGGCATGTTTTTCATGTAATTCTTTATTTATTTATTTTTATTTTTTTTTAGGCAAATTTTGCAAAATGGGAACCAGGTCATGGAAAATTCAAATTTCGTCACCCTTGGGACCAATATCTCAAAATTGGTGCTCTTTCTCGCCAATGTGCATATAGAATGGAAGCTCTACATGAACATCTCAATTCTGACGATCAGGTATATATCATAATAAATCTAATATTTCTGTCAGATTTAAATCCAAATAAAATATAATTGACCAAAATTGGCATCTACATAAAAAAAAAACCCTAAAAAATAGTTTAGCATTATGTAGTGCATCTTAAGATATTGACATCTACATAAATAAAACCTTAAAATAATAGCTAGCATTATATAGTGGAAAATAAAATATTTTTTCAGCTCCAAGCATATTTAAGCTTTAGTTTATAGCCGAAAATTAATCTTTTCTAGTGACAGATTTCCAAAACAAATTTTACTTTTCAAATATTAAAACTTTAATTTGTAATGGATGACAACGGAATTTGTCCATTTACTTTCCTATGTCATTTTTAGTTTACTTTCACGATTTTCATAATTGTACCTATAAATAAGCTCTTATAACTGGTTAATTAGATTGTTCGATCAAACTAACGCCGTTTCCTTTGCAACTTTTACAAGGATTCGCCGGAAATTCGTCGTAAGATCCAAGACCTATGCTCAAAAATGTGTATGGAATCAAGCAAAGCATTGAAGGAACTAGGATCATCAATAAGAACAATGACAATGCCAAATTCTGTAGATAGCAGAATCTCAAATTCAAAATCAGCAGTGAAGAGTCTTAAATCATTGCTTCAATCAAGTTCATGGGAAGAAACAAACCTTTTGTCACTAATTCCATCTGTCACAGTTGCTTCTCTACTAATTGACATTGTTGACATAACAGAGAAAATAACAGAGTCAGTTAATGATCTTGCAAATATGATACATTTTGAAATTGTAGATACAGAAAAATCTCCTAAATTATCAGAATCTGAACACTGTGAATGTCCAGAACAGGGTCCCAACAGTTTTGAAGTTGTTATTGTAGTTGAAGAATCAGCTATAGCAAATTCAGAAAGTGGAAAATCAAGATCTGATCAACAAAATAGATAATTTGATAATAGTTTATGTTAATATATATGGTTGTAATAATAATTATATCATGACTTCAAAATTAGAAAAAAAGAAAAAACTATTCATAGAACAAAAATTAATGCTGCATTATAGGTACCGCATATTGAGGATTTGGAAGGCAATAATAATGGCATACCCTTATTCTGTGGGGTATCATAATTCTAAACTTCAATACATGATGTCAATTTTGCTTGCTTTGTGAATTTCAAATGGTTAGTGAGGTTATTCTTTTTAATTCCCTTGTGTGATATTAACATGTTAATGAGCTATATTTTGATGGGTTTGGACAATTATTTCTATCTTAAATTCAATATCATGATGTCAATTTTGTGCTCAGAAATTCAAATGGTGGGTCTGGAGACTCGGATCATTGATTCTCATTTCGATTATCTTTTGTTTGGATGATACAAAGTTTTAACGGACAATAATGTTTTAAATTGTGGTTAATTGTGGTCACGTTTTGGTTACAATCACGTATATTAAATGTGGTTAAATATGGTCAGATGCTGTTTCAATAACCTCCAAAACCTTTACATTTTGAAGCATCGTTGCATTTTGGATCCATATTTAAAACCTTGTTAACAACAAGCGAATGAAGAATCTAGGTTTAAGTCGTTTAAAATTAAGGTGCTTTTTTGAGTGAAGAGGCATATTAGTCCTTCACTTTCTAAGGTTTGTTTACATCAGTCTATGATATTTTTAGTGGTACAAATAGATCCTTGACTTTTTACTTTGCTATGCATTTTAGTCTATGATGTTAGTTTATATAATTACATCGTTAATTTTAGTTCACATTGATTGTTAAAATTTTTAAAACGATTCATATAACAATGGGAAAAACAACGACACACAACTAAAATACCAAAGTACAAAGCAGAATAAATTCTCCAAATTTGCAACAATCTACGAGGAGAAACAACTAAAAATGGCAGCAATAAATATAATAATCATGCAAGAGACACTAATATTTTTAGCATGGGAAAACTTGCTCAATGTGAGAGCTAAAAACTCACCAGTTGTCCAAACCAATGAAATCAATTCACTATCATCAATCAAGGGTACAAGAGAGTCCAATCAAATGCACAAATTCGTGCATGCAATTGGCCAACACAACAAAGCAACAAAGCTTATAAATATAGAAGTGCATAAACTCAAAAAAAGAATTGTTGTTCGTGCTCTATTTCTCACACCATAGACCTCCAATCAACGATCTGACAAACTATTACGAGCCCGTTGACAAAATTTTAGCCCGATCCAACGATGAATGATGTGGCAATTGCGATTTTACAATAGTGACAATGAAAATGATTCTCTCTTCTTTGTCTCCCTTTTTGGTCGTTGCTTCTCTCTCAGAAATGACACACTCACATACCCAAATCTCACCCCTCTCAACTCCGATAAGTGAGGCAAAATGGGCTTGATAATGGGTCTTTTTGCCCACATAGTTGAGAGCCGAAAACCCAAAATATCTCACCCTTCACAACTATGTGGAGGTGACCGCCAATCCGGTGATCACACAACAAGCTTCAAACTTCCATCTTGGTAGTGCATTATTTATTATGTCAGCACCATTGTAATCAGTATGAATTTTAGCCAACTCCAACAACTTAGCATCCAAAACGTTATGTATCCATTGATATCTAACATCAATATGCTTGGGCCTAGAATTAAAAGTTGAATTTTTCTAAGATGGATAGCACTTTGATTGTCACAAAACAACAAGTGCTTGTCTTGCACAAAACAAAGCTCCTGTGAGTTTCTTAACCCATAGCAACTCATTTCATGCTTTTGTAAGTGCAATGAACTCTGCCTTAGTAGTAGACAAGGCTGCACACCTCTGCAACCTTGACTGCCAACGCACAATTCCCCTGTAAAACTTAGTCAAATATAGCCTGAAGTGGACTTTGTGAAATCAATGTCTTCAATCATAACTGACTCTTAGTATCCCACCAAGGTAAGCTTACCACCTCCAAAACAAAGCTTCTAACCACTAGTGCTGCGAGGTACCTTAGGATCCATTTCATAGCATTTTAGTGCTCTCTACCTGGATTTGACAGAAATATGCAAACTGTACCAACAACATGTGGAATATATGTTCTTGTACATACCATTGCATATATCAAACTACCCACTGCAGATGCATAAGAAACTCTGTGCATGTCTTTCTTTTCAGCTTCATTTGAAGGACTTTGTTTAGAACTTAGTTTAAAATTATTTGCAAGAGGATTTCTCAAAGCCTTACCATTTTGCATATGGAATCTTTGCAACACCCTTTTAACATAGTGCAAGTGCACATATGGTATCAAATCTTCTTTTCCCTTATAATACTAAGAATTTGTTTTGTAACTCTCATGTCATTCATGGAAAATGACTTGCCGAGTTTCTTTTTTAACCAGTCATCAAAATACAATAACAGGATGATGAAGTCATCATCAAGAAATTTCTGAACAACGACACAATGGTCAGAAGTAGCCTTTTTGTAGCCTTGCTCACGCATAAAGGACTCAAACTTCTTATACCACTATCTTGGAGCCTACTTCAAACCACATAGGCTCTTTCTCAGCCTACACACATAGTCTTCCTTGCCTTTAACTTGAAAACCATCAGGTTGCTTCATATAAATATCTTCCTCCAAATTATTGTGAAATAAAGTTGTTTTCACATCCATATGCTCAACCTCTAAATAAGAGTAGCAGCTAAACTTAACACAATAATGATGGATGACATCTTCACCACAGGCGAGAAAATCTCATTGAAATCAACACCATATCTCTATCTGAAGCCTTTCTCCACCAATTTGATGCAGAATTAATCTCTTATTTTAATTTCAAAATCCACCTATTTTCTAAGGCCCTTTTTTTCTTTTACGCAACTTCACCAAGTTATAAGTGTGATTATCCTGTAAGGATTTCATCTCATCCTACATTGCATCTAGCCATTTATGCTTGTCTTCACTCCCTAAAGCCTCCTTAAAACACTCAAGTTCTCCCTAATCAGTCAAGGTTGCATACTCATTAGAAGAGTACCTTATAGATGGTAGTATCTTCCAATTGGACCTCCTGAGCTGGGCCTGTAGTGGTTCAAGTGCATCATCAAGATTCTCATCATGTGACCAGGGACGGACTCAAGTTTTAAAATATATTTTTTTATATGTTTATAACTTTTTAAATATCAAAAGAAAATATACTTTTAATAAAATAAAGAAGAGAATGAATACTTAAAAGAATGAAATTTTGATCTGTTAGCCACTGTGTTGCCTAGCGAATTAAAAAATAAGTTCTCCTTAGTGCACGTTAACCCGTTTGTTCAGGATCTTTTTATTTGGGCTGCTAATGTTCATGGCTCTTATTCTTCTCGCTCTACGGTGTCTTGGCTCCAAGATCGTTGGCAATCTCGACATTATACTCCTCAAATTGCTTGGGTTTGGCGTCAACCAATTACTAAGGGTATGGCTTTTATGTTCTGCCTTTGCTTACTTGGTATTCTCCCTACAAATGAGCTTCGCTACCACTGGAACCTTTCAACATCTGCTATGTGCCAGCGTTGTGGCTTGGTTGATGAAACCATTGTGCACTGCTTGTGTGACTGTGCTCATGCGAGAGGTATTTGGCGTGGCTTTGGTTTTCGTGAGGACGCCTAGTTCTTGGATAATAACGTTGTTTCTTGGGCTTCTAGCTTCCTGAAGAATGGCAATGGAATCTTGTTCGCTTGCACCGCATGGCATGTGTGGTGCGCTCGTAATAAAGCTGTTATTAGTGGTAAGATCATGTCTAACTTTGAGACCATTTCAGCGATTCATAGCGATGCCTCCGGCTTGCTGCAGCGGTTAAACACTTCTATCTCGTGGGTTTCTTTGCAAAAAGAAGTCTATTGATGCGCTCCGAGGGAGAATCAAGTGAAGTTGAATATTGACGGTAGTTGTATTGGCAATCCAGGTCCAGCAGGGGCTGGCGGCCTTCTCCGTAATCACTGCGGGGAGTTGCTTCTTGGCTTGTATGAATCTTTAGGTGATTCCACGAGTTTTCATGCGGAGCTTGTCGGCCTCTATCGTGGTCTTTTCCTTACATGGGAATGTGGTTATCGTAATGTTGTTTGCCACTCTGACACGCTGCTTGCGGTGGAGACCGTCAAGCTGGGTGCCGGAGAATTTCATCTTTATGCTGCATTGATCCAGTCCATCAATGAGCTTTTGTCTCACAATTGGATTTGTCGGTTTGAGCATGCTTATAGGGAATCAAACTTTTGTGCTGATGCCTTCGCGAAGCTTGCATCTGGCAGTGCTTTTCCTCTCACAATTATCCACTCTCCTATCCCTCAGCTGTCTAGTTTGTTGTTGGCTGATAGAGTAGGAGTTGTTCACTTTAGATCCCTTCCTTCTTAGTTTTTTAGTTTTTACTTTTATTTATTTTTCCGATGTACCAAAAAAAAAAAAGAGAAGGAAAAGGCATATAAAAGAAACATGAGAAAATAAAAAAAATGAAAGTGATGAAACACCAAATGAGGGTCTCAAACGCGGAACATGGTTGTTAGTGGAAACAGGCGCATCCGCTGGGCAACTCAACATATGTGGTAACATGTTTACCGTTATATAGTATATAATAATAATTATACGAGAGGAGGGGGGCAAGGCCCCCTTTGCCCCCGCTCTAGATCCGTCCTTGGATATCAAGCGGTTTAATTTGATTGATGGAGGCCATACTACCACCCCCTCTTCTAATAACCTTGTGTGGCATTTGTTCCTTTTTTGTGTGGGTCGAGGTCATGATCGTGAATGAAGTTGTTACGATGGATCGTGATCCGTTGAGTTTGTAATTGCAGTTACGTTTACGAGGTTGTTTGTCAACGACATTCTTCAGCTACATTTAATTGGTTCAAGAATAATAAGCGTTATAAATTCAGGTATATATATATATAACCTGCCAAATGGGTTAGTTGGGTTTTAAAAAAATAGGTCCGATCTAAATTTGACCCAGTCCAATCCGGCCCGTTGGCCCGATTTTTTTAATATTTTATTTTTATTATAAATTTATTAATAAATAAATATTTCTAATATAAAATAATGATCTAAATATATTTAGTAGAATTAAAAAAATATAAAATTTTAAAGAATATTATGATTTTATTTAATATAATATTATTAATATAGTTTTAAATTAATTTTTCTTAATAAAAAAAGAAATAAAAAAGTTCGTGAGTCGGCCTGTTTTGGCAATAGCCCGTACGGGCTGGGTTGGGCCAGTAAAATGCTAGTTTGCAATTATGGTGGGCCATTCCAAACCGGCCCAAAAAATCCATTGACTCACGTCCGCCAGCCCCGAATAATGAGTTAGGCCGACCCGAATTGACACCTCTAATGCCAATGGGTTTGGTTGAGTGAAGCAATCCTCATACATTGTTAACATCAAAAACCATCTCCTCATCACCTTAAGATTATAAGTGAAAAATAAAATATAATAAAGTGAAGGCAAATGATATTTAGTATCTTAAGGACACTATTATTAAGAACCCAAGTGTAGTTAAAATATATTGCAATATGTAGTTTTTTTATTCCCGAGAAATGAAACAATGCGCTCTTATATTATTTTTCTACTTCTAATAACCTTAATTAGAACCCTTAAGACACTGTATATTAAGATCAGAAAATAAAAGTGCTAACACAAATCCACATCATTCAACGCATTTGTAACAAAACTCCATCATTACTAGACAATTGTACTGTTTAATGCCAATATGACTATTATTAATTAATTTTTCTATTATATTCGTAAGTGGCCAATTGACATTGTTAAAGACCATAGTACGGAACATGCGTGATAACCATTGAAAAACCTTTGAGTCAAGTTATCATAATTTGAAAATTGATTTAATTTCACTAATTAACCACTTATCACGATTATTATTCTCTCTAGAAAACCCTAGCTAGCATTAATTTAATTCTGCCTACGTGCACATAGTTATGGCTTATGTCATTATGTGTATCTAAGGCTCATACTCTATTACAATTTTTTATTTTTATTATTTTTTTTGGCCTGGGTTACAATTTTTTATTAGCTGTAAAGAAAGTGGACTGGAGTGATCAGCTTAGTGGATCCATGCTTTTCACCAGCCCATTAATTGAATAAAAATATGATTTGCTTTTAACTTTTACTAATTACCTAATTAATTAATAAAGTCATCTTTCCCTTCTTAATTTTTTTTAAATCGAAAAATAGCACATCGAGAAAAAAATAACAATAAAGAAAAAAGAAAGAAAAATCTATTAATTAAAAACGTATTTATTTTAAATTATGATTAAAAATAAAATGGGAAGAAAATAAGAATAAGTGTTGGATGGTCATGCCAGATGATAACAATTATTTAACAATAATCCTTCGCTATGTTAAATTTTCCTTCTATGAATCACACACTATGTTTACTTTTTTTCTCTTGGCTTCTTTGCATGAAGAAGTTTCCCTAGTCAAATCAGAATAATTTTTTCATTATATTATTATTACATGTATTATTGTGTGTTGTTTTCATTATTATATTCATTCATTTATAAGCATAATCCAAGCTCTGGATAGTTGTGGTGCGTCAAAAGAGGGGAATATATAAAATATCAAGACTCTAGAATTCTTCAAAAATATCTGCGAAAATTTTTAAATTTAATTTCTACAAACCTTTAAAAGACATAAAACGTGAAAACTCACACTTAGTTATAACATGCATTATTTCTTAACTTCATATAAGGGAACACTCATTATTGTACAAAAAAAAAAAAAAAGGGAACAGTCATTATATTTTACGCGTAAATATTAACCGAGTCTTTTAATACTCTTTAATTACTCTAATTATTTTTATTTATTACAAATAAAAAATGCTAACAAGTGTAAGCGTGCTGTATGCTAAGATAGATAAATGAAAATATTTTATTGATAATGAAATAATTTATTGTTTCAAATATTAAAAAATAATTTATTATTCTACATTAACAAGTGCTTTTAAGGTGCCGGACTGCTCGTTAGTAAGATCCATTATATTTTTACGTCTGTAACATAACATTCCAAAATTTTTTTTTAAAAAAAATTAATAAGCATTCAAAAGACAAAGTCACTAAAGATTGATTAGGGTCAGATTTATATATTTTGGGGTTTGGGCGAAATTCATGACTAAGAATTATTTATATATAATATATTATTTTTTATTTTATGTTTTTAATTTTTTTAAGATGCAAAATTATTTAAGATTTATAATCAATCAAATTCGATAGATAATATGATTTACTCATTTATATATCTTGTAAAATATATAGTTAATCTCAAATATAATTTAATTAATTTAAACTCTGTAAATGTGTTCTCAAGGCCACCAATGTTTTAATTTGCAAATTATGTATTTAGAAAATAATGTAATATTTTTTATATAATTTAATATTCTAATAAAATATTAACTTGTTCAATACTTCTTTAAATGAAGTATTATTGTGTTGACAAAAATTATTTAAACATACTATAATATATTATATTAATAAATTATTTTTCTATAATTAACACATAATAATAATATTAAATAAAAATATTTTTTGGGCCTTGTCAAATAGACGGCTCAATTAAAACTTAATAATAATATATTAATTTAAAAGTTCCCCACAATAGATTTGAGGACGGGACGGAGACCATGCTCCCTGCCCCGTGGGGTCCATGTCTACCCGGATGTATATATATATATATATGAGTAATGTACCGTTTCAGTCCCTAACTTTGCGAGAATAATTCACTTTTATCCCTGACTTTGTGTGGATAGGTCACTTTAGTCCCTGACTTTATATTTTACAGGTCACTTTAGTCCCTGAATTATATGATCATTCATTTTAGTCCCTGAAAATCAGGGACTTAAATGAATGATGTAGTGAAAGTCAAGGACTAAAATGACCAATAATAGTAAAAGTCAGAGACTACAATGACTGATTTCGCAAGGGACTAAACTGAATGATAAAATACAAAGTCAGGGACTATTTTAGTATATAATTCATATATATATATATATATATATATAAAATTACATAAATACTCTCATTTAATATAATTAATATAATAAATTTATATAATTAAAAATGGTTAATGTAGTCATTTAAATAAAAATAATAATATAATTAACTTTTAATTATTATTATCTCTCATCTTAGTTCTTGTCCCTACTTATATCAATTGTGCTATTTGTTCGTTCATTCGCATGTCGTTCTTGCTCATCATGCTTATTATTGTTATACCATCATTCATGCTGTTGCGTCGTTTGTTCTTAGTCTTACCTTGGTTCTTTCTTTTATTACTTATTTTCGAGTTTTTATAATTTTCTTAGATTTGTGAATATTTGCTGGGATCCCCGCAATCCTCGTAGAGAGGCAAAAAATGAGAATGGGAGAGAAAACATCTCTACTCTTCATAATAGAAATTGGGACAAAGAGAAAACTAAGGAGCGGGGGAGTACTCTCCACCCCCGCCCTACCCCATTGCCATAATGCCATGCCTACCAGCAATAGTTAAAGGACATTTTAGGAAAATAAGCTAAAAAATTCTGTTCTCCTCTACCATCGGCTCACCACCGTCGTCCATCCTTCCACGTCATTCCCGTTCTTGGGCGAAGAAACCAACGGAGCCCATACAGTTCGTTGGTAGCGGTCAAGGTTGGCTCAACAAATTGATAGATCTAAAATAATTTTTTGAGATACGATATTTTATAATTATTGTTAATAATCAATTAAAATTATTCAATTTAATTTAAAGATTATTTTTTAATTTTTAAACATATAAAATTATCAGATTATTAAACTATTATGATTAATTTACGTTATGTTAAGGGACGACATGTCTATTCCGTTCAAGGTCACTAACAACCTTAGCGAGGATTTATAATAGAATTTACAGATTGTCTATCAACAGGAGCTAAATTTAACGATAATTCTTTATTTTTGTTGAAATATTATTGACATTGAATAGGATTTGTTAGATTATAATTATGAAAAATTTTGTTTTTGTTAAAACAATGGATTTGTTAACATTGTAGAGAGAAGACACGTTGAGAGCGTAAGCATTTTATAATACACAGTAAGTATATTTACACTCGAACAATTTTTCTTTCATCGTAATAATATACTCAAGAGAAAAAAATGTGATATATACATTAGGAAAAAAATCAAGATTAATTATTATGTAATTACATGTATCAATATGTGTATCATTTTTCACTATTATAATTTTTTTAAAATGATATTTATTTATATTTGTTTTGGTAACAAAAAGTTTAGTTAAGGGTAGACATACCGCATCCAAGATCATACCACCAATCTCAACAAAAATTTACAGTAGAATTTACAAATTCCTTACCAATGAGAGCTAAATTTAACGGATCTTGTGATCACTTAATCACACACCATCTAAGTCAATTACCTTTATATTTAAAGTATAATTAAAATTAAATATAATTAAATTTTTGATATTATAAAAAAATATTTAAAAAACTATTTTTTGGAACCTATAGCTCTTGCTTGGACTATAAACTAGCCTTGGTAGCGGTTCAACATGTGGTTTGAAGAAACAGGACAACACGAAGTTGTCTCTTTGAAGAAGAAACTCAAACACCATATTTTGTAGAGTATGTATATTGTCATTCTTGTTTAATTAATTTTAATATTATTTATATATTGACAATATGATTACTTTGCTTAAAATTCACATTTTAAATAAAAATATTTAAAGAAGAGTGACGATAAATTAAATAAATTGAAGTGAATATAGAATCACCTTATTTTGTAGCTATCGAATTGTCAGATGTCAAGAAAGAGAAACTCAAATGATATCAAATATATATACGTAACAATTTGTTTATTGATGAGATTATTGCTACTTTAATATGTTTGTTGACATATACTATTACTTCATTAATTTGATAATATTTAATATATATTGATAATTTAATTATTTTGGTCAAAAAATCTATTTTAAATTAAAAAATATTCAGAAATGAATCATAATAGAGTTTTTCTATTTTATTTGGGATTTTTTTTCTTATCACTACTATTCATCTACCACTCATTATTTATCACTCTATTTTATCTTTTAATTTAATTTAATTTAGTTTTTTAAAAAATGTTAAGTCCATTAGCTGAACTGACATGGGTGGTAAATAAGTGGTAGATGCACAGTGTGAGTACACCAATTAATACTATTTTATTTGTGTCAATCAAAACTGACCCAAAAACTAGAGTTGATTTGGGTTAATGAGTCGCTCTGGTTTATTCAAATTATAGACACAAAATGTTTTAAAAAATAAATTAATATAATTTATTTTTTAAGTATTAGACCAGACCTTATGGGTACCTGTATCTGCGATGAAGAGGAGAATTAGTCGCAAAATCGGGTTCAAAGATGGGTCTAGATAATCACTCGAAATTTTTTTATATATTAAACACACAAGAACTATTTTCTAAATTTATTTTACTAAAGATCAAATTCTATATCATAAGCTCCAAGAGTTTCACTTTATCATTCCTTCTTGTGTTATTTGAGCTATAAGTTCTTGACTAATTATCCACATTTTACCCACCTCGTCCCATACCAACATATATATATAGATCAGATGATATCGGTGTAACTTACACCAACTCTTACACTCATTAATAACTATTTGTCAAAAATTTTCTTATGAATCCCATCATTGGATTAAAACTACTTATTTTGTAGATGATGCCTACAAAATTTTACATCATTTTAAAATCTTTTAGTACTCCGTCAACATACTAAAAAAGTAACCTAAAATATAATTTTAAAATATATGAAAAATAACAAGCATTTTGATGAAGTACTAAATGATTTCGGAATGATTTAAAATTTTGTAAGCATGATCTATACGATAATTAGTTTCAATCCTACGGTGTGTTTCATGAAAAATGTTTGACAAATAGTTATTAACCGGTGTAAGAGTTGGTGTAAGTTACACCAGTGTCATTTGATCTCTCCCCTATATATATATAGGATCCATTGACACCAATTGGTTTTACACCAATTAAAAACGATATGTCGAAGTTTTTAAAAGTAAAGTAAAATATAGTTTTAAAATAATGAAAATAACAAGTGTTTGATGGAGTACTAAACGATCTCGGATTGATTTAAAATTTTGTATACATGATCTATGCGATAAGTATTTTAAATTACTCCGCTTAATATCTCTTCACCCACATTGAATTTTACCAATGCAACGGTTGAATATAAAGTTCTTAGAGGATAGATTAATCGTACAAAATTTCACATAATTTGAAGAGTTGTTTATATTTTATCAATCTACTTTATTTTAATGAATAAAACGTTTTTTAAAACTTAAGTAAATCTCGCCCACAAGAGGACATGGCTAGAGATGTTGAACTTTTCTAAAATTTCATACACACAATTATCATGATAGCATTATTTAATTCAACAATTGGATTAGTAAAATTCAATATAGGTAAAGAGATATTAAACGAAGTAAATGTCCAAGACTTACTGTTAGAGTAAATAAATTTCCACCTATATTATATTATATATATATATATATATAAAAGGTAACTTAAATAAAGTAGTAAGAGTACTTATTATTGAACTAATGGAAGCCCCAAAAAATATAGTTCCCTCTTTTCTTTTTCTTTTTCCCTTAAATGCCTAAAATCTGTAGCTTTTGCGTTTTGTTGCTCGTTGCTTCTCCTTTGATTCATGGAAGCATTTTACTGTTCAATTTTTCACTTACTTTAGGATTTGAAATGTTTATTTTCTTAAGCTTGAAAATCACTTTAAAGCCCATATTTCATACATTGCGTGAAAAGTCCTACATCATTGTTTACAATTAAAAATTGTGAAAAACAAATCTATCAACCCATTACATTGATACACTTTGGAGTATTACTAGAAAAAGTCTATTTAGCGACCAAGGAAATTGGTCACTAATGTTATTTTATTCGGTCGCTAAATAGTTAGCAATGAAATTAGCCACTAAATTAGTGATCAAAATGATCTGTTGCGCGATATATTAGCTACCAACAGTCTTTGTTATTCGGTCGTTAAATCAAATTTTTCTAGTAGTGGCGAGGATGAACAAAGCTTAATAGGCTACGAGAGGAAAATAGAAAAATGCAGTACCAAAATTGATTAAAAAGAGGGTCATAACAATTATTTCTTACGGTCCTAAATATAAGTCACTGTCTAGAAGAATTCTTCGGTCCAAAATATAGGTTACTAACTAACTTATAATAAATAATTTTCATTTCTACCTCTTCTACAATTTTGAAAGATTGAAGTAATAATAGAGATAGAAAGATAGTGAAATAAGAGATAATAAATTATTAATTGAATTGAAACATTCGGTTAGAAGTGACTTGTATTTAGGACCAGATGGAGTATAAATCTATGGTCCTGACGGTTATAAATTGATAAAAAAACAAAAAGGTCATGACAGTTATAAATTTGTGGCCATGACAATTATAAATTTTTCTCCTCCAAATTGGTGCTTTGTTTGTTTGCTTTTATATATAAAGATTTATTTATTTTTACTTTTGAATCTGTAAAATCCTATAATTATATTATGATTTCTAAACACAACCATCGATATAGATCGACCATAATAATAATAATAATAATAATAATAATAATAAAGCTTATCACTTTAATCATCCCTAGTCAAAGGGGGCAGTAGTTTTGTACAATAAAGATGAATGGGTACATGTCCTAACTAAGAATTTCCATTGCATTTTTAAATACAAAGTGGGTGAAGACATTATTATAGTAATTAACCACTAGTTGAATGAACATGCTTAATTAAACGTAAGTGGGGAAAAAGCAAAAAACAGTGTAAGACAAAAAGTGGGTTTTGAGTTGTATTCCACTTAAGTTTTACTGTTTCTGGTTATTAAAAAAATAAAGAAAGCACATTGTTTGCAAAGAAGAGTCGAGAAATTGAGTTCATTGATTTGTTATAGCATATATCACTTTTGTTCATAAATAATCAACTACGCTTATCACTTTTTATAGAAAGAAGATAGTGGATCTTGCTTAATGCTTACTCATCAGCGCAACATATAAATTAATTCATCACTGTTTTTACTTCTTCCATTCAATTTTTTTTTTCTTCAAAAACAATATAGTTCTCCTCTAATTAAATTATGTATAAATCTTGTTAAATAGGAGTCGTGACCACGAGCACCTTAGGAGTTCCGTTCCTTCTTAAATCACCAAAATTTCTTTTCATCAAGATATAAAAGTATGAGACTTTTAGCTTAAATAACTAATTAAGCAGACAATACTTCGTTTATTTATTTTTCAAAATTAAGAATTTAAATGAATAAATGTTTTATCAAAACTCAAACATATTATTACATTATTATAGTCAATCTTAAGTATTAATTTTAGGATAAATTACTAATAGTCGTAATTTATTTCTAAAATCATGGTATGAACATTATTATAATATATTCATATTATGTTATATGTCCGTGTCGACCTGGTCTTGTTTGATCCTCTTTAACCTGGTATTAATTAGAATCGTATATCTTCAGGTTTAGAGTTTGGTCCAGTTTAAATAATCAAACCGCCCTACGTTTAGGGCTCGGTGAGGGACGAGGATAACCTGTCCCACAAACACCCTTATAGTATGAAATTATTAAATTGCGAGTCATGTCAATTTGGTAAGCATGTTAGAGTATCTTTTTCAAGTAATGCCACTAGTCGAGCTATATATGTCTTCATTTGACTTGGTTCATTATGATGTGTTATGTCACTTTCATGGGAGGTTTTCAAGCCTACTTCAATGATGACGGTTTATTCTAGAGCAGGAAAATCTCAAGCAAGCAAAGTTCACCTTCAACAAGCTCACATTTCTAATTTTGCAACAAAGGCAAAGGAAAGTTGCATGAAGAGTGAAGACAATCTATAAAATTTAGATTTACAATAGCAATTATAAACTTTTGTAAATTATGGAAGTATTGTCTTTTTTTATTAAAAGTATTGTCAATTTTATGACTTGAATAAATTGTTAAACATTTCAACTATTAGCCATCAATTCTATGTTTGTTAACATTAGGGTTGGCAAAATGGGTCCGGCCCAACGGCCCGCCAAAAATAGGCGGGTTGGGGTGGAAAAAAGCGCATGGGCCACTACTTTTTTTGTTGTCATACCTAACATTGGTTTAGAAAAAAAAAAAGATTTTTGAAAAAAAACAGGTTCTGGGCTTAAAATAATTTTTAGAAAAAAAAAACAGATTCTGGACAAAAAAACTAGTTTTGGGCTTAAAAAAATAGATTTCAGAAAGAAAAAAAACAGGTTCTGGACTTAAAAAAATAGATTTCAAAAGAAAAAAAACAGATACCAATGAAAAAAAAAGAGATTATGGGGTTTTTTTTTAAAAAAAATTATAGGTTGAGTGGGCTAGCCCGTCAATACGCGGGCTGGGATGATTTTTTTGCCCGTTTTACCATGACGGGCTAGCCTGCCCCGCCCCCATTTTGAGCGGGCTTTCGCCGGGCCGGGCCGTATTGCCAACCCTAGTTAAGATATTTTCTATTATGATTTATGGAAATATGATTTTATTTTATTTTATTTATGATTCATGGTATATTTTGTGTGTGTTTGTATATATATAGGAATCCAATGCTAAGCGAGTTTTGATCCCAAAAAACAAAAACAAAAAAAGAATAAGTATACCCCTTCATTCCGCATGCTTAGAAAAGTAATGTATTCCGTACCTTTACCCTGTACCAAAATGTACCACGAACCATGTAACATCGAGGAGATCCGTTTTGAATTTTTTGGTAAATAGACCTAAAGGTACAATTTTTTTTGAGATCTATTAATGCATCTCATATTACTAAGACAATTGATAAGATATTCAAAATGATGGATGACGTCGTTGATGAAGTTTGTGAAGAGAATGTTGTCTAGGTTGTCACAGACAATACAACAAATTACAAAGCTATAGGAGAGATATTGATACAAAAGAGGAAGCATTTATACTGGACACCATGTGCAGCACACTATATCGACTTCATGTTGGAGGATTTTGAAAAGAAATAACATTTCATAAGAAGACAATTACGGCTGGGAAGAAGATTAAGACTTGTATTTATGAAAGGACTTCACAAATCTCATTGTTGCAACACTTTACCAAAGGAAAAGATTTAGTGCCACATCTTACCATACTTTGAGTGCTTGAATGATATTAGAGATGCAATTAGGAGGATGTTCACTTTAGCAAAGTGGAAGCCCAACCAATTTGCAAAGACTAAGGATGGAAAGAATCTAGAGAACGTGATTTTTGATTGGGAATTTTGGAAGAATATTCATATATGTTTGAGGGGTGCTTATCCCCTAGTTAAAGTTCTTTGTTTGATGGATTTCGAAGAGAAGTTAGTGATGGGGTTCATTTATGAAGTGATGGATAGGGCAAAAGAGGAGATTTAAGAAACTTTTTTTAATAAGCTCAAAAAATCAATTAATTAAGCACAAGGGATGCTCAACCCATTAACAAGAAGGTCATTACATCAAAACTTCGGAATAAGAAACTACAATAGATACAACAAAATACCACAACAACACCCTAAAAAAGAAACACACCTCTACGGAAACAATAACTTTAGGTTTTCTATGGGGTCAAAAAGCCAAGAAGCAAAAGAGAAGCACGAAGTCATAGAACAAGCCGCTAAACCTTGCTAAGATTCAAGAAGCTTTTAAAGGAATCCAAAATAAGTAATTTGGTTCAATTGGAAACTAGCTATCTAATTTATTTTGGAAGAGTCTATTGCCACTCTATCGTATCTATTGCCACTTCTTCTTGATTTTTTTTTAAAATTAAAATTTATTTCTCAACCAATGAAATCAAAACATTTAACAAACAAATATTCTTAAAATGTTTAATTAGGAATGAGAATAGAGACAATGGAGTGGTAATAGCCCCTTCCTTTATTTTTGCATTCTCTGTTTAGAAAATAATAATGAGTATTATTTTTCAATATTTTTGCATTCTCTGTTTAGAAAATAATAATGAGTATTATTTTTCAATATTTAGTTACAAGTCATAGTGGGACATAATTGATGAACAATGGGACAATCAGCTCCATAGGCCACTTCATGCAGTTGGCTATTTTTTAAATCCTAGACTTCATTATAGTTCCAGATTCAAAGGTGATTGTGAAGTTAGAAGGGGAATGAATGATTGTTTAGCAAGGATGGTGAGAGATGATGATGAACTCAAAAAGATTTATTCTCAACTTGAAGATTTGAAGATGCATGTGGGTGAGTTTGGTTCTAGATATGTCGTGATTTCACTCCATACCAAAATACCATAGTAGTGGTGGTATTCGTGTGGATTTGAGCATCTGAATCAAGTGTTGGGGTTTAACATCCAGTTTATCTAGGTGTGAGAGGAACTAGAGTGCATTTGAGAGGGTAATTTCTAAGTCCCAATACTATTTAATACCTACTAGTTTTTAGCCACATGCTTAATGCCTCACATTCTTGTGTTAAATAATTGTCTTTACATTTGTTTACGTCCATAAAAAAAGGTCTCACTCCTATCAAAAGTGATTCAAGGAAAAAGAAAGAGTAAACCTGATGAATGCATTTTATTTAGTGTATGAGATTTTCTCAACTTAGTCTCTACTTTTTTTTTTCTGTAAAATAGTAATTGATGTTTTAATCTTTTTGGTTATTAAAAGTATCAAATAGAATTAAAATAATTATTAATTTGTAAAGTCACTACAACGAAATAGGCTACTGGTGGCAGTTATTTTGTCCTTTTGCGACGGTTAAAACCGCCCCCCAAATACCTCTAGGTAGTTGCGAAACCGCCACCGCATACACTGTCGCGAGAGCATTTTGCGGCGGTTTATGCGGTGGTTAATGAACCACTTGAACAACTGCCTCCAACGTTTTTCGTGGCGGTTACCTTGGCTTTTCTGGCAGTTGGATCCGACGCTAATTGTATACAAATTGTTGTTGACAGAGCTTTGAAGCGGTTGTTAGGTAACTGCCGCCAAATTTTTTTCCTGCCACAAAGCACGCATGTTAGTTTTTTGCCAGTAAATAGCAGCGGTTGGAGAACCGCCGCTAGTAGGCTATGTTATTTTAAATATTTTGCTGAATTTTTTATTTTCGTAATTTAGAAATAATATTTAAAAAGTAAAAAATATTTTCAAAATACTTGTTTTTTTTGCAAGGCACATAAATAATTTTTTAGTACAAGACAGATAAATATTTTTTAAACGAAACATTACTTCAATTAACTATGTCAAACACGCATAAGAAATCCATCACAACCTAATAAGTTCATCAATATAAAATAGGTCAAGAATTTTCAAAGATTACTACATAAATCCTTCTCTCATAAGCATGAAAATTCTGTAATAGTGTGCACTAATCCTTAAAACTAAAAACTATGATAATAAAAGTTTTAAGTTAAGGCTAATGACCGGCTGAAGAAGAGGGTCTTCCTTCTGTAGGTGATTCTTAATTAGAAACTTGAAATTAAACCAAATATTTGTTAACAATAAATTTTTATTATGTCAAGAGTTATTATAGTTAAACTAAAAAAATATACACACTAAAGATATTACTTCCTTCCATTTTCAAGTCATAATTGTGAAAAATAGAACAATCTACCAAGAGGCATGGGAGTCTCAACTTGACAAACACATTTGTTGGCTGCAATAAAAGTTAATGATGATATATCTTCAAACCATAACATAAAATAAATAGAAACTAATGAAGTTTCTTGTCCAATTCAATAAAAGTGACCACCTAAATAGAAAATAAATATACCAGTCTGCAAATAACAACAATACTAAAAAAACATCGAGGATCAATAACCACCTAAATGTCTTAATTGCAAAAAAAAACTTTGCATTAATTAATGAAAAGACATGTGATAAAGGAAAACATATATAAGACAATAAACTCACTAGAGGATCAATATTCCAACTACTAGTGCTTTTACTCCTTCACATTTTCAAGTCATAATTATTGCAAGAAACTATTAATACTTATACATCTAATACAATAAAACAATTCATGCGGCTATAGAAAATTTAAATTATTCTAAATTTCAAATTATTTACCTGATTAACTTTCCTCTACAAGTCTAACCATTTCATTACTTGCTTCTAATTGTAATCTCAAAGCATTTAAAGTGATACCATTGGATGAAGAACTTGTAGATCTCCATAACGATAAGTGGTTGAGAAGAACAAACGCAAAACCCATGCCATGAACACATCATAGATGCTCTTTTACAAACATGCCTAATCTTCAGAAACCAAATTATTATATATCCACATGCAATTGATCCTACATGTAACATATAACATATAACATATAAGGTCATATAGAATAATTTTAACCATATTTTTAAAAAATTATAACTAATTTAATATACTTACACTCTTTTGTCTAGTCTCCCACTATACCATAATTAATTATTAGCAACAGTTGAAAAAAAGTAACTAAAAAATATTGCAAAATCATTAAAAAGGCTGTGTTTGCACATTTGCAACATTTTTATCAAATGTTGTATAAAGGCTATGTCGTTAAAAGGTTTTAGTAACATTTAAAAAAAATGTTGTCAAATCATTAAAAACATATTGCCTTTTTGCATTTATAACATTTTTTACATATGTATAAAGTCAATGTTACTAAATATCAATAATACAGTAGTGTCTAGATTGACCCACGATCAACCTTATTTCTCGTGGGTAATAGAATACAACTCCCCTTACTATCGTCTAGATTCAATTTCCTAATTTTTACAAAATGAAAAATTAATTATTACCAAGGCTGCATCTAATTTATTCCAAACTTATTAGTATCAATTTAGATTCAACGAAGTAACAAATAGTTTTATCAACTCATGCTTCTTCCTAGCTATTGTCATAGACCCAATAGTATGAGGAATAATTTGTTTTCGTCGGTTAGCAGCATTTTTTTTTTACAAATCTCTTGTATTATTTACAATGTTTGTATTATTACATTTTTTATCAACAAGATAATATTAAAGAACAACTATCATATAACTATACTTGCAATGCATTTATTATGATAATTGTTGTTGAGATATTTAATTGATATTATAAATATTTAAATTGATATTGTAATATTGTAATTGATTTGTAAAATTAGGGATTTGATATGATATGATTTGATTAAGATTTAATAGGATATGATATGATTTGATTAGGATACGATATGAAATACACATTAGAAATACATTTTTTATTTTCTCTATATTTCTATCATGGTATGAAGAGCTTAGGTTCCAGTCGCTTTCCAAAGCTACTTTGCTTTAAGATACTGATTCCGTCCACTAGTCCCTTGCTTCTAGTATATATTTTTTTTCTTCTCTAAGGCTTTGTACCTAGAACCCCTTTTGGATCCTACACTGCCATTTTTTGTTTGCTGCACGTTCTCACGACACCGCCACCACCGTTGCTCTCGCCGCCGTCCGTCGACATTGACCGTGAAAGAAAGCCCTCCTTGAGGTTTTTTTGGTGGAGATCTTTTCATTTTTGCACTCAGTTTTCCCAAATTTGGCCTCTTTTATATTGTAAAGAAAAAATATATATATATATATATATATTAAAAAAATGGAGAAATTAGATATTTCTCAATCAATATTTTGAATGGTTCTAATTACCGTCATTGTCTTGAGTCTATGCGTGGCTATCGCAAACTTTGGCGATATGTGACAAGTGACATTCGCTGCTCTAAAAAGAAACCCGAAGTATCTGATGAACAATTTAGTGAACGGTTGGAGGACTGGAATAGCAAAAAAATCATCAAATTATCATGTGGTTCCGCAATACCTCTATCCCGAATATTCACTATAGTTTGGATGGTATGACACAACTTATGAGGTATGGAACATCTTAAGAATCGTTATACCATTTCTGATTTATCTAAGTATCAATTGTTGAAGGATCTTACTAGTCTGAGGCAAGAACAAGGTCAAGCCATTTATGATTTCTTCCTCAAATGGAAGGCATTTGAGACCAACTCACTCTTTGTGAACCAACTCTAAAGGACTCTAACAATGCTAGAATGTATGATGACTACCACAACCAAACTAGGCTCATTCAGTTCTTAATGTCACTCAGTGAATGACTACGAATCCATTTTTGCTTCTCTTCTACATCAAAATCCGCTATCTACTCTAGAAGATGCCCTTCCTCGTCTAAAGTCTGAAGAAATCTTCTCCGACAGTGTGGCATTTGCAGTAAGTAATAAAGGTGACAAGTGTGGTCGACATTGTCGTTAGACTAGACATAGTTTTCCAAACTGTCCGAGTATAGAATGTCATAAATGCAAACAGAAAGGTCACATTGCACCTATTGTCCTACAATAATTTGTCGATATTGCAGAAAATCTGGACATAGAAAAGTGTCCTACTCGCCCACATATCAGTATCAATCTCGTGCAAGCTTCTCTTGCCACTCCAGCTGCCAATGAAGATTCCTCTCCTACTTCCAAGATTTTGCTTCCTGGTCATCTCCAATCTCTCCTACTGCTTTAGCAACAATATCAGGTCTGCTTATTGTAATCATATGACATCTATATCCTCTGCCTTTTCTCGTCTCTCATGTAAAAATGTTATTCCTTATATACATACTGGTTCTTTAATGGAAGTCAATCAAACGGGTTCAGTGTCTTTACCCTCCCTCACTTTATCTGACACTTACTTTGTCCCTAAACTAAACTTTAATCTTTTTTTGTCGTTGACTTAGGATATACTCTAACTTTTACTTCCACTGGGTGTTCCGTGCAGGAGCCACAGACGGGGCAAATCATTGGGACTGGTCGTAAAGTTGGAAGACTTTTTGAGCTAATTAGTCTTCATCTGCCACAGCCCACTTCGACGAACATTTGTGCTGCTTCCACCTCTTCTCTCAAGTTGTGGCACCAGCGCCTTGATCATAGCTCTATCTGCAATCTGAAAAAACTTATATCTCGCGGGATGTTAGGTTCTGTTAGAGAGGAACCCCTTCATTTCGTTTCTTGTCAAACTGCTAAACAACATGCTTTATCTTTTAATAACAATACCTCTTTTTCTACTTGTATTTGGGCCCTGCTCCTATACCCACCATGGGCGGGTGTCGATATTATCTGATATTCATTGATGATTATTCTCGGTTTACTTGGCTTTTTTTTAATGAAACAACAGTATGAGCTTTGTCAAATTTATATTAACTTTGCAAATGTGATTTAAACTCAATTTTCAAAAGTTATTAAGGTCTTTCCCCATGATAATGCTATGAATATCGTATCGTGACTCACTTTGAAGTTTCTTGCTGACCACTGAGTTTCCTGTCCTGGAACCTCTCAAAAAGAAAACATCGTCACATTCTCAACATTGTTCGTGCCATGCTTCTCTCATCCTCTTGCCCCGAACGCACATGGGGAGAAGCTGCTCTCAGCATATACCATTAATCGACTTCTTTCTCCAATTCTTGACAACGTCTCTCCTTTTGAACGTCTTCATCAAACATCTCCCGACTATACTTCTCAAAGTCTTTGGATGTGCTTGCTTCGTTCTCCTTCAACCCCATGAATACACCAAACTTAAACCTCGTGCTCGTCTTTTGCTGTTTTTTAAGATATGGAACTGAACACAAAGGTTATCGTTGTTGGGATCTTATCTCTCCATGCATTCGTATCTCTCCACATGTCGTCTTCTAGGAAGATACTATGTTTTCTTTTATATCAAAATTCATAAACATTCCTCCTACATCTACTCCTTTTTTCACTAACACTTCAATTGATCTTTTTTCTCTTGAGTGTGATACTGTTTTTTCAGGGACACCTGTCACAAGCGACGTCGATGAAGAATCCTCTGGTGCACCCACAACAGTGAAGTGCCAACTCCGTCTAGTAACTCTACTCAACCTGTCGGGCCCGGTGAACCCACCATCACTGTCCCAGCACCAACTTCGTCTAGTAACTTTGATCAGCCTGTTGAGCCTGCACATGACATTTACACTCATCCATCTCGGAATAGAAATCCCCTTCATATTTTCGTCATTATCAATGTTTCTCCACCATGCTTAACCTCTATGAACCACAAGAGGCATGCATTGATCCAACCAGCAATGCAAGAACAATTGAATGCCTTAGAATCCTCAGGCACATGAGAATTGGTTGATCGTCCCTCTGATAAAGAGAGCATTAGTAGGGTGTAAATGAGTTTATAAAATCAAGACCCGCTCTGATGGATCTATTGACCGCTACAAGGCTCGATTAGTAGCAAAAGGGCTCACTCAAGAGTATGGGATTGACTATGACTAAACTTTTGCTCATGACTCACTTTAAGTTCCCATGACTCTGCACTCTTCATTCACCGCACAAACCAAGGTATTGTTCTTTTACTTCTTTTATGTTGATGATATGATCATTACAGGTGATGATACGATAGGGATTTCCGACCTAAGAGACTTTTTGAGCAACAACTTTGAAATGAAGCATCTTGGTCCTCTCAACTACTTTCTAGGTGTTGAAGTCTTCTAATCTACAGATGATTACTCCTATCCTAAGCCAAAAATGCTTCTGATCTCATCATTAAGGCTGTACTTACTGATAATCGCACTGAGGCTACACCTGTTGAGCCTAATATCCACCTTTCTGCCACGGGACTATGCTGGTTAATCCTACGCGCACAATTGGTGGGAAGTCTGATCTACCTAACTGTAACTCGCCCAGATATCTCATATGCTGTCCATACAGTCAGTGCGCCCCACGCTCCAATCATTATGTTGCAGTACTTCGTATCATCTGCTACATAAAGGAACTTTATTTCGAGGACTTCATTTTTCTTCACGCTCTTCTTTGGTTCTCCAGGCCTATTCTGACGCTGACTGGACAAGAGATCCTGATCGTCGTTGTTCCTGGTTATTGCATCTTCCTTGGTGACTCCCTCATCTCTTGGCGAAGTAAGAAACAAACTCTGCCTTCTCGCTCTAGTTCTTAATCTGAATATCGTGCTCTTGCTGACACTACTACTGAGGTTCTCTGGCTTCGTGGGCTCCTAGCTGATATGGGTGCTCCCCAACCTTCTCCCACTGATCTTCACTGTGATAATCAAAGTGCAATTCAAATGGCTCACAATGATGTGAAGAGTGCAGAGTGATGGGAACTTGAAGAGAAACCAAGCTTGCCAATAGTAGAGCTAAATTTTGAAAACCAAGTTCGAGGAGCCTGCTTGAGGTCGTACAAAGCTTTACGAATGTGACAAACTTTGTTTGCTGGATAATGGTATCCTGGAGGTGGTCGGATATATACTTCTTATTCTAGGTCTCCATTTAAAAAGCATTCTTAACATCCATTTGATGAAGCTTCCAATGGCGTGAGGCAGCAATGGCTAGGAGAGTGTTAACAGAAGTGAGTCATGCTACATGAATAAAAGTTTCTTCATAGTCAATGCCATACTCTTGAGTGAACCCTTTTCCACTAATCGAGCCTGTAGCGGTCAATACATCCATGAGAGCGGGTCTCGATTTTATAAACCCATTTACACCCTACTAATGCTTTATTGGAGGGACGATCAACAAATTCCCAAGTGCCTGAGGTTTTTAAGGCATTAAGTTCTTCTTGCTTGTTGCTAAAGGGGATCAGTGCATGCCTCATGTGGTTCATAGAGGTTAAGCATGATGGAGAAACATTGATAATCACGAAGATATGTGATAAATGCAAATTAGTGTGTTTATATAATAAAGCATTTTCACTTATTTTCTCAAGAAATTACAGTTTCTATACATAATTTCACCTCTATTCCTTACTTTGTGAGTTTAAGAGTAAATAAGTGCTAATAATAATTTTTCTAACTTTAGAAATGTATTTTCAGGTGTTTTTGGAAGCAAAATAAGAAAATCAAGTTGCTGGAACATATAAGAGGCCAGCGCTCAAGCGCCGGACTCGAGCGCCAGAATACGTTGAGCATTTGATCCTTTCTGCCTGAGTTATGAGCCTGGCGCTCGAGCGCCACAGCAGAGCTCAAGCACCAGACGCATTAACCACACAATTAAGCTCATTAACACACACGTGTCAGGCAAACGCTCAAGCGCCAGGAGGGCGCTCGAGCGCCAGACCCCTGCCCAAAACACCTATGAATACAACCCTTCAGAAGTTAGGAGAGATATTGGATTGTAGAGAAATAAACCTTTAGTCAGAGTTCTAATACTCTTAGGTTTAGTTCTTGAAGTTCATGGCGTTGCTAGGCTAAGCTTTCCGTCGGATTGAATGTAATTACTTCATCTTTTGTTTCTTTCAATTGTTAGCTTTATATTATATATGAATTAGAGTTCTTCCTCTGTTCTTCTTTTCTTGGTTTAAGCTTGATCACCTTTTCCATGTGTTAACTTATTTGCGCAGTTGAGAAACTGGTTTATAAATGGATTTGGAGAAAAACTCTCATCAAACCTTCTAGTCTAGAGATAGATGGAAGTGCTTATGATTGCCTTAGTACTCTACTTAATGCAAGACTTAGTACCGAGTGCCAAGAGATTGGGTTCTAGTGTGTTAGAATCAAGTGATCAAAGAGATTTGCACTTCTGACATTGAGTATGCATCTTTTCTTATAATATTTAACTTCTATTGAAAGAAACAAACAAGGTTAAGTAATGAAACTCAATCTCAAGTGAATTGTTATTTTATTTGTTTATCTTTTTACCAAGTGTTTATTTTATTTTCCATTCACAACCTACTATGTTTTTGAACATCCTATCAACTTAACTCTTAATCGAATAAATTCAAGTGCTCCCTGTGGACGATACACGTATAGTCACTGTACTGAAATGAGTTAACCCTTTCCAGCACCATTCAAAAGTTAACAATATGAAGGGTATTTCTATCCCGAGATGAATGAGTGTAAATGTTAGGCTCAACAGGCTGATCAAAGTCAATAGATGAAGTTGGTGCTGATGGTGAGTTCACTAGATCCGGCAGGCTGAGTAGAGTTACTAGACGGAGTTGGGACTTCAACGACTGTTGTGGGTGCACCAGAGGATTCTGCAAGGACATCGCTTGTGACAGGTGTCCTGAGAAAACAGTATCAGACTCAAGAGAAAAAAGATCAATGGAAGTGTTAGTGAAAAAAGAGTAGACGCAGTAGGAGTGCTTGTGAATTTTGATATAGAAGTTCCCAAAAGACGACATGTCGAGAGATACGAATGCGTTGAGAGATAGGATACCAACAACGATAACCTTTGTGTTCAGTTTCATATCCTAAAAAATAGTTAAGACGAGCACGAGGTTCAAGTTTGGTGTATTCTGAAGGAGAACGAAGCAAGCACATCCAAAGACAGTGAAGGATGTTTGATGAAGACGTTAAAAAGGAGAGACATTGTCAAGAATTGGAGAAGGAAGCCGATTAATGGTATATGCAGCAGTGAGAACAACTTTTCCCCATGTGCGTTCTGGGGAAGAGGATGAGAGAAGCATGGCAGGAACAATATTGAGAATGTGACAATGCTTTCTTTCAGCTCTACCATTTTTTTGAGAGGTTCAATTTAGAGACAGTACCCTGCTCAGCAAGAAACTTCAAAAGTTGTGAGTCACGATATTCATAGCATTATCACGGTGAAATACCTTAATAAATTTTGAAAATTGAGTTCGGATCATATTAGCAAAGTTAATATAAATTTGAGAAAAGCTTATACCGTTGTTTCATTAAAAAAAGGTAAGTAAACCTACAATAATCATCAATGAATATCACATAATATTGACACCCGCCCATGGTGGTATAAGAGCAGGCCCCAAAATATCAGAGTGCACAAGATCAAAAGGTGAAGTAGAAAAAGAGGTACTATTATTAAAAGATAAAGCATGTTGTTTAACAGTTTGACCAGAAATATAATGAAGGGGTTCCTCTTTAACAGAACCTAACATCCCGCGAGATATAAGTTGTTTCAGATTGCGGATAGAGCTATGAACAAGACGTTGGTGCCACAATTGGAGAGAAGAGGTGGAAGCAGCGCAAAGGTTCATCAAAGTGCGCTGAGGCGGATGAAGACTAATGAGCTCAAAAAGTCTGCCAACTTTACTACCAGTCCCATTGATTTGCCCTGGGTCCTGCACGGAACACCCAGAGTAAATAAAAGTCAGAGTATATCCTAAGTGATGACCGATAGAAATAAGATTAAAGTTTAGTTTAGTTTAGGGACAAGATAAGTGAGGGTAAAGGGACTGAACCCGTCTGATTGACTTCCATTAAACAACCATTAGCAATATGTATATAAGGAACAACATTTATAGATGAAAGACGAGAAAAGGCAGAGGATAGAGATGTCATATGATTACAACAACAAGCAGAGTCAAAGTACCATTTGAAATTACCAGGTGTTGTTGCTAAAGCGGTAGGAACAATAGAAAGAAATTGTTTGAGAAGAGATTGGAGATTCTGGAAAGCAGAAGAGCAAGCATCATTTGCAGCTGGAGTGGCGAAGGCATTTCTGGTAGAAGAGTCTGCACGGGATTTTTTTGCAATACCGACAAACTATAGTAGGACAATAGGTGCAATGTGACCTTTCTGTTTCCATTTATGACATTATATAATTGGACAGTTTGGAAGACTATGTCCAATCTAATGAAAGTGTCGACAACACTTACCTTTATTACTTATTGCAAATGTCACGTTATCTTTGGGTCGGAGAAGACCTAACCTGGTTTCTTCAGACTTTAGACGAGGAAAGGCATCTTCTAGAGTAGGCAGCGGATTTTGATGTAGAAGAGAAGTTCCAACGGGTTCGTAGTCATCACTTAATGCCATTAAGAATTGAATGAGCCTAGTTCGGTTGCGGTAGTCATCATACATTCTAGCATTATTAGGGTCATTTAGAGTTGGCTCACAAAGAGTGAGTTGGTCCCAAATGCCTTCCATTTGAGCCAAGAAATCATAAATGGCTTGACCTTGTTCTTGCCTCAAACTACTAAGATCCTTCAACAATTGATAATAAATCAGAAATGGTATAACGATTCTTACGATGTTCCCATACCTGATAAGCTGGGTCATACCGTCCAAACTGTAGGTCAATGTTCGTGATAGAGGTATTGCAAAACCACGTGATAATCTGATGATTTTTGCTAGTCCTTCAACCGTTTACTAAATTGTTCATCAGATTCTTCGGGTTTCTTTTTAGGGCACCGAATCTCACCTATCACATATCGCTAAAGTTTGCCACCTTTCAAGTAGCCACGCATAGACTCAAGCCAATGGCAGTAATTAGAACTATTCAAAATAACACCAAATTTAGGAAAACGGAGTGCAAAAATGAAAAGATCTCAAAAAAAATCAACAAAAATTCAATGGTCAACTGACTGGTCAACGCCACATGGATGGTCAATGACACGTAAGCACCCCGTCAGCACTGAGTCAACACGGGTCGCAGCCGGGTCACACGTCGTTTCGCGGGTCAAGTCTGAGACTCACCTCAGCGCGTGGGTTACACGCGTCGTAGCTTCCAGCAGAGCGTGAGGGCGCGTGGCAGCTCTGTTGGCCGTGAAACTTCACGGTCAGCGTCGACGGACGGCGGCAAAGGCAATGGTGGTGGCGGTGTCGTGAGAATGTGCTCAAAAAGCAGCGAACCAAAGTTGCAGCGTAGGATCCTGGTTCTAGGTACAAAGCCAGAGAGAAGAAAAAAATATATACTAAGTAGTGTTAAATAACTTACTTAAATAGATAAAATTATATTAACCTATAGATAAAATCTCAACTCCCAACATTTCATATAAATATAAAAACTAACGCCATAAACCAAAAAATCAAAGACCGAATTTTGAAGCATATTATATAGAGAGCGTAAATCATTTGGATATGCAACTAAATGCAAGGGTCACATGAAAGGCTAGGTCAAGAACTCGACTTTTATGGATCACAAGAATGCATTTTTAATTGTATAATGAGTTGGTTGGGTCATGAAAAATAAGTGAACATAGTAAAGACATGAGGCTTTTGATTTTTTTTATTTGTTAGGTGTGTTACCACTCGACACAAATTAATACGTGTTATCGTGAAGTCAATACATTATTTTAGACAATATAGAGATAAGTTTGGATACAAAAGTCAAAATCATTGATTCGATTATATTGTAAACTCATGATTTTGCAAGAGTTTGAGAGTTCGTCATAATATATTGGACTTTACCTAGAAAATAGTTTTAGAGTGAGTTAACTCTTTCCGCCTACCTAGACTTAAATTCGTAAGATTTTATGAGTTGACTCAAGAATTTGATAGCATACCCCTACTTAGGACCAATTTGTGGCTTCAGTCCCCTGATTTGTTTCATGTGAATTTGGTTTCAACTTGATGTGCAATTTTAGCCATTTTCTCTAGTGTTTTACTCAATTTTTGATTCCTCATACTAATTAATATATATATATATATATATGGTTTTCTTAATGAAATTATAGCTAAACAAAATGTAAAAAAAAAAAATCCTTAACATAATCCTTTAACATCTAACATTTTAACAAATATCCCCCTTAATACAAATAACTAAATAATAAGTCAACCCTTCATCTTAAGCTCGTCATATTTTTAAGAAAGGTATATATGACATTAATAAAAATAAAAATCTTAGTGGGGGCAATTGCCCCTACCGAGACATATGTGCATCCTTCCATGCTCACACGTCTAGAAAACCTACTAACAAATTCTCTTTGAATCTTCCTGTCAACATTGGTAGCATTCCTAGTTTGGCCCCTTAGATGCCTCCGCACAACACCTCTAAATTCCCTACATATACCATTATGCCATTAGAAGTTTTGATAGAATATTTGAACAATATAAGTATAAGAAATACTAACCTGAGGTAAAAATCAATTGCTAGGCAATTGGTAAGTACCTGTCTATGAGCTTGCAATTTTTCGGTCAATGTAAGAGTGAAATATGAAGAACCACCATTATCAACACGACATGTTGATTCCACCTTGTTTCAAAATCTCCTAAGTAGTTTGTGTGGAATGTTAAAATTTGTTGCATTAGATATCCTTTTGCTATAGATCCTTTTGGTTTTCCCTTGTTTCTCACATAGGATTTCAGTTGCCATAAATACTTATTAAATCATAGCAAATTATAAAAATAGGTAAGTGGTCAAGACATTCAAATACTAGGTAAATATTACATATTAAATATCTCTCTATAGGATACATCCACCGATAATGGACAGCACCTCCAAGCTTAGCTTCTTCGGTCAGGTGAACAACCAAATGAACCGTGACCGTAAAGAATGATGGGAAAAGCATCTCCATATGGCACAAGGTGAGTACAATTTGTATTTGTAATTTGTTTAAATTGTTGGACATAACACTTAACAATATATCTGTCAGAAAAATGAGCATATCTTAATTAAAGTGCCGAAACCAGAGGATTACCTTCTAATTAATTATGAAAAAATTGTTTATTTAAAAATATTGAATGTTACTCCAAAAATTATTTACACTTATTTATTAACAATAAGGGAAAAATATTTTTTCTTTATTTTGGCTTGAAGAGTTTGGTTTCCGCTCCTACGTATCCTCAGCTCAAGAAGAAATCAAAGTCACATAGTTCTTAATGATTTTGATCGGTCTGTAATTATTACTGTGTGAGAATCCACACTTGTACAAGAATCACGACAAAGTACTATTCAATGAGGTCCTATGTGATGCGCTTACCCTAACTGCGGGGCATGCCACAATGAAAGGCAAGGGTCATCCTATGAATTTATTATATGCACAGGGCTACTAATACTGCATTGTTTAATAACCCATGTAACACCCTTGATTTGATGGCGAAAGGGCCACTCAATCACATCAAGGCCAATTTTATATACGCACAAGGTTACGACAGAGAGCTATTCAATAACCCGTGTACACATTTGGCTCGGGTGGTACAAATGTCACTCAACCCGATCAGAGATTAATTCTTTTTGTCTATGGTAGACGACGGAAAGCCATTCAATGAAATCATATGATGCCTTGACAGCAGAATAACCACTAAATCAGATCAAGGATTATTTTTATTAGATATCCTTGATTATATAGGTGGAATACCACTCAAATAAAATCAACGCTTAAGTTTATTTTTTATTAAATATCATTAATTATACCGATGGAACACCACAAAAATAAAATAAAGGTTTAATCTTTTGAAACTTATTTATTTACTTTTTATCAACAAAAAATAATTTATTCAAAAATCTTATTATGTCCTTTTTTTCTTTAGTAGGTCATAGCTCAGCAATATAAAAAATGAACCGCAGTCGAATAGCGCCAAAAACTGCAGGAAAAAACACAGCAAGATACATATAGCACAAAAACACTGTGTGGTGCAGAAAGCAAAAAGAGACTCACATTCAAAACCGAATTAAACAAATGGGCTTTTTGCAAAATAAAACAAAAGAAAATAACAGAAAAATATATATACAGAGTACAACTCAGAAATAAATCTTGGGGTGCAAAAAGTAATAAAAAGAAAAAACCCACAAAACATAGTTCCTGCAAAACAAAACGAAATAAAAAAAATACAAAATAGCAAAACCAACACAAACAAAAAAAAGGCATACAACACAGTACACAAAAAAAATTAGGGGTGCAGAAAGCATTAACGGAAACAACCCATATTAAAAAGAAAAAATAACGGGTCTTCTTCCTCTTGCCTTTCATAGTGCCGCGACGATGGCATGAACAGCGGCGGTGACGGTGGAACGATGTAATGTAGACGGCGGGGACAAGCGAGGCGGCGGGGACAACGATGCGGTGGCGACAGTAACTGAGAGGAGCAACGGTTCATAGTGGATGGGTTGCGTTATCTTGCGCTGGAGGAAGGACGGCGATGACCATGGTGGTTCCTTGGTTGATTTGGCTACCGCGGAAGTTGCGAATGGTGACGGTGGAGCGGTGGTTGTCGATGACAGAAACTAACTTGGCGGTGCAAGGCGGCAAGTGTGATGCGGCTTTGTGCATGAGCCTTTTTTTTTGTGTGTGAGTGTGTGTTGGCTTTTTAGAAAAAGAAAAGAAGAAATGAGAGAAAAAAATGTGATAGAGGATGAAGATGAATTAATTAATTGAAGAAAGGGAAAAAAGAAGGAGCGTGAGAGAGAAAGCTAAGGGAGTGATTATCCTCTTAGAAGAAAATAAATAAAACAAAAACAATGTTAGGGAAAAGAGAGAAGGAGCGTGAGAATGTGAGGATTGAGAGAAAGAATTTTTATTGGGTAAATTGCACAAAGTACTCCTGAGATTTTAGAAAATAGCTCAAATTATCAAACTTCAAAAAAATTAGCAGTCTACACCATTTTCTCAAATAGAACTTAACCATAGTTAAATCTCTCTTTATTTTTTTTCTATAAATAAAAAAAATCAATTTTCTTGTATGTTTTTTTTGGAGAAAATTCATCTACTAAATTTTCTCAAAATATAAAATTCATAAAATAAAAAAATATTTTTAATAAAATAAAAAATTATATTTTCATAAAATAAAAAAAATTATTTTTCCATAAAATAAAAATTATTTGTGAATAAAAAATTATTTTTTGCAAATTAAAAAAAATTATAAATGATGATAGTATTTTTTAATTTACAAAAATATTTTTTATTCCCAAATAATTTTTTTATTTTATGAAAATATTTTTTTTATTTTATGAAAAATAATTTTTGAGAAAATCCAGTAGTTGAATTTTGTAAAAGAAAATATACAAGAAAATTAATTTTTTTATTTATAAAAAAAAATAGAGAGAGATTTAACTATGGTTAGTGTCTATTTGAGAAAATGGTGTGGACTGCTAATTTTTTAAAAGTTTGGTGGTTGGTGCTATTTTATAAAACCTCGGGGGTACTTTGTGCAATTTACCCATTTTTATTATTTTTCTTCATATATTCCTACTATTACTTAGCCTCATGATTTTATGAATAAATGATTTTTTTAATAAGATGCATAATGAACATAAATTGTAATTCAAAAGAAAATTTAATTACGGTAATAGCACCATAAAGCGGCGGAAATTGTTCAGCTCGAAAGCCGGCTGGAG
The DNA here is from genome assembly GCA_037177725.1 of Cyamopsis tetragonoloba. Classification (NCBI taxonomy): domain Eukaryota; kingdom Viridiplantae; phylum Streptophyta; class Magnoliopsida; order Fabales; family Fabaceae; genus Cyamopsis; species Cyamopsis tetragonoloba. Next base: position 22,239,188 of record CM074122.1, read on the forward strand.
CACAGGTTCCACAAAGGCTGTTGATCTGAGGCATTCTCCACGTGAGCAGAGTTTGGATGATTTTGAATGGGAGGTAATGGAGGATGCGATGTTCCGAGATTCGAAGGAGATTATGGGGTTGATTCTACACACTCTAATTGTTGCCATCACAGTTCCTTCACCTACTACTAGGCATGGTGAATGGGTAAGGCAATGCTTAAACAACGTTCCCCACAAACGACGCCAATGATGTGTACCTGGGGAACAGAAGAGGCTAGAGCATTAAAGGTGATGGATTCCTCTTTCCAAGTATGGTTTATCCACAAAGGTGAGACCGTGCCTACAAAGACTTAGACGATCAAGTTAGTTACAGGCTAGGGTTTATATGTGATTAATCAATAACACGTACCTATACATGATGCATTAAGATTGTATTTATAGTATCATTTCTTTTCGTGCATGTAGTTGGGCCTTGTGGAATTGCTGGGCTTGATAAATGGCCTTGTGCGCCTATGCTAGTGACGAAGACCCTAAATACATTATATTAACTGTGCCAACACATCCTTGACTTAAACTTGCCATGAGCCAAAATTGATTCTTTCATCCAATTTCTCTTTGTCAAACTTCAATATAGTTGCACATTCCAAACATGTAAACTATAAATTGTGCACTAGAATGTTTCCTATGAAAAGAAGGTGGGTCACAATAAACACACTTAAATATCGAGTCTTTCGTAGACAAAATCTTTCTAAACCAATACTTATACAATATCACACTTCTTCTCGAATCGAACAACCACAAAAGCACATACCAAAGATAATGAGAGCAATGAGACATCATTCCTTTTTTATGTATAAGCTATGACTAAGCTACATCAACAGAGCATATTAAGAATATCCTACCAAACCAAATTAAAAGCACTAATACCACTATTAAAAAAGGCTTAAATATGATTTTGGTTCCTATAAAATAGAGAAATTTTTGTATTAGTCCTTAAAAAAATGGGCTTATGTCCTTTATAATATTAAAATAGTTGGTTTTAATTCCTATTGTCACGTAATTTACTTTTAGCCAACATTGTCCTAAATTGCTTATCCCACTTGGATTTTGTTTATCCTAGTCAGCAATTTTAACTATTTGTTTATCTATTTTTTAAAGTTATGAATTGTGATAACCCTTTGATAAAATTAACCTAGAGCTTTGCTTCAAATATACTCTATCTTTAACAACCAACCCTAAATTCCTAAATTTGTAATCCCACACATTTGAAGCTGTGTCATCACTGCAAACATCTTCTTTAGAGGGTTCAAGAAAATCCCCAACTTCTTCTTTAGAAACTTCTCTTTAATTTCGCTCTCGCTGCCAATTTCTTCAATTCCCCAATTGGGTTTCCCGTGGTTCTCCCGTTCTCCCTTCGTCTTCTTTTTCTGCATGTGTTTTGACTTTTCGTTGAGCCGAATCCGACGTCTGAGCTACAAATGTGAGCAGAGAGGAACGGTGGATTTTTCTCTTTCTAAAGGAAAGAGAGAATGAAGAGGTGGAATATGCAAGTGTAAGTTGCAATTTGAGAGGCTCAGAAGAATTATTAAGAAAATTGGGTTTTTGTTTTTGGTGAGAAAAAGTGAAAGAGAGGAAAAAAGCATCATTTTGCCACTTTGAGTGACTTGAAAGTTGAGCTGTCAAAATGGGTTATCTGACCCTATTCGGGCTCGCCCATTCGGGTGACGAGTTTTTGTGGTTCGGGTTTAAAACACCCGTCTCTATTCGGTCTCTCATTTTAAAAGTCCAGCTCTACCCTATGCGGGCATTGGACTTTTTCGGGTAACCCATATTTGTTGTCATTAAAAAAATTGTCTTGTCATTCCTTACAAAATATAGTCTTATTTTTTTAATACACTTTATAGCTTATGCCAACTTCCTGGCATATTCAATACTATCAATATTAATGGACCAATACTGTCTTCAGACTTCAATATCACTGGGCAGCAAAGCAATAATGCAAGTAACATCTAACATACTAACATATCAAGTCTCAAACAAGAAAAAGAAAAAACATATCAAGTTATTATTTTTTTTGGGGGGGGGGGTTGTAAAGTACCTATATTAATAAAATTTTCAAAAAACCAAAATGGATGGGTAGTCCGAATCTGGCGGACTTTCTAAGCTCGAGTCCCTTTTTTTACAGGCTTTTGCGGCTCGGGATAAAAACACCCGACTTTATTCGGACTTACATTTTCAATACTCAAACTCTCCCATTTTGACGGTCTATTCGAGTCAGCCCGTTTGGCAGCTCTATTTGAAAGTGGGCATCATTATGATAGAAATTCACAAGAGCAGAGGAAGGGGATGAGGCAAGTTAAGAGTAGAGTTGCAAAGAAAAACCAAATCTACAGAGGATTCCCAAAAAAAATCAATTTGGGATTGATCCAATCGTCTAGATAAAATGTTAAGTAAATAAATAATTTAATTTAAGTAAATAAATAAATAAAATGTTAAAATTGTGCTGCTGACTAGGATAAAAAAAATTCACGTGAAATAAATAATTTAGGGTTGCGTTTGGCTAGAAACACATTAAGATAGTAGGGACTAAAACTAACTATTTTTATATTATAGAGAACTCAAGTCTAAATTATTTTTTTTAGGGACTAATACCAAAAGTATCATATTTTATGGGATAAAAAACATGTTTAAGTCTTAAGAAAAATATCATTTCCCTTTGAGAGCTATCTTTTGAAAGAGGAATAATAAATAATCTATTCACAACCACAACACAAAAAATTTAATATGGAAAGACTCCACAGTCATAACTAGTACTAATATTGCCCATCCCCGCCCATCCCCATTAACGGAAGTAAGTGCTGACTATACATCATTTGTCCCTATCGTGTATTAATAACTTCTTTTAGTCCTTATACGTATATTCATTTCTCATATTAGCTATATATATATATATATATATATATATATATATATATATATAAATAGAGACACACTAAAAGAAGGTTGTTTTTTTATAGGAAATAAAACTAAAAAAGGGGCACGTAAAACGATTAAGAGCTTAAGTACCCATGTATAACCATACTCATCTCCATCAAAATATGTACAAAGTTTTTAGAGCTTAAGAGCTTTGTTGGTCCAAGTTCAAACTTTGGCATTATTTTTCGTTTTTGGAGTGAGTATATATAGGCTGGATGCACAAAGCAAAGTCGTATGGAAAAGAAAATAATGGACAAATCCTATTTCCACAAATATACAAAATTTGGAGTATGATTAAATAAAGAAACTAATAAAATGATAAGAATTCAGATCCATAAGATTCTTCCTTTAATATTATAATTCTTTTTGTCTTTCATAATTTCTTTTAGCTTTAGGTTTCATGTCCCAAAATTTATTTATTTTCTTATCATTTTTTATTTTTGTATTTTTTGTTAGTACTTTATTTCTTGAGAGTTGCCAATAGTAAAGCATAAATAGTTCTGCTTTTTTCTTCTTTTCTTTATCATGCAAGTCCAAAATCTTCATTTTTTCTGTTTTCTTCATTATCATTTTTATCATGTAATGTGGTCTTCTTTCTTCTTCTGTTCTTTATATTTTAATTTTTATTAAATGTTATTTTCAAATAATTTTATATTCTTTTTTCATTTTAATTTTAGAATTTCCCATAGGAAATACAATATTCACATATTCCTAACGAACAATTTATAATATTCAATGAAGATGAGATGATCCCATTGACAAATGACAAAGTAATTAATAGGCAAAACTTTGTGAGAATAAAAATTATTGAGTCAAGTATTTCCATCAAATTTTATTTGGAAATTAAATAATCTCAACGTGAATAGTCTTTCTCCAAGAAAGCCAGAATTTTCTGTTGGCAAGTCATATGTACGTTATTCCTCCAAGAGCATGAGAAGTTTTTTTTTTTTGAGAATTTCGCTAAATATTACTAAAGGTCCATATTTAATTTAAGAGTAAAGCACCACATAGGTTCCTAACTTTCGTAAGAGTTCACTTAGGTCTCGGACTTTGTCTTCAGTTAGGTCCTTAACGTTAACTGCCGTTTTAACACTGTTAACATAAGTTCAAATCACTTCCTATGTTTGAATCAAAAGTTTAAATTAGTCCCTATGTTTATTAATAAAAGTTCAAATCAGTCTTTGTATTATGTATCAAAAGTTCAAACCAGTTCCCGTATTTATTATTAAAAGTTCAAATCAGTCTTTATTTTATTTCTATTAACGGTGTTAAAACGATAGTTAATATCAAAGACATAAATGAATAACGTTAGACAAAATCAAAAACCTAAATGAATTTTTATAAAATTCAGGGACCTAAATAAATTTTCGTTATAATAAGACCTGTAAGAAAATTATTTCTTTTAAGTTAACAACGTACGTGTTCTGTCTTACATTTTTTTTGGATAAAGGATCTGTAATGCATTATTTAAGGTAGTATGATAATATAAGGAATTCATTTTTGCAACTAATGACAAAGAAGAAAGAACTTTCTCTATTTTAAATAAACAAAATTTAAAATTTAATTACTGTGACGTTACTTCAACGTCTTCTCTAATTTCTTACTACGAACTTGTTTGTTTTGAAAAAATTATATATCTATCTCCCACGTGGTTTGTTTGTCTGTTACAATAACATCTCCTATATATGTACACTATAACACTATATATAAACATACATTAGGTTAGTTTGTTTGTTACTTGGGGGATTAGAGATAGGTGTAATTTCACAAATAAGTATGATTTATGTAAGATCATATTTAGGAATTTTGAGACTTTATGCAAAAGTTAAAACATAAGTTTATGTTAATATAGATTAATAATTTTTAAGTTATTTTTCTGGTTTTTTGAACTGCAAAATTATTTATTAAAGTTTTGTAACTAAATAACTCTAACATCTTACTTTTAATAAATAATATAGTTAATCCATTCAAATTATTTATTAAAGTTTTATAATCGAGTGACTATGAGCTTTAGCTCATTTGATCAAATGGTTAAGAGTAGTTATTTGCCTATAAAAAGTTAGAGATGAAAATAGGCTAGACAAAAGTAAGTTTTGGATGATCAAACTTGTGCCTATTTATGAAATTAGAGGTCTGAGTCTGACTTGTTACATGTCATATAAGCCTTTTTTTTAAGCCCTTCAAAACCCATTTAAAAGCATGGTACATAATAAAATCTTTAAAATTACTTAAAAAATATACTTTTAAATAAATTAATAGACCTAAAAACATAAATAAGCTAGTGAAAAAAATTATTAACACAGCAATTGTACAATAATAAAACATAACACTAAAATTGTCACATAATAGTAATATATAATCTATTATAATTTATTATTATTATTATCACTAATATTGTTATTATAATTTAAATATACTAGCCTATTAGGCCTAAAAGACTTTTTGAAAAGTCTGAAGTCTAACTTGTTTAATTAAATGAGTTTTTTTTTTATAGCCTTAGTCTGATTTAGGCATTACTTGAGTCTCTCTCGAACGGTCTGACGTATATTCTCACCTCTAAGCATAGTTGACCTCAAACATGATTGAAAGTCAAATAATTGATTGCATATAATAGTAGAGAACAGAGAGAATGAAAAGAGAAAGACTAGAGAGAAAATATTAGGCCCTATCTCAAACAATACTAAAAATGTCATTATATATAATATATATAAAATAAAAATATTATTTCACTTATAATATTAAGATTTAATGATTAAAATTGAGAGACACGTGATTACCAATAACACACCATAGGCGCCTATATTTCTAACCTTACATACTTCAAGTTAAGAAAAACACATATTTTGAGAAGCTCACTTTTAAAATCACTATAACAAAATTGTCATTTACTAATTTTTTTTGTTGGCTTTCATTAGAATAGCTACGGTTAATATCGACTTTGTCTAATATAGTTAATCTTTTAGTATAAACCTATAATGTTTAATTTATACTAACAGATATATACAATTATTATATAATGAGTATTCCAATGGTAACTAATCTGAGCAAAGGAAAAAAAAAGTTAAGAAATGACAATTCATTTTGTATATGAATTTATGTATAAATATCTTCAAAAGTTAAAATGTCTAGAGAACTACTCAACTTTTTAGCTATATATAAACACATGCACTTAATTTATACTAACAGATATATACAATTATTATATAATGAGTATTCCAATGGTAACTAATCTGAGCAAAGGAAAAAAAAAAGTTAAGAAATGACAATTCATTTTGTATATGAATTTATGTATAAATATCTTCAAAAGTTAAAATGTCTAGAGAACTACTCAACTTTTTAGCTATATATAAACACATGCACTTAATGCAGATGCAACCTCAAGATAGATTATTCATCAAACTTGAGCACAAAAATTATGGTAACCATCAAAGCTTCTTACACTATTATTCCAAATGAATCAACTCCCAAAGGTCATTTATGGATGTCAGATCTTTGACCAAGTTGTTCGTGTTCGTCACACTCCCATTATCTACATTTACAAAACACAAAACAACCATGAAGAAATGTTTGAGAGGCTAAGGAACTCTCTTAGCAAAGTTCTAGTTCACTATTATCCAATAGCAGGGCAACTGGTGAGAATAGAAGGTGGAAGATTTGAATTGGAATGCAATGAAAAGGGAGTAACATTGCTTGAAGCTGAAACCACAAAAAAAATTGAAGATTTTGGAGATTTTTCTCCCTCTGAGTCCATCAAAGAACTTGTTCCATGTTTTGATGAATGTGCTAATAAAGCTATAGAGGATCTTCCTCTGCTTCTAGTTCAATTAACAAGGTTCAATGACAATGAAGGAATTGCAATTGGGCTTGCTTTCTCTCACCCTTTGACTGATGGGGTTGGTGCTGTTTATTTCTTCAACTCATGGGCTAAAGTGGCTAGAGGAGAAGAAGAAGAAGCATTAGATCATCATAAAAAAAATGATGAAATAATAATGCCGTTTTTGGATAGAACAGTGCTTAAATTCTCACACACGCCTCCATCACCACCAAAGTTTGATCACCTTGAGTTGAAGCCTCTTCCGCTCAAGCTTAGAGCTTCTAGTAGCATCGACGAGCGAAAGAAAAAAACTCGCGCCGAGTTGCTGAGACTCACACTTGACCAAGTGGAGCAGTTAAAGAAGAATGCCAATTTGGAACTTTCGAAAGAGGAAAAGTCGTCGTCAAGGCGGCCTTATACCAAATTCGAAGTTATTGCCGCTCATATATGGAGATGTGCATCTAAGGCACGCGAGCTTGATCAGAATCAACCAACTTTAGTTAAGTTCAACGTTGATATTCGCAATAGAGTGGTTCCACCACTTCCTAAAACCTATTTTGGGAACGCTTTGGCGCTAACTGCTACACCCACTTGTTTAGTTGGTGAAGTCACATCAAACATGTTAGGTCATGGTGCTAGTAAGATAAGGCAAGCAATTGAGATGGTTACAAGTAATGAATACATAAGGTCACAAATTGATATTATTAGAGAACATGAGGAGAAACTAGATAATGCAAGGGCTTTGTTCTTTGGACAAAATGAAGGTGAGAATGCTTTGTTCTTTGGGAATCCAAACCTTCTTATTACAAGTTGGATGAGTTTGCCGGTGTATGAAGCAGATTTTGGATGGGGAAAACTTTTTTACTTTGGTCCAGCAAGTTTGTCTCCACAAGACAGAGCTTTGATTCTTTTGAATCCAAATGGAGATGGATCCATTCTTGTGTCTATACACTTTCAGATAGAACACATGCAACTTTTCAAGAAATTCTTCTATGAGGATATATGAAATATATATTCTTTTAGATTGGTTTTACTTTAAGTAGTAGGACAAGTTTCTTTGAATGAATAAGTGAACTCCATATTTTGTACTTCTCTATTTTCAATAAAAAAAATTTTACTTTTAGTTCTGATGTTTTATAGCATTTAGGAGTTCTTATTTGAACCACCTTGGGTGCAATTCCCTAATTATAATAGGGACAAAATGTTATTTTGGTTACTTAGTTTTATAACATGTTTGGTTTGTCTTTAACAACAAACTTTTAAAATTTTGGAACGATGAATTATGAATTTTTATGAAATGAACCTGAAAGTGAAAAAAAGTTTGCTTTTGCATTTCGTTGAACTCCAACACTAAAACAAATCTAACTTTTTTTTTTTTTAGTTTGGTCCCACAAGTAATATTTTTTGCTCAAGTTAATCCCTTCCGTTAGTTATGTTAGTAATTTTATAGATCTGTGACCATTACCATTAAATTCCGTTATCTATAAAATCAACACGTTGGTTCAAATCAATGACGCAAAATGAATTTGGAGATAATTTGTTAAAAAATTTAAAAATAAAATCCAACTTGTTCTTGTTCTTCTTTCTTCATCTTCTTCCTATTCAGTGTGTGTTTGGTTTTAGTTTGCTTGAGCGAAAGTACTTTTGGATGCATGTAACAATGTGTCAAGTTATTTGGTTTTCAGTTTGTATAAGTTGACTCAACTGAATTTGTAATTAAACTGATTTTGAAAGCTGGTTTGGTGGAAGGAAACCTTGAATCACTTTTTGGTTGAGGAAAAGTTGGTTGGGCAATATTATAACTATTAAAAGTACTTTTACCTACATATCCAAACAATATTTTCAGTTTGTCAAACAAACTTTTAGTTAAAAATATCCAAACATAAACTCCATTGAACCAAACTAACTTTTAACTCAACTTACTTTCACTAAACTTACTTTCAACCAAACTAGTTTTACTAACGAAAAATCAAACACACACTCAGTCTTCTTTCTTCTTGTTTCTTCATCTTCTTTCATTCTTTCTTCTTCTTCTTTTTTTTTTCATCCTCTCTTTTTTCATCAAAACCATATGCAACTATAACCCATAATAAAGATCAGAACAGAATAACTCCTTGCAGTTAAAGAAAGAACACATCATAATGAACCAGCTAAAAATCAAACCCATAATCCAATAATCATAATCAAAACTAAGAAAAATTAGAATAAAGAACACAAAAATCAAAACCAATCCAAAAAGAGAAATTTAATGTTCATTATATAAAGACTTTCATATTCCAGAAATTAATTTCCGAAGACTTAATGTTCATTATATCAAGACAACATCCAGTTTATAGAATTTAAATTTTGAAGAATTCAAAATATAAAGTCCCAAAAATCAAATTCCAAAATGTAATTAAATAACTTGTTCTAAAAATCAATTTCTAAAAGAGGAATAATTTCAAAATGAAAAATATTTCAACATTTGAGGTGATACAAATAGTGAAAAAGGAGATTTTAGTTCGATATTTCATATTCCATTCCAATCCTTTATTATTGATCTTTTTAGGAGCTCCTCAAAATGGGCTGTGCCCATCCTATATCGACCCAAAAAAGTAGAATAAAACTTTAAAGAAATTCTTTAACTATTATAGTTTAAGTGACATAAGGAAGAGCGGTTAGATCTCCAGTAAAATAGATTTAGGTGTAATGTATTGTGGAGATATACGTGTTTGACTGATAAAAAGAATTATTAAAAAGGTATAAGATATAACATTTTACAAAAAACTATTTTTCAGGGTCGTATTATATTATGATATACTATGTGAATATAATTATGCATTTCAAAAGCTTGTATTTTCAGCTAATCATTGATCTACACCACCTAAATTTATGAAACCTAAATTAGGATTGTGAGGAGTAAAATTAAAATATGTATATCCTTTATGTGACAACTATTTATTTTTCTTGATGCTTGGCATAGAAATGTATATCCTTTATGACACATTATTTTATTAGTAATTAATTATAAGTAACATTATACATAAGTAATAAGATACAATGCACTTATTTACTTTTGAATGAGACTTTCATAGAGAAGTTGATTCCAAGTATCAGGAACACCAGCAAGGCACCAGTGACTACAATCCATGTCTCTATGGCCTCCATGTCCATAAACAGATGGATGTCCATCTTTTCTTAGTTGTGAGAGTGTTGTGATGTTTAACAAATACACTGACTTTTGTATTGTTCTTAACACTTTTTCCAATACTAGCTCTGCTGGGTGTGGGCCCCCCAGGTATTTTGATCCTAAAATTGGTGTTGTTTGGCCTTCACAAAATTTTGCTCCTGGTTGTCCCCATTGCTTTGGACTAGAACAATTCAAATAACATCATTTTGTTTTTTTGTAAATTTTGATATTTTATATATATGGTGATAAAAAGATTATATATTGCTAAATTGGGCTAATGGTATGTTGTACCTATGGTGGTTGCTTTTTACACCACTCATTTTTATCCACGCCCTCCAATTTTCAAAAGTTACTTTCCAGAAATGACTTTTTACCACTTTCATCGTAAATTAGTTGTCAAAAGTGATTTTTAGAATTTGATTTCCAAAGGTGATAAAAGTAAGTACTTCTGAAGTTTGGTTTCAAAAATAAAATAAATAAAAAGGATGGTGTATATGAGAAAAAGTGTGGTGTAAAGAGAAACTATACCATGAGTTTCTTGTTTGCAGGGTTGTTAGACCTACATGTAATGTGTTTTAAAATTTACTAAATACCAAAAAAATATTTTTTCCAACTTCATGAAAAGTAGATATATACATACTTATTGATTTGTCTGCTTTTAAAAAAAAAAAAACTTATTGACTGACCAAAAAAAGAAAACCCTTGGTTAACTTTATTGAACTCATGAGTGATGGAAGTTTCTGATATGAAAAAAATTTTTGTACTCACATTTTTCATACTCACTTTATACTCATGGTTACATACGTTAAAATATCTAGTTACACACGTAGAAGTTTCGTTGAATTTTTATTTTTATGTCATAACCACATATTTCTACACGTGTAATCACCAAATCCGAAAAAATAATGTAACAAAAAAAAACTAATGTAACAACTTTTTCATCGTATATAACCAATGAGTACAAAAAACTGTGAGTACAAAAATCAGGACTCTTTTGATATTCGTATGATCAAATATTCATATTTAATAGAAGTATAAATACTTACTTGGCATGATCTGGAGAGATACCTTGGAAGAAAACCCTAGTTTTAGTAGGATCAACATTGTCATCAACCCATTTGGCCCATGTTTTCAATCCTTTCTCATATGCAACCAAACGATCCATGTCTTTGAATGTTTGATTCCCTTCTTGAATGAAATCCCATCTACAAAGAGATAAAAATGAATGAGTAAGAATTTGTCCTAAAAGTGAGAAGTCATTAAATAGGTCTTTAAACTCTCCATTCAGTAGTACTGTTCAGTCACTAGACCAACTAGTTAAATAAACAGTAAAAATTAAGAGTTGTAGTATACATACGGTTGTTTTCTTCCGGTGTGAAGCCACCAATGCCAAGAGTTGAATATCAAAACATCAATTCCTTTCCATGAATTTCCAGCTTCAATGGAATCAAGTTTCAACACTCTTCCAATACTTTCACTTACAATGTCAACTAGAAATGCATTTCGTGACAGCATCACCTTGACATCATATTCCTGCAAAATCAGTGATAAGTTGACGCTAACTCTTACACCGCGAATAACTCATTAATTAATAATGTTTTTATAAAACCGACCAATAAATTAAAAGTTCTTAATATATAGATCATATCTACAAAATTTCACGTCGATCCGAAATCGTTTAACAAATACTAAGTTTCGGATTGTTTAAGCTTTCGTTCAATATAACACATATTACAAAGAAGATTTTTAATGCATACGTGTGAATGGATCAAAACACCTTTAATGGAAGTAGATTTTTTTAATTTTAGTTTGTGATGATGAAAAGCTTAAACAAGTTGGCACTATATGTAAAAAAAAAAATTAAAATGAAAAAATAATTTACCACATAGATCTTACCGGGAAGGTGAAAATGGAAAGACCTCCTGCCCTTTGTGAGGTGTACTTGGCTTGTGGCAGAGATGTATGAAGCATGCAAGTGAGTGATTGCCATTGGTTCAAACTCAATGAATCTCCCACAAACAAGATACTCTTCCCTCTCACTGTGCTCAAGAAATCTTTACTATTGAATCTGTAAAATTAACAAGTTTCGTCTTTCAAAATAGAGAAATTCTTGCATGGACACAATATTTATCGACAAAACCAATCAAAATACAATTAAAAGTTAACATTGTTAAAATCTTATTAGTTGTGTCTAAGATGTCATAATCTGGTCACGATAGCATTACGATTACAATAGCATTATGTTAAATGCAATTAAACCATGACGTTACGCTACGTAATGTCATGTAGTGATCAATGAATATTTAATTGAAACCTTAGTTTGTCTAATAATTAAATGTTAGGTTGTGTTCTTGCGAGAATTAATCTTGAAGATAATCATAAGTGGGTCCAACTCAACTCGTATGGACTTAATGTTCAATTATGTGGTTTTTTTTGTTGGAATCTAATATGACTTGTGATTGTATTTGAGGACAAAAGGATTGAAAGCAACTTTACAACATCTAGGGATGGCCAAAGGATAAAGACCAGACAAGTCCGTGCTTTAGACCTCCGAAAAATGAACATATTTTTAATATATTTAAGTCCCATTTTTATATATGTTTATTTTAGAAAATATTTAAATATTTTAAGACATAAAAACCTAAATTTCTTCTTCATAAAGTATCTCTATTCTTTAAATAATATTAATAATTTTAAAATATTTATTATATATTATTAAAAAGGTCTCATAACAAAAATTTGTTTTAGACTTTAAAATTGGTTGGGCTAAATCTGATAACATCATCTTAATGAAGAAAGGAAGTCTCTGTCGACTTTTACACTTCAACTACTTTATATCATATGATATTTCAAATATATATATAAGAAAGCCTAACAACCTTACGTGATTCTTTTTTGTTTGATAATTAATAGAAGATACATGATTTAAAAAAAAAAAGAAAAAAAATCCCGAAATAGAAAAAAAAAAGTTGTCAAATCACAAACATATTCAATTTTATTCTTTAATTGATGAAATGAATAATGTGTTATGAGATATCTCAAGAAGGTTACGGGGAAAGGTTGTTAGAGTCAACACAAGGTGTTAAGTTTTGATTAATGTGTTGTATATAATCTACAACAATATCTCATTTCATGTACATCACTGATAAAAAAATTACATGTTATTATAAAATTAAAAATTAGAGCAATATATATTAAATGAGAGTACATTTTATCAATCTAACTATTAAGAGTATGATTGGATATGATTATTTCTAAACATGATAATTGTATTTTGTACTTAAAAAAACTTTTGTTTATTCTTTTAAAAAAGGAAAAAAAAATTCTAGCTAAAATTTGAAAATTATTTCAAAAACATTCAAAATTATTTTTCACATTTTAAAATTATCTTAAAAATTACTTCTAACAGCAAATATATCCAAACAAAAATTGATTGTGTCTCAGACAATTAATTCTTTTTCACAATTTATTTTCGCAAATAATCACAGCTAATCCAAATATACCCTAAATTAAAAATCAATTTAAGTGGTGATTTAGTTTAGATAGAATAACAACTTGACCTTGACGAGTTGAGAAATCTCCATCGGTTACATCACATTGGAATTAAGTGCAGAATCTTTTGGGCCTTTTTGATGTTCTTTGACAAAGGTATTTTACCCAAATAAGGTGCATTTATCACTTAGTTGTTGATTGGTAACTTTCATGGATTAAGTTCTAAAAACTCTAATAGCAACAATTTTACATTGGTGTTTCCTCCAAGCAAAATCTTAGCAAGTTAAAAATGCTTCCTCTCTAGTTTTTATAACGAATATATATATAAACCATAACGTGAATTTACTTACAACTTAAAAATTATAGTAAAATTTTAATTTAACTGAATTTGTTAGAAGTTGAATATCCTTGAATTTTCGTGTTATTCGCTCAATTACTACATAATTAATTTTTAGCAATATTTAAAATATATTAAATTGTTAAAAAATATTATAAAATTATTAAAAATATTGTCTTTGTGCATTTGTAACATTTTTTATAAAAATTATATTTAGATCATTTTATAAAAATGATTTCATTTTTCAATAAGTATAATTTCTAGTGCTATAGTTACGGAAATTTTGTTTTTAGTCCTTGTAACTTAATATTTTTTTGGTTCCTGGAATTTTAATTTTTTTCAATACCTTAAAAAACTGTGAAAAAAATAAAAGACTTAAAATTAGGGACTAATATAAAAAATTTTAAATTAAATTGAACCAAAATAAAAAATATATTTTATAAGGATTAAAATAAAAAAGTACCAATTTAGTATGGACGAAAAACTTATTTTATAATAAAAAAATTTAATAACAATAATTATTCTTAGCTATACTCTCCCAGTTATGTAGTTTAGTTGGTGAGTGCATGAGACATGTGTGTGGGTACGAGATTCGATCTCCGATTGTATTACCTTTTTATAAAAAAAAAAAATGACTATTGTCCTCTATCAATGAAAATAATGGCTTAGTGAAACATGTACACTATGATCTCAACAAAGAAACTATGTTTCGAGTTATTGAGAGAACACTATCGAGAGAAAAAACTTCATTATATGTCTACAAGATTAGCTTTCTACTCCAACAGAAAAAAAAAATTTGTAATCAAGTTTTTCGCACTCATTTTATACATCTGTTACACACGTAAAAATTTAGTTAAATTTTTATTTTTACGTTGTAACCACGTATTTCTACACGTGTAACTACTAAATTCGAAAAAACATATTAATAAAAAAATAACTAATATAATCAACGTACGTAATCAATAGATACATTGAGTAGAAAAAATCTTGAGTAGAAAAATCATGACTCACTCTAATAATCTAATAATACGATAAGAACGTAACTTGGCCGGAAAAAAACAAAAAATAGAGTAAAATCCTTTAGGCATGCAATTAAAGTTTAGTAAAAGAAAATTGAATGCTTCATAAGTTATAGTTGAAAATTACAAATAAAAACAAAGCACAATAAAGTATTGTAACGCAACAATAACATCACCATTTTAAAATTAATTTCAGCAAGTAAAATTCAAATAAATATATATATATATTTTGTTTAATCTCAAAAACAACTCAACTTTTAAGTAAAAAGAAGAATGCCAAGGAAGGATAATTAACTGTCCAAGATAACATTTACCAATTTCCAATCCAGCAAAGCCTCAACCCCACACCCACAAGAAACAAATTTCCAGTTTCCCAAGGATTTTACATCCCTTCAGTTCATTTCTTTTCTTCTTTGTTTCAAATTTTAACTTAGTTGGCATTGTCTTTTTCCACATAAGAAATCAAATGACCAGCAGTTTCAAATAAAATAATCACATGAAATAGAATACAATAGATTAAAGTAACTGAAAATATATGCATGGCAGAGAAGCCTAATTCCGGGAAAAGGAAAAAATTTTGGTAAATCTTCGAATTAATTCTCTAGATTTTACCGGATTCTGATACTTTAGTCTTGAGTTTAAAAACATCAAATTAGTCATTGAGTTTTCTTGCTGAAAGACATTCGTCATTCATTTGAGTCCTTTCGATTACTTAACAATATTAAGAAAAAATATGCAAAGAAATTAAAGATAAAATTAATCTTGTTTTTTCTATATCCTATCAAAAGGATAAAAGACTAATCCTTCTTAACTGGAGTTTTGCAGGAGCTCGAATCTAGATTATTTGGTAATGTGTCGCTACCAGTACGCTAATTGACAAAATGAAATTCTTAAAGACTTAAAAGCTAAAACGCCGCCTCACCTTTACCATCTGGAAGACTAGTTTGGGGATATAAATGAAAAAAAAAAGACATCACCAGCAAAAACCATGCATATCTATGTGAATCTAATTGGATGAAATACAAAAAATCAAATGGCATGAAGCAGAGGAAAAAAAAAAACATAACTGAAGACACAATGAAAAAAGATTTAAAAAAAGGGGAGAAATTAAAAAAAAAAGAAAAGAAAAGAAAAGATGAATGTACCTTGGTAAGTTGCATCCTATGGGCTGCCATCTATACTTGAGATAGAATTCATCAGGTCTTCCATTGCCCTGACAATCAAATTCCTTTTCTAAAAATGGACACTGTGAAGCTTCATATAAAGGGTATGATTTATCATAAACCCAGCTTCCATAAAATAAATCACAACCTTGAATTTGATTCAGAAGAGCAAGAAACAGAACAAGAGATATTCTCAAATAATAATAATAATTCCCCATGGAAATTAATAAAATTATTGGTTGGTTCAATTGATGATAGGGTGTGTTTGGATTTGGGGTTTTTATATATGCAAGTGAGAGTTGTAAACAGAGGAGATGTTGTATGCAAGAGGGAGAGGGAACACCAAATGGATATATTTAATTTAAAATAAGAAAATAATGTATTAGGCACAATCAAGGAGTCAATGAATGTCCAAAAAGAGATATGAGTATCCAAAAATAAAAAATAAAAAAAATCAGGGAGTCAATGAGAAATAAAGTTTTGGAAACAAATTTGGTTGATAATTGATCTTGTACATATCTTTGTAATTAGTATTCATGAATTAATTAGGATATATATTATTGCTATTTTTTAAGAGATATTGATAAATTTTTTATAATATGGTAAATTAGGATGGTAAGTTTTTCTTTATAGAAAAGTAATACAATCGGATATTAAACCCCATATCGATACACGCATATTCTCATGTGCTCACCACTTGAACTACATGACTAGAACAATTAGGATAATAAATTTATTTCTATTTATGTGTTCACTTATATTTTAATAAAATATTAATTATACTTATATTTTTATTTCTAATTGGAGTAGTAACTAATATTTTATCATTTGACTAATAAAATTAAGAGAGATAAAATATATTATAAGAACTCGCACAATATTTCAATGAAAACAAAAATGATTATATTTTTTAATATACATAATATTCCTCCGTTCTTTTTTATCTGTCTCTTAAGGTTAATTCACAGTTATTAAGAAAACTAATTAATGTCGTTGACTTCTTGTTATTATAAAAAATGTTTTTTTAACATGTGCAATATTACACATGTTAATAAACTAAAGATGGAAAGAAATCATATCATTAATTGTATGTTAAATGTAATCTCATTAAATATTTGTTTTTTTTATGAGGTAATTTTTTACTATACCTTTATTAAAACTTGAAAATTATTAATTCTCCACTTCATATTAATATACAAAGTAATAAATAAAAAAGGTATATTAAGAAAAATGACTATAAATACTTCTTTAAATTCTTAAAAAAACAGATAAAAAAAAACAATATTTTTTTTTTCCAAACAGAGAGACGTAAAAAGTAACGGAAATAGGAAGTATACCTTAAGTAGGTTAAGCTAGATAAATAGAAACTGTGGGAGTATTGATTAAATTTTCATCAAATGGTTGTAATTCAATGATTTTAATGAATATCTTTACCATTATGACAATATATTACTTCCACATTAATTTAGTCACTTAATGCATTAGGATATTAACTCCGTTTTATTTCTTCCGTCCCAAAACGTAAGACCTCCTAGATTAATATTGTGAAAATTAAGAAAAGTGATTAATTTAATTAAATGTATTAAATTTATCTAACAAAAAATATTAATTTCCAAATTTATTCTTTTAATCTCTTTCTATCACCCCACTCTCTTTCTTAATTAATTTTTTGGATTCATCAAAATTAGTTGAGTAGCAAGGGTTTAATGGTAAAAAAAATTAAATGTGCACAAAAATTTTCAAAGGGTCCTATAAAATTGGAAAAGCAAAAATTCTCTAGAAGGTCTTATATTTTGGGACGGAGAGAGTATATTATAAAATTCTTTTTTTGATAATGTTAGTGTTTCATAATATAATACTAAATGTGTATATGTGCAATGCACGGAATAAGTTATTGATCTATTTCAAACCGATAGTTGAAATAAAAAATACTGATAAGGATGTTTTAAATAAAAATAAAAAAAATAAGCTTGAAATAAATAAAAAAATTAGTTGAAAAGTTATTTTTTTTCTTCTTACTCATAAATTTAACACGTGGAAAAAAGTAAAAACCTGATAAGGATGTAGTTGTTTTAGTTAGCCTTATCTTTCTGTTATTTTGTTTTGTTTCTTTTCTTTTATTCCATCTGGTTATGTTTTCCGTAGTTAACATTATCTTTTCTTTTTTGGATTTTTCATTGTCTATTTGTACTATGTTTTAGCACTTTTGGTGTTCTTTTAATATATTTATTTGGTTGAAAAAAATAGAAGGCTCAGATTTTTGCATGATTTTTTTACATGATAACTACAAATTTGACTCCAATTTTCCCGCCCTTTTTCTAGCCTCACTTTTTATATTATTAAGATAAGATAAGATGAGACCTTATACAATTTTTTAAGAGCATTATTCATTTTTTTTTATGTTTGTCCATCATAATTAATGATATTTTATAGGCTTAATTGCACTTTTGTTCCCCATGTTTTCAATTTTTGCGAATTTAATCTCCAAGTTTCAATTTCGCGAATTGAATCCCTAATGTTATCCCAAGTTGCAAATGTTACGTTTCCATCCATCTCTGTTAATTATTTAACAGTCAAAGCGATAAATTCATTTAAAAAAATCATTTAAGTTATTTTTTATAAAAAACAACATAAAAATCAAAAAGAAAAAAATAATTTTCACATCAAGTTGAGGTAAAAACTTAAAAGTGAATAACACATTATTTTTAAAAATTTAAATAATTTAAATAATTTAAAAATGAATTTTCATTTTCTTTAAAAAATAACTTAAATGATTTTTTTAATTGAGTTGACCATTTTGACTGTTAAATAATTAACAGATGGAAGGGTAACATTTGCAACTTTTGGTAACATTGGGGATCCAAATCGCGAAATTTAAACTTGGGGACTAAATTCGCGAAAATTAAAAATATGGGGACCAAAAGTGCAATTAAGCCACTTAATTGCACTTTTGGTTCCTCAACTTAGCTAACTGTGTAATTTTAGTCCTTCTACTTTCAATTGTATGATTTTAGTCCCCTAACTTTATTAATTATGCAATTTTAGTCTCCTAACCTTGTATTGTGTAATTTTGGTTATGCAACTTTTCTAATTGTGCGATTTTGATTCTTTTTACCATCTCTCATTAAGAAGCTAATGATGAACGCGGTTAAACCCATATAATAAGTTTTTATTTGCACGATTTTAGTTTGAAAGTTTTCTAATTGCACAATTTTAGTGCTCTTACACACTTTATTTTATTACTTTGATTGTGTTAACCGTTAACTTCTTAACAAAATATAGATTAAATGAGCAAAATCACACAATTTGAAAATGTTGAGGGGATCAACATTGCACAATCAACATGAGCAAAATATAGATGGATTCGAACACGGGTCTTCCCATTATGGATCGTCCTTAGTGAGACCTTAAAATATACATGGATTCGAACACCAGGGCTCGAGCTCCAGAATACGTTGAGCATTGGATCCTCTCTGCCAACAGTTATGAGCCTGGCGCTCGAGTGCCACACCAGTGCTCAAGCGCCAGAACATTGGATTTTCTCTGGCTGAGTTATTAGCCTGGCGCTCGAGCGCCACACCAGGGCTCGAGCGCCAGACGCATTAACCAGGCAATTAGCCTGGCGCTCGAGTGCCCTCCTGGCGCTTGAGCGCCAACCCCTGCCCAAAACACCTATAAATACAGCCTTTCAGAAGTTAGGGGATATCATATTGAATTGTATAGAAATAAACCACAAAGTTTAGGATTTAGTCAGAGTTCTAGTACTCTTAGGTTTAGTTCTTGAAGTTCATGGCCTTGCTAGGCTAAGCTTTCCGCCGTTGCCAAGGAGCACGGTTGTTTATTTCTTTTAAGTTTTGAGTTGATTTGTAAAAGCTGTGAATAGTTTTTATATTTGTACCTAACTCTCACCATTGTTCCAGTATTGTGGTATGCTTACTCGCAGCAAAAGCCAAAGAGAAAAGTTAATATATATTAACGTAATCGAGACATTTGTTAGACGACAGTCTGCAATTAAATACCGTGAACAAAAGGAGGGAGTAAGTTCCTCAGATTTCTCTAGTAACTCTACACATTCTGTTACTTTCGATATTGCTGCGGAAGATCCTAATCTGACGAGGGTTGTAGTCCTTGGTGACTATGTTATTCCGCAAGGTCCAAGGAATCGGTCCGCTATTGTCTTATCCCCTACTGCTCAGCAAATGGAGATTAAGCCATATTGGTATAATCTCATCTTGACTAATCAGTTCACGGGGAAAGATCATGAGGATCCGCATAATTTCTTGGAGACCTTTTATGATCTTGTAGCGACTATGGGCTTGGATGAAGCAAGTGCTGAAGATGCCTATATGAAATTATTTCATTTAACACTTATTGGAGATGCAAAGGAATGGTTCAAGACTCTTCCGAGTTAAAGTTTGAACACATGGAGTGAGGTTGAAGAGGCCTTCTTAACAAGGTTCTTTCCACCTTCTAAAATGATTCAAGTGCAATCTGAAATATTTGCTTTTATGCAGGGACAAGATGAAGCATTTCATGAGGCTTGGGAAAGGTCTCAAAGGTTGTTGAGAAAATTCCCAAATCATGGGTTGACCGATGTTGCGAAGCTGAACATATTTTGTGCAGGATTGAACCATTGTTAAGTATTTTAGAGAACTAAAATACTAACTCGTTTCAGTATAGTGGAAAAATAGATTATCGTCCTCAGGGAGCAACCACAGAACAATTTAGTGCCAATATAAGTAAGACCTTGGGCGAAGTTTTTGAAAGGTTTTGAATTGAATTGAATTATAAAACGAATGCTCATAATGTAAAAGAAGTTTAAAACAATTTTAATAAATACTTGGATTTGAACTTGCTGCGCACTGTAACGATCTCTTCCTCTCTGTTAATTTCTATATTATTCGAAAGACCGTAAGGTAAAATTTTCACTTACAAAAAATTTCTCATTCTGTAAGATTATGTGATAATGAAAATACATATTCCAATCTCTCAAAAATATGTGAATTCAATAACGCAATAAACAAAACCTCTAAATAAACGGTTCATAAATCAATACCTATCTCTAGGTTATTGCTTTATGAAAATCCTTTATCAGAACCTCCTTTTAAATCAAATTCTCATTTAATTGAAAAGGTTAGAAGAAAGAGAAGAAAGATTATTAAGCTTTAAACTCAACAATTAAAACAGATAAAGAGAAACAATCCAATTAATATAGAAAGGAACAAGAGAGTTTGAGTGATTACAGTGCTACCCACATCCAAATCCAAGAATATGAATCTAAGCTACCATCTTGAATTGATAAACAATTGAATTCATAGATGAAAGTTACTGAAGATCTCTCTTTGCACTATTTCTATCTCTAGAATTCTAAATTTCTCCTCTTAGACTACTTTAGCTCCTAGTGAATGAGGCCTTTTATAGAGATCCCAAGTGGTTACCTTTGCTCAAAATAAGATAAAATAATATCAGATAAAGTTGCTTCAGATATTTTTTCCTTTTTCTTCACCCTTATCTTCTGTGCTTTTATCTATTTACCTGCAATCCAATAATTTAGGGATCAAATCTTATCTAAATTAGTCCAAGATAAGGATAAAACTCAAATAATCAACCAACTCTCTCACAAATTAAGATAAGTATTGAATTTACTAAATTTAGGGGAATTTAATTAAAAGATAAACATAATATCATTTAAAATATATTCAAATTAACTACAAAATAGTTTAATAATTATCCGTCATCAACCATCATTGGACAATCTATCTTACCACAATTGCTGGACAGTCATTGAAAACCATTGATGTACCTACTGCAATGGAAATTATCACTTCTATGGCAGCAAGTGATAGAGCTGGGCATCAACCCAGAAGCCAAGTCTCAAAGCCCAAGGGTGTCCTGGAATTAAATTCTTCTGATGCTTTTTTGGCACAGAATAAGCTTATGACTCAGCAAATTGAGCTCTTGAGTCAAGCTATTACACAATTGGTGCCAAAGCCGCAGCATGTTCAAGTAGTGAACCAACAAGCTCAAATAGGATCATGTGAATTGTGTGGTGAAGCTCATTCATACACTCAATGTCCGCATGCTTCTAGCCAAAAAGATGAGGAGTTGAATTTTGTGAATAATCAGTCAAGAGGAAATTTCTTTTCTTCACCCTTTAAGTCTAATGTTTCCAATTCTGGAATACAAGGGTGGAAGAATCCTCAAGGACAAGGTCAAGTGAACTGGAAAAATTCAACGAATTCATCTAATAGGCCGCCATTTGTTCCATTGGTAGAGAGGACCATCAAATTGGAAGACACCTTGGATAAATTTATCCAAGCTTCATTGGCTAACCACCAAAGTAATGAAGCTTTCCAGAAAAACACCAAGGCGTCTATCCGGAATCTTGAAACGCAAGTGGGTCAAATCTTTAAACAATTGGCAGAGCTTACTTCTACTCCATTCTCCGCTAATACCACCACGAATCCTAAAGAGCAATGTAAGTCCATTGTCACAAGGAGTGGTACGGAGATTGGTAAAGGAATAGGGGATCATTTGCATGAACCCAAGGAGGTGGAAGGAGAAATTGAAGAGGTAGCCATGGAGGAAGTAGAGAAGGAAAGTGAAGGTGAAAGAAGGAGTGAGGAGAAGAATAATGTAAATATTGAAAAATAAAAAAATTAAAAAATTAAAAAGAAGGTTGAGGTCAAGGAAAAGATGGATGGAGTACCTCAGGTAAAGGAGGTTCCTTATCCTGTTCATCCATCAAAGAAGACAAAGGAAAGGCAATAGGCTAGGTTTCTAGAAATTTTCAAACGGCTTCAAATAAATGTACCATTTATGGAAGCTATGGAGGAAATGCCCACATATGCCAAGTTCATGAAGGACTTGTTGACGAAAAAGAGAAAGTTCAAAGATGAAATTGTTGAATTAGAAGCCGGGTCTAGTGCCATAATTCAAAAGTCCTTGCCTCATAAGACCAAAGATCCGGGTAGTTTTACTATCCCTGTTACTATTGGTGCTCTTCCCGTGGGGAAGGCATTACTGGATCTTGGTGCAAGTATAAACCTCATGCCGTTATCCATGTTAAAATGGATTGGTGATCTGGAAGTGAAACCCACTAGAATGACCCTCCAATTGGCGGATAGGTCATTAAAATTTCCTTATGGAGTAGCGGAGGATGTTCTAGTAAAGGTTGACAAATTTGTCTTTTTGGTTGACTTTGTCATTATGGATATAGAGGAAGATTTGGAGGTGCCTTTAATTCTAGGGAGACCTTTCATGAAAACGGCAAGAGTCATCATTGACGTGGATAATGGACAACTCAAGGTATGAGTTGAGGATGATGAGGTAAAGTTTGATGTGTTGGAAGCCATGAAACACCCAAAGGAAAAACAGTCAACCTTTAGGGTGGATGTCATGGAAGAGGCATTTCTATTGGGGAAGCAAAAAATGTATAGTGCTAGCCCTTTAGAAAATGCTCTAGTGCAGTCTCGTGCAAATTTATATGACTTGGAGGAAGTCGAAATCGAAAAATGTTTGAGGGACCTAGATACTTTGAAAGAGGACCCCATGATAACATTTGTCCCGGAAGACTTATCCAAGGAGGAAAAGTCAGAGAAAAATAAGCTGGAACTGAAAGTGTTGCCGTTCCATCTGAAATATGCATTTTTAGATGACGGGGGAGGCAAGCCAGTGATCATTAACAGTTCACTATCTTCTGACCAAGAGGCACAACTCTTGAAGGTTTTGAAAGCCAATGAAGGGGCGATTGGATGGGCATTGACAGATCTAAAAGGAATAAGTCCTTCTTTCTGTATGCACAAGATACATATGGAAGAGGATTTTAAACCTGTTGCCCAGCCTCAAAGGCGATTAAACCTGTTGCCCAGCCTCAAAGGCGATTAAACCTGACAGATCTAAAAGGAATAAGTCCTTCTTTCTGCATGCTCGCCATTTTTTCGGATTTGGTTGAGAAATGTATCGAGGTTTTCATGGATGACTTTTTTGTCTTTGGGAAAAGTTTTGAAGAATGTTTGAACAATTTGAATATTGTGCTAGGAAGATGTGTTCAAACAAATCTAGTACTTAACTGGGAGAAGTGCCATTTCATGGTAGAGAAAGGGGTGGTGCTTGGTCATAAGATCTCTTCTAGAGGTATCGAGGTTGACAAAGCAAAAGTGGAAGTCATTGAAAAACTTCCACCACCCGTGAATGTTAAAGGAATCAGGAGTTTCCTAGGACATGCCGGTTTTTACCGGAGATTTATTAAAGACTTCTCCAAAATTGCCAAGCCACTTAGTAATCTTTTGGTTAAAGATGTGGACTTCAATTTTGATGCTAAGTGCTTGGAGGCATTTGAGAGACTGAAGGAAAAATTGATTATGGCCCCAATCATAGTTGCTCCAAATTGGTCTTTGGACTTTGAGCTTAATTGTGATGCGAGTGACTATGCGGTGGGTGCCGTACTAGGCCAAAGAAAAGACAATTTTTCATCCAATACATTATGCTAGTAGAGTACTTAATGATGCACATGTGAACTATGAAACTACAGAAAAATAGTTACTAGCGATTGTATATGGATTGGAAAAATTTAGGTCTTATCTTATAGGGTCGAGAGTGATTGTTTACACTGACCATGCAACCATAAAATACTTGGTGACTAAGAAAGAGTCGAAGCCAAGATTGCTTCGTTGGATTCTTTTGCTGCAGGAATTCAATCTAGTCATCAAGGATAAAAAGGGATGTGAACATTTTGTGGCTGATCATCTTTCCCGACTTCATAACACAAAGGGGACCAACGAAACAGAAGAGATTGTCGAGGAATTCCCGAATGAACGATTGCTGCTCATTCAAGAAAGGCCATGGTTTGTTGATATGACAAATTTTAATGCAGCAGGAATCATTCCGGATGAATTTTCTTGGCAACAAAAGAAGAAGTTCTTAAAATACTCTTCTTACTTCGTTTGGGATGATCCTTACCTATTTAAAATTGGAGGAGATGGTCTTCTGAGATGGTGTGTTTTCCGTGGAGAATCTAAAAGCATATTGTGGCATTGTCACAATTCACCCTATGGGGGACATTTTAATGGGGAACGCACTGCAACCAAAGTATTGCAGTCCGGTTTCTATTGGCCAACAATATTCAAAGATGCTCACATCTATGTGATGCAGTGTGATAAGTGCCAAAGAACCAGAGGAGTAACAAGAAGGAATGAGATACCTCTGACAATTATGCAGGACGTAGAGGTATATGACTGCTGGGGAATTGATTTTGTTGGTCCATTTCCACTCTCTTTCACTAATGAATATATATTGGTGGGAGTGGACTATGTTTCAAAGTGGGTTGAAGCAATTCCATGTGCGAGAGCAGATGCGAAAACGATGGTAACTTTATTGAAAAAGAATATCTTTTCAAGATTTGGAACTCCGAGAGTACTCATCAGTGATGGGGGCTCACATTTTTGCAATGCTCAACTAAAGAAAGTCTTGGAACACTATGGAGTAAGGCACAAGATTGCAAGTCCTTATCATCCACAAACAAACGGTCAGGTTGAAGTTTCTAACAGAGAAATTAGAAGAATATTAGAGAAGACCGTGAGTGTTTCAAGAAGAGACTGGTCCATTATTTTATAGTTTTTTAAATAAGAAATAGGACTAATTTATAGTTTTATAAAATTGATACTAGTTTACTAATTTACAATTTATTATGATATATACTAATTTATAGTTTATTAGTCCTACATGTCACATTTTGATTGGTGAAACTAGATGGACATACAAACTCTTTATTTTTTAACTTTTAAAATTTTTTATTAGTTTAATATTATTTTTAATATTTTATTTAAGTTTTTGATACTATGTATTATTTTTATTAAGTTTCTTAAATATTGAATATTATTTTTATATTAATTTTTAATATTTAAATTTTTTTAAATATTTTATATTATTTTTCAATACAAAAATACAGGCCCCGCCATGTGGCGACACCTAAATTTTTGTTTTTTTATTTTATTTAAGAAAATTGGAGATAAACCATGAATATACCTAATTTAGTAATTATTTTTTGAAATATATCATTTTTCTTTGGTAAATTTGCCTTCGAATAAAAACTTAAAAGATATATTAAAAAAAAAAAGAGATATTAAGGAATAGAATTAGTTTGTAAATAAGAAATAGTATTAATTAATAATTTTGTAAAAATTGATACTAGTTTATTAATTTAGAATTCAATATGATTGATATTAATTTATCAACCAAAATTTTGATACTACCAATTTATAATTTATTAATCTTATTTGTCACATTTTGATTGGTCAAATTAAAAAGGACATCGAAACTCTCTATTATAAGAGGGTTTATGAGAAACACTCTTTTTTGATAGGCGAAAATGCTTATTTGAGTATCCTTAATTGAATGTAAAAAGTGCTCACTTTATTCTTTTATTTCAAAATAATAAATATTTTAATTATCACTTTACAAATTTGTACGGACTAATTTTTTGTTTTTTACTTATTCCCTATTTTGTTCTTACCATTTTATTACTATTTAATTTAATATATTCTTAATCAGTGCTTTGAATAAATAATTAGCATTTACAAATTAAATATTAATATTTGACACTTCTTTCTAAAAGTATAAAGATAATTTCTAAAGAGATAATAATACCAATTAAAATATTAAATAAGTGAAAGAACAATATTATAGGCTTTTATATCTAATATATTAGTGACAACTTACTACATAATTTTTTCCTAGCATGTTTCTATTAACAAGGTAAGAAGAATATATTCAAAAGTATTTTTACATTAATTCATAAAATTGATATAATAATAATAATTTAATTTTTATTATAACATTGATTATTTAGTTGAAATTATTATTTTAAATATATATTAACAAAAATGTTTTTATGTGAAAAGATTTAATTCATATTTATATATTTATATTTATACTCAATTACTCTATAAGTAAATCATTAAAATTAAATATTTTTATTCATTTTAAATTACTTTTTAATTTATAAAAGAAGGCACGAAATTTTGAAATTCTCCGACAACAAGATGTCCACATTGTAACACTTTAATATTGTTGTCAGTCTTGGCAAAACTTGAAAATATAGGATCACACCTGAAATAAAATTATTTATTTCAGTTGCTCATTTTTTATATTTATATATAAAAATAAGCAATTGAAATTTATTAAGAAAAACATGGGAGTACAAATAAAAAGAGGAGAAATACACCAATACAAAAGAATAAAAGGAGAAGAAATACACGCTAATTCTCTTTATTTATAAGTCACTCAAGTTTTACGCGCTTGGTATTCTTTTGGCTAAGATCAATTTTGTGTGTAATTCCGTTCCATCGCAAGTTGAGTTGTTGAGCATGGATCACAACCTGGTTGACTCTTCAAACGCTCCGGAAGAGGTTCTCGACTCAGTTGACTATTCAAATGCTCGGGATGAGGTTCTTGACCTAGCTAACTTGTCAAACACTCCGAAAGAGGTTTGAACCATGTAGATTGCATGATTTTTATTGTAGATTTTTTATCTATCAATGTAGTCACCCTCCAAATTCAATTTTTTCAATATTTTTTTGTTCTTCAAATAGTTGTGCATTTGATTTCTTTAAAAGTTTTACATAGAATCCGTTTCTCCTTTTTTTTTAAAAAAAAATAAAAAAAGAAATTTGATAGTTTTGTGCAACCCCTGTCCTCTTTGATCGATAATTAATTGATGGATTATATTTTAAATTTGATGAAAAGCTACTCGATATACGTTAGATTTGTGTATCATATTATTTCTCTCGTGAAAATCGTTTAGATCTAATTTTTTATTCTCATAATTTTGTGAAATCTGACTATATTTTGTTAATGTTATATCAATAGATGCACTATCCTTCAAATTTTACAAAAAGGTATTTGTTGGTTTTCTGTATATTTTTATATTTTTTTTTGTAAATTCTAGATACATTTTGTAAAATTCAAATTGTCTTTTTCTGAAACCCTATATTATCCTCTCCTGGATAGATAATGGATAGATAAATACACTTTAATTTTTAATTAATTAACAAATAGGTATTCAATTATTTTCTTGCTATAGTGGAATTAGTAAAATAGATGGGCTGTTTATCTTTTATTTTTATTTTCCGTTTTCGTCATCTATTTTATATAGGTGTTTACCTAGGATGAGTGAAGAAGGTGAAAGGAAAAGTAGTGTTGTTGTGTTTAGTTTGTAAGGAAAAATGAGATATTTTTTTTAATTCATAGAAAAGTAGTACAATCGGGGATTGAACCCCGTACCCACACCTAGCTACATGATTGGGACGGGAGAGGAGAGATTTTACAAAAACACACAAATTAAATTTTAGTTATTTTCAGTTGTTTTCAATTTTTTTTTGTTTCAAATCTTAAAAAAATATAAACTAAAATGAAACAAAGATGATAGTTTTGTATTTTAGTTATTCATAAAATTAAAACAAAAAATAAAAATAAAATATGGAAATGAAAAGTAAACAAAACTAGAGGTTTCCAATTTTTCTTTTTTCTTTTACTTTTGTTTCAAAATAAAAACTCTATAAGGGAATAAATAATTTTTTGGATTTGGTCAAGAATACGTCAGTTGTTCTTATTTCTTTTTACTTTTGGTCAAGAAGACTTGGGTTGTTCTATTGAAAAAATTAATTAACTAATTATATATATATAATAATAATAATAATAATAATAATAATAAAAATAATATTTCTCCATACTTTAATTTATTTTTTACATTGATTAATATTTTTTTTCTTGGGAAATCATCATCTTGTTCTCCAAAATGTATATGTCGCCAATTTAGTACTTGAGAGATTTTTGTCATAATTTTAGTTCTTAAAATCAACTTGGTGAATTTTCAATCTTTTAAAAACTAAATTGATAACACAATTATGTTTAGTGGACCAAAATGAGTTTTATGTCAATGATAATTTAGTTTCCAAGTATTTAGAATTCACCAATTGGATCCTCCAAAGACATTTGTTTACATTCTTAATCTTTTGAGAAATAAATTGGAAACAATTTTTTTTTAAAACTATAAGTTGATCATACATACGTTTTTGGATCAAATAACTATAAGTTTTCAACAATATGCACTTAACATATGTTTCTGATGCTATTATGTGCATAGCTTGAAATTGCAATTGGGAGCTCACAATCAAGCTCGTCAAAGAAAAAAGCTGGACCTAAGGCAAAAACATTACCGGCTGAGTGGGCTGATAATTGGAAAGTTGATAAAAAACCCAGACCTAATGATAGAAGGATTGACAAGGTATGTAATCAAATTGAAAAGCTCATTTAATATTTATGCATATATTTTTTTCTCATTTTTTTTTCATGTTTTGTTGATGAATAAAGTGCATTGATGATATGTATTAACTAAATAAGACTATATAATCCCATTTGAGTCGGTCTAGTGCCGATGGTTTGGATAGTTTACTTAAGATGTTACAGTTTAAACCTAATTTGTTTTCATTGTAAAAAAAATACATAAGACAATACAATCAACAAGTTATTTGTATTAACTACATATATATTGATTCCATCATCGTTTGGGATCAATATCACATGTCCCTAAATTAAAATGGTTAAGTCAGTTTCATACTCACAAATGTATATCGGTCAGTGACGCTTCTCCCATTAACAATATCGATAGGTTTTCATATGTGCAATAATGTAATTAATTTAACCTAATCCTCTAGTGCCTCCATTTTCCATTCCTCAATCCATAAGGCCTCCGTTCGCACTTATCATCGTTCACCCTTACAAACTCTAGGTAGAGTTACAGGTCACTTCTAAGCAAGCTATCATAATCAAATCATAAAGAACATATACTACTTTTTATTTACTGGCGCCTAAAAGATATGTCACGTTTGCTTTTTGTCCCTATAAAATTATTCTTTTTTTGTTTTAGTCCCTTTATTGTTAGAAATGATTTTTTTAGTCCCTGCACCATGTCAATGAGATTTTACCTAAACACACCTCTATTAAATTAATTAATTAATTAAAAAATAAATCATTTCCCCTTCTCCCTTCACCTTCTCAGTACCCCCCACAACACTACCACTGAACCATTATCTCAAATTCAACTACCCCCACCATAACTCATCACCAACCAAAGTGCACTCAATCAATCCATAACAAATTCCCAAACTTCACGGGTATGGATGGATGAAAACGTAGGGAGAAGGCCTTGAGCACAAAACCCTCCTCATTCTAATTCTTGATGATGATAGATAGATAACCACACAATTATTATTCGCGGCTCCTATGGATTAATTAATTATGCTCGAAGGTTTGAAATTTGAGAACCCAAGGGTTAGTTATGCTTGTGTGGGTTATGGGGTTTATGAGTTCGTTTACAAAATAGATTTAGAGTAATTATACATAAAGTGTTGTAAATTTAAAGGGCATATATAGGAAAGCAAGAAAAAAGATTTGAATGGTGGGATGGTGGTGGGAAGGAGAAGTGAGAAGAAGAAGGCCAGGAGAGATATTTTTAATTATTGCAACTAATTAATTAATTTAATAGAGAAGTGTTTGGGTAAATTTTCATTAACTTGATGTAAGGACTAAAAAGAACCATTTCTTGTAAATAAGGGACTAAAATCAATAAAATATTTTTATAAGGATTAAAAACAAAATTGTTCTATTTTTCAGGGACTAATATAAAAACATATTTTAGCCAAAGATTATATAGATCGAAATATTCTTTCAAGTAGAGGTATGTATATCTTGACATCCAAGAGCATAATGGTTTCAATAGACGTGCTATTAAGATTGAAAATTTACACATAACTCCAGAGCCATATAACCCTCACATATTAGTTCAAACTGTTCCTCTCCATTTTAATTATAGATCAAAAACCGCTAATTGAAACATTCAAGACAAAAAAACCTTGTCTTTAAACATCATATCGGGGGGTTATTGCCACTTCAATTTGTCTATTGTAACTTTTATTTAACTATTTTCATATTATTTATATATTTATTGGTTGAAAATTTTATTTTTATTCAAAAATAAAGTGATAGTAGACACTATTATATTGAAGTGACAATAGTCTCATCTCTAGACATACATTTCCATATTTTGACTAATCTATTTCTATACTTACTAATTTACTATGCATTACATAAAGCGGCCCACCAATGGAAACATGCATTCAAAATATTTTTTTCACTTATATTAAGAAATTATATATATCTCAGAGTAACACTTATAAAAAGAAAACAAGTGTATCACCATCATTAAGATGATCCCTATTTTCCATAGATTAATTGCAAATTGTGAAAATCGATCATGTACGAATCTCCACCACACAACATGAAAAATGCAAATCTTTTTATGAACTAACATAGCCAACATGTCTTTGAATAGTACACATTTTTCATGTTGCCTTGTTCGGTTGAGAGTATGTGTTGTGTATTAAGTGTTATCCCGGTTACACCTAATCTATATGCATGAATCCTTTTTATCTTGTGCTAGAAATATGAGTTAGTTAGATCGGTAGTATAACTTTTCTTGCTTGTACATAACGGTATACTACTATTGCATGTAATCATATACTTCTCAATTCAATCATTTCTTATTTTTATTAGCCTTTTCCCAATTTATATATTCCTTCTTTCTTGAAACTATGCTACTTGACATGTTATCAAAGTTCATGGTAGTACTCACATTAAATAAATCCTTCTACGCTTTGCTAGCATCTCTCTCTCATTCCTTTTCACAATGTGTTCTCACATGGCATTAGAGCCTTAAAATAGACATGTATAATCTCCACTACAACATGAAAAATGCAAATCTTTTTATAAACTGATTTCTAAACGTGTTATGACATAGCATTAGCGCCTTATATACAAGGAAATAATTATCAATCTAACTAGCTTATAAAATAAACAAAAACTATCAATCTAACCAACTCAATTTATCTGAAAGGTTAGGAATTCGAGTTCTAGGGTCACTATTCTAAAGAGAACTTTACCAAACCACCACTTTTGACCAATAGTTACTTCTTTCACAACTATACACTTGGAGGTATCCCGTTAAAAAAACAAAAAGGAAGATAAAAGAATAACAAAATTCAAACACAACTAATATATGCTTATATATTGACATGATTAATCATTACTATTGAAAATTTTTATTTTGCAGGTCTACACTCATGAGATTCTACACTTTAAGTGTCGATCTCTCAAAGAGGTCGAACTTTTTGAGAAAAAAGGTCTTCGCCCAAAGCAAAAACGTAACAAAGGAGAATGTGAAAAGGAGGACAAAAGCACCGGCAATGATATCAAGGTGAGTATATAATATTCTTAATTTGTTTTAATTAATAATATATAGAAATTCATTATATGAAAGAAGGGCTACTGAAAGCAAGTATACTTATTCTAGGAAGTTTAGCATTTTCACTAATGATTAAGATGGTCTATGCTTTAATTAATGTTGTAATTCAAAATTATTCCTACTATGTTTAGGAAATTCTTGTTGATATAAAAAATTAAGTAGACACTAAAATGAGTATTAATATTTTATAAATCCAACTTCTTTTGTCACTTTATTTTCTTAATCAGCCAAGAAAACATATATATTGTTAAACACACCAAACTTTTTATTTTGAAAAAATACATTGAAAATCAATTAGTAATACAATATGAAAGTGCAGAACATCAAGAACTAAAAGGAAAAGAAACCCCCAAATCATCTGAATTAACAAGAACTACATCACAACAGCTCAAAAACAATTGACACATCAAAAGATCAACCCACCAATTGGAAAATAAGAGATGGAGTTAAGTATGTTGTGCGGTGGCATGTTG
This sequence comes from Cyamopsis tetragonoloba, assembly GCA_037177725.1. Taxonomy (NCBI): domain Eukaryota; kingdom Viridiplantae; phylum Streptophyta; class Magnoliopsida; order Fabales; family Fabaceae; genus Cyamopsis; species Cyamopsis tetragonoloba. The sequence goes on from CM074122.1 coordinate 22,271,970, forward strand.
ACCATTGCCCTAAAAGCAAATTCTGGCATTCGAACTATCGCCCGAGATGGAAACAATGAGTGCACTTAGGAAAAACACTTGAGCTTCCCAAACAATTGCCCAAAAAATATTAGAGGACCGCAACTAAGAGAATACTAGGAGAATGTATTTATAATTTGCACTTGGCTTCCCATCTCATCACTTCACAAATCTATATCACAACTCTTTATATAGATGCCTTAGAAACATTGATACTAAATTCACATGTTACACATATGACAAATAAATTGTTAATAAAATAATGTGTATGTAAACAAAATAGTCACTAAATCAATCAATTTATAATTTACACAAACAAACATGTTTTGATGCCTTACTTTAAAAGAAAGTAATTGTTAAAAAAAGTTTATATTTTTTTCAAAATATTTGTTAAAGTTGAGGAAGAAAGAGATTTAAGAATCTCTATGTGTCATGTTGCTATTACTAAAAGGAATTGAAGGACAAATTATCACTCAATATTTTCCTGTTGCTAAAAAAATACTTGTCTATTACTAGAAATGTGTGTAGTAACCAAACAATTATGTGACGTTTAGTTATAATTAGATTTATATCCAATATTCGTTAGTTACTGTATTGTGTCCTCAACCCTATCTCTTTCTTAGTAATTTGTTAGATGTTTTTTGGTTGATTAGTAATTTTTTAATGACATTTAGTTAAGAGCCGTAATAATATGGTCAACACAAAGGTCTTAAAAGAAATTAAAATATAGTTATTAATTATAACTTTATCTAACAAAAAGAGTTATTAACTATAAAAGGAAATGTATTGAAGTGAGAAATGTTACAATTTCATGAGAAGACAAGGATTGTCCAAACATGATGATGTGGCTTAATGGTAGAGAATGACTCTATGCTAATGCGTCGACTCCATAGGTTACACTTCGGCCTTTTTATATTATAAATAGATTTAAAACAATTGAATCTCTATTATCAAATGGTTTTGACAATAGATAGTTTTGAAGCATATTATATATGCACAGTTATGATGAGAAAGCTAAGTTCCATATAATATGATGTCAAATTATCACAATTGAAGAATAGCAACATGAATCACAAAATCTCAATAAATGTATTAATGGAATAATCTATAATCTATCACAATAATTTTATTTCAAATGGTTAATAATTAGGCACTTAATGGCATCATTTTATACCAACACCACCTTTAAAAATACTTCATTTCTTTGCTACCAATTTAACCAAATGATGGTGAATCAAATTACCAAACCTTTTCTTTTTTCATCTTTAATTTCCCTCTAAAAATCCCTTTGAATAAAAGAAACTAACCAAAAAGAGCTTACCGCAGAGCAACATCAATTCCCAACCATTTTCAAAACAGAACCAATATATTACACGAATTTGAAAAGTGAAGGATAAAAAAAACCAAAGAGCCCTCAACCTATAACCCACAACCAACACATTTCAAATCATCATTCAAGCCCAACACCTCTCTGTTTGAAAAATTATTCTGATTTGGAATTCTACCAAGAAGTTTAATTTCTATGAAAAATAGTGACTTTAACTACTTACCAACTTTCTTAACAAGATTTAAGAATACAAACAAAGTCTGAGTAAATATTAGATTGATTGTAGAAGTGATAAGAGTAAATATAAGTATATACCAGATTAGAGGTTAAAATACCGCCTACTCAAAGTGACCAACACAATTCATCGTCAAACCAATATTGTCATAGTTTTTATTGTCAGAATATCAAAATCACAAGAACTGCACGCATATTACAAAGTCTTAAAATGGGAATATGTGAAAATATTGCTATATTGATTTGTATTTATTTGTTTCTTAGAAAAATAAAGTAGAGACTGAATTGAGTTTGCATATCTCTCTAGACTTGAATATTCAACATTTTAATTCATTACTATTCAACACACAATCATAAGTTTTACTTGTTTTTTATCAACCAAACAAAAATATATTGAATAAATAAGTTGAACAAATACAAATAATATATAACATATACAAGGTTATTGCACAAGAAGTACATGAAAGAGCCAACATCTAGAAAAGAAACCAGAACAGTAAACAAGAAAAAGCTACAAGCTATGCTTTCCCAAGAAAAGAACCTTACAGAGAACAAACCAAAAACAACATAACATAAGAAAAATCACATACAACATAACCAATTCCGAAAGGCAAGCTAAAAAGCCAAGTGATTCCATTCCATCCAGCTCCTTTGCATTAGTTGCATGCATGTGCTTTTAGGTCTTTTGTGAAGCAGCCAAACATTTGCAACCAAAAGATAATGTTTTCATCCACAGTCAAAACAACCAAATAATAATAAATGTAATATTGTTTCATCCTCTTGCACACAAAAAACACATGTCTAATGCAATAGTCCCCATTCCTCTTCTAATCATGTTATCTTTATGTGGAACTCCATTATTAAAATGTTTCCATACAAATGACAGCACTTTTGGTAGTGCTTTAATTATCCACAGTATCCTAGATAAAGGAGGAGAACCAGAAAAATAATCAAAACATTTTTAATTAGTACACCATACGTTTCATTATAATTTTATTGTCAAAACTTTTGGGGAATGCTTGGTAATGAGGGAAAGAAAGAAGCTCCACCTACGGTAATTATATGCTTATTTTGAAAGTTCAACTCGTTAATGTTAATTAAGTTCTATAAATGTTTCACCAATATAAATTCAATTTTATGAAATTTTAACTAATTTAGTGTATATTATTCACTTCATGTTTTATAGTTAACACTATACTATTCTAGTACATGATTGCTAAAGTGTATACAAAAGAATTGATGTTACTTTAATATATGTACCAATTTTGATACATAATGTATGTGTCGTCATTTTTTCATATCAAACATGTTTTAATTTTTACAATGAAAATTTCAGGAAATTTCTGCTATCAAAAGAGACACTAACGCAAAGAATATGCGAACCTCAGTTGAAGTGTTTCTGGGAAATGCTCGCTACAACCAACTTCACATGTTTGACCCATAAACAAATGAAATTAAGATATCTCTATTTTATATATTTGGATAGAGAATATTAAAACTGAATGGAGTTTAAAATTCTATCATCTAATCGTTTATGAAAAAAGTATGGATGCTACAAAGATAACATCTAGACGGGATGTAGGACTTTGGTTTATTATATTTTATTTCAATTTTCTATTTCGGATGAGATGACATTAAACTTGTTTTTTTTGATCTTGGTTGTTATGTCTCAATATAAAAAATAGATAATATATTCTTCTACCTTATGGTATACTCTAGATATGATGTGTATATGTCGGTCAATAATTTATTTTTGGGAAAACCTCATTAACCTCCATGATCTTATTAGGTTTGGCACATTACATCTAGACCCAGCAGATTTGTGCATTACGGTTAATTGTTTTTTGTCACACCGACATTCCCTAAGTTTTTTTTTTGTTACTTTGACTCCCTGAGATTAGTTTTATGTTACAGCTAGACCCCTCAAGTTAGCACACATTACAACATGTCCAAGGGATGTCGGTGTAATTTTGAAAACACGTTGGGAGGATCAATGTTGTTAAGTTTCACCCACCAAACCCATCATACCGAGACACTAGCCTAATCCTAGTGGTTTATACCTCGCTCAATTTCAGTAACATTGTTGCATTTGAGTTTTGTATGAAATTATAGGCGACAAAATTACATTGATAAGAATCATTGCAGAACCACTATTAATGTTGATGAGGATACTAGACACAAAAAAGGATTTGATGTTTCTAACAACCCACTAATTGAGAGGAACATATCCATGCTTTGTTGATTAGCCTTCTATAATATATCTTTGTCATAGAGTAGAGCATATATAACCTGAAAATAACTAAAAAAAACTTTATATGAGTATCTTTAATTGAACGTAGAAAGTGTTCACTTTGTTTTTTTAATTCAAAATAATAAATATATTAACTATTAGTTTACAAACTTGTATGGATTGATTTATTTATTTTATTTATTCACTATTTTGTTCTTACTATTTTATTACTGTTTAATTTAATACGTTCTTAAATAGTGCCCCCAATGAATAATTAGCATTTATAAGTTAAATATTAATATTAGAGAGTTCTTTTTTAAAGTATAAGGATAATTTATAAAGAGATAATACAGATTAAATTAGTCAAAAAAACCAATATTATAGGCTTTTATATCTACTATTAGTGACAACTTACAATATAATTTTTTTCTTACATGCTTCCATTTACAAGGTAAGAATAATATATTCAAATTTATATTTATTTTAATTTATAAAATTGATATAATATTGATATTTTAATTTTTATTTTAACATTGACTATTAAGTTGAAATTATTATTTCGAATATATATTAACAAAAATGTCTTTTTGTGAAAGCATTTAATTCATATTTATATATTTACATTTTTACTCAATTACGCTACAAGAAAATCATTTCATATAAATATATTCATTCACTCTAAATTACTTTTTTATAAAAGAAGACAAGAAATTCTAGCATCCTTTGATAAAACAAGGTCCACATTGTAAAACTTTAATATTGTTGTCAGTTGACAACACTTGAAAATACAAGATCACGCATGAAATAGAACTATTTGTTACAATTGCTCATTTTTTTATATTTAAAAATAAGCAAATGAAATTTATTAAGAAAAGTATGAGGAGTATTCAAAGATAAAAGGAAGAGAAATACACCAATACAAAAGAATAAAAGGAGAAGAAATACACTCTGATACTCTCTGTAGAATTAAATTTGTTAGCAATTAAATACATCTTCATACTCTTTTAAGTTTAGCAAAATCATCCTTCTTGTATTTGCTGTTAAGGACCTATCAGCTTTACACTTTCTCTGTTTGGTCTAGTTAGTTATTACAGTTTTTCTGTTATTTCAGTTACTGATAAAAACCTCTTTGTATATATAGCTTGCACTGTATAGTGTAAAATCTAACTTTTCTCTTTTCTATCAATTAAAAATATAAGTTTCTTCTTTCTTCTCCTTTCTTTTCCTTTTCTTCCTTCGTCATGTTCAAGTTTCACCTTTCTGCATATACTTCTGCATAAGGTTGCTTCTGTTCTTCACAACATGATGATTATGAATCTGGAAATCTCTACGCTCAATTTAACAAAATTTGAGCACGTGTGTGATAACATTGGTCTAGGGGGAATAGACAAGGACACTAGTGAGATTTAAGGGACCCCGAAGACGAAGATGTATGAATTAGAGAGCCATGAATGAGAGTCAAGAAAGTGAATTTATAGGGATTCCTCAAATTCATATTAACTTAGAGTTTGGGGTTATTTTGAGCCATCGTAGTATCTTAGCCCATGAGCGTTGTGACATAACAAAGTTCCAACCTAGCTAAAATAGTCTAGGTTGCTAATGATCCTCTTTGGTCTGTCCTTGTCTATTATTAGTCATAGCTTCTACATGCAAGTATACATATTGAGTTAATCAGGCTCAATATCAGTAGCATTGTGTTACAAAGTTTTTGATGTCTAATAGACAAGACTAGCTCCCTCAGCTGACGACTCACTCTTATCATCATAGCCTAAATGAATCAAACGGATACCATAATATAGCATCCTTAACAAAAATAACTTGAAATTTAATCTTTCATAAAAGCAATTTCCAAAAACTCAATAAGTCATATAATACTTTTAATAAGTACATAGCTCAAAAATACATCTAAATGACCCACGGTTAGCTGAACCTTTCGAAAACCTATATATACAACTTAGGGAACATATACATGGAATCCTACCATGATGCAAAGCATAGATAATTCCCTAAGGAATTATGTGGTGTAACACCTTCCTACATGCTAATTTTTATGTCTTCATATAGTTGAAAATACTACAACCGTGATATATACGCAACATATATCCCAGTAATTAGTCGGAAGGTAAAAATCATGGTATTCTCATCCACTAAAATGAAAAACAGTTAACAATCCATCATACATTACAATTCATAATTAACACATGACAAGTCACAATTCACACTTCAACATAATATTGTTATCAATCTTCCTAATCCATAAGGAAACAATCTAAAGTTTCAAACAATATGATGTGCTGGCATGACACCGAAGAATGAGTTCACTCTATAACACCTTATTTTGACTATATTAATCATAACTAAAATCTACAACGTATACCGTGGAAGCATAGATGAGTGGGCATATACATCTCGTTGTGACTTTAAAGTCATAGAGACTTAATTTAAAAATTGTATACATCATTTGCTAAGTGTCCATATAAGTACAAAAGGATAGAACTAAAATTCTTAAGTGATACAGTAAGAACTAAAATTTTACCGTTCAGCAGGCGCCCAGGCACTAGTGTCCTACTTTTTCCTGACCTATTTTAGCTTCCGAAATGCTATGTAATTTTAATTAACCTATTCGTAGGGTTGGAATGAGTGAAAATAAGTTTATATGAGTTAAAAATATGTAATAGGGTCATGGAAAATGCTTTATGCTATGTGATGTTATGAATGATAAACGCTTTGGTCATGATAAATGTATGATAACATGAAATGAAAAATGAAATGCGTTGCCCCTTCAACATTGGTTGAGCAAGTGGTTTGAGTTCCACCGGTAGTATACCTGGTAAGTGGACAAGTGTAAGAACGAAAGAAATAGGGTTATCCCGAAAGGGACAGATAACTTGAAGTACAAGTGTTATCCTGAAAGGGGTAGATAACCTAGAGTACTGAAAGGACTATCACGAAAGGGGTAGATAGTCTTGGGCTATCCCAAGAGAGGTAGATGGCCCGACAGTTTAACCCTTGCTAAGGATGCTTCCCAGTGGACAGTGGTCCATGGATATTAGCTCAATTGTGCATTTACTGCCAATACACCATGTTGGAGATCTAGTGCACTGAACTCCTGGTAAAATAAATAAAGAAAAGAAAAGAAATCATAAGTAATGAAGAACCATGACTTGCATACATCCATATAATTGTCATTATATGCATTGTTTGTGATTGTATGTGTTGTATATGATTATGTTTGTATTTGGGATTTTCTAGTTGGACTACCTGCAATATTATAAATTTTTTTCATAAACCAATGTTACTTAGCTCTATGTTTTGCATATAAATGAGTGTCTTAGTATTGCAAGTAACGAAGACGACCAAGGGCCGAGCGCTTAAAGACCCTTAGTAGGAGCTTGATCTGGTGATAGTTTAGGTAGTCATTTCCCTTTTGATTTGTACATGGTGTGACTACCATAGTCAGACTAGTGTTTTCTCTGTAGTGTGTAAAAAAAACTAAACTCATTTTGGATGAAGACCCTTATGGGAAAATATGTATATGTAGATATATATGAATAGACCTAGTAGTTAATTAGAGTTTTGATTCTACTATGATTTCTATGTTAAAAAAATGATCTTAATAGATAAGGTATTACACAAAGCTTCACACATAATCATTATTATAGTACTCTTAGTTCATCATGTTATAATTAATAACTCAGACAAAGCATCATATAAATAGTAAGTCAAAGAGTCATCATCAATTTATAATATTTAGGTTTAGGGTTAGAAAACATTTAGGAGTCCAAGTGAGTGTATGGGGAGCAAGGGAATATGATTTGAACGAAAATAATCAGGTGCTAACAGTGGTGCCAACTGAGGCTTGAGCGCCATTCAGCTTATTTTTCTCTGTCGTTCTGGCGCCTGGGTGCCAACTGGCAAAAGGCAACCTAATGTTCCTGGCCTCAATATCATATTTTGGATCTATCGGAGGCTATACGTATCCCGATAGAGTGATTCATGTCCTATTGGAAAACTAACATAATTGCCTACAACTTTCATGAAGGTTCATGAGCTAAATCAAGTTCTTCTAGGTGAGATTTGCATTATAAACCAAAAGCATGACACATCATCACCACCTTTTGACACTATCTCAGTAATTTGGTTACAACTAGGGTTGTAAACTTCCAAATTGAATGAAACCAGTGGGATTTGAAAGATAAAATGATTCTGTATAACTCTTATCCAATGAAAGTTCCCCTATCACCCTTGCAACTTATTCGACGAAAGCTTAACAAATAACATGCTCCATAAAACCGTCACCCTTGCAAGTTATCTCATGGAAGTGCCCCGTCCACCCTTGTACTTACTCCCTTTGTAATTTGTGACAGAAAAGCCATATCATTAAAAAGGTTATCAAGTGTACCTCTTGTACTTACTCCCTTGGTAATCTTGCTAATAGAGCTGGGTATACGGACTCAAGCTCGTGGACCAGTCCGCGGGTAAACAAGTTGGGAGGATTTTGGCCTGAAAAAATGAGGACCATTTAAAACGCGAGCTTAGGCGGACTTAACCATTTACCCGCGAGTTGAACGAAAAATTAGCGGGCTTTGCGGATATCCGCATTCTTTTTTGGTCAGAATGAAACTAGAAATAAGTCTTAGAATTTTGAAAAAAAAGGCCCAAACAAAAACAAAAGTGATCTAAAACCATCCTTTTCTTGGCCAAAAAAATAATAATAAAACCATACCATTTATCAAAAAAAAAAGAGAGAAGAAAATGCTAAAGTTATTTTAGAAAATCATCTCACCAAAAAAAAATCGTTAAAAAATCTTTAAAAAAGTAATTTTTTTTTGCTATCTATAAAAAAAAGTTATGCGGATGCCTGCAGATATCCATTTAGAACGCGGGCTTAAGCGGATAGCCCGTTAAGTCTACGAGCTTTTGCGGGGCGGGGCAGGCGGCCCACGTACCCAGCTCTACTTGCCAATAATGGCGTCTAAAGGATGAAATTTAGAGTTCTCCATTCCTTTGGGAAGTTTCCATCTTCTTGTGTTGTTCCCAGTTCAAAGCTTTCTTCTGGAGTTTTTGCATCCTTAGTTGTTAGGTTGTGGTGTACCTTCTTTATCTTCTTCCTTATTCTCAAGAAGAGATCTAACTAAAGACTCATGTACATCATCCACAATATCTTCCTCTTTCGATGGGTTAGTCAAGAATTCATCAAATACAACATATATGGATTTCTCAACAATTAGAGAAGACTTATTAAACTCTATATACTTTGCTATTCAGTGAGTAATGTACCAAGAAACACACATTCTTTGGATTTTGCATCAAATTTATCTAATGACTCTTTTGTATTTTTCAACACAAAGCATTTACGAGAAATTCTTGGGTGGACACAGACCTAACACATCATCTTTAGACACAACTAATAGAAAAAAAGCCAATTCACTAAAAACTGTGAAAAATGGGTAGTTTCTTTTGATTGAGTTCTAAAACTGTAAGCAACTACTTGCATCATGTGAGAGAGAAGGAAAGGTAATTTTATTTTGAATTTTCAGTTTGGATAAATTTCAGTGAGTTGGCTTTTTTCTATTGGTTGTGTCCAAAATTGACGTGTTAGGTACGTGTCCATCTAAGAATTTCTCAGCATTTACACCCAAAGATATGCAAGTGGCTTATATTTGGCTTCCACCCCTTGAAAAGTTAATTTGGGTTTTCTTTAGAATAGGTCTTACTAAGACTCAATTTAAAGCATAACAAGTACTACTTGCGGCGTTCATCCAAAAATATTTTGGTAGTTTAAAAGTTATTTAGTAAAGTTCTAGCCAATTCTTCTATAGATCGATTCTTTCTTTAAACAACTCCATTATGTCGTGGAGTTCTAGGAGTTGAAAAGTAATGTGGTATACCATTCTCATCACAAAAGTCATTAAAGTCATTGTTAGTAAACTCTCCACTATGATTATGATAGTACTTTGGCATAATAGTAAGCGTACTATGTCGTTTAGATGAGTAAAACGTGGTAAGCACGAGTATCGTTCACAAGGAGACTAACTTTTTTATCATCATAGTCTCTACAAAGCTTGTTTTATGATACGTATATTTTCTTTAGTCCCTATAGTTGTTAATTTTTTTCTTTTAGTTCCAGTATTTTAAACTTTTTCTATTAGTATCTTTTCCCTATAATTTTTTTTGGTCCATGACAAAATATGATGAAAATTAATAATGTTGGGACTAAAGACAAAATTTTCAAATTAAGTTAGATAAAAATTAAAAAATGTAGGGACTAAAATAAAAAATTGTCATTTACATGTACTAAAGTATTATTTAAGCCTTTATTTTATTTTGAGACAAATACTTTGATAAAAAATATTAAAATAAATGTTATTAATGTTACTTTTGTTAATATCACTTGTACAATTGAGTGTTATTTTTTGTAAGGTCAAAATTTTAAAAACACTTATTTATCTTTAAAAAGGTGTTATTAAATTTGCAATTTATATTAACATTTATTCGTAAAAGTGTTATTGTTGAACATACACGTATTAACACTTATTTTTCAAGTATTATATTTGCTTTCCATCCTACTTTTAATAACACTTTTTTCAATGAGCATTATTATAGGGTGTCATTGATGACAAAATTTGGCATAGTAGAATCCAAGCAAAACGGTCAACTTCAATTTTCCCTAGGTCTCCACAGAACAATTTCTTCAAACAGTTGTTCAAACCATTCCTTAGTGTTCATTATTATGTCCTTCAAATCATCCCCTTCATCCCCCTGAAGCAGAACATATGTAGAGCCCATTACCGTTACCTTCATTGATAAAATTCCTATGGAAATTAGCTTATGTCCACTGTAAAAATACCATCCTCACATCTTTGGAAATTAGCTTATGTTCCACCGGAAATGTGTGAAATAGAAAGTAAGAGAGTTTTCCTAAACTTTAAGCACATGGCCATAGAAATCCTTTTGACCATTACCAGAAGTTCCAGCTCCCCCGTTAAAATCTGCCTTTCCCCATTCTTGATTCCAATTTTCCTTAATTCGTCTTTGCTTTTTGTGAACCACCTCCTGCCAACGAATAATGTTTTTGACACCCAAAAAGCTTACGTCATTCTTATACTTATAATATAATATTATTATTTGATTTAAATGAATTAAAAATTGGGAAAATAAAAGGTAAAGTGGTCAAAAAATAATAAAATAATAAGGGTGTAAGGTTGGTGTATAATTTTTGAGTGTCAAAAAATCAATACTCTCCTGCCAACCTTCTTCATTCTTTGAACTATGCCTACCTCCTTTGTTGTCAGACTCTCTCACATACTCTCATTTTCTTCTCTCAGCTCTCTATCTCTTTCCTCTCTTTAGTATTGTGTATTATCGTTGTTGTGAACCTGTATCCCGAGATCTCAGTATACCCGCGTCGGGGGCAGCTCTATGCCGTAAGCCAGGATTTTTTGCCGCGACCATAGAATGGGCCTACCAGGTACATCTCAAAAGAGAGCCCATCGCGTGGGAAAAAACCTATTAACACATATAAATACCCGTGTAACACTAAAGCCAAGGTATGACCTTTTCCAAGCTACTATGACGGGACCAAGGATTCAAGTGAACACGTGCACAACTTCGAAAGAACAATAAACCTTTTAGGACATCCGAGAACATCTAGCATGTCAGGCGTTCTCCTTAACACTGATAGACACCGTGGGATGCCGGTTCAATGAATTGCCAAAAAATTCCATTGGCAACTGGCAAACACTTAAAGATAGGTTCCCTCGCCACTTCACTAGTAGCAAAAGAAAAATCAAATATGAATATCATCTGAAGAGTATAACCCAAGGGGATAAAAATCCCCTAAGGGACTATATAATCAGATTTGGCTTAATTGCACTTTTGGTCCCCATGTTTTCAATTTTCACGAATTTAGTACCCCAAGTTTCAATTTTGCTAATTAGATCCCCAATGTTACCAAAAGTTGCAAATGTTACCCTTCCATCCATTTCTATTAATTATTTAACAGACAAAGCGATCAACTCATTTAAAAAAAATCTTTTAAGTTATTTTTAAAAAAAAATACATTTTTTTTAAATTACTTAAATTATTTGAATTTTTTTTTAAATAATGTATTATTCACTTTTAAGTTTATACCCCAACCTGATGTGGAAATTATTTTTTTCTTTTTCTTTTTTTTTTATCAAAAATAACTTAAATGATTTTTTTAAATGAGTTTACCACTTTGACCGTTAAGTAATTAACCGAGATAGATGGAAGGGTAACATTTGAAACTTTTGGTAACATTGGGGATTCAATTAGAGAAGTTGAAACTTGGGGGAGTAAATTCGCAAAAATTGAAAATATGGGGGACCAAAAGTGCAATTAAGCCAATCAGATTTAATAAAGAGGCTTCGGAAGTCAAAGATGTGGCCCCTAACATGATTTTATTTTATCTAATCGAAGGCTTGAAGCCGGGTTTCTTTAAACATGAACTAACAGGTAACAAGCCACAAAACATGGAGGAACTTAAACACTAGGCTGAGTTCTGGATGCGGATTGAGGATCAATTGAAGGCCAGTGGAGACCCCTCTTAGTCAAAGGTAGACGATAAGGGAAAGCTCCTGCCAACAACCAACTGAATTCCTACACTAGGAAAAAACGATCAGAGGGCAGATCTCGGGACAAAGGAAACTGCGGAATGATCACAAACTATACATCTTTGCTGACATCCCCTACAAAAGTGTACAAGGAAGTGATGTACACGGAGATAACCAAAAGACCCCCACCTATGCAAAGTAAAAATCGGGACAAGAAAAGATGGTGTGAATACCACCGAGATCATAGGCATAACACAAACGAGTGCATACAACTCAAAGATACAATCGAACACCTCATCCGCCGGGGCAAGTTGAAAAAGTTTGTCCAAAGTTCTTGAGATACTGTTGTTAGGCAGAGAAGCAACTTCCCTCGGGATAACAATAGACGGGATCAGTCCCCCAGCAGAATCGCGAACCGTGGTGAGATAGAAGGTCTTCCTCATCACCTCCAAGGAGGGAGAGATCCCAGCCTTGGGGAGTGATAAATGTAATTGTTGGGGTTATCATGGGCACCTCGAAACGACCAAGAGATGAGTCGACATATTGGGCTCAAGTAAATCCTAACACCAGCAAAGCTTTATCTTTCACTCACACTGACATGCCTGTTGGAAAATTGAGGGAAAATGAACCTTTGGTGATAACCGGGATCATTGATGGCTTTGAAGTTCACCGGATATTCGTCGACCAAAGCAGTTTAGCGGACATCATGTTCTGGAGTTTGTTTGAGAAGTTGGGACAAGGTTCTAAAGATCTCATTCCATACCAAAAGGGTTTGACCGGCTTTACCCGGGACACCATCACCCCTAAAAGATATGTAGAACTAACCTGCACCTTTGGATATAATCCCGGTTGCCGGACTTTCACAGTTAAGTTCTTGGTGGTAAACTGCCCATCGGTGTACAATGCTATCTTGGGCTGCCCAACTCTAAAAGCCTTGGGGGCCGTAGTATCCACTTTACATCTGGCCATGAAGTTCTCGGGGGAGCACGGGGAAGTGGTGACCGTCCGTGAAAATGAGACTGAGGCCAAAGAATGTTACCTAGAAAGGCTGAAGATATCTAAAAATCCTTTGAAGTAGGAGCAACCATCATTGGAAAGAAAATTCCAACGACAGGAAATGCCAAAGGACACCTCCGTGCTCACTACAAGAATGCGTCAATTTAGCGACCAAAAGTTAGCGATGGCCAGATACCGTCGCAAAATTGCCACGGAAAATCTACCTTTTGCAACGGCTTTTCTTGTGGCTTATCTTGCAACGGAAATATCCGTCGCTACAGGGGCGCTAATTTGTTATTTTTTAAATTTTTATTTTGAATGTAGGGTCATAACGACGGACTGGGCCGTCGCTAAGTCGCGACGGACCCAATCGTCGCCAAGGGGGCCGAGTTCCATCGTTTTTTTATTTTTTTTATATTCGACTAGGGTAGCGACGGAATGGGCCATCGGTAATTAGCGACAGACCCAGCCATCGCAAAATGACTCCTTGTTGTTTATTTTATTTTTTTCTTTTAGGGATGAGGTAGCGACGGGCTGGGCCATCACTAATTAGCAACGGACCCAGCCGTCACAAAATGGCTCTCTTTTGTTTTTTCTATTTTTTTTTTTGTTTTAGGGATGGGATAGTGACGGACTGGGTCGTCGCTAATTACCGACAGACGCAGCCTTCGCAAAGGGGTTCAGGTTTTTTTTTTATTTTCTTTTTGTTCTACGGATTGGGAAGCGACGGACTGGGCCGTCGCTAATAGGCGACGGGCCCAGCCGTCGCAAAGGGTTCTGATAAGTGCAAATTAGTGTGTTTATATAATAAAGAATTTGCACTTATCTTCTCTAGAAATTACATGTTTCTATGCAAAATTTCACCTCTTTTTCTTACTTTGTGAGTTTAAGAGTAAATAGGTAGTAATAATAAATTTTCTAACTTTAGAAATGTATTTTTAGGTGTTTTTGGAAGCAAAATAAGAAAATCAAGTTGCTGGAGCATATAAGAGGCCAGCGCTCGAGCGCCATACCAAGGCTCGAGCGCTGGAAGCTGAGGAACATAGGATCCCTTCTGCCAGAGTTATGAGTCTGGCGCTCAAGCGCCACACCAAGGCTCGAGCGCTAGAATACGTTGAGCATTGGATCCTTTCTGCCAGAGTTATGAGCCTGGCGCTCGAGCGCAACACCAGGGCTCGAGCGCCAGACGTATTAACCAGACAATTAAGCTCATTAACCAACACGTATAAGGCTAGCGGTCAAGCGCCAGGAGGGCGCTCGAGCGCCAGACCCCTGCCCAAAACACCTATAAATACAGCCTTTCAGAAGTTAGGAGGGATATTGGATTGTAGAGAAATAAACCACAAAGTGTAGTTCTTTAGTCAGAGTTCTAACACTCTTAGGTTTAGTTCTTGAAGTTCATGGCCTTGCTAGGCTAAGCTTTCCGCCGGGATTGAATGTAATTACTTCGTCTCTTGTTTCTTTCAATTACTAGTTATTATATTACATGTGAATTGGAGTTCTTCCTCTGTTCTTCTTTTCTTGGTTTAAACTTGATCACCTTTTTCCATGTATTAGTTTATTTGTGCAGTTGAGAAACTGGTTTATAAATGGATTTGGAGAAAAACTCTCATATAACCTTCTAGTCTAGAGATAGATGGAAGTGCTTATGATTGCCTTAGTACTCTACTTAATGCAAGACTTAGTACCTAGAGTGCCAAGAGATTGGGATCTAGAGACTAGTGTCTTAGAATCAAGTGACAAAGATATTTGCACTCGTGACATTGAGTATGCATCTTTTCTTATAATATTTAACTTTAATTGAAAGAAACAAGGTTAAGTAATGAAACTCAATCCCAGGTGAATAGTTATCTTATTTGTTTATCCTTTTGCCAAGCTTTTATTTTATTTTCCATTCACAACTTGATATATTTTTGGATATTCTGTCAACTTAACTCTTAATCGAATAAATTCAAGTGCTCTCTGTGGACGATACACGTATAGTCACTATACTGAAACGAGTTAATCCTTTCCAGCATCATAAAAAGGTTAACAGGTTCTAGTGGTTTTTAAAATTTTTTTTTTGGTTTTAAGGATGGGGTAGCGACGGTCCCCGCCGTCGAAAAGGTGTCCAAGGGTTTTTTTTTCAATTTTTTTTGTTTTAGGGATGAGGTAGCGACAGATCCAGCCGTCGCAAATGGTGTCAATTTCTCCTTGTTTTTTAAAATAACTCGGAGGTTAAACACGGAATATTCCGTGGCAAAATTTTACCGTTTTATTTTTTAAATATTATTTCGTTGCCACACCTAGTATCGTTTTATTTTACCGTGGCTAATATTAAGATTGAGTTTACAAAAAATATCTTTGCTTTCTCTTATTTTTTGCATATCGACAAGACTACACTCACTTTCTATTTTCCTATTCTCCTCTTTGTGGAACCCGCCGCCCTAGACCCGCCCCAAACCCATGCCGCCCTAGTCCAACCGAAATCTTGTTGCACCACCGACACCGCGCCGCACCACCAATCTTGCATAGCGATTGGGGACCTGCGACCCGCGACCTGTGCCGCCCTCCAACCCCGTTCACCGCACCGCCACCTCCTTCTACCCGACCAGCCGCCGCGCCACCACCTCCTCTCCATCTTCCTAACCAATACCACCCATTCACCCTCTTTTCTCCAAAATTACTCCTATTTAACATTGAATTGGTAAGGATTATATTTTGTTTTTCTTTAATTTTTATATGTCTCTAACTTATTGGTATGTGATTTATATATTTAAGTATTATTTGCTATATTAAATTTTAATTATTTACAATTTGTTCTATTTAAAATTAAAATTTATTGCAAAATTGCCAATTTACTAGTTTTAGGTACTGAGGAATTTTTTTGTTGTATACGTGTTTATGTAAGAATAGTATAATTAAAGTTGTAATATATGTATAAATTAAAATTACTTTGCGATAGATGATAGTAGCATTATATTATAGATTTAAATTATGATTTTCATTGTGATTATGTGATTTTAATTAAATATAATGTTTGTTTGGCAAAGTAGATTGTATTATCTTTTCGCTTGAAGGTTACGCTCGCGGTGCAATTAGATATTGCTTAGAGTTTGAGGTACGTGTTCAACTAACTCTAATTTATTAGAGACAAAGATTAGATGTCCGTGTGTGAATTGTATAAACATGAAACTGTTAGATGTTCCTGTTGTAAAGACTCACTTGTACAAACATGACTTTAAGCATCAGTATTGGATTTG
This sequence comes from Cyamopsis tetragonoloba, assembly GCA_037177725.1. Taxonomy (NCBI): domain Eukaryota; kingdom Viridiplantae; phylum Streptophyta; class Magnoliopsida; order Fabales; family Fabaceae; genus Cyamopsis; species Cyamopsis tetragonoloba. The sequence goes on from CM074122.1 coordinate 22,288,593, forward strand.
GACAGAACATGGTGAAGAGAGATCGATAATCACAGACTTACGAGGTGATTCGAGAAATATTGCAAAGTGGAATGATGATAGTAATAATTAGTTTGAATTGATGCATCAAATGGTGACTGATGCATTCGGGTCATTTGTTTATGACACATCTAATAGGATCAACGAGTGATAAGTGCAAATTAGTATGTTTATATAATAAATGATTTGCACTTATCTTCTCAAGAAATAACATGTTTCTATGCAAAATTTCACCTCTATTCCTTACTTTGTGAGTTTAAAAGTAAATAGGTAGTAATAATAAATTTTCTAACTTTAGAAATGTATTTTCAGGTGTTTTGGAAGCAAAAATAAGAAAGTCAAGATGCTGGAGCATATAAGAGGCCAGCGCTCGAGCGCCATACCAAGGCTCGAGCGCTGGAAGCTGAGGAACATAGAATCCCTTCTGCCAGAGTTATGAGCCTGGCGCTCGAGCGCCACACCAGGGCTCGAGTGCCAGAATACGTTGAGCATTGGATGCTTTCTGCCATAGTTATGAGCATGGCGCTCAAGCGCTAGGAGGGCGCTCGAGCGCCAGACGCATTAACTAGCCATTTAAGCTCATTTACCAGCACGTGTAAAGCTAGCGCTCAAGCGCCAGGAGGACGCTCGAGCGCCAGACCCCTGCCCAAAACACCTATAAATACAGCTCTTCAGAAGTTAGGATATATATTGGATTGTAAATAAATAAACTACCAAGTATAGTGCTTTAGTCAGAGTTCTCATACTCTTAGGTTTAGTTCTTGAAGTTCATGGCCTTGCTAGGCTAAGATTTCTGCCGGGATTGAATGTAATTACTTCGTCTCTGGTTTCTTTCAATTACTAGTTATTATATTATATATGAATTGGAGTTCTTCTTTTCTTGGTCTAAGCTTGATCACCTTTTCCATGTGTTAGTTTATTTGCGCAGTTGAGAAACTTGTTTATAAATGGGCTTGGAGAAAAACTCTCATAAAATCTTCTAGTCTAAAGATGGATGGAAGTGCTTATGATTGCCAAAATACTCTGCTTAATGCAAGACTTAGTTCCTAAAGTGCCAAGAGATTGGGCTCTAGAGACTAGTGTCTTAGAATCAAGTGACAAAGATATTTGCACTTGTGACATTGAGTATGCATCTTTTCTTATAATATTTAACTTCATTTGAAAGAAACAAGGTTAAGTAATGAAACTCAATCCCAAGTGAATAGTTATCTTATTTATTTATCTTTTTTACCAGGCGTTTATTTTATTTTTCATTCACAACTTTTTATGTTTTTGAACATTCTGTCAACTTAAATCTTAATCGGATAAGTTCAAGTGCTCCCTAAGGACGATATACGTATAGTCACTATACTGAAACGAGTTAATCCTTTCCAACTCTATTAAAAGGTTAATAGCGAGACAGAAAATGTAGAGGAGCCGCCAAACCCTAAATTTCAAAGATTTTATGATATGTTGATGGCAGCTAACTAACAAATTTATGAAGGGTGTTCTGAATCTATGTTGTCTCTTTCAGTTAAACAGTTGGTTGCTAGATCCAATTGGAAGGTTCCCCAAGAATGTGTAGATTATTTTGCACAAATTCTCATCGATGTAGCCCCTTCAAAAGAGCATGTTCTGAAGAATTGTTACTGAGCAACCAAGTGGGCTTCTAAATTTGGAATGAAAGTTGAGGCGATTGATTATTTTGAGGACGGCTGCATGTTGTTCTGTAAGGAAGATAGCAATTTAACTGCATGCAAGTTTTGTAATAAGTCAAGGTTTGAAGCTAAAAGAAACAGGATTGATAGGTTTAAAGATGTTCCTGTGAAAAAAAAATGTTCTATTTTCCTATAACTCAAAGATTGAAATGATTATACGCGTCAACTAAAACTGCAAGTCAAATGAGATGGCATCATGAGAACAAGAGTGTTGATGGTGTTCTCCGTCATCCTTCTGATGGGGAAGCATGGAAGCACTTCAATGACCGTTATCTTGATTTTGCTGATGAGCCGAGAAATGTGAGACTCGGTCTATAGGCTGATGGGTTTACACCATACATTTAAGCATCAACAAACCCATACTAATGTTGGCCTGTAATCATTGTGCCTTACAATCATCCTCCTTAATTGTGCATGACCAAACCTTACATGTTCTTGAATTGTCTCATTCCTAGTCCAAATAATCCCACTTTAAGAATTCAATAGTTGTGGAGTTATGGTGCATTGACATACGATATATCCACAAAATAGAATTTAATAATGAGGGCTTGATTAATGTGGACTATCAATGATTTTCATGCATATGAGATGTTATCTGGATGGAGTACACACGGTAAGTTAGCTTGTCCTTATTGTATGGATAACACAAATGCGTTCTAGTTGAAATTTGGAAAAATAAAATTCCTGGTTTGATTGTCATCTTCGGTTCTTGTCGCCTAATTATTCATTTAGAAGGAGTAAAAAGACGTTTAGAAATGACACAGTTGAGAAGCAGCATCTGCCACTCATATTGAACGGAGAACTTGTATGGCAGTTTGTGAAAGATTTTGCTAAGGTAACCGAGTCAGGTCCTACTAGGCTGGCAGGATTTGGGTCCCTTCATAATTGGACTAAAAAGAGCATTTTTTGGGATCTTCTATATTGGAAAGCCAATTTGTTGAGGCATAACTTAGATGTCATGCACATCGAAAAGAATTTCTTTGACAATTTCTTCAATACCATTATGAATGTAAAAGATAAAACAAAAGATAATGAGAAGGCAAGGATGAATATACAGAGAGTGTGTAAGCGTGGGGATTTGGAATTGGTTCCATTACGAAATGGAAAGATGGGCATGCCAAAGGCAAAGTACTAATTCACGTCAGATGATGCTAAATCAGTTTGCAAATCAGAAAAGGAGTTGAAAATGCCAGATGGTTATGCATCAAATCTAGCTCAGTGTGTTTTTGTTAATAGGGGTTCCATGCATGGGATGAAAAGTCATGATTGTCATGTTTTCATGCATAATCTGCTCCCGAATGCCTTCCATTCACTACCCGATGACATGTGGAAACCGTTGACTGAGATCAGCCAATTTTTCAAACATATTTGTTGCAACTCACTAAAACTAAGTGATTTGGAAATAATGGAAGAGAATATTCCAATTATTTTATGCAAGTTAGAAAGGATTTTTCCACCTGGGTTCTTTGATTCAAAGAAACATCTTCCGATTCACTTACCTGGAAAAGCACGAATAGACAGCCCGGTTCACTATCGATGGATGTATCTGTTTGAAAGTTATAAAAATTCAAAGTATCCTATTGATTTACTTTTTTTAAAGAATTATAAATTAACTTTATACACCGAAATTTTTTAAAACTTTTCAAAACTTGCATAGGATTATGAGTGCGTAAAAGAGGGTCATGACCCAGAAAGCCAGAGTCGAGGGATCTATCAGCACAGACTATCTTGGTTGTGAGATTACTTATTTTTGTTCACATTATTTTAAGAATTTGAATTTGGTCTCAAGTTCTGGCTTGAGAAATGACTAAGAAAATGAAAGTGTGCCAAGTAGTTTATTGTCAAAATGTTAAAATGCGGGTCATCCAAGTGGGAGTGTCAAGGTCATCGTTTCTTGATTGACGAGGAATATAATTCTGCTCGAGTGCATATACTCATCAATTGCGTAGAAGTGAAGCCGTATTTGGAGTAAGTGTTACTTTCATATACGAAATAAGACACATGATATTGAATCTCTTAATGCGTATTGAATAACATTTACATTTTTGCAGCATATTCTTTGGCATGCATGAAGATGGTGAACGTCGTATGCATGCCGTGTCTTTTTTGCAGCATATTTAATGTCTTTTAGTTCCTGATGATGAGGTTGACTTTGATGTGGACGATGAGATGGTGGCCGAGGAGATGGCAGAGAAGGAAGCACTAGTTTCTAACCCTCGTGGAGAGCTAGCAAAGTATATGTGTGCAGTCCCACGAAGCCAATAGACACGAGACAATTCTGGGAAGTATTTACTAGAGTGGCATGAAGGAGGGTAAGTTAGACATATAATTAATTTCATTTTGTTCTTTAAATGTTCATTATTACAATAGTACACTATCTGATAACATTTTCTTTTTGTTATCATTTTAGGTGGTATCATTCCCAGCCTAGTGTAGAGACACTTTTAACTCCTATCAAGTCCAAGTTTAGAGACTCATGGCCTACTTAGCAGTTCCAGAAGAAACCCGCAACCATTGGTTTAAGGAATTTCAGGTATAACTTGAGAATTTAATTATATGTATGTGTGTTAAGAAATTAAACATTCAATTTTGTAATTAAAAATAACTTTTCCGTTAATATTTTATTACTGGATAAGTGCAGTTGGGATCCCCGTTTCACAACTCAAATGCGAAAACATTTTGAGCACAAAGGTTCGGAACAGTTTAGAGATATGACGAACAAGGCGAGGTCAGATTATACCAAGGAAGGTAAAGTGCCAAAATGGTGTCCAAAAAGTACATGGAACCAGTTGTTTCAACATTGGGGCACACCGACCTTCAAGGAGATCCAAGAACAGGCAAAGAAGAATCAGGCTTCTTCAAAGGGTGACATATTACATACTTCTAGTTGTGTTCCTCATTCTGAGATAGCACTGCAAGCGGTATGTATTATGATTTTACAGATGACTCTTTTAATTTATGTATACTTAATTAAATTAATTTTATATATTATACTATATAATATGTTTTGTAATTGTATGTCTAGGCACGAGGTGATGGAAAGCCAATGGATATTGACCAACTCTTTCGTGCCACTCATCAGAGACAAAATGAGTAATGGGTTGATGCACGCTCCAAGGAGACCTATGTGAGTGGATTTATTATTTAATTAACATTTTAAATTTATTAAATATTAAATACTTTATTAATTACTATGTGTTATGTTTTGTTTTTCAGACTCAGCTTGGTTTTGCATATGACAAGAAGAAGGCGGCCACCCAGCTAGAAACGCTTTCTCCTGAACGATCACAACAGACTGACAGGGAGGTTAGGGCAACCACTTGGGTACAAACAGTTGGTGGGATGACCCGTGGCCATCTTTATGATACAGGGGATATGTCTTCCCATTTTTTACGTGGGGGATTTGAAGGATACAACTCCTCTCAAGTTCCTTCAACTTCATCATCGGCTAGTGCTGAATCGTCATTTGTAGCTGCAAATAAGGAGCATTAGCTAATTGAGGTCCCCCAAAAAATTGAAGCCCAAGAGAGGTTGATCTAGACTCTATTGAATAAACAAGAAACACTAATAAACATGAAATCATGGAGATGAATATGAATAAGATGTTAGAGTTGTTTAATAACATGAATGCACCTCTGTCTCGACGACCTTCGCATCCAGATTATGTTGAGGAAGATGAGGAGAAGGTGGAGTTTTCATCGTCACGCTTTGTACATTAGGCACGTTGTACTTTTTAATGACATTATGTTTGTTTTATTTTAACTGTTATTTGAGTTTGATGACTTATTGTATGATTAGTTATTTTAAATACTAATTTATTATTAATTTCAAATTTTATTGGTGTATTATATTTATTTCTTATTTATTATATAGTTTTATTAAAAATTATTCAAGTTTTACAAAAAAAAATTGTTAATGCTGACAAATAAATATTTTAAAATAACTTTTTTGGTAAAAAAATTTGTGCCACCAAAATATTAACCACGAAAATAGGCGTGGAAAATTTTCGACGGAAATTTCCGTCACTAAGTTGCGACGGCAATTTCCATCTCAAAAAAATTAGAGACGGATTACAAGTGGCACCAAAAAACAATGCGCGCCAAAAAAATACATTAGCCACAGAAATAACAAAGGCAAATTTGCGACGAAAATATCCCGTGAATGCTTCATATATCTGCAATTAATGCCGTGAAATCTTTTTATATATTTGAGGCGTCGATGTATAAAGAGAATTCCTCATAATCTAATATTTGAGGGATCGATATTAGTGATTTTAGGGATATTGCATAAGAATGGAAGACATTGATTCGTGTCACTAGATCATCAATGGAGGGATCAAAGGTAGGAGTAAGTATTAAAATCCAATCCTAAGAATTTTATTCTAATTAAATTTTTGTTTAATTTTTTTTTGTAACGCCTTAATTTTTTAGTCCATTTTTATTTTAAACACTAGCGGAAGTGAGCTCGTCTCATCTGTGACTCTTGCTCCTCGTACTCTTCCAGAACCTATGAGACTGTCAGTTATATATAAAACATATAACCGGGTAAGCCTCGATCTAACTGAAAACATTTTAAATTAGTATTGTAGCCAGTCTAACTGGAAAACTCCCCCAATAACATACAACGTACTCAAATACACAACACATACATATACACAAAACATACAATCACAATCAATGCATGCTATGGCAATATCATGTATGTATCCATGCCATATTCCTTTTTTCATTACTTTTCTTTTCATTTTTTAACGGGAGACCCGGTGCACACGGCAATCCACCATGTGTGTGGCAATAGCACTCTAAAGCTCTCTGCAAACCATAGTAAGCGTCCTTAACTAGAGTCAATGCCTCACCTCTAATAGAGGCCTACAAGGACGATTAGCCCTTCTGGCAAAAACCCCAAATTCTAATTATTCACCCCTTTAGAGGTCTGCAAGAGTTATTACCCTTTTCGACAATAGCCCCCAATTATTCTCTTTTTATGCTTGTTCGCTTATCCGGTCTACTTCCGGTGGATCGGAAATCAACCCACTTACTCAACTTAATGTTGATGGGGGAAAGCAATTCTCATATCATTTGATCCCACGTTACATATTAGCATGCATCAAACATTCATCTCATATCAATTGCATTCAACATCTTTCAAGATTCATCACATCTCAATTATATATTAAGCATTAATCAAAGTATTCATAATTCATGTCTTAACACATATCACAACATCTCCTTGACCCTATTACATATTTCTAACTCGTATGAACCTATTTCTTCTCATTCCAATCCTAGGAATAGGTTAATTAGGATCACATTGTGTTTTAGAAGCTTAACTAGGTTAAGAAGTCACATAACTCTGGTGCCCATATTGGCGCCTGGGCGCCAGCCACTGGTGCAGAACTGCTAAGTTGGAGGGTTCTGACACAGTTTGGTAGTTTTCTCATAATTTGAGTTGTAAACCTCCAAATCGGGTGAAATTGGTGGCACATGAAAGCTAATGAAATTATCTACAACTTTTGTTCAGAACCAAATATCTGAATCAATGTATATCTAGTAGATAATTTAACTTGAATGCACCTGCCCATGATAAAAATCCACATCTGGCAGCATTCAGTATTTTGCATATAACTCAAGTCATAAAAATTGGATTTTCGTGAAACTTATGGCATTACAAAGCTAATAAAATTTTCTACAACTTTGTAGAAGACCACGAACTCAGAAACTAAATGAAAACCAATCAATATTAAACCCAAACTATGTCAAAATCTTGAGATAGAGAATTGAGCTTTTGTTCAAAACTTAATTTCACATTTCAAAGCAATTCCTCCAATTCTCATCCCAAACCCTCCAATCAATATGACCTCATGCCCAACCATATTCAAGTAAGTTCATATCATTCCAAAATCCAAGCTCAACCAATTTTACCAAATTCACAATTTCAAGAGGGCAAACACTTCAACAATACATATCAATTATCAACCCATCAAGTTTCACAAGGATTCAACTTAATTTCAAACATCAAGTAACACAATAGCTCAATCATATTCAAATTCATGCATTCACATTAATCTATCAATAAAATTATATTCAACCTACTTTCACCACAACTAACATACAATTGTCCAAAACCTAACATCATAAAGTCTCTAATTTATAAATTTCCCTAATTGGGGTTTTAAGTTTAGGGTTACTTTAGAATTGGAGCTCTATACCCAATCTCTAAATTCCACCGTAGAAGATTCTAAACCGGTAGAATTGGAGTTCTTGATGCGTAGATTGTTTTCTTCAACTGTTCCGGCGGCAACTGGCGACCAAAAGGCCACCATTTAACCACCCAAAGTGGTGGCTCTTCCTCCCTTCTTCTTCTCTCTCGCCACCCTCTCTTGTTCGTGTGTTTGTTAATTGTGAATGGAAAAAACGATGGCCTATATATATATATATATATAGGGTAGTTGTTTAGGTAAGGGTGCATGGTAAGAGCGTAATGTAGTTTTAATTTATTAAAAATTGTACCTAAGTATTTGTCTTTATAAAATTTAATATAAGCCCAAATTAATTTAATTGAAATAAATAAATAAAAATCACAACGACTTAATTGCAGCTTTCTAACTTTATCATTTAGTCCAGCAAGATCACCTTGTTACATTTTTAATCTCTAGTTGTATTTATATCATAACCTAGTCCTTTTCCCCTAATCATATATGCTTTATAATTCATTTTAATTAGTTCTCTAAACTCCTTATCTTTTCTAAAATAGCCCCTTAAGGACACAACTATGAATTTAAAGAGATTAGAAATTTGGGATGTTACAATTTTCTTTTGGCGAAATGCACCTTTTGGTCTTGTATCTATTATGCGCATTTCATTTCGGTCCTATATCTTTTTTTCGTTACATTTTGGTCATGTTTCTCTTATAAAGGTTTCATTTTGATCCCATCCGTCAATTTCGTCACCTAGTTACAAGGTAATTTGACTCCGTTCTTATTAGGGTTCACGTGTATGTTATGGTTTTTCTGGGTTTGAAGATAAATAGCGTAATTTGACTATGTTCTTTTTAGTTAATTCTGTTAACGGGTGTGCGGGATTGACGGATTGGACCAAAATAAAACGTTTATAACAGATATAGGACCAAAGTCCAAAATGTAACCCAAAAAAGATATGGGACCGAAATGAAATGCACATAAAAGATACAAGGCCAAAATGTGCATTTGACCTTTTCTTTTCTATTTTTCTATCAATTTCTACCTCCAATAATTCTTTTCTTTTGCACTTAGTAATTGTTGATCGAAATTTCCTGACGAGTGCTCCATGAGTGATAACCATATCCTTAATTTAATTTAGAAAGTGTTCACTTTATTCTTTTATTTCAAAATAATATATATATATATATATATATATATATATATATTAATTACTACTTTACAAATTTGTATGAACTGATTTTTTTACTTATTCCCTATTTTGTTCTTACCATTTTAATTTAATTCATTCTTAACCCGTGCTCTCAATAAATAATTGGCATTTACAAATTAAATATTAATATTTGATACTTCTTTTTTAAATTATAAGGATAATTTATAAAGAGATAATAATACCGATTAAATAAATCAAAGACCAATATTATAGACTTTTATATCTAATATTAATGACAACTTACTACATAAGTTTTTTCCTAACATGCTTCTATTTACAGGGTAACAATAATATATTCAAATTTATTTTTATTTTAGTCCAATAAAATTGATATAATATTGATCATTTAATTGTTATTATAACATTGATTATTTAGTTGAAAGTATTATTTTGAATATATATTAACAACAACGTTTTTATGTGAAAACATTTAATTCATATTTATATATTTACATTTTTACTCAATTATCCTATAAGTAAATCATTAAAAATAAATATTTTTATTCACTCTAAATTACTTTTTATAAAAGAAGGCATGAAATTATGGAATCCTCTGACAAAAAGAGATCCACATATAACACTTTAATATTATTGTTGGTCTTGGCAAGACTTGAAAATACAAGATCACGTATGAAATAAAATTATTTATTTGAATTGCTAATTTTTTTATATATATAAAAATAAACAATTGAAATTTATTAAGAAAAATATGGGAGTACTCAAAGATAAAACGACCGGAATTACACCAATACCAAAGAATAAAAGGAGAAGAAATGCACTCTAATTCTCTCTATTTATAAGTCACTCAAGTTTTACGCACTTCGCATTATTTAGGCTAAGATCAATTTTGTGTGTAATTTTGTTCCATCGCCAGTTGAGTCGTTCACCATGGATTCAAATGTAGTTGACTCTTCAAACGCTCCGGAAGAGGTTCCCACCCCAGCTGACTCCTCAAACGCTCACGATGAGTTTTTGACCTAGCTAACTTGTCAGACACTCCCAAAAAGGTTTGGACCCTGCAGATTGCATGATTTTTATTGTAGATTTTTTATCCATCAATCTAGTCACCCATCCGATTTCAATTTTTTTCAACATTTTTAAAAGAAAATAAGAAATTTGATAGTTTGCAAAACCCTTGTCCTCTTTGATCGGTAATTATTTGATGGATTATATTTTAAAATTGATGAAAAGATACTCGATATATGTAAGATTTGTGTATCATATTATTTCTCTCATGAAAATCTTTTAGATCTACTAACTTTTAGTCTTATAATTTTGTCAAATTTTGAGTATATTTTGTCTATGGTTATATCAATAGATGCACCATCCTTCAATTTTAGAGAAAAGTACTTGTTGATTTTCTGTATCATTTATGATTTTTTTGGAAATTTTAGATACCTTTTGTAAAATTCAAAATGTATTTTTTTCTGAAACCCTATATCCCCTCCTTGATAGATAATGGATAGATGAATAGAATTTTAAATTAATTAACGAATAGCTATTCGATCATTTTCTTGCTATCATGGAATTAGTTCAGTATTGAGAAATAGATGGTCTGTTTGTTTTTCAATTTTGTTTTCTGTTTCCATCATCTATTTTATATAGATGTTTAGACAAAATGAGGGAAGGAGGTGAAAGAAAAATTAGTGTTGTTGTGTTTAGTTTGTGAGGGGAGAGGAGTGATTTTACAAAAAACACACAAATTAAATTTAAGTTATTTTCACTTGTTTTCAATTTTTTGTTACAAATCTTAAAAAATATAAATTAAAATGAAATAAAGATGATAGTTTTGTATTTTAGTTATTCATAAAAACATAAAATGGAAATAAAATATCGAAATGAATAGTAAACCAAACTAGAGGTTCTCAATTTTTTCAAAATAAAAACTCTATAAGGGCATAAATAATTTTTTGGATTTGGTCAAGATTACATCGCGTCACTTGTTCTTATTTCTTTTTACTTTTGGTCAAGAAGACTTGGATTGTTCTATTGAAAAGATTAATTAACTATATATATATAATAATAATATTTCTCCATACTTTAATTTATTTTTTACATTGATTAATATTTATTTTCTTGGGAAATTATCATTTTGTTCACCAAAATGTTTATGTTGCCAATTTAACACTTGATAGATTTTTGTCACTATTTTAATTCTTAAAATCAACTTGTGAATTTTCAATCTTTTAAAAGCTAAATTTATAACACAAGTATCTTTAGTGGACCAAAATGAGGTTTTGTAATTGATAATTTAGTCTCCAAGTATTTAGAATTCACCAATTTAATCCTTCAAAGAAATTTGGTGACATTCTTAATGTTTTAATAAATAAATTGGTAACGAAAAACTTTTAAAAACTATAAGTTGATCATAGGTACATTTTTGAATAAAATAACTTTTATCTTTATAGTTTTCAACAATATGCACTTAACATATGTTTGCATAGCGTGAAATTGCAATTGGGAGCTTACACTCAAGCTTGTCAAAGAAAAAAGCTGCTTCTAAGAAAAAAACTTTACCAATTGAATGGGCTGATAATTGGAGAGTTGATAGAAAACCCAGACGTAATGATACAAGGATTGACAAGGTATGTAGTAAAATTGAAAAGCTCATTTAATATTTATACATATATTTTCTTCCCATTTTTTTCATGTTTTGTTGATGAAAAAAGTGCATTGATGATATGTATTAACTATTAACTACATAAGTCCCATCTGAGTTGGTCTAGTGGTGGTGGTTTCGATAGTTTACTTAAGATGTTACGGTTTAAGCCTAATTCATGTTGATTGTAAAAAAAATACATAAGTCAATACATTCAACAAGTTAACACATCTGCTGGTTGCTTGAATTCTAATGCGAAATTACCATTTTTCACTTTTGTCAAAATTAGGCTCCTCTACCATTTGTTTTTAATTATTTAAATCTATTTCATGTAATCCAAAGATTAATTCCCCCATTAGTTACATTATCGGTCCCTGAATTTTGCCTTAAGAGCGGTTTAGTACCAAAACTTTTAAAGTGTACATTTTAATCCTCTATACTTTTCGTACGGTGCACTTAAGTATAAAAGTCACATTTAATTACGATTTTTATCTAAATTAGCAACAGATTTAACTAATGCAGTCTTTCTTCCGCCTTGAACCCCTCCACAGAAGAAAATTCTTTGGGTTCTGACTAATTAAAGAGTTTGGAATACAACCTAGGATTGGTCCCAATAGGGACAACCCAATAAGGTAAAAGGGATTTTTCCAATAATAAAGTCTAGCAAAGAGATAATTCTCAAAGAAGAATCTATATTCAACTCCACCAACCTACTTTTAAATAAATTCACCATTATTTAAATCTTAAATTAGTTCAAAACTTCTTAAGATAGCCTTCATGACTCTAACATTTTTCCAAGACGCTAGACAGTATCGTCTCTGCATATTGTAAATGTGAATTTCCATCACTTCACTTTCTATTTTAAAACCAAAAGGAAAAAGCTTTTTATTCAAACTAGCCGTGAAAGACCCTCAATAATCACTACCAAAAAGAGAAAATTAGCTAAGGAGTCTCCATCTTTAACTAATCCCACCAATATTATAAATAACAATAAAATCCCATCAATATAGAAGCCTTGATATATGAGAAGAAAACCAGGTCAATGACATTATCTACATAATATCCAAAACAGATCACATATATATTGATTCCATCATCGTTTTGGTGCTTTTATTCGCACTTCTCATCATTCACCCTACAAACTCTAGGCAGAGTTACATGTCACTTCTAAGCAACCTAAGTGTAAGCCAACGTAGGGAGAAGGCCTTGAGCACAAAACCCTCTTCATTCTAATTTTTGAAGATGCTAAATAACTGCACAATTACTATTCGTGGCTCCTATGAATAAATTTATTATGCTAGAAGGTTTGAAATTTGAGAACTCAAGGGTTAGTTATGCTCGTGTGGGTTATGGGATTTTATGAGTTTGTTTACAAAATAGATTTAGAGTAATTATAGAGAAAGTGTTGTAAATTTAAAGGACATATATAGGAAAGCATCTAAAAGCTTGTTTGATGTTATGAGGAATAAGAATGGTGGGATGGTGGTGGGAAGGAGAAGTGAGAAGAAGAAGGCCCAAAGAGATATTTTTAATTATTGCAACTAATTAATTAATTTAATAGAAGTGTGTTTGGGTAAAAACTAATTAACTTGATGTAAGAACTAAAAAGAATCATTTCTTGAAAATAAGGGACTAAAACCAATAAAATATTTTTATAATGACTAAAAACAAAAGTGTTCTATTTCTTAAGGACTAAAAACACATTTAAGCCAAAGATTACATAGATCGAAAAAAAAATTCATGTAGAGGTATGTGTATCTTGACATCCAAGACCAAGCCATAATGGTTTCAATAGATATGCTATTATGATTGAAAATTTACACATAACTTCACATGGATTCAAATCAGGTGTCTCCAAATCATGTTCCCAATCATGTGTCAGCAATAGAATATTGTCATGTCATTAAAATATTTCCTTTAATTTTAATCTTTAATTTCCTAATAAAAATTTTTAATGACGTGACGATATTCTATTGGTAGGACATGATTGGAAACATGATTTTGGGGACACATAATTTGAATCCACTTCACAGTCATATAACTCCCATATATTAGTTCAAATTGTTCCTCTCCATTTTAATTATAGATCAAAAATCGGTAATTGAAACATTTAAGACCAAAAACCTTGTCTCTAAAACAGCATATCGGGGGGTTATTGCAACTTCAATTTATGTATTGTAACTTTCATTTAACTATTTTCATATTATTTATATATTCATTGGTTGAAAATTTTATTTTTATTCAAAAATAAAGTGATAGTAGACACTATTATATTGAAGTGACAATAGTCTCATCCCTAAACATACATTTCCATATTTTGACTATTCTATTTCTATACTTACTATGCATTACATTACATAAAGCGGCTCACCAATAGAAACATACATTCAAAATGTTTTTTCGCTTATATTAAGAAATTATATATATCTCCAAGTTAACACTTAAAGAAAACGTGTATCACCATCGTCATTAAAATGATTCCTCTTTTCGATAGATTAACTGCGAATTGTGAAAAATGATCATGTACCAATCTCCACCCACAACATGAAAAATACAAATCTTTTTATAAACTAACTTCACCAACATGTCTCAGAATAGTACACATTTTTCATGTTGCCTTGTTCAGCTGAGAGTATGCCATGTGTCTTAAGTGTTCTCTCCATGTTATACCTAATCTATATCCATGAATCTTTTAACTTTTATCTTGTGTTAAAAATATGAGTTAGTTAGATTAGTAGTATAACTTTCCTTGCTTGTACATAGCAGTATACTACTATTGCATGTAATCATACACTTCTCAATTCAATCAATTCATAATTTTATTAGTCATTTCCCATTTTATATATTCCTTCGTATTTGAAACCATGTTACTTGACATGTTATTAAAGTGCATGATAGTGCTCACATTAAATAAATCCTTCCGCGCTTTGGTAGCCTCTCTCTCTCATTCCTTTTTTCGAATGTGTTCTCACATGGCATTAGAGCCTTAAAAATAGACATGTATCAATCTCCATCACAACATGAAAAATGCAAATCTTTTTGTAAACTGATTTCTAAACGTGTTATGATGTGGCATTAGCACCTTATATACAAGAAAATAATTCTCAATCCAACTATCAATCTAACCAACTCAATTTATCTGAAATGTTAGGAGTTCTAGTTTTAGAGTCATTATTCTAAAGAGAACTTTACCAAACCACCACTTTTGATCAATAGTTACTTATTTCACAACTATACATGTGGAGGTATCCCGTTAAAAAAACAAAAAAGAAGATAAAAGAATAAAAAAATTCAAACACAAACTCTAATAATGTATGCTTATATATTGACATGATTAATCATTACTATTAAAAAATTTGTTTGCAGGTCTACACTCATAAGATTCTACACTTTAAGTGTCGATCTCTCAAAGAGGTCAAACTTTTTGAGAAGAAAGGTATTCACCCAAACCCAAAACGTTATAAAGGAGAATGTGAAAAGGAGGATAACAGCATTGACAATGATATCAAGGTGAGTATATATATTCTTAATTTGTTTTAAGAATATATAGAAATTCATTATTTTAAAGTTGTGCTACTAAAGTAAGTATATTTATTTTGAAGTTTAGCATTTTCACTGATGATTAAGATGTTCTATGCTTTAATTAATGGTATAATTCAAAAATATCCTAGAATGTTTAGGAAATGTTTGCTGATATAAAAAATTAAGTAGACACTAAAATGACTATTAATATTTTATAAATTCAACATCTTTGCCACTTTATTTTTTTAATCAGTCAGGAAAATATATTGTTAAAAGCAGCGGACGTCTTTTGAAAAAATACTTTGAAAATCAATTCATAATACAATATGGAAGTGTAGAACATCAAGAACTAAAAGAAAAAGAAATCCCCAAATCATCTGAATTAACATGAACAACATTGCAACAACTCAAAAACAATTTTTCATCCACAATCTGTAAGAAACAGAACATCCAAATAATAATAAATGTAATGCTGTTTCATCCTCCTGCAAACATAGAACACATGTCTAATGTAATAGTCTCCCATTTCTCTTCTTAACATGTTATCTTTATGTGGAACTCCATTATTAAAAAGTTTCCATGCAAAAGCCAGCACTTTTGGTGGTGCTTTAATCATCCACAGTATTCCAAAGAGGTGGATATTCAGCAAATTCCCCATCTTAACAAGCCTTGTGAAATGTATATAGCAATGTTTATTGAGGTCTACGATAAGAAGTTTATTCCTCATTTACACTAGATTACATGCTGTAATTAGTTACTAGTTTGTTAGAGGCTCTTTACTATTTTTAGCTAATTAGTTACAGACTCACATGTGTATATATCTATATCTGTTGTATTGGTTAATTAATTGAAGTGATAATCTCTATTCAGAAGCTATTCTCTCTTGTATCTTCATCTTGTTTCTCCTTTGTTCTCTGATTTTTTATTAAGCTTCAATTCATCATCAATGGCAATCTTTGACAGAGAATATTCCTTTTTTATCAAACTTCCATTTCCACACATCATGTTGGCTAGAATTCAAGAAAATTATTTCTATCTCCCTCTTCATTTTCAGGAGATTTTTTTGTTCCACAATGATGTACCTCTCTAAACACCCCTTCCTGAACTCATTATTTAATAGTTCAACACCAGTTTAGCCTCCTCTTCTCTATCCAAGTCATTTATTTTTTTCAGTGACAGTCACTAATTTCCTATTAGTATGCCCAAAATAATTTTAATTAATTTCAATTTTTAACTACCCTTTTAATTTTTTAAAGTTTCTCTTAACTGAAAAACCCCCAACCCAAAATTTGGAAATCCCTCCAATTTGATTCCACCTGTCTTTTAAAATCAGAATCAGATAGCAAATAATAATTCAAAATCATAAAAGGCATAGAAGTTTGAAATCCCAACCATGAAAAAATCTTCATCCACGACCCAAAGACTTTTGGAAATAATTCAAGAGAGCAATGAAGTTATAGTTTGAGACATGTTGATAAACACTGTTCTAAAGGATTTATCCGGCGTTAATACCGCAAACCCCCCAGGGTATAACAAGCTCTTCCGATATTAATCGGGATGCAGAGACTAGCGAGAAATAATAACAATATAACCCAGAATATGTTTAGAGAGTGAAGAGAATAATGATTTTGATGTATCTGAGAAGTGAGGTGAGGCTTCTCTTATATAGGCTAGGCACCGTTAATTCCTATGTAAAACGTAAATTACAAAGATTGGACGGTAGCCTCTGATTGGTTTTCAACTTGTGCAGAAGATTAATATGGACGGTGGACGGTGCACTAATATGAACGGTGGAGGTAAAATCTAAGATTGGACGGTGCCGTAAAAACCAATGATACACTTAAATTTTTGAAATACACAAATTTTACAACAATCCCCCACATATTTCAAAAGTTTAAGTTTGAACAAAAAGCTAGAATGATGTATTTTCTGGGTTATCTCAATGTGCACAATAGTTTCGAATCTAGTGTCTTTTAGACTATGAACCCGACCTAGACTGATGAGACTTAACACACAAGTGAATTGGTGGAGCAAGCTCTATGAACGAAGACACTTTAGTGTGTGAAAGAGGTCTACCAATCATATTGTACCCCCCACAATTCTCGCTGTTATCGCTGTTTTGCGCAAATAGGTCATGCGCGCGCCCGATATTCATGAGTGCCCTAGAGATTCTGCCAAGATCTCATGCAAGCGGCCCCACCTGACACTCATATAGGTGATTTCATCAAGTGTATGTTGCAACTTATACACTACCCATAAGGGCTATGAAGATCATTAAAAGCATTTATGCTTATCCTCACAGTGATGACTTGTTATTACCCATATGAACCTTTTTCATGGGATCTTCAATCGTAAAGGTTGGGTTACCATCACCGTTAATTTCAAATGGCTTAATATAAGTCTCATTCCCCTCGATGTTTATCTCACAAGCTTATAGCTTAATGAGGACAATCAAATTAAATTGACCTCACATAATTTAGTAGCTACTTTTACAAAATTATAATGTACATGTACATGTTGCAAATAATTGCATCACATTTGCCTTTTTAGCAATCACTACGTAGAAGACATAATTTTCTTCTTCACTGTTGTCATTTGACAACCCCAATATATAAATCCGCATGTCTCAAATTTCTTTCTTCATTAATGCCGTTAGGCATCCACGATAAATAAGTATGGAAGACTCATTCTTCTTCCATAGATTATTTGCTAAGAGAAATTCTTTGCTAACCAATCTAAGCGCGTTATAAAGGTCTACTTGGATGATTTCCAAGTGACAACACTTTCATAAATCCGATAAACTCACTTAAGAATTTATCCTCATTTGAATCAAATCAATTCATCATATTGATATGGTGGATTCTCCTCAAAACTTAATATTATAACACCATATTTAATGGTATTTCACAACTAATCATAAGTTTTTCAAAATAATTTTTTTCATCATATACTCATAAGTCAGGGAATGAATTTGCTTACATCGAATCTCTCTCTCTACATTCATGATGTGAGAAGTATTGTGGTACTCAAGTCAACCCTTTACTCAATTAATATCACTAAAACTGTGCATATACACAAACCAATCAACACATAATTCGCTCTCATAGAGCAACACATTATCACAATTTAAACTGAACAACTATGTGTGTTGCTTATATATTTTATCTAAGTCAATGTATGCCTCTAAGATAAAAATTACACTCTAATCATTTTAGGCACACTTACTCAACTTGATAAGTGTCATGGTTATGCAAGCACGTTCAATCATCATATTGTTGAGATAAAACTCATCTATGGGATTGAAATCAAACAAATTAATATTTATAAAGTTTCATCCCCTTTTCATACATATCCCCATTATATCATTTCTATAATATTAAGTCCATCATGCTAATTTCACAGGAGAAAGTCATTCTCTCATTTTTTTTTCAACCACTAAGACACAATGACTATACTTTCTCCTCTCCATTCTAATTAACACAACACCTCATGCTCATCATTCAATATATGACAGGAGAATGTTATAATTTTTTTTTTTCATATTCACAAAATTATCTACAACATTCAAATTATTACCTCAACCCTCTCCTACATATTCAAACATTAATAAATATTATTATTAAAAACCTGACTTTAGAATACTCAAGTTAATAACTCACATAATTGTATATCAGATATAAAAATATTCATAATATGTGTGGGAATTCAACTTCTTACCTGGAGTTCTTTCTACGAAACAAACGCATTGGTGTCCCTCTTTAGTTGCCTTAATTAGTCACACTAACACCACACCACGTGGGGAATAAATCCTTTAGATTGTTGGAAATAATTCAGGAGAGCAACGAAGTTGTAGCTTGAGACATGTTGATAAACACTGTCCTAAAGGATTTATCCGGCATTAATACCACAAACCCCCAGGATATAACAAGCTCTTCCGATATTAATCGGGATGCAGAGCGAGAAATAATAACAATATAACCCAGAATATGTTTAGAGAGAGAAGAGAATAATGATTTTGATGTATCTGAGAAGTGAGGTGAGGTTTCTCTTATATAGGTTAGGCACCTGTTAATTCCTATGTAAAACGTAAATTACAAGGATTGGACGGTAGCCTTTGATTGGTTTTCAACTTGTGCAGAAGATTAATATGGACGGTGGACGGTGGAGGTAAAATCTAAGATTGGACAGTGCCGTAAAAACCAATGATACACTTAAATTTTTGAAATATACAAATTTTACAACAAAGACAAAATTACAAGAGAAAAAGAGATGATTAGCCATTTCTGCTGAATCCCCACCAATCACACAATTGATACCTTGAGATGCAGGGATTATATTCCTTTTTACCAAGTTGACCTTTGTTGACACCTCAATGGCGCCTTTAACTTCCAAAGCAATTTGAGGAGTGCCACCTCTCCTCAGTGGTAAATGTATTTCACTAATTACACTTATTTCGTCTTAGTTTTTGAAATTATATGTATTCCTTAAAGAGGGATAAGTGTAATAAATTTCAAACTTTGGGGGGTTTGTGTAATTTCAAAAATTAAGAGGGGGCAAGTGTAATAAGCGAAAACTTTAGGGGAGATTGGTGTAATTATCTCTGAATTTTATTATGAAACTTATATAGAAAATACTTGGTTTTTCATTACATATGTGTCTAGTGTTGTTCGATACATAATATGCTATTTTTAGCTTTTGCTACAAATATTTTCAGAAAATGCATGCCGTTGATGGAAAAAAAAGAGGTGCCAACTCAGGCGGTTATTGAGTGTACTTATTTTTAAATTTCAGTATCCTCAGATGTTCAACTAGATGTTTTATGTTTTCCTCCATATTCCTTAAGGAAATGCTTACAAATTAAAATGCACACTTTTTATTACTATTCAAAATGTTATTCTAAACTATTGGTTTAATGATCACTATAGGAGATGCTTCTGGACGAACAAATTAAATGGACACCAAAATTGGTATGTATATTTTCAAATTGTAAACCTTTTTCATCACTATCCAATTATAAGTTTTACTTTTAATAATTATTGCTCTAGTATAACTGCTTGAAGTCTTAAAATACAACTTCAATTTAACAATAAATCATTGAAAGAACTTTCTACACTATGAATTTTATATAATACAGAAAATATGAAAATTATTCAAATTTTTTAAAATATAAAAATAAGAAAAAATTATGATGTATATTTATAGTTTTTACAATAATATATTATCTTTTCAACATTTGAAAAAAATATTTATATTGCCCCCACTGTTTCTTATTTTTAATTACATCAAAATATTTTTAATTACATACACAATATGCTTTATTATATATTCATTGTCAAAAAATTTCAGGGAATGCTGGGTAATGAGGGGAAGAAAGAAGTGCCAACTACGGTAGGTATGCTTATTTTGAAAGTTCAACTTGTTAATGTTAATTAAGTTTTATAAATGTTTCAGCAATATTAATTTAATTTTATGAAATTCTAACTAATTTAGTGTATATTAATTACTCACTACAGATTTTATCGTTAACACTCTATACTATTCTAGTATATGATTGTACGGGAAAGAATCAATTTTACTCAAATATATATACTAATTTTTATACATAATGTGTTGTCATTTTTTTCAAATCAAAGATGTTTTAATTATTACAATGAAAATTTCAGGAAATTCCTGCTATGGAAAGAGACACTAAGGTAGAGAATCTACAAGCCTCGATTGAAAAGTTTCTTGAAAATGCTCACTACAACCAACTTCACATGTTTGACCCATAGAGAATATTCAAACTAAATGGGGTTTAAAATTCTATCATCCAATCATATAAGAAAAAATATGTGTGCTACACAGATAACATCTAGATGGGATGTAGGACTTTAGTGTGTATTATTTTATTTCAATTTTCTATTTTTGATGAGATGACATTAAACTTGTTTTATTTGGATCTTCGTTAGGTCTTATTATCAAAATTGGATAATATATACTTGTTATGGCATGCTGTCAACAGACATATCAGCCGTGGCACACACGACAACTTTTGAGATAGAACAAGTGGAGTAGAGAGAAAACTCTACACTTTTTGGAGAGCCTTCTTTTAATCACTATCATATTTAAAATCTTTAGGTTTTGTGACATTCGGGTCACGACGAAGGCGGGGACGAAGGCGGGGAGTGATTGCCTCGTGGTAGGCTTTTAGGGACGGGACACATGAATGAATCAAACATACACTAGAGTGAGAATGATCTTAAGGTTGTATAGGTATTGAACTATACAGTCAAAGATAATTTAAAAGAATTGATTTGTACTATCTATACCAACAAAATGCATTCACTTTTTGATAGTTGATCGCTTAAGAACTCAAAGGTTAAGCATGCTTGGCTTAGAGTAATTGAGGAATGGGTTATCTCCTGTGAAGTAATTATCGGGTAGTGTGTGACTGCAAATCACATTGAATGTCTCTGTTGGTCTGTGGGGGCAGTCGTCAATCCTGAACAAGCGGCTAGAGTGTTATAGGTGTCTTCAACCATTAGAATAAATTATAAGCACAATCGCTTATCCATGACATGAAACTGGATAAGGCCACATTTTTCCCCATGAATGCATTTACATTTCGATAGTTGATCGCTTAATAACTCCAAGGTTAAGTATGTTTGGCCTGGAGTAATTGAGAAATAGGTTATCTCCTTGGAAGTAATTATCGGGTAGTGTGTGAGTACAAATTACACCGAAACGTCTCGTGTTGGTGTGTGGGGGCAGTTGTCAATCCTGATCAAGTTGCCAGGGCGTTATAGGTGTCTTCAACCATTAGAAGAACACACATACACAACATAGCCTGAACAAAAAAAGATGCCATGATTAGAGGTGCCTTTTAGATAGTAGTGGATTTCTATTCCATGAGAGTATCGTACAAACGGTCTGGAACGTATGTAGCTTGGAGAAATCCACCATAGACTAGGATGATCTAAGGTGACTTACAGAGTTATCATTTGACTTGCACATGGCACACATAAATCAAAGCTAATCTTAACACTATGTCCTGAGATCAACGAGATGTTTATTCTTCCTTAATCTGAGAGCATGTGGACAAGAGGTAATCTAAGAGTTTTGAATAGGATACCTAGGATGCTACTATACATCTCGTTGATTATCATTAAAGCACCAAAGTCAACAAGATAATCAAAGCAAAAGCAACCAAGTTGTTTCAACGAGATATCTATTCATCCTTTCAACAACTCCATTTTGTTGGGGAGTATGAAGACAAGAGGTTTGCTGCATTATGCCATGAGAAGCCATGAATTCTTGAAATTGTGGTGAGAAATACTCATGAGCATTATCACTCTGCAATGTTTGAATAGAAACATTAAACTATTTTTTTTTCATTGTAAAAGGATTAAAAAATAGTAAACAACTCAAAATGGTTCTTCATCGAAAATAACTAGGCACAAGGAGAAAAATTTTCAATAAACGTTACAAAATATTAATAACACACAATATACAGAGTACAACTAGGACCCCAAAACAACAGAATGAATTAAGGTAAACAGAGACGCAACATGACTTAACACAACTTTTAAAAAAAATACGACTATGTGTTCCCAATTGACACAAATCACAAAACGATTATGATCCCGAGAATGCTTTTCTAAACCTTGAAACAAACGCCCCTTAAGAAAACATATTCTTTAGTAAAGGAGATGACACAATAAGAGATCCGGTGAGACGACTGATGGACAATAAATTAAAGGGTGACCAAAGAACATAATAGGCATTGTTAACCGAAACAGATTGTGGAAAGAGTAGAAAAAAGAGACTTATTACAAGATATGTGGTCAGTGGCCCCAAAATCAAGAATCTAAGGAGTAGCAGAAGTAGAGTGAGAAATACCAGAAAAATAAAGTATCCATGTGCACAACAAAAGCACTAGAGGCAAATGCTTGACGCTTCTCATACCTTCTTAAATTGGGCTTTGGCCTAAACCACTCTTAAAGGCTAGCTCGTACAAAGAGGATTTCCACACTACTTATATATGCTTAGGTGACCATATCTCTAATGGATATGGGACTTTCAACAATAACAAACCCATCATAAACTATAAAAATTTAAGACCATCTAAGATGCCTTGTGATCTAACAATTCACTTAAGTATGCAGATTCTTAGTGTTAAGATCACTATCATGCACAGATAAATCTACAACATTTAGTAAAATCACAAGAACACAAGTTTCCTACTCAAATATGAACTTTAAAGATCATATGAAAAATCCTTCATTAATCAAGCTCAAACTGAGATACAACTTTAAACTTATTTGAGATATCATCACTGCTTAATCATCACTGCTTAATCTTCAAACAACTAAACAGCTAAATCATTACAAAGCAAAGGAATTATCCATGTTGGAGGATATTTTCAAATACGTAACGACGTTCGATCTTGAGAACCATATGCAACTAGAGCATCCTCAAAATGTGAACCAAGGAAACCTCCTAATCCCATTTTAGAGCTGAGTGAATCTGCAAAATTATATTCCACAACCAATGGACAGTGACATCCTGACCGTAGTAACAAGTTGCACAATCTCCAAACAATAGGTCTCACAAATAATATGTTTATAGTCCAAGGACCAACAATGATTGAGACCCACATCAAGAGCTAACAGCTCCGAATGAAGAGGACCACCCATGTTCTGTACACAAGAGAAACCAAACAACCATCTTCCAAGTGTGTCACGAAGTACCCCACGACCTCCCATACGGTTATGAACTATTTTTATGCATTTTATAATTTGTGTATGTATACTTATAATATAAGATGCAAGAATAGATATTACCACTATATTTTATATTGTCACTTTCGTTCATCAACTCTCTTTTATTATTTTGACTCTATTAAAATATAAAATTATAAATAAGAGTTACAACTTTAACTAAAATATTGACATTTTAGACTAAATGCTAATATTAAGGGGGAGAGAGTACATTGTTACAGCAAAGTATCACTTGTCTACTCCACATAAGACTAGAGTCTTGTGTGATTGATAAAAACTTTGTGCAAAATATAAATAAAATCGAAGCTTGCATAAAAAAAAATGGCAAAAGATTTTTGGCCAACTTCAAATTGGCCAATTTAAATAAAATAATCATATTTTTGATTTTTTAATTAAAAAGTAAAAAAATAAGTGGGGGTAGAAATTAATTTTATATTGTGATTAACTAATTGTTAACAATTTTTAGACGGTGAATAATCAGAACCACAAAAAACTAACAACCCTAATTTTTGTACAATAATTGTATAACAGCATTAAATAATAATATATTTTCTTGTCCGTTTTACTAATATTTTATTAGTGATATATAGAGTGTCTACAAATAATTGTTGTACAGAGAACATTCTTGAAAAAATAAAAGACGCAGAAAAGGAAAGGGGAATTGTAGACAGGGACGGTGATGGTGGAGTGGAGTGAACTGAGAGAGAAAAGTTTTTTTTTTTTTTTTTTTTATATAAGGAAGTATATATAAAATTTTCGTTTGTGAATTCCTTCTTTCCTTCTTTAACACACTTTTAATTCTTCCAATTTAGGAAACTTCTATTCTTTTCTTCATCTAGTCCTTCACCATTTCCTCAATAAAAATCCCATTTTTTTTAATGCCATTTACTTAATACACACACACATTCATGACACACAGTGACTCATGCTCTGTTTTCGGCTATCTAGGTCCTTTTTTTTGTTCTTACGATGATATTTTATGATTTGATTAAGATTATAGTTAATTGTAATATTTTATTAGGATTATAGTTTACAGTAATTGAATGGGATTGAATTTAGTAAAATTAGAATTTGATTTGATTTGATAGAATTTGATTTGATTTGATAGAATTTGCGATGATTATTTTAATCATCATTGAGATTATATATTTTTTATTAGTGTTGTCGCTCACATTTAAATAAGACGTTCATTTTGAATAGTTGAAAAACACATCAGAAATTCACAAGAAAGTTTCTATCTTGATTACCATTTTCACTAGGGTTAAGGAAACAATCATGGTAGGCTTTCATAGGAAAGTTTCCATTTTTCTCTTATTTTCCCTTTTGTTCACAATGGGTTCCGGCGAAACAGACCCAAATGACTTCAAAATTCTGAGTGACTTCAGAAAAGGGTTGAAAAATCCAGAGCTTCTCAAATGGCCAAAAAATGGAAATGACCCTTGTGGCCCTCCATCATGACCTTATGTGTTCTGTTCTGGAGGCAGAGTAACTCAGATTCAAGCTAAGAATCTAGGTCTTAAAGGGTCATTACCTCAGAACTTCAATCAGCTTTCAGAACTTCAAAATTTGGGTCTTCAACGCAACAACCTCACTGGATCATTGCCCACTTTCAGTGGATTATCCAAATTGCAATATGCTTTCTTGGATTGCAATCAGTTTGATACTATCCCTTCTGATTTCTTCAAAGGACTCAGTAGCATCATGGTCTTGTCTTTGGAAGAAAACCCTTTTTTAAACTCAACTACTGGTTGGTCATTTCCATTGGATTTAGAAAATTCAGTGCAATTAACCAATCTTTCTCTGGTGAACTGTAATTTGGTTGGTCCATTGCCTGATTTTCTAGGTACATTGCCTTCTCTCATGAATCTGAGGCTTTCATACAACAGAATTTCAGGTGGAATTCCTCCTAGTTTTGCTCAATCTTCAATTCAGGTTTTGTGGTTGAATAATCAAAGAGGAGGTGGAATGACAGGTTCTATTGATGTTATTGCTTCAATGACTTTTCTGATACAGGTTTGGTTACATGGAAACCAGTTCACAGGAACAATTCCTCAGAACATTGGAAATCTAACTTCTTTAAAGGAACTAAACCTCAATAGCAATCAACTTGTTGGTTTGATTCCTGATACTATAGCAAATATGGACCTTAAGATTCTGATATTGAATAATAATAGGTTCATGGGTCCAATACCAAATTTTAAGGCTGCTGAAGTATCTTATGATTTCAATCTCTTTTGTCAATCTAAACCTGGATTTGAATGTTCCCCTGAAGTTTCTGCACTATTGGATTTTCTGCAAAGTCTGAATTACCCTTCAATTCTTGCTTCTAAATGGTCAGGGAATGAACCTTGTGAAGGGCCATGGTTTGGATTGAGCTGTAATCCCAATTCAAAGGTGTCTATAATCAATTTGCCAAGACAAAAGCTGAATGGTACATTGAGTCCCTCAATTGCCAAGTTAGATTCACTCCTTGAAATTAGGCTTGCAGGGAATAACATAACTGGGAAAGTTCCTAGTAATTTTACTGAATTGGAATCTTTGAGGTTGTTGGATTTAGGTGATAACAATGTTGAGCCTCCATTGCCAAATTTTCATGTTGGTGTCAAGGTTGTTACTGAGGGTAACCCTCTTTTTGCTAATCAAACTAGCCCTCCATCTTCAAGCGCGCCGCCTTCACCAGACAACGTTCCACCGCCGTAGCCACCACCATCGCCTAGTCAGAGTTCAAGCTCAAATCAATTTATTTCTCTCCAGTTAAAGCTCTAAACAAAAAACCTATGTAATTGATACTTGAGTTTGAAGTAAACCGTAGGTTGAGCCTCAAGTAAATAATTGATCCTAGAAGATCATGATACAAGTAACTAGTACTAATATAACTATCGGCATAAAACTAGAGTAAAATTATATTATTTATGTGAGGGCTATTTGTGTTGGATTAATAAAATTTATTAGTAACGGATTTCACCTTTTGTGTTGTTTTATGATGTTTTTTTTTCTCCTTTGTTTCATGTTGTTTTTTTTTTGTTAAGCCAAAGGAATATTATTACCGAGCACAAGAAATGTTCAAAGAATAATACAAAGGGACATGAAGGAATGATAATGAGTAAACAAAGTCAACCCAACAATTGAGAGAACAGCAAAAAACGTTGCACAACCGACCGCAACAAAAACCTCAAAAAACAGGAATACAAAATATCATTAGTAATGTAAACAAATAAGGGGATTGGTAAACCAATCCGACATAGAAGTGAGAAATTTATGATCTGAAGCCTTAATTCAAAGCCATTACCGAACCTTCACCATCTCTAAGACATGATGAGTAATCCATGGTTCATTGTTGAAGATGACATTGTTACGAGCTATTCAAACGGCCCAGATCACAGCATACCAAATTACGAACCACTTTCATCTCTTCTTTTTAGATAGGTTGAGCAACCCCATAACTGTAAATAGTGAGATCTAATATCAATGTGTAAAGCTGATGAAACTTCAACCCAACTCAGAACAAGAGACCATAACTTTGTATGATTATATTTTTTCTAAATTTGTATTTTAGTTCCATAATTTTATCTCAAATTTTAATTTGGTTCATTAAATTTTTTTTATTCATATTAGTCAATTATCTTTCTTTTTTGGATTAATATGGCCATTTTCTATATATTTAATTAAATAGTTAAAGAAAATTCCAAAAATAATACTCCTATGGTCTTTATTATAAAGCATATTTACTTAAACTAATAAAAATAGTTGGTTGTATTAAGTTTATCAAGAAGTTGCGTGATATATCAATTTTACTCTTCATTGAATATTGTGCTTAATAGTTAGTATAGTAAAGTTAAAGCATTTAATAGGGATAAATAAATAAAATAATCATAAAAATTTTATGAGGTTTGTGCAATACTTTATAAAAAGGACTATCAATTTTTTCTAAAATATACCTTATTATAAGGACTAGTGGGAGTATTGTTTTTATTTATTTATTTTTTATAAAAGAGGGAATATTGTTTTAGCCTTGTCTTATTTCCCACCTCGATCAACTAATTGAAAAATCTTGTTAATCATTTAATGAACTAAATGAAGCAAAAATAAGTAAATTAAAGGAATTAAAATAAACAAAAAAAATTCAAAAGAACAAATTGAAACTTAATGTAATGTTTAAAGACCCAAAATACTATTTTTTTTCTTATTTTATTTATTATAATATTCATATCTTTCATTTATGTATTCTTCGACTAATAAAAATTCAATTATTTTGAGTGAATTAATTAAAGCTCAAATACACCTTTAATTGTAAACAAAATTAAGCATTTGTTTGAGCAAGATTTAATTGCTTAATACTCCCTCTATTCCTTATTACTTCATAAGAATCAATGAAGACAATTGTGCTTATTAAGAAAAAAAATATAAAAACAATAATTAATGTATTAATTTTTTTTAAAAATACAATAATTTTTTAAAGTTACCTTTATTTCTTTCATCATTGCAATTATAAAGAATAGACATAAAAAATAATAATAAATATCCTTAGAAATCTTTAGGGGATTTTATGATAAGAGACACTAGTAATATTTCAAAGACCAAATGGATTTTTTGGTCTTGTATTTCTTATGTTTATTTCATTTTGGTTCTATATCTTTTTTTTTTGTTTCAAATTGGTCCTATAAGTGTTGCAAACGTTTTAATTTAATCCCTTACGTCAGTTCCGTTATTGACGTTAACGGATCTGTTATTAAAACCGTTGAAGTCCGTTAATTTTCAAATCAACAGTTCAGATTAAATCAAGAAAAATATTTTTTAAAATAAAATTAAACAAAAAACACACATTGTTCATGTTCATCTTCTCCCTAATTCTTCTTCCACTACAAGAATGTGGTAATTTAGCTACGTAAAAATAGCGACGGCTCGACACTGTTGCTAAGTTGCGACAGTATATTAACAATTAGCGACGGTCTAGATCGTTGCCAAATTAGTGACGGCTTTTCCGTCGCTAAATTGGAGAGAGTTGTTTTGGCGGCAAAATAGCGACGGTCTTGGCCGTCGGAAAATTAACGACGGCTTTTACCGTCGCTATAATGGAGGGAATTTGCTTTATTTATTATTTTTATTATTTTATTTTTGTCAAAATGGCATTTTTGGTCCCTTAACTCTTTTCATCAATTCACTTTGGTCCCTTAACTTTTTTTTGATTCATTTTGGTCCCTTAACTTTTATTTTTGATTCAATTTAGTCCCTACCGTTCAATTTGGACACTTGTATTATGACTTGACGGAAGTAACAGTAGGGATCAAATTGAATCCAAAATAAAAGTTAAGGGACCAAAATGAATAAAAAAAAAGTTAAGGGACCAAAAGTGTCATTTTGCCTTTATTTTTTAAAAATTTTTTTAGCTACGATAAACGCCGTCACTAATTTTTTTTATTTTTTTAATATGCTTTTTTCCGACGGTAAAAGCCGTCGCTAATTTTTTTAAAATGCGGGATTTTTTTATTTTTTATATTTTTTTTGCGACGGTAAAATCTGTCGCCTAATTTTTTTTATTTTTTAAATATTTTTTTAGCGACAATACAAATCGTCGCTAGTTTTCTTTTTTTTAAAAAATTTTTTTAGCGACGGTTAAAGTTGTCGCTTATTTTTTTAATATTTTTATTAGCGACGCTAAAAATTGTCGCTAATTTTTTTAATTTTCTAATTTTTTTTCCAACATTAAAAGCCGTCGCTAATTAAGGCGGGATTATTTTTTATTTTTCTAATTCTTTTTAAAAGGGGGGATTTTTTTTAATATTTTTATTAGCGACGGTAAAAATCGTTGCTAATTTTTTTAATTTTTTTTTGCAACATTAAAAGCCGTTGCTAATTAAGGCAGGATTATTTTTTATTTATTTTTTATTTTTCTAATTATTTTTAAAAGGTAGGATTTTATTTCTAATTATTTTTTTGCAACATTAAAAGCCGTCGCTAATTATTTTTAAAAGGCAGGATTTTTTTAAATATTTTTTTAGCGACAGTAAAATCCGTCGCTAATTTTTTTTTAATATTTTTTAACGAAGGAGCCGTCGCTAATTAAGGCAGGATTTTTTTTTTCTAATTTTTTTTAAAAGGTTGGATTTTTTTTTAATATTTTTTTAGCGACAGTAAAAGTCGTCTCTAATTTTTTTAATATTTTTTAGCGACGGTAAAAGCCGTCGCTAATTTTTAATATTTTTTAGCGGCGGTTAGCGACGGTAAAAGCCGTCACTAATTAAGGCAGGATTATTTTTTATTTTTTTTATTTTTTTTAATAGGCGGGATTTTTTTTAATATTTTTTAGCGACGGTACAAGCCGTTGGCAATTAAGGCGGGATTTTTTTTTTAGCGACGGTAAAAGCAGTCGCTATTTTTTTTATTAGTTTTTAGCAAAGGCTTTAAAAGCCGTCGCTACCGAGACGCGTGTTCACAGCTCATTGGCCCACACAATGACCTCGGGATCCGTGATTTTTCACTCTTTCATTTCTTTATATAATCGTTCACTTCTTTCTTTTCATCATTTCCCACTCAACAAAATTTTTCACTTCTTGTATTAACTTCTTCTTCATCAAATCACTCCTTTACAACACCACCTTATACCTCAATACCCATCCAACTCCAACGACCTCCAACTCCGACAACCTCTATCTCCGGTGACCTTCATCTTCAGGTAATAGACACATGAAAAGCATGTTAACAAAATAAATGAATCTTATATTTGAAGTCAGTCTATAAAAGAAACTTGTCTTGGATAAAATTTTAGGGAGTTAATTTTGATAAATCATTGTATTCTTGTTGAAAAAAAATTGATTGAGAGGGAGATAATTTCCTTCCAACATAGGTGACTCAATACTAGAGTCAAGATTTATGTTGTAATTTACGTCTAATACTTGCACCAATCACAATAGGAACATTTGATTATTTGATTATAAAGAAAAACCTACCTTAATACCTCACACATTTTTTTCTAGTGATAAGTATTTACCTACTTGAATAAGGAGCATTCACATAAAAAATATTCACGCCACGATGAGATTAGCTTTTTAAAAGGTTTTTCTATTCTCGAGAATTTGAATTAGAGAATTAAATGGAACAACCATGTACCATTCGAACCAACATGTATTTAGTGTATAAATTAAAATGGATAAATATTGTCTAATGTCTTTAAGACATTTTTAAGGAGTTAAATATATTTATAAGTTATTAAAAAATGTTACTTTTTATATTTTTAAGAAACAAAATAATGTGCATCTATAGTTATTTTTTTAATTTTAATAACATTAACAAATTACTTAAGGACATTGTTTGTTAGAAATCTCACATTGACTAGGTATATGGTTAATTTAGAATATATAAGTTGGAGGATGAGATTAATATCATCTCTATTGGGAGTAGCACCATCCTTTTTATATGTAAGAATCATAAATTTATATACTAAAAAGAATGGTGTCACTCATGGTGCTAATCACATCCTCCTATAAATTGCGTGTCAACTCTCTAGCTTTTGAGAGTAGGCTAGGTTCAATCCGAAAACCTAAATAGATATCAGAACCTATTTTAGTAAAAAAAAAGATATAAGGTTATAAAAGAATTTTAAAATAAGACCTGATACAAAGAACCATAACTTTAAAAATTTAAAAAAAAAAATGTCATTAAAATTTTAAAGTCATTTTCTTCAAAAGTAAAGTTTTCAATTTTTAGTAAATTTGTGTCGTGTAGTCAAAATACTTATTCATGAATTAGGAAAAAGTTGACAATAATAATTACGAAAATAACAGTAAAAGAAATTTATTATTTAATAATTTTTAAAAGAATAAAATACATATAATAAAATACAATCAAATGTTACTCCCACTCTGTTTCACAATATAAGACTCTTTTCAGACAATGTGAGTGTTTTATTTTATAAGATCCTCTACAAATTTTTAGGATAATTAATTAGATTTTTTCTTGTTTGTCCTTTATAATGGCCAAACTTTTTTTATTTTCAAGATTTAAACAAATGTATTAATTAAATGCTTTTACTTTGAATAGAGGCAAATATGAGAAATTTTACTAATTTTTTAAAACCCAAGATATTAATTTATGTTTTCTTAAGAATCGCAATTTCTAAATAGGACTTTATAACTTGAA
Source organism: Cyamopsis tetragonoloba (assembly GCA_037177725.1). Classification (NCBI taxonomy): domain Eukaryota; kingdom Viridiplantae; phylum Streptophyta; class Magnoliopsida; order Fabales; family Fabaceae; genus Cyamopsis; species Cyamopsis tetragonoloba. Next base: position 22,320,733 of record CM074122.1, read on the forward strand.
ACGGAGGGAGTAATTATTTTCACTCCAAGGGTTGGCTTAGCGGAGTAAGACCTCGCTAAGTTTATAGGAGGGATCGGACGATCCACAGCAGAAAAACTCTTGTTCGAATTCTACCTATATCAAATTCCTAGAAGTCAATGCTAACCATACAACACAAACAAGATCAATCTTATCTAAGAAAACCTCTAGCTTAATCCAAATAGTAATATATATAGTAATCTTGAGAACAGCTTCTTTTATAGTATTTACTTGTCAGCTATAGTGGTTTTATTTGCCTCCAACGATATTGTATCCTGTTAAAAATATGTGATATAAAATAAAAAAATATATATAATCATTTTTAAAGGTCTGATTATCTTATACATATAATGTATAAGTTTATACACTTTATAATAAAATACAAATAATAAATAAATTTTATGTTTTTAATATAATAAAATTTTCAAAAATAATTTTTTTTAATTAACTTTCTTAATTTATGCGTTAAATATATAACACACAAATAACTATGCATTAAATATGTATGATAACTTTTTTAAATATATGTAAATGATAGTGAGTGCTAAAGAACATAAAAAAAATATTATCAAAAAAAAAAAAGAACATAAATAAAATGATTCAAAAACTTATATATAAGAGTATTTAAGTCAAACATATAATAAAAGACTTCATAATAATTATTTTCTTAATATATATGAAAACCTTAAACAATAAAATAAAATGACCAAAAAAAATGCTATTTTCATTAAAAAAAAAATAGGGAGGGATTATTTTATAAACGACTTTAATGATGATGAAGCTTCGCTTGTACACTAACAAATCTTTTTATTTATGCATTTATTTAAGAAAAACGTTTGGAATAGTTATAACTTATAAGTACTTCTTTGTTTAATATAAGTCGTTAGTTTTTTTTTATACTAATAGTTATAATTATTTTTTTTACACCGTTTAAAATAAGTTGTTATTATATTAATTTTATCTTTAAATAATAAATTTATTACATTATCTTAGGAATTAATATGATAAAATTATCTCTTAATGAAATTTCAATTTCATCTCTTACGATTATTTTGAATTATTTTGGTCCTTTTTTAGTATTTATTGAGTCAATTTGGTCATTTTTGTTTACTTTGTCTAATTGAGTTATCAAATAGATCTAAACGACGTCGTTTTGCCTATCCATATTAGTCCAAAACATATAACATAGTGAACCAAATTAAAAAAACTTACAACATAAGAACCAAAGTAAATTTAACAGACCAAATTAGTAAAAAAAATAATACAACATAAAAGACCAAAATGAATCAAAATAAACATAATTACATAAGGGGATCAAACTAAAATTTTCTTATAACATAAGGGGTTAAAAGTGTTATTTTAGGCAACTAATAATGAGTTGTTTTAAGGTTTAATTACATTTTTAGTCGCTTAACTTTTTAATTGTGTAATTTTAGTCTTTTTACTTTTAATTGTGTAATTTTAGTTTCCAAATATGATAAATTATACAATTTTAGTCCCCTAATTTTAAATTGCACAATTTTAATTTTAAAATTTTTCAAATTGTATGATTTTAATTTTTTCTACCGTTTCTCGTTAAAAAGCTAATAATCAAATACCTCAAACCCATATAATAAATTTTAATTTGTGCCATTAATTTGTTAGTAGGTTTTTGTATTCTCAAGAATTTGAACCCGGGAATTAAACAGAACAAACATATGCCATTTGAATGAAGCTTGTATTTAGTGTACAAATTAAAATTTTAAAGTCATTTTCTTCAAAAGTAAAGTTTTCAATTTTTAGTAAATTTTTGTTGTGTAGGCAAAATACTTATTCATGACTTTGGAAAAAGTTAATATATTAATTACGAAAATAAAAGTAAAACAAATTTATTATTTATTATTTTTTTAAAAATAAAATGTACATAATAAAGTACAAAAAATGTTAATTGTTTTCCAAATAATATAGTAATCTTGATAACAATTTCTTTTCTCTTTCTTTTTTAGCATGCTTAGTTGCAATTTTAGTCCCCTAATTTTATTAATTTTGTAATTTTAGTTTCTTAATTTTTAATTGGGCAATTTTACTCCCTCAACTTTTTCAATTGTGCGATTTTGGTCATTCAACTTTTTATTGTGTGATTTTAGTCCCTCCAATTGTCTATTTTGTAATTTTGGTCCCTCAACTTTTTTAAATTATGCAATTTTGCTCAATTAAATTAACCTTTTGTTAAGAAGTTAACGGTTAACACAACTAAACCAATATATAAAGTGTGTAAGAGCACAAAAATCGTGCAAATAGAAAAATTTCAAACCAAAATCGCACAAATAAAAACTCATTATATGTGTTTGATCACGTTAACCATTAGCTTATTAAGGAGAGATGTTCAAAAGAATCAAAATCACACAATTAGAAAAGTTCTGGAACTAAAATTAAGCAATTCAAAGTTAAAGGACCAAAATTGCATAATTGACAAAGTAATGAGATTAAAATCACGCAATTGAAAGTAAAGGAACTAAAATCACACAATAAAAAAAGTTTGGGGAGAAAAAATGTAATTAAACTATTTTAGTATTTACTTGTCACCTAACGTGATTGTATTTGCCTCCAACAATATTATTTCGCGTAAAAAATATATAATATAAAAAAAAAATCATCTTTAAAGGTTTGACTATCTAATACATATAATTAGGGGTGAGAATAGGCTAGCCGTTCTATCAAGGGCCTATGGCCTGACCTATTTAAAGTCTGGTCTAGCCTATTTAAAGCATGGTCTGTCCTAGCCTATTTAATAAAAAATTTAGTTTCAGATTTTTTAAAAAGTCTATTTAAGTAAAAAGGCTAGGTACATGTCTTTAAAAAAGCCTATTAAGCTTAATAGGCCGACCTATTAAATTTATATATATATATATATTAATTATAAATTTTATAAATATAAATAAAATATTATTTTTTCAAAAATTAATATATATAATAAATTTTATAAATGTTAATACAATAAATTTTCTAATATGTTTATAAATTAGGCTTATTTAAAAAGGTCTATTAGCCTATTTAGTGGCTTGTTGACATATTTAAGATAGAATTGTTGGTCTTTTTAGAGATGTTGGGACAAAGTAGGCCTATAAATAGGCTTTCAGGCTTTATAGGCTTTCAAATAGGCGATGTTTAGCCTGAAAAATGAGCCTATGATAGGCCAATAGGTCAGGCTTAGCTCCATCAATTATAAAATAGGTCTGACCTGTTTAGCTAAAGTCTGGCCTGACCTGTTTCCACCCCTACATATAATGTATAAGTTAATAAACTTTATAATAAAATACAACTAATTAATAAATTTTTTTAATATAATAAATATTTTCTAAATTTTTTTTAATTAACTTTCTTAATCTATGTATTAAATATATAAAAAATTATATGCATTAAATATGTATGATAACGTTTTTTTAATAAAATATAAGTGAACGTCATTTTGAATTCAATTTGACACGTCAAAGTACTAACGCGTCTATTGCAAGATTGTGTGCCGTGTAAGGCAAGTTTGGCTAGAAGAGGAGTGTTGAGCGGTGGTGATAGTTGTTGCGTCTACGGAATCATCTTTTCGCTTGTTTGTCAATTATGATAATTTTTTTTCTATAATGGTCACCTGTTCCGCGTTGGTTTGATGTGCCATCCACTCTACATAATGATATTACATCTTTTTATGTATAACTTTGAGAAATGCTTAAACTTCTCAAAAAGAAGAGAAGGAAGTGAATTGCGATTTGATTTTATGTAATTTAGGCTATTCGGATAGCACATAATAACTTTATATTCAAGGATGAATCATACAATACTCATCATATGTTGGATATGGTGAAGGTTTGTTCTCAGTTATGAATTAAGGCAATAGACCTTGGATTTCATGTTTCTATATTGGATTGGTCAACTAATCCTCTTATAGGTTTGGGTTCTTGATTATGCTGGGTTGGGGATGAGGGTCATTTTCATTGTTTTGATGTAATTATATTTAGATGGGTTGTGCTGCAGTTGGTTGTGTAGCGCTGTGATTTTTTCTTTGCTTGATGGTTTGGTTCTATTTATCCATTATCATTTCTTTAAGATTTTTTGGTATTATTTCTTGAACATTTCTTATGTTCTTTTTAATAACATTTCTTTGGTTTATAAAAAAAATGTTTCAAAGACTTACATAAGAGTATTTAAGTTAAACGTATAATAAAAGACTTCATAATATTATTTTTTTAATATATATAAAAATCTTAAATAAAAAATAAAATGACCAAAGAGAATACTATTTTAATGAAAAAACCTGGAGAGATCATTTGATAAACGGCTTTAAAAGTAATAAAGATGGGCTTTGGTGTCCCATTTATTATTTAGGTTAAAACAATTTTTTGGTTATGGATCTCTTATATGTATCTTATTTTGTTTTTATATTTTGTTGAGTTATATTTTGATTTTGTATCTCTTATAAACATTTCATTTTGTTCCAATCCGTCAACTCTGTCACCCCATTAACAGAATTGACATAATAAAAATAGAGTCAAATTACGTTATTTATCTTCAAACCCAGAAAAACTATAACATACACATGAAGAGAACTAAATTATCTTATAATAAGATAGAGTTGATGAGCTAGACCAAAATGAAACAACAAATACAGAATTAAAATATAACCAAAAAAATTATAAAACCAAAATGAAATTCACATAGAGATATTGAGCAAATGGTACAATTTTATCTATTACTTATTATAAAAGAAAACAATGATGAAGATGAAGCTTCGCCTGCACACTAACAAATCTTTTTATTTATGTATTTATTTGAGAAAAACGTTTGAAGTAGTTATAAGCTCTCCTCTGTTTAACATAAGTTGTTAATATTTTTGTTTGTTTTTCACGCAGTATTTTTTTTTAATAATCACGGATTTTTTTATTTATGATAACACTAATTTTGTTCATTAAAATAAATAGTTATTATATTAGTTTTAGAAAAAATATTAATTTTAAAAAATTAATTATTCTGATACAATTTTATCTTTAAATTATTACCAAAATTTTTATCTTTAAATAAATATAAATTTACTCCATTATTTTAGCAATTAAATAAATAGAGATAAAGTTAACAGAAAAATAAATGAGTAAACTCTTAAATTGATCATGAGATAGTAGGTGTCATGTAAATTAGTTATTAAGATTATGAAAATTTTAAATTAGTCTGTGACTTCGCAAAACGACATACATTTTAGTTTTTTTACCTATTAAATGACTTTTAAAAAATTAAATAGAAAATGACTAAAATGAATGATTTTTTACAAAATCAAAGACTAATATGAGGCTTTTATAATCTCATAGACTAATCTGCATTACTCCTACCACCTCAAGGACCAATTTGCGGGTTTACTCGAAAATTAAAGTTACTAGTCTTCACAGTTCACAGTATCACAGAAAAGAAGCAGAAAACGAAAGGGGAAGAAATTGTAGACTGAGACGGTGATGGTGGAGTGAACTGAGAGAGAAAACTTTCGTTTGTGAATTCCTTCTTTCCTTCTTTAACACACTTTTAATTCTTCCATTTTCGTCTTCACTTCATTTTCGGAAACTTCTATTCTTTTCTTCATCTAGTCCTTCACCATTTTCTCAATAAAAATCCCCTTTTTTTCTTTTATGCCTATTACTTAATACACACTCACATTCTGACACGCAGTGACTCGTGCTCTGTTTTCATTTATCTGGGTCTTCTTGCCACCGTCTCATTTCGGCCATAAAATCAGATGTTGATCTTCCCCTCAAATGGGGTTTTGAGTTTTGTGGGAAAGTTCTTATTTTGATTACCATTTTCACTAGGGTTAAGGAAATAATCATGGTAGGCTTTCATAGGAAAGTTTGCATTTTTCTCTTATTTTCCCTTTTGATAACAATGGGTTCCGGCGAAACAGACCCAAATGACTTCAAAATTCTGAGTGACTTCAGAAAAGGGTTGAAAAATCCAGAGCTTCTCAAATGGCCAGAAAATGGAAATGACCCTTGTGGCCCTCCTTCATGGCGTTATGTGTTCTGTTCTGGAGGCAGAGTAACTCAGATTCAAGCTAAGAATCTAGGTCTTAAAGGGTCATTACCTCAGAACTTCAATCAGCTTTCAGAACTTCAAAATTTGGGTCTTCAACGCAACAACCTCAGTGGATCATTGCCCACTTTCAGTGGATTATCCAAATTGCAATATGCTTTCTTGGATTATAATCAGTTTGAGACTATCCCTTCTGATTTCTTCAAAGGACTCAGTAGCATCCTGGTCTTGTCTTTGGAAGAAAACCCTTTTCTAAATTCAACTACTGGTTGGTCATTTCCAATGGATTTAGAAAATTCAGTGCAATTAACCAATCTTTCTCTGGTGAACTGTAATTTGGTTGGTCCATTGCCTGATTTTCTAGGTACATTGCCTTCTCTCATGAATCTGAGGCTTTCAGGCAACCGAATTTCAGGTGGAATTTCTCCTAGTTTTAATCAATCTCCAATTCAGGTTTTGTGGTTGAATAATCAAGGAGGAGGTGGGATGACAGGTTCTATTGATGTTATTGCTTCAATGACTTTTCTGATACAGGTTTGGTTACATGGAAACCAGTTCACAGGAACAATTCCTCAGAACATTGGAAATCTAACTTCTTTAAAGGAACTAAACCTCAATAGCAATCAACTTGTTGGTTTGATTCCTAATACTTTAGCAAATATGGACCTTAATATTCTAGTGTTGAATAATAACAGATTCATGGGTCCAATACCAAAATTTAAGGCTTCCAAAGTATCTTATGATTCCAATTTCTTTTGTCAATCTAAACCTGGAATTGAATGTTCCCCTGAAGTTTCTGCACTATTGGATTTTCTGCAAAGTCTGAATTACCCTTCATTTCTTACTTCTAAATGGTCAGGCAATGAACCTTGTGAAGGGCCATGGTTTGGATTGAGCTGTAATCCCAATTCAGAGTTATCTATAATCAATTTGCCAAGACAAAAGCTGAATGGTACATTGAGTCCCTCAATTGCTAAGTTAGATTCACTCCTTGAAATTAGGCTTGCAGGGAATAACATAACTGGGCAAGTTCCTAGTAATTTTACTGAATTGGAATCTTTGAGGTTGTTGGATTTAGGTGATAACAATGTTGAGCCTCCATTGCCAAATTTTCATGTTGGTGTTAAGGTTGTCACTGATGGTAACCCTCTTTTTGGTAATCAAACTGGAATGAGTCCCCGGCCTATTACTGGCCCTCCACCTTCAAGCGCGCCTCCTTCACCAGATGACGTTCCACCGCCATTGCTGCCACCATCCTCGCACACGCCGCCTTCTCCTAGTCCGAGTTCAAGCTCAAATCAATCTAGTTCTGTCCAGTTAAAGCCCCAATCAAGTGGATTCAAAACAGTAGCAATAGTGGCTGGAGTTGCAACCTTTGCATTTGTAGCTGTTTTGGCAGTTTCTCTCTGCATGTGTTGCTTGAAGAAGGAAAGAGCTTCCTTGGATGCTGCTAGTTCTGTTGTGATTAACACTAAACATCCATCTGATCCTGAAAAGATGGATAAATTCGTGGTTGCAAGTAGCACCACTGGAAGCTTATCAAGTAAAACAGGGATAAGTTCTCTGACTAACATTAGTGGTGAAACTGAAAACTCTCATATAGTTGACGCTGGAAACCTTGTCATCTCGGTTCAAGTTCTGCGTCACGTTACAAAGAATTTCGCTTCGGAAAACGAGCTAGGCCGTGGCGGGTTTGGAACCGTTTACAAGGGCGAACTAGAAGACGGGACTAGAATAGCAGTGAAGAGAATGGAGTGTGGAGCTATTAGTAGCAAAGGACTGGAGGAGTTTCAAGCAGAAATAGCGGTTCTTTCGAAGGTCCGGCATCGGCATTTGGTATCCCTACTTGGCTATTCCGTGGAAGGCGGCGAAAGGCTTTTGGTTTATGAGTACATGCCTCTTGGTGCTCTAAGCAGGTTTCTTTTTCATTGGAAGAGCCTAAACTTGGAGCCTTTGTCTTGGTCACAGAGGCTTGTAATAGCACTTGATGTTGCTAGGGGAATTGAATACCTTCATAATCTCGCTCGCCAGACATTCATCCATCGAGATCTTAAGTCTTCGAATATTCTAATAGGCGATGATTTTCGTGCAAAAGTTTCGGATTTTGGTCTGGTGAAACTTGCCCCTGATGGTGATAAGTCTGTAGCAACAAAACTTGCTGGAACATTTGGTTACCTTGCCCCTGAATATGCAGGTATGCTTTTACTTTAAATCACTTCTAGATATTTCAAATTCCTCAACTTTGAAACAGTTATTGAGATTTTGCATGATATTATCTGGAATCTGCATATTAGCTCCTAATTTGTCTGTAGTTAGTTTCAGTTAGGAATATGTTCTTAAAATAAAGACACAATAATAAAAGGTCAAATTTTGATTGTGTGTTCCTTTATTTAGGAAAATGCTAGTGTCATGTTAAGAATATTAATTTAATAGAACTGTTGTGACATGTTTGGCGTTTTCTACTTTGTCAAACATGCTTTGTTTTTTCATTTGCCCCAATGCAAATAACTGCCTTAAACATACTGTTTTATATTAATTATGTAATCTATTCTTCCAAGGAGTAGTTTTTTTTATCAGAGGCCACAAACACAACTTTACTTAAACGGTTAACAAGAAAATGTTATCAAATCACGCTTTCAATGCGTTAAATACTACAGAATTTATGATTTTGGTTCCACATTTGGATGTGATAGACGTCGTCAATTTCAACACAGTTAAAAGTAACTTCTATGTTTAGAATTTATGTTTGACCTGATTTGATTTGTTTCTGAACACACTTATATGTGTTAAATACTACCCTGTTGAAGTTTTTTTGCATAAGCTTAATGCATCTACCTTCCAACCTTAACTAAAAGTTTCTGTGAATTTCAGTGATGGGAAAAATCACCACAAAGGTTGATGTGTTCAGCTACGGCGTGGTATTGATGGAACTTCTGACTGGATTAACAGCTCTGGACGAGAGCCGGCCGGAGGAAAGCCAGTACTTGGCAGAATGGTTTTGGCGAATCAAATCGAGCAAAGAAAAGCTAATGGCTGCGATCGATCCAGTACTTGAAGCTAGCGAAGAGAGTTTCGAGAGTATTTCAACTGTAGCTGAACTTGCCGGACATTGCACTGCTAGGGAAGCGAATCATAGGCCCGATATGGGCCATGTAGTGAATGTTCTTTCCGCGTTAGTAGAGAAATGGAGACCGGTCGATGAAGAATTCGAGTATAGCTCCGGCATTGACTTTAGTCAACCGCTTCCTCAAATGTTGAAAATTTGGAAGGAAGAAGCAGAAGAAAAAGAAGAACTTGGCTATGCAACAAATCTTGATGACAGTAAAGGAAGTATACCAGCTAAGCCTACTGGTTTTGCAGATTCCTTTACTTCTTCTGATGCTAGATGATTTTGGAGGTAACTACAGTGAAAATTTGAGGATCTTGATCTATTGTTGTCTAATAAACTTGACTTCATTTTGTTGTTTTCTGTTTTGGAAGTAAAAAAAAAAGGTACAATTTATTTCTTCCTTGTCATTGTTTTGTTGTTTTCTTTGGACTTTAGTGTACAACAAGGTTCCAATATAGGTATGAAGTTGTAGATACATAAAGAACTATTGTTTTTATTCTTTTGTTTCTTTTTTGGTGGTTCTGTAGAAAAATCAAAATCTATTTCAAAGTGCTACATGTGCTATCCATGTTATACAAGGTTGATTTTCTTGTTGATTTTTTTTGGTTAAATATGTTTTTGTCCCTTAACTTTAGCGAGAATATATATTTTTAGTTGCTGAGCTTTAAAACGTCAGTTTTTAGTCCTTAAACTTTAAAAAAGTTCCCTTTCAGTCCTTCCGTACATTTTCTGGTGACGTGGCAAATTGAGAGCCCTTCATCGGGTCCACGTGTCAGTAGATTAGATTGCCATGTCACCAAAAAAATGTGCGAAGGGACTAAAAGTGAACTTTTTCAAAGTTCAGGGACTAAACACCGACGTTTTAAAGTTTGGGGATTAAAAACAAATTTTCGTTAAAGTTTCAGGGACCAAAAACATATTTAACCCATTTTTTTTATTATTATTATTTTTATTTTTTGGCATTCATACCTTATTACTTGTTAGAAGACTTATTCAACTTATACAGGTTTTTCCTCTTGACTTGTATCATTTCTGGGATCTAATTATAAATGTTAAATAACCATTTTTTTTTGTTTTTTACTATTGTATATTTTTTTTAAATAATAAATGTTAAATGTATAACCAAAAGGAACTTTCTAGTCAATGAGGTGCATGAGTTATTTTCTACCAATAGTCCAACACAATGAATGGCATTTGATGACACTCCCCTAAAAAGGAGCCATAAAAATTGTTCTTAGCTTACTTTTTAGTTTTATTTTTCAATTTTTTTAAAATCTAAAACAAGTAAAAAATGATACTACCATATAGATAGGAGATCAAATTAAATTTTAGAACTAACAGCATTAATATATTTTTCTTAATATGTTCTTCAAAAGCTTTTAAACTATGAAGTTTATGTGAGGCTGACCAAACGGAAAGTGAGTGACTAATTCAAAAGTGGGACTTACTTATATTCTATTTTATATATTAATATTTAATATATTTAATAACCTTTACATGAATTTTACTATATACTATTTAATAAGTTCTACATTTCTGGTAAGAAATGAAGGTGCAAAGCACTGGTATTTCACATGCACACATAAAGCCATTTTAGTGCAAGCCTGTGAAATTGTTAAAACTCCCTAAAGTGCTTCTTCAACCATTATTTTTGCTTTTTTTTGTGTGGTTATTGTCATTTTTTTTTTTTGTCTATAGCCAATCTTATTTAATTTTTTTAATAATATCTAAATATTAATACTTTAAATTTATCGGTTAAAAAATATATTTTAAGTTAAAAAAGATTAAAAAATGGGTGACAATAAACAATAAAAAAAGATTAATGTCAAGAGCTTGTAGTTTAAGTGGCATGAAGAGAAGCTCTTGGAGCTTCAGGGGAGGGGTTCGATCTCCGGTGGGGTATATTTAGGAATAGATTTAGTAACATTGTAGTGTGTGGTGTGTGGTTGGTTGATAAAAAAAATAAAAAAAATATTAATAATGGCACTAGTTTTTTGTTGGACCACCATCTTTACTAGTTGATTGGTGGATAGGTGGCAGCCATTTTAATTTTTGGCCATAGGATCTGTTTCATTGAAATTCATATTCACAACCAAACTTTCATGATCTTATTTAAGGGCACTGTCCCCTTATCAAAGAGATATTGACCCCAAAATTTTGATCCTTAAACTAATAATGTGGGGACCTACTTGGACCTTGAAAGGTACAAAACAAGAGATTGTTTATAATTAAACACCTCAAGTTTAGGTATTCTCTATTGGATAAACAAGGTTTCAACTTTTGAGAAAAAATAAAAATAAAAAAAACCTTCAACTAGCTCTTAGTTTCTAAAGTCTTCTATCTTAAGAATGAATACAATGATTTGAGATTCAATGGACAGGCCAAGAGGAACAATAATGGCATTCAATGTGTGAACCATGTGATAGTCAGTACTTTGTGTTCATTGAGATTTCGCTAAATATGGTCCTATTGTTTTTTTTTTCTTTTTTACCGCGGGTTTTTACACTTTTAAAATGAGATTAATCTCATTTGTGCTGTTTTGCTAGCGCTAACCTCCAAAAATTTGGTATGGATATGATTCGAACACGGGTGCTCTCGCGGTGGATCATTCCTCCTATGAACTTAACGAAATTTTACACTGCTAAACCGATCCTTAGAATTAAATGTGGTCCTATGGTTTTAATGTTGTGATTGTTGTTGTTATTGGATAAAATTAGACTATTATTAAAGAATAAACTTTAAGATATTTTTTAAAGATTAGTTCTATTGTCATTCCTTTTTAAGTATTTTAATAATATGTAAAATTTGATTTTTTTAATTTCATTAGTTAAAAAATATATTTTAAAATTTAAAAAAAATTAAAAAAGAGTGATAATAGATTCACAGTTTTTTAAATATTTTTTAAGTATTTTGTTAGTGTATGATTTTTTTTAGTTTTTTTTATTAAAAATCTTGACTATACAATCACATACATATGATCTAAATTAATGCTTTTAAATTTTAATTTTTAAACCATGATGTATGACGTGAGAGTAGCTCATCTAGTCCCTTGATCAGATGTGCAGGGGTTCGATCCATTGTCGGTGTGAATAGAGCGACATTTCATGGTTAAGGAACTCTGCTTTTAAATTTTAATTTTTAAACCATGAGGTGTGACGTGACAATAGCTCATGTCGTCCTTTAACCACATATGCCGGGGTTTCGATCATTTGTAGAAGAGAATGGAACAACATTTCGTAGTTATTTGACAATTAACAATTTTAAACAAACTCAACTTTATGAAAAAGATTAGTCACTTCCGACTGCGGATAAAAAAAATTAACCATTAAATACTGATGATTTTGAAGAGAAGAATTTGGCATTATAAACTCTCTGTTTTATTAGTCAAACAGCACCTAACCAATCTGGGTGCATGGATATGTGTAATAATAAGAAAACCCCTTTTTTGTGTGTCGAAAAGTTATCCGCCAACTTTGAAAACGTTGCCAGAAACTTAATTAGAAAGTATAATCATGATTGACAGAGGGCTTAAGGCTTAATAAGAAATAAATTAATGAGGGGAAAATTGGGTGCCATGGAATATTTTAACCTTGGCTTTTGAACTTATTGTGAAAATGTGAAATCATGCCAAGAAAAGAAATGAGTGACAAAGTGGAAAATTGCTGATTTTTGGTATTGTTGCTTATTGGGATTGGATATTTTCCCTGGCCTGAATCTAGAACATATACATTTTGATATAAACGTCATAAATTAAACTTTCTTTTTTTAGTTGACACTATGTTTGGATAGTTTGTTGAATTTCTTGGGCTTGCTACCTTTTATTTTTGAACCTATGAAAATACTAGAACGATTTTGTACCCATTATTGAACATTCCTTTGTCCTCACACCTCACGCACGTTGTATTAAGAAACCAAGAGGCAAAGCCCATAGTTTCTCCACAACTAGGGACACTTTTTTACTATGCTTATACTATGTGTACCACACATATTTCTCCGGCCACCACACGTTCCTATTTTTTTTAAAAAAAAATTATCCTTCGCTCGGAGCGAACTAAAAAATGTCATACAGATTTTGAAAATCTGGGAGCATCTAGCACACGATCCTTTTTTACAATTTCATACGGATTTTGAAAATCTGTGGGTTTCATTAAACGCGGATTTTGAAAATCCAAGCAAATCGTGACAGACCTATACTTATATCATCTAAATTTTTCCTATTTGATAAACTATTTCCCATTCTCAAACATTTTCAAAACTCTAAACTCTCAACCATAATCACTCCTAATCTAATCTCATCCATTCATCCAATAAGCAAGAACATTACAAGTCTTTACTAAAGTTATGATGTATTTTGTGCATCCCACACATTATCAAGTGAGTTATAATCTCCTTTCATTCTATTTTCCAATCTGTCTATTCAAACAATCTACACCATGTCATTTCTAATCTATCCTGAAATATGATTACAATAATATGAAATTATCAGTATTATATAACATATTACGAACTATATAAAAAAAATACACACTTGGGGTAAACAAACAACTTACCTCGCCGTGCCATATCTCACGTGCAATGTGCTACTCATAACGCGTCAATAGAGACGCATCCACTGGACCTCCACCGAATGGTCCTCTCTGTGGCATAGCCTCCCCTGTCTGCTCTAGGACAAGCTCATATGCATGCTTTGGGACAGGCTCCTGCTCAGGGATAGCCTCCTCTACCTGCTTTGCGACAGTCTCCTCAATATGCTTCTGTACCTGTCCTAATTGGCGACGTCTTCGTTCCGACATAGTCGGACGTCTATGATCATCTCCCTGGACCGTGTCTACAAATATAAAAAAAATAAACAACATTAATATTATAATAAATAAATATATAAATAAACAAATGAATAACATTAAAAAAAACAAAAAAAGGTATTAGCAATTAATAAAAACTAAATCACGAATTTTGAATATTCGCCCAGTCCACGAATTTTGAAAATCTGTCTTTATTATCTTCACATCTTACTAGCGGATTTTGAAAATCCGGGAATAACGGATTTTCAAAATCCACCTTGAAAATGTATAAATCACCTTTACGGATTTTCAAAATCCGGGGACTGTTCATCATCCCTAACCTTCTCCCATCGTCGAAGGTGATTTTCAGTTTTTTTTTCACATTTTTACCGTAATACAACTATATTAGGAAGCAGACAAACATATATATAACCAAATCTAATACATACAATGACAGAAATTCATCATAAAGCCTACAATTATACATTACCTAACAACCTTCAAATTAAAATCTGAAGGAACACATCTACTAACCTAAATGAAGCAGAATCTGGGGATGAAGAGTCAATGTGGCAACCGACGGTCACAACGGCGGCACCAATAGAGAGATGGAGAAAGAGCGATGAGAGAGAGATGAGTGAGAAAGAACATGTTATGTTTTCGAATATGTGTGGTGATTGATTAATATGGGTGCTTTGGATTTTGAAAATCTGACCCTTTAGCACCTATCGGAGTTTCAAAATCCGTATGATATTTTCTGGTTCGCTCGGATTTTCAAAATCCAAGCAAAGGGAAAATTTGGAAAAAAAAATAAGGACGTGTGGTAGCTGGAAAAATGTGTGGTGCACATAGTATGGGCCTCTTTACTATTCCCCTAAAGAAATTGTCATTTGCAAACACATTTAGGGTTAGTTTGAATAGAATTTTGCAATACTCAAAATACATATTGGCACACAGTTTAAAGCAATTTTGTGAGAAGTTAAAAATTGTGATTTCTACAAGAATGTATTTTAACCCCTCTCAAAATCCTATCCAAACAGACCTTACTATTATGACTTTATGAGAGTTTTATTTTGTAAATAGGGTGAGTAGTATTGTTAGCATAGATGAATAGATAGAGAATTTGTGTATTGGATTGAAGTGATTGATCATTCTCTCTTTTCTTACTAATTGATATGTGCTGGAAAACATGACAAGAAGACGGTCACTTCGTGATAAGAAAAGGAAAATAATATTACTCACCTACTATTTGCCGGCTATTTACAAACTATAATTTTGTCTTATTGATATAGAATTTGTTCAAAGGATAAATATGTTATTATTAACAAATAGGTATTTTAGAGAAAATATTAATTGATATATATTATCAATTTACCATTATTAGTTATACTAACAATAATAGAAAACTCAGTGACAAAATTTATTTTAACCCTAACTAGTGCAATATAAGCCAACAATAAAGTGTTAGCATAGAGAATATTGGTTTAAATACATATTTGATCTATGAATTAGTCTTTATATTTAAAAATGTTAACTTTTAATCCCTACTTGAAATTATTTTTAAAATAAGCCCCTACCATTTCTCTGTGAGTGAGGGAACCTAATGTTGCAACTCCACGCTAGAAGTAAGGGCAATCTTGTCATTTCAATTTTTTACATTTTTTTTTTGGACTAACAATTTTTTACAGATTTGGACGACGAGAAGTAAAAGGTTTGCTACACATTTTGGGGCCTTATAAAATGCAAGGCCTTACTCAATTACTTATTTAGCCTAAAGATGGTGGAAGGAATTAACAAAATCTTTATGGGGAGTGACACCATCCTTTTTAATATATAGATTTATGATTTTTATATATAAAAGGATGGTGGGATTTCAACGTTAGGTGGTCTCAATCCCTTTCACCCTAAAAATTAGTGCAATCCTCGCTTGGTGGGAGTCTTGGAGGGATTGAGACCACTCAATTTTAGAAATTCCACCATCTTTTTATATATAAAAATTATAAATTTATATATTAAAAATGATGGTACTAATCCCTTCCACCTCCCCGCTTGATTGTGTCTTTGACTCTCCCTTGTCACTAACATGAAGAAAAAAAAAATCTCTATAATGGACTTAAATCATTTTCTTTCCACGTTGTAAAATGTAGTCCCAGTCGGAGAAAAAAGGATTGAGGATAGAAAAAGGAGTAAGAATATGTGAAGCTTTTAAGTGAACTGTTTGGATTCAACAAAGGCAAAGCCATGGAGTTTTAGAAAGTGAAAGCATTTTTATTTTTTCTATTGACGGTTATAATTTGTTTAGACACAAATTCTAATCACGTGTAATGGAGGAAACAATTTTTAACTTTTTAGTGAAAGTACTTTTATTTTATATCAAATGAAAATCAAACACACACTTCAGTAGTTTTATATTTTCATTTTTTGTTTTAATTTCAGGCTTTGTTGGATTTTCTTATTGAGCTGAATATACTGTATTATTCCCTCCGATCCTTTATGATCTTTTATATAAAACATAATCTAAAAGGTTTTGTGATTCTTAGTATTAAATGTTCTGGAATTTCTATGAAGCGTTTATTTTTTATTTTCTTATTTGCTCCTATTAAATAATTTGATTTAATTAATCTACTTTTTAATTAAAACTAATAAAGACGTTATTTAAAAGAGGATAAAATTAATATTTCATACAATTTTTTTTGACAAAACCAATGAATTCAACTAATCTCAACTACTTTTATTAGTACGTATAATTTAGTTGAAAGCGTCTTATAAAAAAAGACTAAAGAGATAATATATTATTAATTTGATCGAGAATTATCTTAGCACTCTTGAAGTTTATAAACCCATTTGTAAGACCTGTTTAGATGTCCTTTTTAAGCTTTAATAACATCTACTATTTGAAAAAAAAAAAAAAAGAGAAACTAAATAACATCCTTGTCCATTGAATTGAATATCACATGAGATCCCACCTCTCTCTATCTAGGGTTATATCAATGTCAAGATTTATTGAGGAGGAAATAAAATGAACATAAAACACAAGTATTTAAAAACCAATGGACTTCATAAAAACCAAAGTAAATGCTCAACATAATACATAATAACACTTGTATATCCGGCTTATGACTCCAATCCCATATAAACTACATAACTTACAACATTAAAATTACAAAGAAACATTACATGCACTTTGGAATTCATTGAAAACAAAACAGAACAAAACACATAATAAACTTACACATGCACAACAAGAACAACAACTCAAAGAGATGAATAGTTATATACACACATCACACCACTCAAATTAATGCATGAAATTATGAATTAAGATTTTTTAACATTAGGCTCAAGACCTAATTCCTTTCTAGTTTTCCCCACAAACAAATCTCCTGATTTGATCATGCCAGGAAACCTTCCAAGAACTGTCATGAATGGAAATTGTGCAACTCCATGTTTTCTTCCAAGTGAAACAATAGAAATTGGAGGTTGTGCCTTGTAAGTTCCTAATTTCTTTTCTTTGCCTCCTCCTTCTATCAATAGTTTAATGTTCTTGGCAACCAATTGAGCATGTCCTTGTGCATACACTCCTTGTTTGATTTCCTGAAAACAAAATAAAATTGTTTTGCCATCAAATAATCTTGCATTGGATTAGAACAGAACCAAATTGCTGACATATCATAGATTCTCATGCATTAAGATTCACATAAATTATTGAAATCTACTTAAGGTTATACACTTATTGTAATAAAAATAAAAATAAAGCCAAAATGACTTACTTGAACATCTGTGATATCTCCAATAGCAAAAATGTTACTCCTTCCCTTAACTCTCAAGTACTCATCAACCTTGATCCTTCCATCATTATCCAAGTCATCTTTCAAGAAAGTTTCTCGAAGCCACGACGAACTGAGTGGCTTCCCTATGCATACGAAATGAGTATCTGCATGAATGGTCTCTCCAAGAGAAGTTTGATATGTCTTAGTTTCATCAGAGAAAGAGTTCAAGTCCACTGATTGCTCTAGTTTCACATCAACTTTCTTTGACTTTAGCCACTTGAGAGTTTTCTTTGAGGCTTTTGGTCCAATGTATTCTAGCAACCTTGATCCTTTGTGCACTATTGTCACCTTCTTGCCTGGAAAATCGACTGCAATTTCTGCTGCTAGCTCGACGCCCGTTGGACCTCCCCCAACTATCAGAACTGAACTTGCAGATTTTATCTTTGAGTTTTCTGTCAGTGAAAAGAAAGAATCATCATCAGTTAATGACATAGACCATATCCCATTTTTCAAAACAATTATTATACTCTTACACTTTTTTTCCTCTTATGTTACTTCTTACTCGTCCTTTCTGTATCTATTTCTTTCTTCTTTTCCTATCATATCATTTTTTTTATGGTAATTTTTCCTAATTCTATCTCTCTTCTCTTCTGCGCATCAATTTTTCATCATATCATTTATCAATTTTTTAGTTTCGCTATCCTCTTTCCTTTTTCTTTTTCCTATCTAGAATCGTCCTAGGTCCTCCAAGTAATTGTAAAGGACATTCCTCCGTATACTCTGAGCCGTTGATCTAGCATAAAACTCTAGATCAGTCAATGGTCAACGTTTCAAAGTACACGAAGGATTTGTCCACTGTAATTGTTTGGAGAGCAACAGAAGTCTCTTTCGGATCTCTTTCTTTCTACACCTCTTCTATCCTAAAAAATCCAGCATAAAACCATCATCTACCTATTAGAAAGCAGAAGAAGATTAAAATCCATTCATATGAACTTAGATATTACTTTGTTAATTTTCTGTTTTTCCACCTCAAGAAGTATTAATTATTACCTGATTTGTATTGATCAAGTCTTTCAGTTCTGGTTTTGGGGATAGGTTCAGTGTGACCAGTGGCAATAACAAGATAATCATATGAAATCTGGTGTCCATCTGCAGTGAAGACATCAGTTTCAGAAATGTTGACAGCACTTGATATAACAAGATCTCCCTTCTTGAAATATTCTCTGTGATTTATTACTATTCTTTCTGCAAATGTTGGCTCAACCAATCCCCTCAAACTTGCCCATGGAATCTCAAAATATTCCTTCCTGCATTCAAGATTAATTAACACCTCTCAGTTACTTACTGCAACCATTTACATAAACACAAGTTCTATGTATGCAGTGATTGATTCATAAAAGAGCATATTATATCATATCAGATTAACCACTTAAGTAGAATTTGAAATCAACCATAAATGCATATGCTCAAATCCTAACAAAGTGAGCTAGTTTTTAAATTTTGGCATGATTGATGACATCACACAGTAATATCATGATTTGACTGTCAATAAAACTATGTCAGATCGTGATTATTATTTGTAATGGCCGTATTTTGACCACATCTGATACATAGTACACTACAAAAGATTTCATTTACTTTAATCCCATTAATATAATCTTTATCTAATATAATTAACCGTTACTATAAACGCAATACTTTTGTTAATGAATAAATATATATTACTAGCAAACATATATGATTAGATAAAAATTTAATATATACTAAGGAATAATTCAATTAAGCAAAATCTGTACCACTAATGATTAAGTTACAAAGACTCTTTTTTTGTAGTCTGCTACTATGATCACAACAAAACTATATTCACAATCACAATTTGAAAACTATTTTTATAGCACCAGGTTGGAAAAATATAAAACCTTCTTATTAACAATTTTTTTTTTTATCAAAACAAGAATACAAAGATAATTAAGCACTTGTCATGATAAGTAATTCAAAATGAGTAAATCATTTCTTTAGTCCTTAATATAATATGGATATTTTCAGTTTTGTCCTTAACTTTCATGGAGCTTCATTAAAAAACTTGACTTTTACCTTTTTCATTTATATTGATCCTTGAAGTCATAAAAATCTTAATAAAATTCATATAAGTCTTTAAATTTCATTTTAAAATTTTAATTAGATCCATTAGCTAAAATTTTAAATGAAACTAAGAGACCAAATTGAAATCTTTCAACAAACTCAAAATAGAAATCTATTTAAAATCGTTCTTAAAAATGCTAGAGACTAAAATAAAGTCACTATTAACAACGTTACGATGTTAAGGATCAAACTGAACGAAGTTACGAACTAAATGAACCTCCATAAAATTCAAGTACAAAATTAAAAAACTCATACAATCTCACAGACTAAAGTCATAATTAAGGACCTATATAAATACAAAAGGTTCAATTAAACATGAAACAGAGCATGAATTGAACTACAGAGACACCATGCTATATATGTTACTATAAATAAAAGAAAGAGAGAGAGAGCTCACGGATCAATAAGGGTGACTTTAGCATGATTTTGAATAGTTTTTGCAAGAACAGCACCAGCAACTCCTCCTCCTACTATCACCACTTTCTTTTCTGCCATCTTTAATTTTTCTTCTCCAAATTAATTTTCTCTCCTCTGATAGAATTGAATTTAACTTTGTAATGATTGTTATGAGTTCTCACAACGAGGATAACGCAAGAAAATAAATAGACGTGGTTGCGTCATTGCACGAATCATCAAAATTATTCAAACGTCAGAATTTGAATTTGGACATTATTAAGACCCAAGCCAAATTGAGCTGTATTATGCATTGGTCAACTATACCCACCTTCCTAGTTCACAACCTCAAACTGCTGTAGCAACCTTTTTTTTCTATTTAAAATTTCTTAACGAAAATATTACTTTTTTCAACATGTTAGGGAAAATATTACTATTATAGGGAGAGAAAGAAACAGGGGAATATAATATTGGTGAATCATGATGATGATGGATTCTTAAAGAAATATCCAGGTGCCAGCCTGCGTGTAACTTGCTAGCTCAGAATTCTTGGAAGAAATTGTTCAAATAATACGGCTAAAAATAAGATAGATCATATTATAAGACATTCTCTAGATTATTTTATGATAGAATATATGTAAATAATAACATTGAATAATACCGTGATTTTATATGAAGTATATTAATCTTAAGTTATTTACGATCACTATTAATTAATACGAGTAATTTATTAAAATAGTTTCTGAGTTTATAGTTAAATGGCATTTTAGTCTTTAACTTAGTATAATGCCTCAATTAGTTCCTAATTTTACACTGTAAATTATTTTAGTCCATAATGTTAAATAACATCGATAGAGTGACTATATAGCATGTTAAGCCTATATGGCACATTATTTGACACGTATATAGGAGCCTACGTAAGTGACTAAACAATGTCGTTTTGTTTAATCTTCGAAGTTATATAGCATTTTGGTGGGGCCTCAAATTGGGTAATTTTGTTAGTAATTTGAGGGACTAATTAAGTGACATGTTTTGAGATTAAGCAAAATGACATCGATGGGTTGCTTACTAGACTCCAATGTGTCAAAAAATGTGTCACATAGACAATCCGTTGGTGTCATTTAACATCAATAGAGACTAAAGTGATTTAGGCATATTCTACAAAGTGAAAGTAAAGAACGAAAACGTCATATGGCTACAAAGTTGGGATCATTTTGGTCAATTACTCATATAAATATTTGTTTCTAACTCTTATAAAAAAAAATCTTTTGACTTTTTAAGATTTTTTTTCATATTATTATACTATTTGTTTACTAACATAAAAGTTTGACATAATGGCGAATTTTTCTTTGTCTGCTTAGGTTTTTCAAGAATCCAAGAATTCCGAACTATTGAATGCAAGGAAAGGGCTACCACCCGTGTCATTCCACAACAAATTACATGGAGGGGGTACATTGTCCCCATGGAAGGAAAGAAACCTATGGCTAAGAACTTGGAAAAGATTGAGTTGCTTGATGCAATTGTTTAAAATTCGTGTTACATAACATATGTGGACCTTGGACAAAGGCTTAGTCTTGAAGCTATTGGAAAAAAAAATTGGATGCATACTTAACTATGCATGAAAAGTTGAAGACTATGTGGAAACTAGATAACGACTTCAAGCTGTTAGATGTGGGTAATGAGTTCTTTTGCATTCGATAATGAAACTGATAGAGCAAAAGTGATGGAAGGCGAAGGAGGGCCTTCGATGATCTTTGATCATTACTTGGCAACCCAGATGTGGATGCCCAAATTTATCTCGCCTTAAGCTAAGGAAGAAAAGACTCTTGTATGGATTCGTTTTCTTGGCTTGAATCCATTTTTCTTTGAGAAGAGCATCTTAACCACCATAATGGGGCATCCAATTCGTTTAGCCTTGAATACGTTGAAGATAGCTAGGGGTCGTTTTGAAACTAGAAAGAGTATTATTTTTCTTTTAATTCAACATTTTAATTTTTTGAAAGGTGCCATGTAGGTTTTTTTTATTATTATTATTTTTTTTGATAAATAGATGTCACGTAGTTATATACTCTTATGGCAATGTGATTGCACGCTGGCGTCAAACTTTCTAGGACCTTCTTAGTATAATTGAATTTCATTCTTTAATTTGTTTCAAAGTTTCCATTCTACCTATGACCAAAACCATTTCCTAATTGTAAAATTATCCTATAATTAATTCCTAACAAAGTAATTAAGAATTATGCATTTGATTCAGTCCAGATTCGATTAGGGATAAGATCACTTTCCATTACTTTCATCAGCTTTGACTAATTGGATAGAAAGTTGACTTTTCTTGTGCTCATCTAGATGGGTTAGGATTCAGAGATTTTTATCCCTAATTCTGTCTCTTAATTTTTCATTTTTACTTAGAACTGTATTTTTCACCATGAACTTAATTAGTACAATATAAATAATCATTTACTAATCATTTAAGATAAGCATTTTTTTTTCATCCCATCTTTTTTTTTTCCCCTTTTGTTGAAGATATTAGTTTCTTTGCTGAAATCATATACTAAAAGTTGCAGGGTTTTCTTCTAGAATTGGACTGGCAAACAGTTTTTATTTCTTGAAATTCAAAGTCTATGAGCTAATATTTTAAATTCATTATTAGATCAATGCAATCTTGATTAAGATTGAGAGCATTCAAATGCTCTGTTATTAACCTTTCTACGATTCATTCTATGCTCAAATTTACAGTTACTTTTTTACCTCGTACAATAGAAAATTCAATCCATCCATTAAAAACAATCCAACAATCTGTTTCATAGAAGATTTTTTATGGTGATTAGGGTATTGTTGCCACTCCAGACAAGGATTCTGTTATTTGGCGTGGCCAAAAATGTTCTTTTTTTTTTTCTTTTAACTTGAAAGTAACATTTTTTCTTCTGATGGCAATTGGCTTCTTCATCCTTATTTCTTGTCCAACCTTTTTTTAAATGTAAAACCATTGATAATATCATACTAACATTTATAATAAGCTTAATTACATTTTTTATCTTTATAATTTGTTAGAGTGTGTAATTTTGGTCTGCATTATTTCAATTAAGCAATTTAAGTTGTCTAAAAATTTAAAATGTGAAAATTGAGTTCCGAAATTTAATTTCTTTCCAATTTAAACCATATGTCATTATCTTTAAGTGATGTTACTAATCAAAAATAAGGAATTAATCACAATTCTTATTACAACTTTCAATAACGTCAGTATCATTATTTAATTTGGACGAAAATTGAACCTAAAACTCAATTTTCATATTTTAGATTTTATAAAGACTAAGATTTCTCAACTAAATCTACAAGAATCAAAATTACTCAATTGAAATTATAGAGTCAAAATTGTAAATTAACAAACTAGAATATATATAGAGAGGATCCATTGATACCAATTAGGCTTACACCAACTCTTACACCTCTTTATAACATTTTGTTGAAGTTGTTTTTCACCAAATCCACCGTTAGATTGAAACTAATTATCTAGATATGTCTATCAAATTTCACATTAACTCAAAATCTTTTAATACTCCATTAACATGCTTGTTATTTTCATACATTTGAAAATTATATTTTATACTTTGATGGAGTATTAAACGATTTCGGGTTGATGTGAAATTTGATAGACGTTATCTAAAAAATAATTAATTTCAATCTAAAGGTAGATTTTGTGAAAAGCAATTTCGACGAAAAGTTATAAAGAGATGTAAGAATTGGTGTAAGTTTATTTGGTGTCAATGGATTCTAACCCTATATATATATATATAACGTTGGTAGAAGCAAAACCCACTTTGGTAATCTCTACTGTTCGAAGGAATTAGTTTTCGACGGTTGATAAAAGATATTCTTGGTACACAAAAAAATGTATATATACATACATATATATATCTATATATATAGGTGCGTATCTAGTGAGAACACTAAATATGTGACAACATGATAACCATGAATCTTAACCATACAACTATGCATTCATGGATGAGACAAAAAATTTTAATGCATGATTGTATGATCAAAATTCATAGTTCTCATGTTTTCATATATTTAGTGTTTTCACTATATCACCTATATCCACCCGTGTATAAATATATATTAGTATTTCCTTCGGATGGTGTAACTGCCACTGAGATCATATCATTAATAGCCGTCTCAAATCTAATTCCCAGTTGTATGCATAGTTTATTTGTTTTCTTAAACATGTTCCCAACAACCAAAACCTTAATTAAGATGGGTTGTTATATGAATTAAACAAAATTAGTATGTTCTATCATGAAACAGGAATTCAGAAAAGTCCATTTAGACCTAAATATTTTTTAATGGTCTCACCTAAAGTTTTTTCTGTCCTATCTTTACCAACATGTCAAAGATAAAACATAGTCCCAACTTGGAAGCTACATTTTAAAAAGTACAGTGAAGAGGTCAAGATACTAATAGTGACAAGATAAAAGGACCAATATATTTACTTAGGCTGAGGATCTGTTTGCACCTTGCATGATAGGACTATCTTTCTCAAGCCAGAATTTGAGATTTATGTGAGTTAGGATCAATATTTTCAATTTAAATTTAAAATAATTTAACGTATTAAATTTGAGTAAAATCCAAATTTGAAAAAAAAATGTTTAAAAATATTTCCCCAATAGAAAACACTATAAAGTTATTTTAATTAAAGCTACATTTGACATTTTTTTCTGGTTTTGACTACCCATTAAAGTTTCTCAAACTTTATACTACTATTTTTCATTTATTTGTTGTTAATTTGACTTTAGTATTGCTAATGTTGACTACAAGGGTTTGCATGTAATAACAAAGTATGACATAGTTAGTAGATAACTAAGTCCTATAAACATGTTCACATAGGTACAAATCTTGGCAATGTACATACAAAAGTCTTTGTTAGAAAAAGTTGAACCTACTTTGTTGATGTCTCCGCTTTAAAGGAATTAATTTTTGGTTATTGACCGAAAATACCTACGGTGCACGTAAAAATACACACGCTTGCATGTGAATGGTTTATCATTCCACCAGCATAGCTGTGTTTTTGAATTTTGAATATGTCCACGCTGAAACTTGAAAATATATCAACGTTTCCCTTTTGTTTTGGCATATTTTATCATTACCACCAATAATTATCAATAGAATAGTTATTCATACTATTGATATTATAACCTATCACCTAAGATTCTAATTCTAAAAAATTATAATTCAATATAGTTAACACAATCCTCTACGCCACTTAGGTCAACAATCCACATGCTAAAAAAATACAGCTAAGTTTCCAAGGAATGGTTTTACACCCATATCATCCACATTGGTTAACATGAGAACTGAAGAAAAGGAAAACATGGCTGAATCTCCATTAAAATAGTGCAAAAAGAAAACTCAGATTTACAAGAGAGGCATGTAGTTGCAGTAAATCAAACATTTTGCAGAGAACTCAACCATGCTTCAGTCAATTTTTTCAAAGCATATCTACCAAAGCAGCAAACTACATATGAACATGTTTGGTTGAATATGGAAGAATTAAGTGTTCATAACTATGGTTTCTTCAAAAATAAATTTAGGTAGCTTTTTCCGAAGAGGAATAAGTTTACTCCTCTTTCTAAGTAGAATTAATGTATATCTAGTTATCCAAACAAAAAGTCAGATCACTTTATATCAGAAAGAAAAAAAACATTAAAACTCAATATCAGTTTTATGAAATCACATTGATCAAAAATCAATTTTGCTACCACAATCAAATTCACAATATATCTCATTAAACATCACTTATCAGCACAATGACAATTTACATATGGTACAAATAATATGTTTTTAGGGAAGAACCCACAGAAGTTACACCAATATACCAATAATGTACAGAAACTATGAAACAGAGTCATTTAGTATACCCCCCACACCATACTAACATCATGTCAAGGTTGAAGTCCCATTTGTTTTCTTGTTTTACCAACAAATAAATCTCCAGATTTGATTACGCCTGGAATTCTTCCGATGACTGTCAAGAATGGAAACTGTGCTACTGCATCTTTCCTCCCAAGTGAAACTATTGCAATTGCTGAATGTGGCTTATAAGTGTCCATTCTACACTCTCTTCCTCCCTCTATTATCACCTTCAAGTTCTTCGCAACCACTTCAGCCTGCTTCTGTGCCAAAAACCCTTGCTTGGTTTCCTGTTGCAAGGATTTCCATTCAAAACTCTAGTATCAGGTGGCTTCTAAAGATATTAAAATGCCAAAGATTTATAGTAGACAACTTATTCTATATGGGAAGACATCAAAGAGACTCATAATAATCAGCCCCACTAAAAATTACATAAATATGTAGAAAATTTTGCATGTATGCCAACTTTTAAAATTCTATATTAAATTTAGTCAATAATTTTGTTGAAAGATAGGGAAAGAAAGACATAGAATGGAATCTGTGTGTCTCTTGTTTTTTCTCTCTTTCAAGTTGGTATCAATCCTAGAGCTAGCTTTCATATACTCTATTATCTCCATATTCATAGCTTACGAGAAACTTAGCGTAACATCTTAACACATCCTAAATCAAGACTAGTTAAGCCCTGATTTGAAACCAACTTAAATTGGAGCTTAGGCATAACTCAACCAAAACGTTAGCTCAAGGAGGGAGGACTGCCTAGCCTTTATATTACTCTATTATGAAGATTTTCGTAGCCAATCTAGAACTTGAACATCTTAACAAAACTAAGGAATTTAGGACATTTTTCTTCCCAAACAAAATCACTGAATAAACCTAAATAACAATAACATACGAAATAGTGCTTATATTGACAATTCATAATCCTACAAATACTTCTAAATAAGATTATCCAAACAGGCTCTTAGTAACTTGAGTTTGTTGTATATGCATAAAACTGCAAAATTGTGAAAAGCTGAAAAGTTACTAGTGGCAAGCACTTACTGGAATATCTGTAATGTCTCCGATTGCAAAAATGTTGTTCCGGCGATTGACTCTCAATTTTTCATCAACCTTAATCCTTCCCTGAGCATCCAAGTCATTCTTCAATGCAGTTTCCTTAAGCCATGCAGAAGCAAGTGGTTTCCCTATGCATAAGAAATGGCAATCTGCTTCAATGGTCTCTCCACGTGATGTTCGATATATATTTTGTCCATTAGTGATGGAATTCAAGTCAACTGATTGCTCTAGTTTCACCTCAACATTCCTTGATTCCAACCATTTCATGGTTTTTTCAGCAGCTTTTGCCCCTATGAATTCCAGCAGCCTTGATCCTTTGTGCACTAATGTAAGCTTCTTATCCGGAAAATCAACAGCTATTTCTCCAGCAAGTTCAACACCAGTAGGACCCCCACCAACAATCAGAATGGAACGAGCAGATTTTATCTTTTGATTTTCTGCAAGAGAAAATGAATTTCATAACTCAAGTGCTGGCAGTGACAATTCATCAAATGGTTTAACATTTCAAGAAAAACATCCACAAAACATCAACAACCTAAAATGGGTAATGCCAATGCATCATATAATTGAATCGGAAACAATATCAAATCATCCAAGACAGCTCTAAACAACAACAATTGATCTGGATAGCAACATACTCCGAATTCAATTAGAAATTTTGTTTTCTAAAATGGTCCTTTTTTTTAAAATGAATACTTTGCATTTCTATTTCTGGTTTTCATGAATACTTAAAAACCAAAGCAGCCATTTATTATCATTTCGTTTCGTGTTTTCTGAAATTCATATAGGAAACCGTTGTTTCTAGTGTTTCCCATATAAATTTCAGCAAATATGAAATAAAATGAAAACAAAGTGGCTGTTTTGTGTTGTAATAATTCATGATCAGCTTGCAGGCCCTAAAACAGGAAATGGAAATTTAAAGCAAACAGGCTCTTAAACCAGTAATGATCATTTCCTCTCATCTAAGAAGGACCTTGCAGCCCATTGTAATAACTAGACCTACTTGAATCCAAGTCCAGTAACCTACTGTCCTCAAAGATTAACTTACCAATTATCATATCAGAAACGGTGAAATGCAATTTTTCATTACACAAGTATGCTATACTTATTGTCTTTACATTCTTTATCAGTTTATCACACAAAATGTTCAAACTTACCTTCTTCGTACTGATTAAGTCTTTCTCTCCTACTTTTAGGGATAGGATCTGCACGGCCAGTGGCAATAACAAGATAATCATAGCCAATCTTAAGGCCATCTGCAGTCACCACTTCAGTATCCGTCACATTGACGGCGTGGGATACAACAATATCGCCATTGGTGAGGTAATCTCTATGGTTGATCAGTGTCCTCTCTGCAAAGGTCGGTTCAACCATTGCCCTCAAGTTTGCCCATGGAATCTCAAAATATTCCTTCCTGCATTCAGTTTAACTCAATCAGGAGAAAACAAGACAATGACAAGTTTACAACAACCATGAGCATGGGGAGTTAAATTGTTCAATCATCAATGCAGTGTTACTAACGGAATATCCCATGACAAACACTTCAAGAAACACAATTCTCGACATCAACATCGAAACTTAAAAATGTGTATATGGATCTCAGTTGACAACACCAAATTTTTGCCAAACATCAGTTTGAAGCCCCTTTATTTTGAGCTAACTTATTACACATAGTTATGAAGAGATAAAAGTCAGTTTACTTGCTTGAATGGAAATCCAACACATTCAAAATCTGGAAAATTCCAAAAAAAAAAAAAAAAAAAAGATTCCAAAACTACAGAAGGGTAGAAATTGCCCTTAACATTCTCCTGAAATCAACTCACGATGATAGAGCGAACCAAATTATAACCTAAACAGCCACTATGATATTAAATTCAGCATAAAACCGATTAAATGTTAAAACAAAAAATCTCTGCTGAAGCATAATTGAAATGGGGAAAAAAAATTGAGATAGAAAAGGATACAGAAGTGTTTACGGATCAATGAGGGTAACATGAGCATGGAATTGGAGAGATTTAGCGACGACAGAACCAGCAACGCCGCCTCCTAAGATCACCACACGTTTTCCGTCGTGATTCTCCATTTTCGATTCTTTGCTTCCTCTGTTCCCAGATCACGTTTTCTTCTACTACGCAACTGTTATGCAGCATTTGTTTATTAAAAAGGATTAAATTGTGTGTGTCGTTGTTGGATTGGCTGGAGGACAACTCCATTGCTTTTCTGTTTGAGAAAAAAAGATATATAGGACAAATTTTTGTTTTTTTTTCTTTCTTTCTTTCAACTTCTGTCTAAATTACAACTTTAAAATGCTTTTTTTTCTCAATAACTTAATTTAATTTAGCTTTTAGTTGTTACTCTTATACTTTGAAAATCATAATTTGGTTCCCTAAAGTTTTATTCTATTACTAAATTAGTTCATGTTATTATTTTATTCTAATGGCAGGGACCAATTCTTCAATGAATGAAATAAAAATGTGATGATTAAAATTAAAATAATGATAAGAATTAATTTTTTAAAAGAATAAAAATGTAAGGATCAAAACCAAAATTTTCTTTTGATTTTGATCATGCACTTTTATTCCATTACAAAATTGCTCCTTGTCGTTATGACAAAGTAACAGTATGACCAATTTCTTAATGAAATGAAAGTTTAAGAACTAAAATCAAAATTTTTAAAGTATAAAATCGAAAGCTTGAACTAAGGTAAAGTATAAGGAATAAAAGTATATTTAAATCAATTATACTAACTTCTTTTAAAGTTTGAGTCTACCATACCTATATAATGTTAATTTGCAAAATTACATATGTTTTTAAAGTATAAAATTGAAAGCTTGATTTTGGCATAGCTTTCGTAATAGAGAATTATACTAATTTTTTTTAAGGTTTGAGTCTATCATACCTATATCATGTTAATTTGCAAAATTACACATGTTTTAGGGGAGGCTGTTGTAATATACTAATGAACCTCAGGTGGAGTAGCTAAGCGTAAATTGTAAGGGAGATTGTTGTAACAAATTAATAAATCTCATAGAGAGATAAGTATAATTTCACAAATAAATAAAGCACACAAATCTCAAGGAAAGTTGGTGAATTTTTTTTATAGAGTTTTTAGTTGTAGTTTAGTAAAAAAAAAAAAACAAAACTATTTTTTATTTTTTGATAAGTAAATAACAAACATGATGGATCATGGAAGTAGAATCTTGATGGACCATGAAAGATTTTGAAATTTTATCATGTTTTAATGTCGTTTTATGGTGGTCATGGTCCTATGCTGTTTTACCCACAATAGCAGGCAATTTTTTTTTACCGACATTGATCATCATAAAAAACGTTGTTCATCTTCCATTTTCTCTCCAATTGCAACTGTTGCACCAGATTTGGCTACCACTGTCGTTGTTTGCCGTCATACCGTGCTCCAAAATGAACTGCGACCCACTGCCATGAGTGCCGGTGAGTGTTGATGTTTTAGTGTAAACTAAAGTCAACTCGTTTTAGTATAGAGCTTAAGGGGTTGTCGAACCACACGAAGCAGCGTATTTTTAGATTTTTACCTAATAATTAATTATTGAGCTAAGTAAAAGGATAAAAGTTTTCATAAAGAGAGATTCAAGAAACTAAAAGAAAATAATGCAAAGAAGTAAATCGGGGGTTGAGACAACAATATTTGAGGGGTTTGGATTGAACTTCATCAATTTCTCTCTCATACTCTACAATCAATTAGGGATAGTTATTGAATAAACCACGATTTGATGCACACACTAAAATTACATTAAACGATCTCTCAATTTAATAATCCTAAGAGTAGTTGCTCACAAAACGCAATCTCTTGAATTAAATGAAAACACTCCAGTTTTAAGAAAAAATGTTTATTTAAAAACGACAATCAAGTCGATCACTATCTATCTCTAGAATAGTGGTGATTTGAAATTTTCATTCAATTCCTATCTAAGAAAACTTCTCTCGAAGTAGTTTAAAATCTAAAATCATGCAATATGTGATCAAACTAAAACAAGCATTAAGCATAGAGATGACAACTCAAATCGAATGAATAAACAATAACTATATAAAAGATAAATAGAGTATGAGAGTTTGATTAATTAATTCAATCCCAAACTTGAGAGGATTAGCTACTCATGGTAGCTAACGATACATAGCAATGTGAAGAGAAGTCGCTTCAATTGTGAATCCTATGCTTTCGCTAGATTCCACGCTCTCCACTCTCTGTCTTACTAAAAGTCTATCTAAATCCTTAAATATGCCGCTTCTCCCTTAGTTTTAAGTGAATGAGGCTTTTCAAAGAGATCCCAAGTGGTTTATCTTTGCTCAAGATCAGATAAGATAAAATAATATAAGATAAAATTTCTTGAGATTTTTTCCTTTTTTTTTCACCCTTATCTTTTGTGCCTTTATCTAATTATCAGCAATCCAATAATTTATGGATAAAATCTTATCTAAATCAGTCTACAAATTAAGAATCAAAATCAAATAATCAACTAACTCTCTCAAATTAAGATAAGTGTTGAATTTACAAAATTTAGGGGAATTTAATTAAAAGATAAATATAATATAATTTAAAATATATTCAAATTATCCAAAAAATAATTTAATAATTATCCATTATCAAGGAGGCGCTAGACAATTCGATAACTACAAGTGCTCAAACAAGCACAAAAGCATAGGAAGTGGTCGTGCATGCCCAAGAAATAAAAGGGGAGAATAAAAAATTATAATTGGAAGGTGAGATAGCGTTAATTTAGCATGGAACATCAACAAGGGAGGGGTTATGGGGAAAAGGCAAAGTAGTAGGGAGAAAAACAATTAAACAAGAAGGGTGGTGATCATGGTATAATATATGATGGTTTGGGAACCAAGGTGGTTTTCTTTTAGATAAAAACACGTGAGGAAAGCATGGATGATATTTTAATTGGAAATGGGGGAGTGGACAAGGAATCA
This sequence comes from Cyamopsis tetragonoloba, assembly GCA_037177725.1. Lineage (NCBI taxonomy): Eukaryota > Viridiplantae > Streptophyta > Magnoliopsida > Fabales > Fabaceae > Cyamopsis > Cyamopsis tetragonoloba. Next base: position 22,352,904 of record CM074122.1, read on the forward strand.
ACATATGAGCCTTGGAGCATGGGCTTTCAATAACTTGCCAAAATGGGGAATTACTTAAAATCAGCAATAAAGCAAGTTTGTGTGGACAACTGAGCCAAATCTGTTAGGCCCATAAAAACCTCCTCAGTTGGGAATCAACAAAGGTTCGATTTTGGGTGAAGCCTCAAATTCCTCATTAGGCACATCGAAATCCCTAGATACTGATTTTGGGATTAATTCAAAGAAAGACATGGTCACAACCTCAACATCGGCGGATTCTTGGTAACAAAAAGAAATACTCAATACACAAAAGGCCATTTATTTACCTCCACTCAGAAGAGCAGTGTCTATTTCGACTTCAACTCGTCGTAGCAGATCGACATCGAGACCTAGAGATAGGAACAATACAGAGGGGAAGCTAAAAGTAAAAGGAAGAGCTAGCACCAATAGCTTGTGTAGGCCACATAGGATGCTGCATGTGCTTCGTCAAGCTCGTGAACAGGTTGGCCGCCAACGTACAACAAAGTCTCATAGCGAGTCCTCATCAAGTGAGTTTATTTCATCTATGTCTTTATTTGATTCTGGCATACAGAACCGAAAGAGGCTAGCTTTGGAAAAATCTCTAAAAGAAAAAGGGGAAGAATTCAGAGAAATTAGGGGTCAATTTTGGAGTAGAGAATGAATCGGTGGTCGAGAAATTAATCGAAATGGAAAAGAGGGATATGGCAAAGATGAAAAGGATAATTTTGAATCTGAAAGTACTAAAAGGGGTGATTAAGAGTTTTAAATGAATATTTTGACTTATAACATATGGGGGATTGGTGGAAAGCATAAAGAAGGAGTATACAAGAGATAGTGGTGAAGGAAAAAAAATTCATTTTGCAACAATCCAAGCAAAGAAACTTCAAAATCTTGAACAGGTTCATATTTGGCAATTATGGAATCACCAAAATGTGGACTTTGCAGTTATACTAGCGGAAGGCGTAGCAGGGGGTTTACTTTGTGTATGGGATAAACCTGTTATATGTTAGAGGCAAAAATCAATGAGGACGGTTTCCTGGCTATAAAGGGAACATACAATGGGATATATTTTGTCGTGGTGAATGTATATCCAAAATGTTAATATCATAGCAAGTTGGCTCTTTGGAGAAGTTTCTCTAAACTGTTGGCAAGGATAGGAGATACACCATGATGTTTATTAGGTGACTTCAACACGGTGAGAAATACTGATGAAAGGAGAGGTTTGTCAAGTAACCATCGAGACATGGAGGCATTTGATAATTTCATTAACCAAGCAGATTTAATCAACCCCCATTTGACACATAGGAGATATACATAGCAGAATGTCAACAGTAGATTTGCAAGTAGAATCAATAGGTGTTTGGTGAATGCGTATTGGGATGAAATTTGGCCTAAACTCTATTGCAGAAACACACGATCTAACAGACGAACATGTTAATACCAGGAAGAAAGCCGAGGAAGAACTATGATTTATATTAAAAGCTTGTGATAGTTTTCACGTCATAAATGATTAAACAAATGTGACAAAAACTCGGTATTTTTTCTTAATTCTATTAAAGCAATGAGGGAGAACAATTATCTAAGTGGGCTATATATGGGAGACACATGGGTGGAGGATCCAAAAGTTGTAAAAGGTACGGTTAAAGATCATTTGCATGCACTATTTTCAGAGAATTATCTGCAACGACCCATGTTTAAGGGTATTAATTTGTGTAAGATAGACAGAGGTGATAATGAGGCTCTTGTCAAGCCTTTCATGGAAGAGGAGGTGGGGGGGGGGGTATTGAGCTGGGGGATCCAAAAGTCCAAGCTCGAATGGTTTGAAATTAAATTTCTTAAATAGATGTTGAGAATTTATGAAGTCAAACTTTGTGGCTGGACTTGGAGAATTCAACGAAAAGGATTTCCTAGTGAAAGGGATTAATGCAGCCTTCCTGATGTTGTTAAATAAAGTACCAAATCCCCAAAGCTTAGATAAATTTAGACCGATTTCATTGATTGGTGCTGTGTATAAGATTTTATCTAAGATTTTGGCTAAAAGGTTAAGTGGGATATGTCAAAAGTTATTGGGCTAAGGAAAACAACATCATAGGTGGAAGACAAATTATGGATGGCGTGGTAGTGGCTAACAAAATTATAGATGATGCAAGGAGAAGAAGGAGGAAATGTCTTCTTTTCAAGGTAGATGTCCAGAAGGCTTATGATTCGGTCAATTAGGGGTATCTCCTACAAATGATGAGACATGAAAGAGAAGATGCTTGCTTCTCTTCATAATTGATTCTACTTTCAAAGTGTTTCTTTGATTTCTTCCCTCCACTAGGCCGTGGTTTGCTAGGAAGATTAACATGCGAAGTAACAACTCTATCATTCTTTTCACATCTTTTTTGCTTCACAATAACTCTATCATTCTTTTCACATCTTTTTTGCTTCACATCATCCTTCACCGTAGGTTTGCAATCATCAAATGGTGGTGGAAACTCTTTCAAATTTACTTCATCACTTTGCTTGTCCTCTAGACTCTTCACCTCAGTAGAAGGCATTGGTGCAGAGACTTCCTTTCCACACACTTTGAAGGTCATTTGTTCCTCATCCAGTTTCAAAATTAGTCCCCGCTTGGGAACCTCAATTGAAGCACTAGAAGTCACCAAAAATAGTCTTTCTAAGATGAGAAGAACGTCAAAATTCTCTTCCACGTCCAAATTCAAACACAAGAAACGTGAACTTGTCCGCCTTCACTAGCACACCTTCTGCAACTCTATATGGATCTTAATAAACATGTAAACCAATTGTAAAGTCATCTGAGTAGGTTGAACTTCCATATCTCCAATCCTTTTTAACATTGAGAGAGGCATAAGATTGATACTAGCTCCCATATCGAGCAGGGCTTTTCCCACAAGCACAAAACCTATGGTAACAGAAATAGTGAAATTGCCTGGATCTTTAGATTTTTTTGACAATGCCTTCTAAATGATAGCACTGCAACCAGCTGCTACTTCCACATTCTCTTTAGAAAATCTCCTCTTCTTGGTTAGGAACTCCATAAATTTCTCACATTTGGCATTTTCTTCATGGCCTCAAGATAAGGGATACTGATTTGTAGGCTTGAGAAGATATCCATGAGTCTTCTAAATTTCCTTTCCATATCTTTCTTCAAAATTTCTAATAAGTTATCGTGCTCCCCGGTAACAGTGCCAAAAACTTGTTACCCCTTTAGCGTAAATCTAAAGTTATAACTTGTTTTAGTATAAAATTATAGGTTTTCGAACCACATGGAGCACTTGTGTTTTAGAAATTCTTAGTTACCAATTATTTAGTTGTGAAAAAGAGTTTGATGTTTTAAAATAGTAAACAATTAAATTAAATGAATATTTAGAAGAGTTGAATTCAAGTGAGAAAGCTTATGATTAAATTTCACCAATCGCCCTCTTGCATCTTCTTTTTCATTCAGTGATATTTAATATTACTAAACTATTATATATCTCATGCAATACACAACTTTCACTAATATCGATATCTCGCATAAATGGTTCTAAGAACAACTCCTTATATACCGATCTCTCACCTATATAACGAGTTTCTGGCGTTAAGAACAAGTATTAAAAAGAAATCAACCCGTTAATAACTATGCTTAGCTTACCAATGCATTGAAGTTTCCACCCAAGTTGGATTTAAAGTAGTGTCTCTCGATCAAAACCAAGAATCTATGATCGTGAATAAATTGGTTAGATAAATTCAAGCCTTAAGAGAAGAAATAAAAACTAAGATGAATTGAAAAGAATACTAAATATATGAACTCAAAAGAATCTACATGAGTTTGAAAATTACATTCAATCCCAAAACAGAGAATTTTACTACTCATAATAGCCGTTAATACCAATTAGAGATGAAGAATTGATGGTTGGAACTCGAAGCTTCTTATCTCTGACTGATCTTTTCGTTCTCCATTGTTTTCTCTCTCTGAGATTCGTTCCAATTCTCACTTTGTTATTAATTCTGAGTGAGGAAGGATTTTTAAAGGTGTCCGAGATCGTTTCTGGCACTCACTCTTCAAATTTTTAAGATAAAATAAGATTCAGGCACTTAACCTTGGATTTGGCACTCAGGCACCATGTTAGCCGCAAGTACCTCACATTCCTAGTGCTTAGGTGCCACCTTGGAACATAGGTGCCACATTGACAAAGGCTCTCCTAATTGCTGGTGTCTAGGCGCCAGCCTGTTGCTCAGACGCTAGCCAGGTGGTGTCCTGGGGGCTTCTATGGCTTACAACTTCTTGTTTTTGCTCCGATTTTCATCCTTATCTTTCGTGCCTTTATCTAATTACCTAAAATCAAATATTTTAGGCATTAAATCTTATCTAAATCAATCAACTCATAACTAAAGATAAGTAGTTTTAATCTTCCTAAATTTTGGGGAATTCAAATACAAGATAGACCCAAACTTATCCAAAGTAAACTAAACCTTTAATTTATCAAACTAAACTAGAATCTACCACTTATCACAGATCAAGAATATCTCGTAGAGGCTAAACTCACATTAGAAGTAGAAGGCATAAAAAATAATAAACCTTAGATCCTGTGTGTGTGTTCAGACTGAGATGAAGAGTCAGACTACTCTAACACGGGCTATCAAGTCAAGTACAAGATGATGTCATCCTAACTTGGAGCCCAGGCAAACTTTGAATTCAAACTCCAATAACACAAACAAGCCTCAAAGGTCATACAATAGTTACTTCATCCATTGGAGGATATAAATAGACACGAAAACTTGATCTATAATTGGGGAAGTGTGCTATACACATCGTAACATCAAGTTCATTAAGCTTCAAGCTTTATCTTTAGTTGGAACTCGTATCTAGGAAAACAACAGTAGTTACCAAGAGCCTTATTGATCATATCATCTTGTAACTACTATCTGCTTGTATCTAAACCTCCATATTCACACTTAGTGTAATTTAGCAATCTACAAAACCATAAACTACCAATTAGATTTGTTAGTTAGTCATTCAACTTAGAAAGTGAGTCTAGGAGTGTGAGTGCAGCTAAGCTTAGCAAGGAGAAGTGAAATTTTTGAGTCATATTATAACAACATAAGGAACATCAGTGCATACAACAAAAGTTGAAGCAATTCTTCTTTGGAAACAACAAAAAATAGTAATCGAAATAAGAAGTTTCTTGGGGTTAGCTGGTTATTACCAAAAGTTCATCGAAGAATTTTCGAAGTTATCCTTGCCGTTAACAAACTTGCTAACTCGTAAAGGACTATCTTTTTTGTAGGATGAGAAATGTGAAAATAGTTTTCAAGAATTGAAGCAGCAATTGACATCTGCACCAATTCTCACATTTCCAAATCCACAAGGATGCTTTGAGTTTACTATGATGCATCAGCTCAAGGATTGAGATGTGTTCTAATGCATAATAGAAAAGTCGTGGCATACACTTCAAGGCAGCTGGCACCACATGAAGAAAACTATTCAACGCACAATCTCGAGTTAAGGGCAAGTGTTTGTATTAAAGATCTAGAGACACTACTTGTATGGTGCGAGATTTGAAGTGTTCAGCGATTATAAAAGCTTAAAGTACCTATTCGACTAAAAAGAGCTAAATATGATGTTGGGGACGGATCCACGAGTACTCCTTATAAATAGATGCTTTAGGCGTGGTTTTGGAGATGGATCCACGGATACTCACTCCTTGTAAGAAACTTCTCACACCCATACACATCCAAAACACGCCTTAAGTCATTTCCTTTCAAGACGTTTTCGGCTACAAGAGTGTTATTAGCGGGTAAAATGTAAGTTCTATCTAGGAAAGTCTATCATATCTCGTCATCTTCATGTATTGTGCTTACTAGTAAAATGATTCTATATTTGATTTAAGTGTCTATTCTCAAGTTCTATATTCGTTTCATTTTCTTGTTAAATTGTTCTAGCATTGTCATTAGTTCTTCTTTTCTGGATATTATTAAAATCTTTGAATTTGTTGTTAAGTATTTGTAACTTCTCATTTATGTTGTTATTGGTTACAAATTTGTCAAATTATATGTTACAAACAATCATCTGTAATAAAGTCTAATATAACTGTGTTTGTAGTTCTCTTGAAATCTTCCATTGTTTGTAGCATTGTCAAGATTGACAATCACATATTCTTTTAGTGAGGATAACCTGCAAAAACAGAGTATATAAAATATATTTAATTTCAAATTTAAATAATGTTGAAATTATTATTGGTTTAAAATCCTTTAAACAATGTCATTTTCTCAGGTGTGTGTGCGTGGTTTGGCAGTTAAGCACAAGTGGTGATAATAATGTGCAAAGGCATGTGCTTCATCTTAATGGAAGAAATAAACTACTAGCACATGGTCATAGTACTACTATAGACAAGGCACTGAAACCATGGCACAGGTAACACTCTTATTTAAATTTGGATTTGTTTGCTTGTCTTTGATTCTATCTTTTTTTCTTTGATCTTATTTCCAGTATATTATATCATACATTAATCATTGTTTTTTGTTGTCAACTCATTGGGCTTCGTGTAAATGGTAGGGTCCGATGTGGGTAACTCACGTTGTTGTCTCTGCTATAATCTTGTGTTTAAAAGCAGATAATTCAGTAAAACAATAAATAAAAATAAAAATTCCTTACAGGATAAAAGGGAATGCCTAGAACTTGGTGTACTTTAATTTCTTTTTTGGATAGATTTTCTCCATTATTCAGATAATGGGTTTTGCGTCATCACAATTGTTTATTAACCTTGAAAGAGGAATCTTAAATAAGATCGGAGATATCATATTGCATGTAATCCTACAAATCAATTGTAATTCTACAATTAGTCGAGCATTGCAGGCACTTGCAATTTCCACCTGGCAGATTATACATTTAAAATCATGTACGTTTTGCAAAATAAATAATAATGTCTTTAGAGAATTTGTAAAGATTAATATAATGATTAAAAATTAAAAAATAATAAAAATGCACATTATTTTATCTTTTAAAAATATAAAAAAAAAATATAATTTTTAAACAAATTTTTATTATATTTGATTATTTTGTTATTTTTTATGAGATTTCTAAACTTGAAGAAAGCGGAGCAGAAAACAAACCAAACTATTTTCCATATGCTCAAGCTTAGCTTATACTATTAAGCTCAAGTCAAATTAGACTTATTTATTAAGAGTTCATTTGTTTCAGCTTATTTAATAAAATAAGTATTTATTTTAATAAAAAAAGTAATTATAAAAGTTTTTATTTTGTTTGTTTGTACTTCTCAAATAATCAGAATCAGAAAATAATCAGGTTTTATTGCTATTTTGAGAAGCAGGCATTAAGTTGCTTCTCAAAATAAGCCGAAAATCTTATTATGCTTATTGCAACATAAATAACTTCTGGTTCTTATAAGAATCACTTAAAAAATAATTAATTCTTTATTTATAAAAATAATTAATTATTTTTAAATTTAAACAAATACACTCTAAATAAGTCAAGTTAAATTATTTCTTTGAAAGCCCAATTAAATATAAAAAGGTTAAGTTTTAGACTATTTAAAAAAATTTAAGTCTAATAGGTCAGTTTACATTATAACCATAATATCATTATTATATATGTTGTTATTATTGTTGTTTTGAAAACTTTAATGTTATATATCCATATATCTATTTTATTTAAAGCTTTATTTTATCAAATAAGTCGCCGGAGTGAGAGAGATTAAATTCTACTTTTGTATCTTTATTTAATATTTTCTTGGATAAGAAGGTTAGAATTTGTGAGATGGGGTATTGGGCAAGAGACTCTTGGTTATGGAGATGGAGGTGGTCTAGAAAATTAAACTTTGACAAAACTATTTTATCTAACAATCTCCTTCGAATTATTGTGATTTTTGAATTTGGTTTGCATCTAACTCGAAACAATACACAGTGAAGTCAGCCTATGAAGTGACTTTTTTTCGTTATTTGATGGTTTCTTTGCTAATTTTTAGTTTTCAAAACTTCCACTGAAGATCTCTTTGCTAGGATAGAAAGTGATTTTTGAAAGGATAACATGAAAAAAAAGGCCTAGTCAGGAGGGGTGTGCTCCTTCAAGGGGATTTTTTTTTTATTTTGTTAATTATGTAAATTGTTTCTTGAACCAGTAACTAACTTATTTTTTGAGTGTCTTGTTACTGCTGAAATTTGGTACAAGTTGGCATATTGGATGGGGTGTTTATGGCCTTTCACAATTCAAGTAGAGCACACTTTTATCAGTTTCAAAGACTATCAATTGCAATCAAAATGAATAGTTAGATATTTCAAATTGTTTGGTTTACATCTACTTCGTCAATTTGGCAAATTCGCAATGTTTTCATTTTCAAAAGTGAGATTTGGAACATAGACTGCATAATTGATGCAATCAAATTGCTACATGGTTTTGGCTGAAGGCAAATTTTCAGGTTGGATTTTCACTCTTCATAGTTAGGAATCTAATCCTGCATCTTGCCTTAATCTAATCCCAGAAAATGTTTCTTGGAAGTTCATTCGGCGAGCGGTTGATTATCATTTTAAGAATTTCATTTGCAATGTATTCTTTTCTTCTAAGCAGTTGTTGTTGTTCTGCTGCTTCTGTTTTTTTGGTGGGCGAGTTTCAATTCGGGGGTTCTCTGCTATAGGGGTGTTTCACTCTTGTCTTCATCCTTATTCTCTCTTATGATTCCTTGAAATTATGTGTTATTTGAGTACTTCCGGTACTCTATATAATAAAATCTTTTCCATAAGAGTAGGTTGCTGGGTTTCAATTTTTCAAATGTTATCTTGCTTGACATAGCTTAGTTTTTGAATTGTAAATTAGGCTCTATACCTTTTACTTTTCAGGGTGTGCCGGTGGGTGCTAATCCGAAACGTGTTTCTACTTGGAAACCTGTTATAGATAAATTTCTTAGGAAACTCTCTACTTGGAAGCGTAGATTTCTCTTGTTTGATGGTAGAATTACTTTGTTACAATCTGTACTCTCGGCTCTTTCTATGATTTTTCTACTATTCTTTAAAATTCCCAAGTTTGTTATGTCTATTCTTACTAAAATTCAAAGGAATTTTCGGTGGGATGGTTTAAAGGAAGGCAAGAATATTGCGTGGGTAAGTTGGGGATGGGGGGGAAATTAGTCTACCTAAAGAAAAGGGGCTTGGTTGGGGTTGAGGGATCTTGAACGGTTTAATGCAAGTTTACTTGCTAAATGAAGGTAGAGGCTATTGAATTGTCCAGAATGCCTTTGAAGTAAGGTTTTGACTTCAAGGTATGGAAACCACACTCTATCTAAACCACTGTTATCTCAAAGTGGTTGGAATCAATGCTCTAAGTGGTGGAAAGACTTGTAGAAAGTGTGCCAGAGTGTCAAATGTGAACAGAGAAACTGGTTTGAGGAAGGAATGAAGAGAATAGTGGGGAATGGAAGAAACACAAAATTTTGGAAGGACCCTTGGATTAATGAAAAAAATTCATACCAATGAATTCAGCCGGCTGTATTCTGTTAGTGAGTTTAAAGATGCAAATATCTCTGAGTTTGGATCTTTAGTAGATGGGAGATTGGTATAGAAATTTGGGTGGAGGAGGCAATTGTTTGAGTGGGAAAATCAATTGCTGGCAGAATTATTGGCTTTAATTAATCATGCTTCAATCTATTGTTATAGAAGATAGATGGAAGTGTGTTTGGGGCAAAGTTGGAGAGTATAGTGTAAGAGATACTTACTGTTTTCTGCTTGGAAATAGCCTAGCACCTGAAAAGACATTATTTCTGAATATATGGATTTCCTTTGTTCAATGTAAGGTCTCAGATATTGTGTGAAAACAAGTTGTGGATGGTATTCCTTCGAAAAATAAGTTGAGTAGAAGAGGGATCCTCTCATTGCAATCTGATCTTCTTTGTAGGTTTTGTCAGAATCAGGAAGAATTGGTAGAACACCTATTTTTTACATGTAAAGAGACTTATTTTATTTGGATGAACATTTATGATTGGCTTGGTGTAAAGGTAGTGTTGTTTGATTCTTCTAAAGAACATTTTATGCGGCACGATCACTTGTGGGGAAAGAAAAAGAACGTGAAGTTGTGGTATGTAGCGTGATTTTGTGTTGTTTGAAATGTGTGGTGTTGGAGAACCAATTGGTGTTCAAGAATTTAAATGTTTATAGGGAAAGTGTGATTGAGGCAATACAAATGAGATCCTGGAAGTGGTTGAAGGCATTATGCGCAAATTTCTCAGCATCTTATAGCGACTGGATTATTTGTCCTGTTCTTTGTTTGAGGAATTTGGTTTAAAGCATCTCATTAGTATTTTTTTTCTCTAATTTTTCACTGCGGGTTTATCTTTTAGATTCATATGTAATTTTTTATTCAATCTTGTAATTTGGTAGAATTTATCTCCTTTAGTTCCGCTAGATTGTTATGTACTGCGCTAGCTATTTATGGCTTAGTATATACTTTTGTTATTGTATTGAGATTGGATTGCTAATTTAAAAATTTTAAAAGTAATTTTAATGACTTTATTTACAATAGTCTTATAATTAGGTTTTTAGGACCAGTAAGCTTTTGAAAATAGCTATTCTTAGGCCATACACGACAAGAAATTTGTTGGTATAAAAATTAATTATTTATATTGATATATTTATCTGTTAGTAATTTTATATTTATTCATTGGTTTAAATATTATTTATCTATATTAACAGATTAATTCCATTAGATAAAACTTATACTAAGGATAATTAATTTAATGGAAGCCAATGAAAAAACATACAATTTTTTTAGTATAGAAAACAAAACAACTATTTCCTTCCTCCTCCTTAAAGGACACTAAATTCCAATGCTCCATATAGTTTCTTTGCCGTGTTTACCACCATGAAAATGTAGGAGAAAAGCCCCAACCAACTTAGAGGGATAGCTCTCATGTAGTCGCCAGAGAAAAAAAAAACTAGAAGAGAGTCGAGACAAAAAATATCTTAATTTTATGGTCTCCAAAATCTGAATGATATTTATGTTTATCAGGTAATAAATATTAATTTTTTAATAAAAAACTTTTATTTGTAGTTTCTTAAGCTAAGCATAATGTGCATATATAGCATAGTTTTTTCCTTATTACCTTTTATCAAAAATAAGAATATCAAATACTTCCCTTTGCAAATCACAACAATGACAACATCCCCATTTTATAAGTTCTGAAATTATCTTATTATCTTCTTAACTTCATGGATTACTAATACTAATTCAGTCACAAACAGTTAAACATTTGAAATTCAAACTATAATGTGGTGATAAATTAAAATGTCTCTTATTACATCAATTAGTGCAGTTAGCCTGTGCAATGCATGGATTTTAAGTGTGATAATTATTTAATTTTAAAAGTATAATGTAATTTTAAACAAAAAAATAAGTATAAATATAATGGTATATATTAGGATATAAATTTTAAGACTTCAATATAATAAAAAAAATGAATTTAAGGTTCATCAATCATAACTTTTATACTTTATAAGACTTAGGCAGCAAAGTTATTGATAAATGTTGTCAGTAATATTGAGTAGGTTGTTTTAGAATGAAATAGACATCAATTTTTAAGGAATTTATATAAATGTTGTTCATATTCTAAATATAGATTAGCAATAAGATTAAATTTAATATTCTAAAATTAATAATAAGTTAAATGATAGCACATAATATGATTGAATCATGTTTCACATTTTATAAAGTAAATAATAATAGCTAAAATTGAATAAGAGAAAATTTTTTGAATAAGAAATAAAAGTACATTTGAATTTGAAAAAAAGAAAAAAAAACCGAATGATTCTAAATCAATTTATTAAAAATTAATCGTTGAGAATTTGAATAACTTTTATTTTTCAAATTGAAATTATATATTAAAATTTATGTGACAACAATATGATATGATATCTGAAAGCATATATTATGTTATAAGTTTAAATATTCTTTTCATCTTTATATGTGACACTCGATTTTAATTTAGTCTATATATTTCAACCTTTTTCAATCAAGTCTTTAATACGAAAAGAAGTTTTCATTTTGGTTAGTTCAGTTTGTTATCATTATATTAACTTCATCAAAATATATACTATAATGTGTCTAACAAGCTAAGTTCATCAAAATATATACTATAATGTATCACATAACACTATAATATTAACTTTAGCGAAAATATATTTTTAGTCTTCGAACTTTAAAACGTCTATCAATTTTTAGTTCTTAAACTATAAAAAAGTTCACTTTTAATCCTTCCGTACCGTTTTGATGACGTGACAAACCGGGGACCCTTCATTAACTTTACGTGTTAGCAGATTAGATTGTCACGTCACCCAACAATGTATGAAGGGACTAAAAACAAGCTTTTTCAAAGTTCAAGGACTTAAAACCAATGTTTCAAAGTTTAGGGACTAAAAGTAGATTTTCGCAAAAGTTCAGGGACCAAAAACATATTTAACCCTTAAATTTAATACTGTATTATGTAACATTAATAATAATAACTAAATTAAATTTTGATAAAAGTTAATAGGTTAAATTTGAAATAGGCAAGTTAAAATTTATGATATAACATTATGTTGACAAGTAAGAAATACAAAAATGAGTTTGAAAAGTTGAGTTTGAAATACAAAATTCTTTAAGAACATAAAAAAGACGAGGTGATGCTGCATAATTATTTAGGTAGCCGATTTGACTCAATCCAACTTTAACTTATCTTTTACTTGTAACTCATATTTGTCTTAATTTTTTGCAGAGGAGATGGGAAGACTCAATGTTTCGCAAATTGCCCAACTCCAAAGGGAAAGAGCTATTGTTGTTGTTGTCCAAGCCAAACTATAAGAAGGGCAACCCATGCAAGAGGAGGAATATCAACAAACCTTGCCTGCCGCCAATATGATTGCTGAAGCTCTGAAAAAGGAAAAAGAGAATTTGATTGCTGAGAAGGCTGATCTAGAATATAGGAAAGAAGCTAGCGTAGCTCGTATCTTGGAGCTTGAAAATTTGAAGAAAAACCATGAAGCCGAGGTGGTATCGCTGTAATTTGTTGTTGAGAATTGGATGAAAGAGAAAGAAAACGAGTATGCTTGCCATAAGGATGAGGTTGATACCCTCCCAGCCTCATTATGAAGGACAATTAGTTACTCGCCACAATAACTGAAGATGACGGAAACGAGAATGCCGAGGATGGGAACTAGATTATATTTTGTTTTAACTTTTAATGTCTTTTGAAAAGTGGGTAATAGCCCACATGGTCATGTACCAAGTCTTTAAGGCTTGCATTTGGAGGTCCAATGTTCGAACCTTGGCGGTGGTGATTTAAATTAGGATGTTGTGAGTTAGTTTAGGATGGGTGTGTGTTTAGGGTTTAGAGATGAGTGCGTGTGTATTTGTCGAACAAAAAAAACTTTTAATGTCTTTTTTCCTAAGTCAAGTGGGCCACTCAGCTTACTTGACTAGGTCTTTTTTCTTCAAAGTTAATTTGTCTAAGTTAAGTGGATCACTCAACCAACTTGACTGGATCTTTTATCTTGAACCTTACTTAGCCTTAGTTAAGTGGGTCATTCAGCCGACTTGACTAGGTCTTTTTTCCTAAACTTTAATTTGCCTAAGTCAAGTCGGCTGTCCAGATGAACACTCAAGTAAACAAGGTCCCAATTTCAATGTAATTCGTTGTGTGAACCATTAAGTTATCTTGGTATTCCTATGTAATGATTTGCTAAGTAGCCCGATGGTGCCTTTATACTATAGGCTCTATGGTCCTGTGGGTGCCCACATACATTTGTAACGGTCTAATTATTGAGCTTAAAAATGATAATAAAAATGTTGACGAGAGTTATAATCAGTGAGTGCTGAGGCGAAGGACACCGGTTGGGAAAAAAGGTCTGTGATCTAGTCTGCCGAGGAGTGTGGATTGAAACTATGGTAATGGTCCAACCTGGATGGAATCCGAGTTGATTTCAGACCGTCCACATCTGATTCCATTATGTTCTACTTTATTCTATTCTGTTCAGTTACCAAATATTACATAAGGTAATAAGTGTATGGGTCCATCTACTTATAAACCTTTTATAACAAATTAATAACTATTGTCGGTGTACAAAGTTAATAACTATTGTCGGTGTAATTTACACTAACTCTTATTCCGGTTAATAACTATTATCTACAAAATTTCACATCATTCAGAAATCGCTTAGTACTACATCAATGTACTAAAAAAGTAACGTAAAATATAATTTTAAAATATATGAAATTAACAAGCATTTGATGGAGTAATAAACGATTTTAAAATAATGTAAAATTTTGTAGACATGATCTATACAATAAGTAGTTTCAATTTTACAATGAGTTTCCTGAAAAAAAAATCTTCGACAATAGTTATTAACCAGAATAAGAGCTAATATAAATTACACCAACATTATTTGGTCCTTCGGTGTATATATATTAGTCTCCCTAAAATTTATTTTCAACATGCTAGGTTAACAAGGATAAAGTATAAGAAGATAGAGAGATTAAGAGTGCAAATTGAAAAATTAAAAACTAAGAGTTTGATTGAGATCTCCATAAAATTTATTTGGGTTTGTTGTAATTAAATGTAAAAAGAAGTTGTAAAGAAAAATGGATTGTTTAAAACATAATTAATTTTTATTTGGATATATTTATTGCCAGAAGCAAATTTTAAGCTAAAAAACGATTTTGAAGCTTTTTGAAAAAATGTCCAATTTTTAGCTAAAGGATAAAATATTTTTTCCTTTGTTAAAAATAACTCCATCCAGTCCTAAATATAAGTCAACTTCTAGAAAAAAAAATTTGATCCTAAATATAAGTCATCAACTAACTTATTATTTCTATCATTTCTACAATTTTCAAATTTCAATTAGTAATAGAAAGAGAAATATAGTGGCATAAGAAAGAAAAATAGTTATTAATAAAATTGAAATATTTATTAACACATTTATTCAGAGGTATAATTGAAAATTTTTTATTTCTTTCAACAAATTTAATGAATTAATTTCCATTCCTTAATTTCAATAATTTAGTTAAGAGTGACTTATATTTAGAACAGAATAATAAAAAATACAAAATACGTCTATCCAGTGTACTTTAAAAAAATCTAATCTAAAAACACTTAAAAGAAATTTTTTTACGTGAAGATAATTTAACATTATTTTTTTAAGTTAACTTGTTGAAGGAATAAGAAGGTGCAAAAATGGAAGAAAAAAAATGTGAAAGATAAAAATAGAAATAACCGACCAAAACTTGAAAGCTCGGAACCTGGTAGACCAGCTGTGACTGTCGGCGAATAACCAAGCACACCCATAAGCACAGCACCCTCTCCTTCTTCTTCTCTCTCTCCATTAAACTCTTCAATTCAGCTGTGACGTTCTTAGAGCGAGAAAAACCCACTTGTTTGGTTCTTCAGTAACAAAGCCTGAAACTTTCATTCTTCTTCGTTGCAATTTTGCAAAAAATCATAATGGGCATGTTGTTACTGCCCATTGTTGTTATCAAGACACTAGTGATTAGGGAAAGTTGAATGAAGCCATAGAAGATTTCATCCAAGGATGAGAAGAAAACTCAAATCGTCTTTGGGTCGCAGATGATTCCAATCTATTGCGGAAGCAATGTAGAACAACAAGCTTGGAAAAGAACTGTGGCTAGCACTCTGAGTTCTTAAGGCTTTGAATCTTTTGGGGTTTGGAAATGGTTTTGCTTTGATGCAGGAAGTGGGGATTTTGAGTAGTGGGAAAATGGTGTCAGATTGGTTGCTAGCAATTGGTTAATTTTTTTTTAGATTTTTTTTTTTCTTTTTGGTTTGAGAAATTGGGTTTTGGTGGATCGAGAGAATGGAGTCTCGGATGGATCAGTATGAGATCATGGAACAGATCGGTCGCGGAGCTTTTGGAGCTGCTATTCTCGTTAATCACAAAGCTGAAAAGAAGAAGTAATTTTCACCATTTTGCATTTTCATTGATGGGGTTATGTTTTTTCTTGTGAAATTCGTTGATGGGTAGGTTTAGAAGTTCATTCACTGAAGCTTCGTTTTCATTGGTTTCAGATATGTGTTGAAAAAAATCAGACTTGCAAGGCAGACTGAACGATGCAGAAGATCTGCTCATCAAGAGGTCAACTTGTTTATTTTATTTTATTTTATTTTTTTCTAATTTTTGGAATTATTGTTGCGTGTAGATTTGCTTCATATCCTTGAAATCTGGTTGTCTGTGGAGAAGTGATCCTTATTTTTGTCTGTTTGGAATTTATAGATGGCTCTTATTGCTAGAATCCAGCATCCTTACATTGTGGAATTCAAAGAGGCATGGGTTGAAAAGGTGAGAGACTCTTCAAGTTTTTGCGAGATGTGAGGCTTGGCATAGCATGGGATAGTGTAAAACTTTCCTATCATAGGTCAGGTCATCATAACCGTTCGATAAATTGATGAATAATGGGTGTGTTGTGTGATTGATGACTGCCAACACAATCTTGTCCATCAAAATATCCTTTCCCATTACGGGAAAGTTATGCACTATCCCATGTTAAAGCTTCCTTTGATGTGATCATAGTTTGTTTTCTTTCAACAAATAGATAGTTAAAACATTGCATTCTCTTATGACTGTTCTCTTTTCAGCTAAACACACTTTGTTTGTGTTGTAGGGTTGCTATGTCTGCATTGTCACTGGATATTGTGAAGGTGGAGACATGTGAGTCTATGATAATATGCATACGAACTTTTAGTGTCATGTAGAAGTTCATAAATTTCGCATGCCCAATTTCCTTGAGGTTTAGTAAACTTGTTCTCTCTAGTTACTAAAATTTTGTTGTGCTGTTTTTCTCTTCAAATTTGTAACAGGGCTGAACTGATGAAAAGATCAAATGGTGCTTACTTTCCTGAAGAGGTATGTTTTGTTTATGTGTGTATTGTTTTTCACATTTTAAGTTAATCTTTAAATTTTGTTATGGCTCACGTTGGATGTTGTTGAATTTGCTCAGAAACTCTGCAAATGGTTCACTCAATTATTGTTGGCAGTGGAATACCTGCATTCGAATTTCGTTTTACATCGTGACCTAAAGGTATACCTGCTTGAAATGAATTATATGGTTTTGGATTATCTTCCATTTGAAAATATGAAGTCTGATTATTTTTTGACTCTGATGACAGTGTTCCAACATCTTTCTTACCAAGGATCAGGATGTTCGCCTGGGTGAGTTCACTTGCCATCTTTGGTTATATTGGAGATAGATTTTTAAGTCTTCATTCTGAAATTGTCTGTATTTTTCTGACTAAAATAGGGGATTTTGGGCTTGCTAAGACACTAAAAGCAGATGATTTGGCTTCTTCGGTATGTTTACATTAATATGGAACTTGTTGCCTTCTTCTTTGTCTTCTTCTTTAAATCCAAACTGTTTTTTTTTTTTTTTTTGTAAGGATTCATGCTAAACTTTAGTCTTTCATGTTTCCATAGCACTTATGAATTCAGCTTGTTAATCCCAAATGCTGATAAGCAAAATTGCAAATAAAGATTTGTTCACTTTCTTTGTCATGTATGGAATCATACAGTTAGACTAAAAAGAAATTTATTCTGATTCATACTTTTCCTTGACATCCTATAATTTTCTTTCAGTTTTTATTTTATACTTCGGATTTAGAAGAACCCATTTTTGTTATTAGTAGACTAGGAAGGGGAAAAAGGTAACTGAAAGAAAAAATTTCAAATAGTTATAAACCAAAGTCTCATTTATTCAATGACCAGAATTAAACTTGGAAAATGAAGTACAAAAATTCGTTTATTTACATCAAGCATTGTGGGGCTCATTCAATTTTCTGTTCACGGGAAGTATCATCGAAAGACTTCTTATTTTAAAGCAAACGGGAAGTATGCCATGAGTCTATGACTGCTGAAAAGATTTTTGCTCAATCAGTTCCATTTTATACAGAGAAGTGATGTTTGCATTAGTATTATATTTATTTACAGATACATAACTCCCAATGTAGAGTTAGTAATTGCTATTAAATATATGTTTCTATGCAGGTGGTTGGGACTCCTAATTACATGTGTCCTGAACTGCTTGCTGATATTCCGTATGGATTCAAATCTGATATTTGGTCGCTAGGTATATCTATATATATTTTAAAGCAAGTATCTGATACTTGCAGATTTAGTTTTGTTGCAGCTAATATGCATTTTTTATTGTTTAGGATGCTGTATATACGAGATAGCTGCTCATCGCCCTGCTTTTAAAGCATTTGTAAGTTATTTTAGATTTTTTTATTTTACTTTATAATAGTTATGGGTAGGTGGTAATCTTTACTGAATTCATTTGATTTTATGTCATTTCTGCATCAAAAGTTACATTTGCGCATCACAGAAAAGATTAGATATCGAGTTATGCATAAATGATCTTAAAGAGGTTATTAGTTAAACCGTAAAATTCGTATAATTGAAAAAAGTGGATTTCTTAATCAACATTTTGTGGAATAGTACTATTCAACATTTTGTTTCCTGATATTTTTCTTGAGTTTTGTTGATTGGAGTTGCTGAGTGATGTTTGCTTGTCAGTTGTTTGTTTCATGTGATTCTCTTTAATATGTTTATGTATGTTGAGGTATCTCTCTATGGTTTGTTTTTCGGAGTTTGACGAAATGGAACTGTAAATCCCGTTTCAGGATATGGCAGGATTGATAAGCAAGATAAATCGTTCCTCTATTGGCCCTTTGCCTCCTTGTTATTCCCCTTTCTTGTAAGTTTCTATCTGTTCTCTTTTTTTCTTCAACATTAATATTTGTTTTATTACGTTTTCGGTGAAGTGAGGTTTATGACAGCTAGATATAGTTGCTACTTGCTAGTATGCACACACACATGTTCATGTTTTATGGACCTTGTTACAGGCTGGATTTTGTTGTGCAACTTAACTTTGTTTCTATTCAATAGTGCCGTTGTTTTTTTTATGATTTTCGTTGAATGAGCCACTAAAAACCAATACAATACATTTTTAATCATACTTCCTCTGTTTGATGTTGATTTTAATTGATAATGTTATAAAGTTGATTTTTATTTCTAAAAATGTCCATATAATTAATTTAATATGTCCACTTACATGGGAAATAGGTTCCTCGTAAACATCACTATAAATTAAGCACAGAAAAAGAAAGTTACTTTTTGTTAGCCGTATATACAACTAAAAATTGTACTGTTTCTTATAATTAGGGTAAAATAGAAATCACTTTTTATTTCTTATAAAATGAATCAGAGGTAGTATATCTGTAGCTGTTTCTGCTATTCATATAGAAAAGACCAAAAAGGTCAATTTCAAGGAAATCTGAAGACTTGCATTGGAAATTTGGAATTAGGTGTTCTTTTAAAGCTGTCTTATATCAGTGGATGAGATAGATTTGTTTACATAGTTGTTCGAATTCGATTTTTTCTCTCTGCTGGAAATCTGAAGTTGTTGACTATGTTACAGGAAAACACTGATAAAAAGCATGCTGAGAAAAAGTCCCGAACATAGACCGACAGTAAGCCTTTATTGACAATAATTTTTTCCGAATGTTGAGATGATTTACTGTCATTGCTTTGCTAAACATTTTCATTTTATAACAGGCATCTGAGGTATTAAAGCACCCTTATTTACAACCTTATGTTGATCAATATCGTCCGTCTTTCAGTCCCCCAACATCCTGTTCTCCTGAAAAACCGATTTCTGCTGTCAATGATCCTCGAAGAATCATGGCTGAGAGTCAAAACAGTAGTAGTTCCAGTAGTGACAAAGAGAGTTTAATGTCAAATGGGAGAAACATTGTAACAACAGTGCCGAAGTGCAATAACAAAGCCACCGAGACGGATCAAACATCAATTGATGATGACGGCTCAGAGCATCTTCTTCCGAATGAGGAAGAAATTGTGTCTAGTAATGTCAATGCCAAGACAGCTGAGCAAGAGATGATGAAACCATCTTATGGGGAGCAATATTCTAATGTTGAATCTAAACAGCCAAAAACAATCAGAAATATAATGATGGCGTTGAAAGAGGGAAAAGCAAGAGAAACAGCTTCACCGTTAAGAGGCAACCGCTTGAAGGCTGGTGGTGTGTCAACGCAGAAAATAAACGCAGAGACACCGTCTAAATTGCCAAAACCTAGTGTTGTTCCTCCCGCTTTGAAGGCTAATTTAGAGTCACCACCGGTTGCGCTAGCAAAGGCGGCTCCTGATTCTGCAAAACGAATACAGGGATCACATCATGGCAAGCATCAGGTACATTATCATTTGAAATTGTCGAGTACTGATTCTTTTTTATCTATTTGCTCAAAGCCTCAGAGCATTGAAATTCATTTCTGGTATTTGTTTCTACGTGCTGGCAGATCGCAGAAATCTCGCCAAAAGCTAAACCCAGACATGATTTGACTCCACCTTCTGGTCTTATCAAACAAGCAGAAGGAGATGGAGTTCCTGCCAAGCCAAGACAAAGGACTCCGCCGAGCTTACTAAGAAGGCCTTCTTTTCCGGGACGAATGAGGCTTGCTGGGCCTGACGTTTCAAATGCCGCGAATGATACTGGTAAGCTAGGAACAAATAAAATAGCCCAAGAACACGAGAAGAACCACTATCCATTGACCAATGGCAATGCGCAGCATATTTCTAGACAGATTTCCAGAGAACCTCAACAGGCTTTTGAAAGAAGCTCCAAAGGCTTGCAGACAGACAGCAGTAATTCTGCGTCATCTTCGGTTTCTATTCAAGGATGTGAACTTGCTGATGACACAACAACTTATATTGACATGAGAGAACAGGCACTTCCTGATCATGAGAGTGTAACCGAAATTGTAGGCGTGGAATCATGTCCGGACAGCAACCCGCCTACAAGCTGTTCACATTGTAACATGGTTGAGAAAGTGTCTCCTGGGGAAACCTCACAGGTTTCCCAGAATTTTGACAATGCTGTCTCTAGTAATGAGAAAGTGAGTTCCAGTTTAACTGTTATTGATCAATCTGTTGAAGATTATAACGCGATGTTTGCTTCGGAAGGTGGTCTTCCAATGAACCAGACAACTATATCTACTCCCTCCGTGCGTGATAATAAATCTGTAGGCCCACCTGATGAAGCCACCAGACAAATCAAAGACGTTCAACATATTTCCAAAGAAATGGCTTCAACCAAATCTGTCAAACATCCTTCCACAAGTTCTGGAGGAAAGTCTTTATGTGAAGAAATTAGTCCCGTATGCAAGCCCGGTAATAGGTCTGACATAGTTAGCCAGCCAAAACTTGCGTGTAAGTCACCTGGTGATGACAAATTCACCGTGAGGGAGCGATTGTCGTCAGTGGCTGAAACAGTTCCTTTGATGACCTCTACGAAAATATCAAGCCAGAAGGTTTTGCAAGAGAAAGGAGCCGTCTTGCAGAATCCAGCACCAGAAAGGCCGGATACAGCTCATCTTCCTCCAGCCTTTGATGATGTTATCCATGTCATACGCCACAGTAGTTACCGTGTTGGAAGTGAGCAGCCGGTAAAAGAATCTGTGGAGATGGGAGTTCAAAATGTAGATGTTGGCAAGTTCATCAATGTTGTGAGGGATGATCTAGAAGTAAGAAACATAAGCTCACCTTTGACACTAAAATCTTCAGGCTGCTCAGAAGCTACAAGCTTGAAATCAAATGCTTCTGATCAGTTGGATACGCGAAACACAGTCATTCTTCCAACCCTTAAATCTTCAAGTTTCTATGATGATTCAAGCTTGAAATTAGGCACTTCCGATCATCTCGGCCATAAGGAACAACAAAATTTGAGTAACCCTGTTTCTTTAGTTTCAGAATCTGATTCTGCTGAGCTCAGCAAAAGCAACAATCCTACAACTGACGACAAACCGGCGCCGGCGAAGGAAACATTGGATGTGAAATCTTTCAGGCAGAGAGCTGAGGCACTCGAAGAGCTCCTGGAACTTTCTGCGGAGTTGCTGCAGCAAAACAGATTGGAGGAACTTCAAGTTGTTCTAAAGCCCTTTGGAAAAGATAAGGTTTCCCCAAGGGAGACAGCAATTTGGTTAGCAAAGAGTCTTAAAGGAATGATGGCCGAGGAAAGTGGGGGACGTGGTTCATGAGGTATCTTAGTGCGTGTTTGGATTGATTTATTTTAAAGAAATAATCGCTTATTTTCATGAGCTGTCTGATAGAACTTTTGAAAAATAAGCAATTATATCGCAAAAGTAATTTTTTCCAAATGTGCACTCAGTTCCTATGTAATGAGATAACTTGTATTTGATGTTTAAAAGTTGGTTTCATAGTTCATAGCCATTCAAGTTCCACTTGAATTTTTCAGAGAACAATGGGTTTTGAGGCTCTGCTTGTTTCATTGTTGTAATTCTTTCACTGCTTTTATGCTGTTGTAATTTGTAAATAGTGACCATACAAATTAATAACATCAACTCACGGTTAATTGTATGGACATTCTATGCATTGGCATAGTTGTTAAATGTTAATGTATACTTTTCATGTTTTCCCAAAACAATTAAATACCCAATAGTTGCTATCATTAAAAAGAGCCAAGTCAAAGACAAAAAAAAAAGGCCTTCAAATTGGCCCTAGGGCAAGGAATCAGTTTCATACAGTTGAGTAACTCTGACGTTGATACAGGTTGCAATTTTTCCAACAGAAATTCAAACAAATACTAATTGCATATTTGTTATTCAATTGAATCAATGTGATGTGTTTTTTTTTATGATATATGAACAAATATGATTTATTTAGATACATACATATCTTAACCAAAATGAATAGAATTAAAAAAAATTTGTTTTTGTTATGAACTGATATGTTCGCCCACAGATCATGTCGGTTGCCACATACAAAGTCTACATATCGGTTGTGGACAACGAGATAGAGTATATGGGCCGATATGAGTGTTGTAGTCTCATTGGAGCTAGGGCCTAAGCTCAATAAGCAAGACCCATATGAGCATTCACTAAACCTTAGAGATTTGGCTATAAATCACATAAATCCTAATAGTCATCGACTTGGGCGTTCGAGTCTCTGCTATCTTCTACTAAGACTTTTATCCTTTTATGATTGTAACCTATCCATAGTGTTGGAACAGATCAATTTTCAATAAAAATATGTTTGTGAGAAGTCAATGGTAAAACAAACACAAACCATACTTCAATTACTTAAATTTTTCCACAAGATATCAATGTTTTATGGATTCTATAACTTTTCCCAAAGCAGATATAGAATCTTCCTATGAAAACATACAAATTGAGAGATACCAACGTTGGTTATTCTTTTATTTGTCTTTCTTGGGATGTTGGCCGCGTATGATTAGGAACTAAATTAAGTCAATAGTTACCTCAATTCCACCAAGTTTCCAAGATTGTAATGTTAGGAAGCTTCATGGAACCTTCCTTAGACGTTCCCTATTTTCTTATGCACACATTTACGCGTTTTTGTTTCCAACAACAACATATTTATTTCTCTCTTTTCTTTATTGCTATTTATGATGCCCTTTCTAATTAAATTTGATCACTTCACCAAACTTCACCTTCATTAACAACAAACATGTACAAACTCTGCTTCTAAAAGTGAAACTTAACCACTAGTTACTAGCTCATAATGAACATCGACATGGAACATCCTCGTACAATGCAGAGAACTCCCTCGGACGCCGGCTTCTTCCGCTGCGTGGTCTTGATGGTGGTTTCAATCTTCGTCATCTTCATGGCCATCATTGGCATAGCATGGCTTGTCATGCACCCTCGTGACCCTTCTTTTCTAGTCACATCACTTTTTGTGTCCAACTTCACTGTCTCTCAGTCTCAACAACTCAGAGGCAAGTTCGAAGTTGGACTAACTATAACTAACCCCAACAAGAAAATCCAAGTCATCCTTGACCGTTCTAACTTGTTGGTGCTTTATGGAAAAGTGTGCCTCTCTGTTTCTGAAGTGCAAAAACCTTTGTTCATTGAGAAAATGGCAAACAAGAGTGTGGAGGTTGAGTTGGTGGTGGAGGATACACACAAGTTGGTTTATGAGGATGTTGTTAAGGATTGGAATAAAGGTGTTGTGAACTTTAATGTGGAGATGAGGGTTAGAGTCAGATTTGAAAGTGGAATTTGGTCAATGAAGGAAAAGTTTTTGGATGTTTATTGTGGAGATTTGGATGTGGAATTTTTCTCTCCTAGGAATGATGGGAAGCTTTTGGGTATAGGAAAGGGGTGTCACATCGACAGTTAAGTGTGTGTACGGTTTCACGTTGGTATCGTGCAAACTTAAATCTATTTCAACGTATACTTAATCCTGCAACGCATAGATAGTTATGGATAGACTCATAGTATAGATGATAGATGATTCATGATGAGAAGAACTGGGTGACAATAGACTACCACATGTTCCAAGATAAAGAGAACATCAAAACAAAGAAGATCTTGAAATTTAAATTATAAGAGTCAGAAAAAATGCATAAAGTAAGAAAGTAAAAAAAAGCATTGAGCTTTGATTTTAAGTGTTTCTTAAATTGACATAGTTATTTCATTTCAAATAAAGGGTGGATAGATATATGTAATTATGACCTTCTTATTTTTCAATTTTAAAAGAGTAAAATCCTGTGGATTGCCATGTACATTATCAACTTGCTCTGAAGATACGCAGTGGTGACTGTTGAAGAACACATGAAGAAACCGTAGCAAATTAACATGAAGATACTGGATCTTAAGATTTTTTATTTTTTTTTCTTGTTCATGTTTGGAATTCGATATAACAATGTTATAGGTATACATGCAGAAGAAAAATTTTCCTTTAGATATATATGTTTTCCTTCTCTGTATTTTTTTTTTTTTTTTTTGTTTAGGGGGAGAATATAAGTTGTTCGCCTTTGTATAGTAACGGTAAAAGTATAATTTTTATTTTTAAAAATTCTAACATTATTTTCTAATTTAATGGTAACTCTCGCGCACCATCTGAGGCTAATTGGAAATTGGAACAGATACAATTTAAGATTTTCTGATAAAGATTACAGTTTACAAAAGCCTGCAACCAATTAAATGTGTTTGGTTTGGGTTGGTAAAAAATGAAAGTATTTTTACTCAAAGTAATAAATTGTTTAATTTGTTGAACGTGATTGAGATTTGTATTCGAATAAATATATCCATTGATATCTTAGTAAAACGCGAGTTACCATTGACTAACTTAAAACAAAAAATGCATTAACAAGTAGTATTATTTTTTTTTTTTATCGACCAAACATACACACTTCACACTACACTACTTCTCTTAAACTCCAAGAGTTTCTCTTTATATCATTTGAGCTATAAGCTCTAGGCAACAAGTAGTATTATCATTATATAATAGTATTTAATTTAACGTATTTTACTAAACACTTTTAGATATTATCTACCAAAAAAAATGATTAACGGTATTTTGCATATTTTAAAATCTTACAATGAGTTAAAAATGATTAATAAACAAAAAATAAAAAATAAAAAATTACGCGAGTTGAATTCTATTTCATTTGCTTAATTCCCTATCGTCCATTTCCTTTTTCCTTTCGTCCTTTAATTCTAAATCCTTCTAATTCATGTTCTTAAAAATCCTCATAATTACTTATTAAAAAATGTTTTTAATGTTTTTTATATTTTTAAGATTGAAAGCGCATTTAATTTCATACTTTATATGGTATTAAAAAGATAATTAAGAGAATTATTAAGAGGATTATTGAGAGGATATAGCATTATTATTTTAATAATTATATATATACAATAATTAGTCAAAATTCTATTAATATTAGTTTTTTTTTATTTTTGTTAAGAATGAAGATTAAAGTTTATTATTTGAGCATTTTTTAATAATCAGAAGAGAAAGCTCACAAAAAGTCAAAATAAAAACAAACTAAATAGAAAAATAAAACACCAAAATATCATTTTTTTCGACGAATGAACCCGAGACAAAAAAGAGATTTAGTATTGGGTAAATTACAATAACCCCCTTAAGGTTTTCGGAAATTGCACTCCACCTCAAATTTCTCCAAAATTAGCACTTTACCCAATTTCTTTAACCGTAGACTGTTGATTGCTGACCTAACTAACATTTATATCGTTTCCATCTGTCATATCTACAAAAATGTCTATTTTGTTAACTTTAAAAACTATTTTTAAGGTCGATGTAGCAAACTGGCGAGACAAAAACGTTAGTTAACTGCTATATCAGTTTGTCACATATACAAATTCTAGATTCTCTATTAATATTAAAAATTATTTTTAATACTTATGTGATAAATTGACGGACGAAAAATGCTAGTTAACTGTCCAAAATGAAGTGAAGTATTAATTTTGATGGCTGAAGTACAATTTCTCAAACCTCAAAGAAAATTATTGCAATTTATCATTTAATATTTAATAAAGATTCTCATGATGACCAAGTGATGCTAAATGGTCAACGCTCCTATTACCTTGTACACCATAAGAAGGGTGTTGTGTCCCATTTCCACCTCTAACCACAAGGTGCACTATTAAAAAGAAGATCTCTAAACCCATTAAAATTGATTTTGAGTATCATATAATAGAGGGCACTAGTGAATAAAGGACTCTTATTGTGACATTTTTAACACAAAACATGTGAGTGAAGAGCTTTTTTGATACAAAATGGGAGATCAAGCAAAAGGGTGCACTAAAAATGTTACCATTTATTAATATTTTTTGAGTTCGATTATCCTCTATTGAAACAGACTTTATTAATAAAATTAATTTGTTAGTATAAACATATAATATCTATACTAACAAATAAATATATAATTATTAACCGATAAAATTGTTAATAAACATATTTTATATATAATATCAACTTAAATACTACTAGTAAAAATCTTTAATAACTGAATCATGTTAAAAAAAGTTTTTATTAATGGTCTAACTGTTTTAATAAATAACATTTTCGTTTATGATGGCAACATTGTAAAAAACTAAACATCAAAAGGGCAAAAGGGACCACAAAATAGCCCTACATGTTTCGGTCAACTTCCAGACATTGTCACTTTTTGCTTTTTTGTATTATACAAATTCTTTAATTTTTGACCCACCCAAGGCCAGAGGCCCAAACGCAACGCAGCCCATAGCCCATTCACTTCAAGGACTTTATTTGTCATTTAATTAGGTGCCACTAGTTGACCAAAAACACACTTAGGTGCCACCTGTTGACCAAAAACAAAATAGGTGCCACCTGCTAACAAAAAAATTATATATAAATTTTTAGTGTAGACTTGGTAGAACCCTAGTTTTCCTAAGTTGATCTTATGGTAGAAAGCCTGGCCTCCATAACTGATCCCTCACAAAAAATATTCCATTATGTTGATTCATGAACACTAACTAAATATATAAGATGAGAACAAGAATCTTTGACAATGTGTCTTAGCATTAGGACCGTTAAAAAAGATTAAAAGAACTGCACTAAATTGACAATCAAAACAAACAACACTATTTAAAAGGCAAACTACTTGATAAAAAACCAAATCATAACCAAATTCAAAAATTGGTTTCAAACTGATTTGGGAAAATCAAAATGATTCAGGTTCGGTTTGGTCCAACAACCACTTTAAACAGGTTCGAATTGGTTTAGGCATGACGAAATTGAGATTTTTTTGCATATAAATAAACAAATGGTTCGAAACACTTTTACTTATCCATAAGCTATAAATTATAAACTCCTAATGAAAGTATAAATTAGTTGTGTCAAACACACTCTAAAGCTATAACATTTTACTTAATTTGAATTTTTTTAAAAAAATATTACAGAGACGAAAAAAAAAGTGAATATTTTGCAGGAATAAAATATTTATTTAAGCATTAATATTTTATGCTATACATAACATTAACCTTTTTTTTTTGTTAAATATATACCACTACTTTGCTAAATATATTTCCGCTGTCGTCTCGGATTAATAATATAAGCTTCTTGTTAAATAATGCTTTTAAGGTTAAAAGTGTTGATCACCTTAATTCCATGTTAAAAATGTTGTAATCAACTCATTTATTTTATTTTTTTATTTAAATAACCACTAGTATTGTTGTTATTATATTAGTATAAGGATGTAACCAAAAAAATATCAGTATAAGGATTTTTTTTAATTTGTGCCAATCAATTAACACAAGTTAGTAATAATTAGTTTCACCAAAAAAATAATTATTTTAAATTTTTTAATAATTAAATTTATCCTTTTTATTATATTTTATGTGCATTCATTATACTCCTCATCACTTACTATTTAATAATTTTTCTTTATCTAAAATTTTATTAGCTATTAATGATTGTTGACCGTGTCCTATTATCACAATTTTATCACGTGCGATGCTGGCAAGTAACATAACATACCATTAAACAATTATTGTCTAATTTTCTTCTTCGTTTTCTTTATTTATCGTTTTGTTTTCGATATTTCAATACTAATTATTCTTACTATTATTCGTCATTATTATTTTCAAATTTCACATTTTCTCTCCTTTTGGAAAGCACCCACAGTCGTCCCCAAAAAAAAAAAAACATATTGTTCTCTCAAAATATTTGTTAAGGTTATTTGAATTATAAAAGATAATTTTTATGGTGTCATCTCTATCAAGATGGTACTATGTCTTCTTATTAATCAAAATAAAAATTTGATATGAGACAATAAAAAATTCAATTAAGTTATATTTTTTATTAAATCATATAGATTTGAATTAGATATAATTTTGATTTTATTTTTAATCTAATATTCAGTTTTTATGTTTAATCTGAATTACATGTCTCTATTTTTTAATTAAATATTTATATCTTGATTATATTATTAAAGGTGTATTTGAGCTTTAATTAATTGAAAATGAGCTTTTATTAGTTAAAATTAAAATAAATTAACTGTGAATATTATAATAAATACAGTAAAGCAAAAATATTATTTTTGGTCCCTAAACTTTATACCAAATTTTAGTTTGATTTTTTTTTGCTCCTTTACTTATTTTTGCTTTATTTTATTTTATTAAATAATTAATAAAAATATCTAAAATAGTTGTTGGATGTGGAAAAGAAAAAGTCAAGGATAAAAACATATTATTGTGGGCATTCTTATTAATTATTTATAATTAAAAAATTAATAAAAAGTAATCATATTAAATTGAAAAGATAAATTATTAATATGAAGAAAAAATAAAATGACCAAATTAAAATTTGAAATAAAGTTATAGTACCAAAATATGATTTTAGACATAAAAATAATAATAATAATATTCTACAAATTTTCCAACTGAAAATTCATAAAATAACAAAAAAAATTAAGAAATGATTCACTAGTAAATTTTATAAATCTGACATGAATAAATCTCAATTAAATAATATAATTATATTTTAATTTTATGTTAACTGTTATATAATTTTTAATTAAATTTTAGTTAGGAAATATAAAATATAAATATTATTTTCATATAAATAGCTAGTATATGTTTCATTATGTTGTCATCTTTATGCTTAAGTATTAATTACTTGCGTCACCTTCTTTTAAGTTTTATAATTTCTTTCCAGTCCAATTATCAATTATTTACGTTCTATTATTTTGGGAATATAGACTGATTTAATTATTTGTATCATGAGGGGCTTGATGTAAATGGTAGACCTAAAACAAGATAATACAAGTAACTAATACTTAGTCTTAAGCAAGTATTGGGCCCAAAAAACATGACATAGGTAACTTATACTCCAGCTTGAAGCAAATAGTAAACCTAGAAGAAAAATACATAATTAATTAATACTTAAACTTGAAGCGTACCGTATTTCCAAAATAATAGAGTGTATAAATAATTGATAATTGTGCCTGAAACAAAATTATGAAACTTAGAAGAATGTGACACAGGTAACTGATTGTTGAGCATAGGGATAACTACTGATTGTTGAGCATAGGGATAAAAATGTAATGAAGAGTTACTAGCTATTTATATGAAAATAATATTTAAATTTTACATTTTCTAACTAAAATTTGAATTAAAAATTAGAGTTAACTATCAATTTGGTCCTCCAAAGATTATCTTGTCACTAATTTAGTCCCCCAAAGAATTTTGTCACCAAATTAATCCTCCAAAGATTATCTTTGTCACCAATTTAGTCCACCAAATAACTTTGTCACCGAATTAATCCTCCAAAGATGTGTAAGTATACCAAAATAGTCTTTCAAAGATTTAAATATATCAAATTGGTCCATGATGGAGGACTAATTTGGTAGACTTTTAAATATTTGGAGGACTAATTTGGTGACAAAGTTCTTCGGGGATCAAATTGGTAACAAAGTAATTTTTGGAGGACTAATTTGATGACATGATAATCTTTGGAGGACCAAATTGATAGTTAACTCTAAAAATTATATAACAATTAACATAAAATTAAAATACAATTATATTATTCAAGTGAAATTTATTCGTGTCAGATTTATAAAATTTATCTATCATCATTTCTTGTTTTTGCATTATTTATAAATTTTCACTTGGAAATTTTGTACAAAGTATTATTTTATTTTTTATAGCCAAATTCGTATTTTAGTCTCATAATTTTATCTCAAATTTTAATTTATTCCTTCAATTTTTTTACTTCATATTAGTAATTTATTTTTATAATATAATATCATCATTTGTATTAATTGTTTTTGATAAATAATTAATGTCCGGAATAAAATTTTTTTATCATTGTCTTCTTTTTTTCTCACATCAAGCAATAATTTAGATATTTTGATTCATTATTTAATAAAATAAAATGAAGAAAAAATAAACAAAAGAGTTAAGATGAAAAAATATAAAAGAATCAAACTGAAATTAATTTTTTTTGAACTAATTAAAGCTCAAATATACATTTAATAATGTAACAAAAATATAATTATTTAATTAAAAAATAGAGATATATAATTTAGATTAAAAATAAAAGCTAAATATTAAATTCAAATTAAAAATAAAATTAAGTTATATCTATTTCATGATCAAATCAAATTTGTATTTGTTCAAATCTATATGATTTAATAAAAAATATAACTTAATTAAATTTCTGATTGTCTCGTATCAAATTTTTAATCTAATTTATAAGAGGTTATAGTACCATATTAATAGAAATGACACCAGATTATTCTAATCATATGATTTATTCTAACCATGTCTATTCTTATCTCAATAATTTTTTTATCTATGTATTCTCCTCCAACCGCGGCTCATAGAATCGTCTACATCGATCTAGATTTTATTGTTTTGGTATCATTACTTTGTGGGGCATTAAGATTTTAATCGGAGAAGGATCTTAATTGCAAACTCTATTCTGTTTTTTTTTTTCTGAGGATCCAAAGTTTTTGTTGCCGAGTGCAGCGAGGTATTTGAATTCGAAGAAGAAAATGGGAGAGAGGAAGGTGCTGAACAAGTATTATCCACCGGACTTTGATCCGGCGAAGATTCCCCGAACAAGAAAACCCAAGAACCGCCAGATCAAAGTCCACACGATGCTTCCGATGAGCATTCGCTGTAACACGTGTGGCAACTATATCTACAAGGGACCAAGTTCTTCAACTCACGAAAGGAAGATGTTATCGGCGAGACTTTCTTGGGACTTCAGATATTCAGATTTTACTCCAAATGCACCCATTGTTCTGCTGAATTTACCACGAAGACCGACCCGCAGAATTCCGATTATATCCTCGAGTCCGGCGCGACCAGAAATTTCGAACCTTGGCGGGCAGAGGACGAGGAAGCTGATAAAGCGAAACAGAACAGGGAAGCTGAAGAGATGGGAGATGCCATGAAATCTCTAGAAAACAGAACCCTAGATTCAGAAAGAGAGATGAACATCCTTGCTGCATTGGATGAGATTAAATCAATGAAGTCTAGGCACGCAATTGTCAGTGTTGATGAAATGCTGGAGGCTTTGCAGTGTAATGCTGCTGATAAGTAGAAAAGAATGTAAGAAGAAGATGAAGCACTGATAAAATCAATTGTCTTTCGTAACTCAATGAAAAGAATTCGTGATGAAGATTTTGAAACTGAGGAGCTATTGGTTAATCCAAAGAAGAAGAAGCAGAGAATTTCTGAAGATTCGCGCGGTGGTGGAAAGCTTATTAACTCTTTAGTGAAGATTTCTGTAATTAAGAAACCGGTGACTGCTGCTGTTAAAAGTGGTTCAGAACCAGAACAGAGTAAAAAAGAGGAAGATGATAAAATAAACACTGCAAGTGGATTACAGTGTTTGTGTCAAAACTATGCAAGTGATGAGGATTAGCAGTACATTATTTCTTTTAACAGTTCCTCCTTTTGTATTGTAAATTGCTCTGTATCATATACAGAGCGTAACTAGTTAATTTCAATATATTTTTGAGAAAAATGATAGCAACAAATTAGTGGGTGTGTGTAACCCACTCATCATGAGGTACTATTCACTTGATATAATTTTCGACTTTAGTTCTTTCATTGGATTATGTTTTTGAAAAAAAAAAAAAAATCTGTAACCAGGGATACAATTAGCCTGCCATTATTTCTCTCTCCTTTAGTTTTGAAATTTCTTTAAAAAGCTTAATGTTTATCCCTCTGTTTTTTTAGGTAATATACGCGAGAGTTAAGGAAATGACTAAGTCTTTTAAATTTTATAAACATATATTATCAGAATTTCTAATATACCCTCACATAAAATCTCTCTTCAATTAATATCTGAAGGCACAACTAAAAATGATGCATAGTGATTAGATCTAGTTGGAGTAACTATTTTTGATAGGTGAATAATTAATTTATGTAGGTGGAGTGAAAAGGTTAGTAAATATGGATAGTATTGGAAAAAAATATTAATTTGTCTTGGTTTCTTAAAACGACTAGAAAAAGTGAACATGATAAAAATGAGTGATGTACCGTTTTAGTCCCTAACTTTGTGAGAATAATTTACTTTAGTCCCTGACTTGTTCGGATAAGTCACTTTAGTCGCTGACTTTATATTTTACAGGTTACTTTAGTCCTTGAATTATATGATCATTCATTTTAGTCTCAGGAACTAAAATGAATGATGTAGTGAAAGTCGGGGACTAAAATGATCAATAATAGTGAAAGTCAGGGACTAAATTGAGAGGGAATAATAAGCTTTTAGGGAAGAGTTAAAATATGAGAAAATTTTAAAATATATTATTATACTGATAGACAATCATTTTAAGATTAATTTTTTTATTATATTAATATCTCTTAGGATCTCATAGAATCTTTTAGGATTAGTTTAAGATAGTTCATTGTCATGAAATAATAATTATAACAGTCTAACCTTATCTATACTATTTTGTTTTGAGAAAAAAAAGAGGTAAATTACATTAATCTCCTTTTAATTAGAGGTTAACATCAAATATATTTTGATCTTCATTATTTTAAAATATATGTATACCTCCTTTAAAACTCTTTTTTAAGTGTATCGAATATACAATCTCAACGTAAAACAAGAAAATATGTAAATAAGATATCTTTAATATTTTAATGAGTTTTCAGAACAAAAATATTCTTTGAGTTTCTCATAGAATCGTTGAGTTTTTCACCTCAGGGAACTCATTGAAAATAGTATAAAGCCATCGTTAAAAAAAAAAACGAAAAGGAAAAAAAGCAATGAGAATTAGCTCAATTAAGTTTGTTAATGTTGCAAGTGACGAATAAGAAAATAAAATGGCATTACGAAATTAAATTAAAAATTGGTATTCGACACTGCTTAACTCATCATGCAGTTTTTTTTTTTTTATTTTGTTTCATACGTACATTAAGAGTATATTTTAGAATTTTTAAAATTTGGCTGATTGGAGTTCTAAGATTCAAATTTTAGCAGCGTAAATTTAAAATAAATCATAAGAATTTAATTTAAAAGGTGTGTACAAATATATATATTTATTGATAAAAAACAAATCAATAACCAGAATTAATCTTTTTTAAAACAGAAAGATTACTAAAATATGTAAAATATCTCGCAATAAAAGTTTTTTATAGTAAGAATAAGAACTTGATCTCTGATTATTAGCATATATAAAAAACTAGAATTATCTACTAATTGAAGCTTAATTTGTTAATATTGATCATGCAGATTTGTTCTAATTATTTACCTGCATACGTAGCGAACCTTTTATTTGTTTCGCTAATTATTAATCATGCAGGCCATTTTTAGTTTTTTATTTTCAACGAAAGCTTTAGTTAAGGAGTAGGTTTATCCGTTTAAGGTCATGACATACCACTGATCTCAACGAAAATTTATAATAAAATTTATATATCGTGTATCAACAACGGCTAAATTTAATGAAATAGAACTCGAAGATAAAAAAAAAAAATTTTATCGGTCAAACATACACACATTCACACTATACTACTCTTAAATCTACCTCATCGAGAATGGAACTCTTCCCCTTCAACTCTAAGAGTTTCTCCTTATGTCATTTGAACTACAAACTCTTTAACAATCAAAATATTATTCATATAAGCTAGCTGAGGCCTTTGACTTAGCAATCAATGTATTATGTACACATGACACACCACCTTATATAAAAATTATATCTTTATACGATATTATTCACAAAATACAACTACAATTTCATTTAAGAAACACAAAGTTAAATAGGGTTATAGTCGTGTTTTATGAAATTAGATTATTTTAAAAATTAATTATATGTATAATTGATTATTGTTATAATTTATTATAGCATAATTAACTTTTATTTGGGCATGTTGTTAAAAAGTAATTTGGAAGATAAGATTTTATGTTTAAATAATAAAAAAAAAATTTAATAGCAAACATTTTATAAAAGAAGAAAGTAGATTAAAGCTAAAAGATTTTTTCAATAAACTTCAAATTCTTGCTAATTTGAAAAAAAAATATTTATAGTTGTGACAAAAAAATCAAAAAAAAAATTTCTTAATTAAAATTCATCCAAACATACTCTAAAAACTTTTCTAAAAAGCAACAACTTTATGTTGGGAAATTTTTTTTCCAAACATGCTCCAGCTACATAAAATCAGAATCAGTTCTAATCTCCAAATAAGCTGGCAAACTGACAATCATCATGCTTGCACTCATATGAGTAGGAGCTCCAACACGAAACACACAACATCAAGCGCCCCATCATTTCTATTGTTTCCAATCGCAGAACTTTCATTGTCGAAAAACCAAACCAAAATCACCGCTCCACTAGGCGAATCACCGGATAAACAAATGATGTTCTCTTTGTTTTCACGATGCAAAGGTTTTTCCTCAATTTAAGTCTAGAGTCGAAATCCTTAAAAGGAGAAAGCATTTTTAACATTGAAAACCTTCAAGATTAGTATAGATGCGTAGAGAATGAAAATATCTTTTCAACGGTACATCTCATGACTCGATTGGATGAATAAAAGTCAATGTATAGGAACTCAAAAATTTGAGGAAAAAGATAAACAGTAACATATGAAGGCTTGAGAAAGTAGATGACCAATAACGACATCTAACACCATCACTAACGATGATAAACGGAACTGATGGAAAGGACTAACTTGTTTGATAGAAAAGAGTTAGATGATTAAAGTGATTCACTTTAATAGTTAAAGGAAGAAATCGAAAAAAAAAAGTTGGAGGACAAAATTATTAATTTGGTCTTTTATAATTATTTTTTTTCTTTATCTATTAGATCATCTCTAATATGCATCCAATTGGTTGGTATCTAGTGACTGAGAAAAAAGCTTTGAGTAACAGTTTTCCAGTTTAAACCCCTATAGACACACTTTTGCATATATGTATAAAAAAAAACATCATCTCTAATATTTTATTTTCTCCTTTTTATTTTCTTTGGTTTAATTGCACTTTCAATTCTTATAGTTTGTCAATTGTGCAATTTTGGTCCATGTTCAGTTGGGTGATTTTGATCCCTATTGAATTTAAAATTTGAAAATTAGGTCATGAGGTCCTATTTTCGTTCAAATTAAACGATTTTTCATTAATGTTATGGTAAGAATTGCAATCAACATTTTATTTGCGATCAATAACGTCACTAATAAGTAGTCACAAATAATTTAAATTGGACGAAAATCAAACCTCAAAACTCAATTTTACATTTTAAATTTTATAGCAACCAAAATCATTTAATTAAAATTATAAAAAAATTAAAATTACACAATTGACGAACTATAAAAACAAAAAACAAAATTGAACCATTTTCTTTTGATCCTTTTTAACCTACGTTTACATCAAGCATTCTTCCTTTTATTAATACAAGCACAAGTTACTTTGTAAGGATTCAACTAGGGATGGTAATCGGACCCAGACCCATAGGGTATTCGCATAAATTACCCATCATGGAGAGGGTATTTACCAAGTCAAATGGGAAATGGTCACTAATAAGTACCTTATTACTCACCCCACCCCATACCCGCATAGTTAAGTATTTTATAAAAATTATTATTATTTATGATTATGTAATCTGAACAATTAAACTATGATAATAACTATTGTGTTTCTTCACTTCTTTTTTTAAGCCTCAATTTTATTGTCCTTAGATGCTTTCATAATTCTATTATCCTTTAACTTTATTGTCATTTTTTTTAAAATTGATTAAGTCACTAAGTTACTCATCAACCTTATCTAACCTTATTATTTCATTTGATGATTTTAACTTCTTAACCTAAAACTAAATTATACTAATATATTTTTTTAAAATTTTTTTTGGAGAGCTCCACATAATACTTACGTGAGTATTATTATGTTATATTTAAAATTGTATTATGTTTCGATACTATTTACTTTATAACTTTATATTCTAAACTATATCATGTTTAATAGATAATTACCTTATGCCTTTAAGCATTGAATTTGAAATTAGATAAATGATTATCAATAAAATTTTAGATAGAATATTGTTCATTAATTAATTTATATATATCTAAGTTTTAAAAAATGCTTTTTTGTTTTTTAGATATTTAAATTTTAATACTAACAAAATTTAAATATTAAAAAGAACTCTTGTTTTAATATTTTATAGAAAAAAATAGAAGAAAAATATATTTTATTTAGTTAAACGGCAAGTATTGGGTCCGGGTATATAGGTATTCAGAAGGTATGGGGATGAGCTTTAAAATCACTACCCACATGGGGATGAAACTGAATATGGGAATTTTTAAAAACGCAGATACGAGGACAAGTAGTTAAGTACTCTACCCAGACCCTACCCTTGCCACCCCTAGATCCAACCATGTTAAATATATTTATTACATCTCAATCCCCTCAATTGGTCCGAAACACGTTTCAAAATCATTGGCTTGTGCTGGCCCTTGTTATATCCTTCATTAATTTTGTTTCTATGCCAAAAACCACTAATAATTAACATTATCGCTTGGCTTTTTACGTAAACAAGAAAAGTTTTAATTTGTCCCATTTGGTACATATATTTTGCACAATTATATTATAACCCTTCCTTTCTCATATTCACATATTAATCCAATTCCTCTTCCACCACATGGGTCATGATGCCAACCCACTTCATTCTAAAAACCCTAATTTTGATATTCGTCGAATCATCATCATAATTGCTTCAATTTTGGTTCTTTTAGGTGTCATAATTGGCATATCTTGGCTTCTCCTTAGACCTCACAAACCCAAATTTCTTGTCAGTTCACTTTTTCTATCAAACTTTAGTGTCTCTCACGAGACAAATAATCCCAAGGAAAATACCAATAATATTCTTGTTATTACCATAAGAAACACAAACAAGTATGCAAATTTGGTCATGGATCCTTTCCAAGTGTATGTGTATTTTCACAACACACAACTCTCGGTCGCTAATGTGCATAGTCCAATTATCCTTCAAAGCATGAAGATGGTAACTTTGAAGGCTGAGTTAGGAGAGAGAGATTTTTCGAATTATTACGAAATTGTTGGGAATCATTCTAAGACTTTAGAAGAATATATGAAGCCTAAGTTGTGGAGCATAGGAAATGTTGGTGATTTCATTGTGAAAATGTGGGTTAGAGTTAGAATTATTAACAATCTTTTTCATATGCTAACATGGCGGAAAAATATTTATGTTCATTGTAACATTTCATATATGCGTCTCTTTGTTGGTAATAATGACACTTGGAATGTGAATGGTTTAGGATTTTGTAATGTAATTTCTTTGGCTTGATGACTAGTGATGATGAGGACTAATTATTCAAGGGTTTTTGCTTTTTACTTTTATTTTTATTTTGATTAAGATTTTTGTTTTGAGTGATTATAGAAATTGTGGCTATATATAAAAAGCAATTGTTTAGATGACTTTGTTAATAAATGTTTCAATTCAATTAATAATTTTTTTTATTCTACTATTTTTCTTTCTCTATTATTAATTGAATGTTTAAAAATTGTAAAATAAATATAAGTGAAAATTATTCATAATAAGTTAGTTGATAACCTATAATTAGGATCAAAGAATTTTTTATAAGGTGATTTATATTTAGAACCCAGAAGAGTAGTAATATATCAAAACCAAAATTATCTAATAGAATAAGTAAGTATTTTTAATTTTATTAAAAGTAATTTTGACTAAAGCAAAATCTCATCCAAGCATATTCTAAATCAATTAGACCAGTGTGTTCACTTTTATTTTCGTGGACCGTACCGTGTAAGATGGGCAGCATTTCTATTTTATTTTTACAAAAGAAAAAAGAAATACATTACAAAGAAGAAAAACAAATTAAAGATAAAGAAGGGAATTAAGGAGGGAGAGCTCATGAACTAATTGTAGAGTAATATTTTGATCTAGTCTTTATTAACTTTGTAAATTAAAATTTTTGAATTAGTCATTGACTTTGTATTTCATAAGTCACTCTTTCCCTTAGCGTTAATTAATATCATCACACGTAGAAGACTATGTAAAAGATCAAATAATGTTTTGGGACTCCAAATTGAGTTTTGCTATAAGTGATACCATCTTACAATTTGGGTTTAAGCCTAACTCAATCCTAAAAGCCTCCTTGTAGGAGGAGGATTGCCAAGGAACTTATAAAGGCTATCATAGCTCTTATCCTGACAATGTGGGACTTTTTCCCTCAATACTGAGTTACTTTTATCTATTCATCATAACGTTTTTTCCTCTCTCAGTTTCGATCTATGAAGGCAGTGTCCTTGATAGGCACACCATTCGTTTATTTAAATTTTCATATACATGAACTCTTTTTGAAAACTCTAAAATGAACTTTATTCGGAATCAGTAATATATATCTATTAAAAAATATACTTTTGAATGATGAAATATTGAAAAAAAAATGATGGTAGTGCCAAAAATGGTAGATGGTGCCACTATCACCAACCTGAAGGCAAACAACATGTTTCTACTTTCTATGTCCCTTTCCATCCTTTTTTTATTATTATTATTTTTGTTTTTATATATAGTTTTGGGCTTGTTGCTTTTGGGCTGAGTACTATATAACTGCTGTTAAAAAAACTTATTATAGGAGTCACCCTTTTGGTGTTGGAAACATTGGGAAAAGAGAACAAAAAATAACTCAAAGTAGAGCCTCCAAATAATTTGCATGAGCATTCCGATTGTGCTGAATAAGCAATGCCATCAACATCGGAGCATTATATTTCAAACGCTCTACATTATCTGTATATTTTTAATTAATCGAGAATTGAATCTGGATATCCACACACACATATCTCTATGTCCTCACCAACTAAGCTTCATGATTGAAAAACATGAATTGTATTTGAATGTTAGTGTTTTTTCTCATTTCTTTTAGTGAGTGTTTAGTACAAGAAATACATTTTAGTGATTTTCCTAGACATGTCTTTCGTGGATAAGTAATTCCTGACAAAGTAAGCTATCCACCTATTGAGATGAGAATGTTAAAAATGAACTTTCTTTATATTTTGAAATTCCTGAAAATCCTTATTACTTGAGAAAGCTTTTTTTTATCTTCTATCGAATATAAGTATATTTTATATCAAGTAACATTCTTGAGAATCTAAAAAATATCCCCGTACCAAACACTCCCTTAATATCTCTGTTTCTAGTCGCTAATGTTCAAGACTTAATCCTTTATTTTTTTCCTCTTCTTCTTTGTTGTGCATTATTTTCTTAAGATCTGCATGATTCTACTAACCAACAAAACACCAACAAATGCAGAGCTATACTCAATATACGAAGTCCTACAATGCATAAGGAGGTGCAGAAGCTCACCAGTTGCTATGTTGCATTGTCTTGTTTTCATGCATCAGGTTTGTGACATATACATTCCACCTTTCAAATGCTTGAACAAGACGAAAAGTTTAAGTGGTTGAAAGAGTGCGAAGACGCCGTTAACAAAATTTTGGAGTTTCTTGCCTCTCCTCTGGTTCTAGGACAGCCAAAGATAGGAGTGCCTTTAATCTTACAGAAATCCACCATGAAGATAGTGATCAACGCAATGCTAGTTACGGAAGAAGGTAGCTCACAACAACTTGGTTTCTTTGTTATTTGGCTCATTCATGGAGTTGAGTTCTGGTACTAGTTGATTAAATAAGTTTTACTAGCCTTGATTATCATGGTCGTAAAGTTGAGTTAATATTTTCAAAGTCACATGATCGTCTTACACAGTTACGAGCCTAACAGTTGTAGAAGCAAAACCTCTTAGAAAGGATAACGAGTTGACAACTTTAAATCTCTCATATAGGATGTCAAACTTAGAGAGGTTGATGGAACAGTAATTCATATACTTTCTACCAGGTTTGATTTCTGCAAAATTACTTTGGTAGCAGATAAATTTGTAGGATGATTAGTGGCTGTTGAAAGAAAAATCTCACATTGTCTAAGATAAGAGCCATGGTAACCTTTATAAGGCCCTAGGCAACCCTTTCCTTTGAGCTAGCTTTTGAGCAGAGTTAGGCTTATGTCATTTTAAGATAATATCAAAGCCTATAAAAAAAAATAGTGCAAAATAGAAAAAAAAAATGAGCACAAAGCCTAGACAAAAAAAAGAGACATGAGATAGATGTCCAAAAAAAACTTGAAAAACAAACAGGCCCATTAAAAAAAAGGGCAAGACACAATTAGGCTAAAAAAACCAGCTGGACTTGAAGGAGAGTGTTGGGAGAAAATGTCTTATATTACCTAGGATAAGAGCTATGATAGCCTTTATAAAGTCCTAGACAATCTTCTCCTTGTAAGCTAATTTTTGAGAATAATTAAGCTTATGTTATTTTTAAGAGTGGTTTTGAAAATATTCCTGGAGCTTTTTGGCCACCATTATTAAGGCTAGTATAACCTGATCAATAGACTAGCTCTTGAGCACAGTTCCCTGAACAACCTGACTAACAAGGTAGACAAGTTGATGTGAGGTACCTTCTTACCTAACCAATGCCCCAATTATTGTTATCTTCAAATTGAATCTGTATATGAAAAATTCCTCTCCTATCTTTGGTTGTGCTAGAGCCTGAAAAGAGGAAAAAACTCCTGAATTTTTGTAAAGGCGTTGTCACAGTTTTTATCCTTCTCATATGGTAGATGTTGTTTATCAGTCAAGCAATATTGAGGAAAAAAATATGAAAAGTGTGTCTCCAAGAGATTTTTATCTATATGTTGTAATATCTATTTTCTTGTTAAATTTAACTATTTATGTCTTACTTTTATATATAAATCTAAAGTTTACTGAGGAATGTGAATGACTAAAGTTAAATGCATGATATTTAGAGTTATGGTAGCGATGTACAACTGTATGAATGCTTGAGGTGTTTAACTTCAAAGAATGGAAGTTCAACCAAAGTGTTCATTTACAATAAAATAAACATATATCTACATACGAGGATAGCAGCAAAGAGAATAACCTCCAACAACCATCCATCTTCCCGTTTTCAATTCTGTTTCGTGAAATTTCTGTTTCATGCATTTCTAGTTTTTCATTCATAAAATTTTTTATAACATGAAATTGAATGAAAACATAAAATAAAAATGCAAACCAAACATGCCATTAAGTTATCCTTACAGCCCCTCTAACTCATGGATAGAAAGGAAGAAATGACAAAGATATAGTTAGTATTGTAGGTGTAACCACAGTCTAAAGAATTAGGGTTGAATTGAGACTTCAAAATTTTGTCTTGTAAAATCTTGTTATTCAATTTGAGTCTAAATCTCAAGTAGTTAAACTTGAAACTCAAATTGATCTCTCTATGAAAAACATTGTCAGTAGAAACTGAATATAATAATCTAACTAAAAGATAACCAGAGTTGTATTTAAATTAGATTTAATTTGACAAGTCAGTTTCTTAAAAGGAAATATGAGCCCTTTATTTAAGGTATGAGTTTAAAAGAAGCTCAAATTAATTTATTCTTTTAAGAGTAATTTCAACACAGATTTTGAGTTATAAATCTCTTATGTAAAACAAAATAGTAAGCAAATTCATTCAATAAACAAAGAGACCGAGGGAGAAGAAAAGTAACACAATGGTTTATCCAAGTTCATCCTTTAAAGATGTGCAAGGGCTAACTCCAATCCCCACTTCTGTATGTGAGATTGTCTACTATTCTCATATCAAAATCACAATTATTCTTATCACATGCTCTTTAGGCCTTTATACACTGAGTATTATCCTGAAATAGCCTTTTGTGACTTTTATGTAGTCTTTCCCATGCATCTTATAATTCACTTGCACTCCTACCAATACAAAGGTGTTCTACCTAGCTTGGTTGAGTGACTCACTCACAAAATTAATGGATAAAATAGTGTATAACTTGTTATCAATCACACAAATTGGGGATAAACAAATGTAGGCCAAGTAAAAAGTAGTTACAAGATTAATATGATTAGAAATACTTGTATGCTCATATAGCATATTGCTAGGAAATTCACTTGATTTTCTGAATCTGTGATGATTTGATGTTCCTCTCTATATCTTCTGCAAGTTTCTTCAAGTATATATTCATTTCATTAAAAAAACTAGTCGTTTGTAGCCGTTGAAGTGCATCACACAGTTGTGCTTGAAGTTTAAGCAGTGATGCATAATCCTGTACTTGCATGAAAGTGCATCTCAGATCATTCTAAAGTTTTGCCATGGTCAAAGCTTGACTTTTAAATTTGAGTTACTTTAGACCATCTCTAATGGGAGTGTTTAAATGGGTTCTTATCATTTAAGCATCTCAGCTAAGCACTCCATCTCCTTTGGAGCATGCTGATGTGAAATGGAGTGCTTAGCAAAGTTGCTTAAATTAGCACCTGATTCTTATAGAAAGAGTAGACCTAATTTGTATTAAAAATAAAAAAATAAATATGAGATAGTTAATTTGTGAGTACATGTGGGCTCTATCCAAAGTGCTTATTTAAGAATTTGCATTGAAGTACTTCGGGTGCTTAAATTTATAAAGTGATATATACACGTGGGACCCAATAAAATATAATAAATTAATTCAAAATAACTTAATTAAGTACCTTTCCATTGGAAAAAGTCTTAGAAGCTTTTGAGCTTGATCATTTTCTTCTTTGTTTAGATTGTCTCTTTTATAGTTAGATTCATCATTTAGATTCAATTTTTCTTGTTAGTTTGAAGTAGAGTCATGTTATTTTTCTTCTTGTCTTGAGTTCAATAATGAAGAGGGACATACGTAACTGGGTTGGCCTGAAAATATTTTTAAAAGATGTTACAATACAAAAATATTACGTGCACTAGTTTTAAATGTAGTCGTTTGGGCCAACGAGGGTTGGCCCGAGTGGTTGACGTCTTATTTGTTAGGTTTGGGATTCAACGTCCTACTCTGTTGAATTTATCCTTCATTGATGAGCGATTTGTAAACTTCACTGTATTTCCTTTATGAGAGTTGCAGTATGCCTAATCATGGACGTAATAAGCTTACCTTTTAACTAAACTTTTGAAATATATATATATATATATATATAGGAGGATCCATTTATTCTAGGAGTAAGTGTTGTAACACTTACTCCGCTTATAACTCTATATAGACATCAAATTTCATCAATCCGGTCATTGAGTCATTATATATTATCATGATGATTATGTATACTAGAAAAATCTCTCTACATATGTTATCTTCTAGGTGACATTTATGTATGTTTTAAAACGTCTTTTATTCACTAAATTGAAGTTGATAGATGAAAGATAAAAAAGTTTTCAAATCAAATAAAATTTTATTTAGTTGATCTATATACTATGAATTTTTAATAAAACGGACGAATTGATAAAATTCGATGTCTATATGAAGTTATAAAGCGGTTGGAACACTTACTCCTGGAGTAAACAGATCGCTCCTTATATATATAAAATATTATAAATTATAAATTATAAATACAAAATAAAATAAAAGTATGACGTGAATCAAAACTCATTCCTAAGACCT
Organism: Cyamopsis tetragonoloba; assembly: GCA_037177725.1. Lineage (NCBI taxonomy): Eukaryota > Viridiplantae > Streptophyta > Magnoliopsida > Fabales > Fabaceae > Cyamopsis > Cyamopsis tetragonoloba. The sequence goes on from CM074122.1 coordinate 22,397,179, forward strand.
AACCCGATAGTGGATTAGCAAAAGAAATTTGCATCTGACCCTTGGACATAAAATAGGCGATTAGGGCCAGGTTGAGGCTGGGGTAGTTATGAGCATTATTTCTACCTCTATTTAATAAGATATTTGCTTATCAAAAAAGATTTTTAGCAAATTTCAGGTTGACTATCTTGGGTAAAATAAAAAAAAATAAAAAGTAAGTGAGAGTAGAAATTAATTTTATATTGTGGTTGGTTAATTGTTGGTTATTTTTAAGTGGTCAAAAATCAGAATAGTTTGCTCATTTTTATACTTTGACACATTTATTATTATTTGTCTTATTTGTCATTATTAAATTAATTTTATTTTAAAACTATTTAATTATAATTATCAGATCAGATATATTATTTAAAGAGTATAAAATAAAAATTGAATATAAAAAAATAGTATAATATATATATATATTACCATTTTAGAAAATTAATGAAACCAAGTAAATTTTACTATTTTTTAAGATCAGTGTATTACGAGTTCATAGTCAATGATCAATTCTTTCGAGACGTACAGATATATTGAAGTGGATTTTTTCTTACTAGTGATGTTTTTCTACGACAAAGATTCAATCTTTGCCAACATATTTAAAAAATCTAATTATTTACTATGTGAGACTCTTTTAATTTTTACTATTTTTTTTATACTAATTTTTACTATTTTTATTGATACGTTCAATTTACTAACTATAATTTATAATAAGATTAGAGGAGGTATTACATGATTTCTTTTTAACATGATTTAAAAAAAACAATCATAGTGAGATATTATAACTATTCTAAATAAAAAAGATTTACAATATTAGACTAATTTTTTAAAACAAATATAAATTTGTTAAACAAAATAATTTGGTTATTAAATTGTTAGCAAAAAAAAAAAAATTGGTTAAATACGATTAGGAGTCCTACACTCACAAATATTGGAAGTTCAACTAACTATTTGTAAGCCATACCACCAGATTGAGCTTTCAATTAAACGATCAATGCTATTAGCATTCTAGCATATCACCATAATTCACCAGCTTGATACCAATTCTCTGTAAATCCTCTGCTCCGCGCGTTAGCTTTATCTCTATTCTCTAGCTCCAGAGGTTTGAGCCTTGAGAAAACTTCTCTCTGTTCTGATTTCTGTCATCGTTCTTTCTCATTCTTTCGCCAAATCATTCAATAATCATGGATCATCATCCCAAGAACGACGAATCACCTCTTTGTTCCTATTCCCTTGATGACGATTCCACATCGAACCGCGTCTTTGCGTTTCTTGGAGAATGGGCCATCTTGCTCCTCACGTGTTCAATCGCGTTGTTCTTCATCCCCCTAACCCCTTCTTTCACCCTCAACTCAACCTCTTCTTCCGTTCTCAACCTCTCACGTGACTCCCACGTGACAACAAACTTGGGACTCCAATTCCTCGTCGACGAGTCCAATCTCATCGGGAGCACCATCCACTACGATTCCCTCCACGTGTCACTCTTCCACCGCCAAGAAATCCTCTCGACTTTCTTCTCTAACGAACCCTCCGCGAAAAACGGAATCCAAGTCACGTTTCCCAATGTGACGGTTACGGTTGACGAATGGGGCGTCGACGGAACGAGGTGTGGGTTTGTGCACGTTGACTTTTGGTTCATTGTTAATGCGAGATACACGCAACCGGTGTTGCCGGTATTGAAAGACAAGGTGGAAGGCTATTGCCGGGAAGTGAAGGTTGAGCTATGTTCCTCTGCGGCCGAGACCACCGTTGTTCATCCTGTTCTTGCTTCTTGCGATGTTTACAGCGGCGTGGTTCGTCAGGTTAGGCTCGTGTTGCTCGTGCTGTTGGTCGTTGTTCTTGGAATCGCCGCCACGGTTCGCATCGTCGAATTTGAGCATTTCTTTTGCTCTTCCACGTTTTCTTGATTTTTGATAGGTTTTCGTATTTTACTAATTCCTTGACCTTGTAAAATTTGATTACATTTCTGCGTGAAGACGTACAAATTAGTGAGTTGTTCATAGTTCATACACATCAGTTTGTCAGTTAGAGTAGTTGTGTTGTAAATTGTAATTGTACATTCAGCAATGTTATTTGGTAAGCATGTGTGAATTTTGTTTGAAAACTGTTTGAAGAATAATTTTGTCAGTTAGAGTAGTTCCGTTGTAAATTGTAATTGTAGAAGACTACAAAACACTAGAGAGTAGAGAGTAGAGATACACCTCATTTGAAATTGGGCCAGACTGCGTTTAACTTTTGGCCCATTGCCATTTTTATTCAGAAAAAAATATTACCCTTTGGAGTCCATTGTTTCCTTTTTGACAAGAAAGAAATCCATTTTTTTTTCGGTTCCAAACAAAATATTGCGGGAAGGACGAAATCCATTGGCTCAAAGGGCGGTTTTAGTGTTTTCCAAGAAAAAAACTTATTTTGGTTGACAAAAATGTGCGTCTCTGAAATAATGTGATCTGAATATTTTTTAAGAAAATGTTCGAATCATGTTATTCGGAAATTCAAAAGTTAAAAAATTAAGCTTTAAGAAAAATGAGGAGGAACTCATCCGAACATTCAGATCATGTTATTTGAAAATTTAACATAAAAAACATTCATTCTATGTCTTTTCAAAAAAATCTATCAAAAAATATTATGAATCACATTTTTTAAAAAGAACAAAATTGTCATTTCTTTATAATTGTCAGAGATAATCATCAAGTACGTCGGCGTCCAAAGGGATAGGAAGTTAGTTATCATGATTAGATCTAAGTTTATTATGATGATTAAAAATCAAGCTTAATAGATTTAGTGATGTAATCCTTTATATAAGAGGCATGACTCTATCTGTGTAATTCGGGTTAATAATAATGAATACAATGACTCATTCTCTTATTGATATGTCTCTCAGTGTATCTTTCTCATAGAATTCGTACATGGTATCATAGAGCTTTTGATCATGGCTTCCACAATAACAAATGAATTTTCTCTGTTAACGTTTACAGTTCCGATCTCCGTCAAGCTCGACGGAAAAAACTTCTTGATATGGAAATAGCAGGTTCTTGCTATGATTAGAGGCTTGAAATTGACGAAGTATGTTCAAGGAAACGAAATTCCGGTGAAATTCACATCAAAGGAGAATGAGATCAGTGGATCGATCAATAAAGATTTCTTGAACTATGAACAACAAGACCAGTTACTCGTAGCTTGGCTTTTGGCATCAATGTCACCTTCTGTCCTCACCAAAATGGTTGGTCTAAATCAATCCTTTAAGATCTGGAAACGATTAGACACACATTATGCCTCTTAAACTCGTGCAAAAGTGAAGAAATTAAAACTTCAGCTTCGTATGATCAAGAAAGATAATTCAATCAGCGAATATCTTCTCAATGTCAAGAAAATTGTGGATTCCATGGCAGTTGTCAGATCTGCACTCTCAGACAAAGAACATATTGAAGCAATTCTGGATGCATTACCAGAAGGTGATTCTTTCATCACATCCATAACGTCATGTCTTGATCCATACACAATAGATGATATTGAAACCTTGCTGTTAGCACAAGAGGAAAGTTTTGACAAGCACAGAAAAACTGATACGAATCTGGTTCATGCAAATACATCTTTCGGACCATCTCACTACCATAACTCTGGACGAGGCAGAGGAAATTCTCAAAATTCAAGAGGTGGTTTCAATCGTGGTGGTAGTGGTCAAGGTAACATTCGTGGTGGAAACCTGACCAATCAAGGAGGCGGATCCTTTGGTGGTAGAGGATATGGAAGCCAATCTTGGAATCAAAATTCTGGAAATTCATGGAATCAACAGAAACCACAGTGTCAAATCTATGGTAAAATAGGACATCTAGCACTGGAATGTTGGCATTGGTTCAATCAGGTTTACCAAGTTTCTCTTCAAGCTCACAATACTCAATTTGATCCATATGGTTCCATGATCAATGATCAATCTTTCATAGCAGCACCCTCAACAGTAGTTGATCCACTGCGGTATCCTGATAGTCGAGCCTCACACCACATAACACATGATGACAACAACATTGCCATCAAATCTGAATACAATGGCAGTGAAAGAGTGAGAATTGGTAATGGAACAGGTTTGGATATTAAACATGTTGGACAATCTATATTTCATTCTCCATATTCTAAAACTCCTATCTATCTTGATCAACTGTTGCATGTTCCTTCTATTACAAAGAATTTATTAAGTGTTTCAAAATTTGCTAAAGACAATCATGTCTTTTTTGAATTCTATCCTGATGTGTATAATGTAAAATCTTAGGACACGAAGGAGATTATACTCCAAGGAAAAACCAATAATGGAGGCCTCTATGTGTTTCCTCCATTCCAACATGCTCCGCCTTATTCAGCATTTGCAACAGTCAAACAAAAATCTAATAAGAACACTTGAACTCTGACATGCAAGACTTGGCCACCCACCTGTCAGAGTTGTGAAATCTGTTTTTTAGTCATGTAACATTCCTAAAAGTCATTCTTCGATTTCTTTGTTATGTCATTCATGTAGTATAAGAAAAGCTCATCAACTTCCTTTTATCAATTCAAAGATAATTTATTCCAATCCACTTGATCTTGTTTTCTCTGATATTTGGGGTCCAGCCCCTATACCAGTTTCTAATGGATTTCATTACTACATAGTCTTTTTTTATGCTTATTCCAAATATAGATGGATTTATCTATTTTATCTATTACAATATAAATCTCAAGCATTTTCTGCATTTCTTCAATTTAAATCTTTAGCAGAAAACCAACTAGGCACTAAACTAAAGGCTATTCAGACTGACAATACAAAAGAATATCTTAAATTTACCACTTATCTTTAAACATAAGGAATCCAACATAGATTAACCTATCCTCACACACATCAACAAAATGGTAGCCCTGAGAGAAAGCACAAGCTCATAATTGAAACGGGATTAACATTATTAGCAGAAGCATCTTTGTCTCTCAAGTTTTGGGGAGAAGCCTTTTTTACAACTACACTAATTAACCTTCTTCCAACTCCAATTATAAACAATAAAAGTCCCTTTGAAACCTTGTTTCACAAACCACCTGATTACAAGTTCTTAATGGTATTTGGTTGTGCTTGTTACCCTTTGATGAGACCATACAATCAGCATAAATTTGACTTCAAATCTCCTATGAGCCTCTTTCTAAGATACAGTCCCCAACACAAGGGCTACAAATGCCTTTCTCCTACTGGAAAATGTTATAATTTCAATGAATCAGTGTTTCCTTATTAACTATCCCTCATCCAATGCATTACTACCAAAACCTGCATGACCAAGTTCCATAACTACTCTTCAGCCTAACCTAACAATTCTCCACCATTCTGTACCACCTACCTAACATGAACGTTCAAATACTTGTACCAATACTAATGCTAACTCTACTGTTGTTTCTAATCATAATGTTGCTCAGAACTTACATTTTGTTCCTAGTATAGGTCAGTCACCAGGAGCACCAACAAATACTCATTCCATGACAACAGGGCTAAAGCTGGAATCTTCAAGGCCAAAACATATGTTACTTATGATCCTACTATAGAACCTTATACAATTAAGGAAGCACTCTCCAAACCCGAATGGCTTCAAGCCATGAAACAAGAATATGATGCACTGCTACAGAAAGAACATGGTCCTTAGTTGATCCACCACCAGGATGCTAGCCAATTGGGTGCAAATGGATTTTTAAATCCAAATTCAATGCAGATGATACATTTTAGAGGCATAAAGCCAGACTGGTTGCGAAAGGTTTTCATCAAAGGCCATGCTTTGATTTCAAAGAAACCTTTAGCCCAATTAGTAAGCCTGCAACAGTCAGAGTAGTACTGACTTTGGCTCTTTCAACTAAGTGGAAGATTAATCAAATTGACATCAACAATGCTTTCTTACATGGAGATCTCAAAGAAATTGTCTGTATCGTTGAACATCCAGGTTTGAACTCTCAAGCCAAAGACAAGGTTTGCAAGCTACACAAGGCGCTTTATGGCTTAAAACAAGCACCAAGATCTTGGTTCTACACTCTTTGTCTTAGTCTGACCAACTTGGGATTCATTCAAGCTAAAAGTGACACATCTCTATTCATGAGATTCAACTCTAACTCTACAGTTTTCATATTGATTTATGTTGATAATATCATCGTTACTGGTAGTTGCAAGTCTAAAGTTGAAGCAATTATCTCTCAATTAAACAAACTATTCTCCTCAAATACTTGGGTCTATTACACTATTTTCTTGGTGTTGAGTAACCAAACATAGTGATGGCAGCCTTTTTCTCTCACTAGCTAAATACATCCAAAAACTTTTGCATAAGGCCAAAATAAGTGACTATAATCCTCAACCTACGCCATTGGTAGCCAACCTTAAACTCACTGCGAATGAATCAACCTCAGTCTCACATCCATCTCACTACCGGTCCATTGTAGGCGCCCTCCAATATCTCACAATTACTAGACTAGAAATCTCATTTTCTATTAATAAGGTTTGTCAATTCATGCATTCTCCAAAAGAGCACCACTGGAAAACAGTTAAGTGAATTTTACGGTATTTACAAGGTACGATAAATCATGGTCTTCACTTAAAAAGTCAAAAGGATTTAACTCTAATGGAATTTTGTGATTCAGAATGGGGGTCAGACCTTGATGATTGCAAATCTACGTCTAGATATTGTGTGTATTATCTTGGGCAAAATCCAATTTCATGGTCTTCAAGAAAATAACATTCGATAACTCGTAGTAGCAATTGAGGCTGAATATAGAAGCATAGCTGATGCCACTACTGATCTACTGTGGACAAAGTCTCTTCTTAGTGAGCTACGAGTAACAGTTCCTAAACTTGTAGTATATTGTGACAACCTTATTGTTGTTCTATTGAAAGTTAATCCTATAATGCATTCATGTACTAAGCATTTTGAGCTTGATCTACATTTTGTCAAGGATAAAGTTCGAAAAGGCGCAGTTAAAGTTGTTCATCTTCCAGCAGAATTTCAAGTGGCTGATATCTTTACCAAACCCCTCTCTGGTCTAAAGTTTACAGAGTTTCGAGCCAAACTTATGGTTACTTCGCGTGATACCATAAGTTTGAAAGGGGGTGTCAGAGATAATCATCAAGTACATTGGCGTCCAAAGGGAGTTATGATTATTAGATCTAAGTTTGTTATGATGATTAGATCTAGCTTATCAGATTTAGTGATGTAATCCTCTATATAAGAGGCATGACTCTATCCGTGTAATTTAGGTTAACAATAATAAATATGATTACTTATTCTCTCATTGATATTTCTCTCAGTTTATCTTTCTCATAGAATTCGTACAATAACAGTTTTTGACGGCACTCCAAAAGAGTATGACGCCATTAACACACCCACCTTGGCTTAATGTTCTCTTACTTGCAAGGGGAATATGACCCATACGCTCATCTACTAAGAAACAAACATGAAATAATAAACAAACTCCCAATAGGCGATAAATATGCATATAAGAAGAAGGAAACACTTGACTTGAGTAATGGATATCTCCAAGAAGAACAACCAAGATAATATATCTAGACTTAGTTGAAAACATATTTATTTAAAAAATAAATAAATACTACATCCAATCCTATGTATAAGATTCTTTACAGATAATTTGTTAATCATATATATAAGACCCTCTATAAAATTCAAGAAGTAATTAATGTATATTTTGGCCTACATATCCTTACAATAAATAAAGAGATAATTGATAAAGTTAATGTATTTGTTGAAAAGTTTCAGGTATATTTGATAGGTTGTACTTTTTTAAAAAAATCAAGACATTAAGATCGTTAGATGTTTTCTTAATACCGATAAATATTGTTAGAGTATTCTATAAAAAAAGGACCCAAAGTAATATTTTATATTTTTGAAATATTAAATAACTCGATTTATTTCTATATATGTAAAATTCTTAAAAATTAAGAAAATAACAAAAGCATGAATAAAATTATAAAATTACTCATCAATATATATGATGTTTCCTCTTATAATTGTTCTTCATAAAAGATTAATGTTTTCAAGAATTAAATGACTCTTATTTTTGGCCATACAATGAAATCACTCTTAAGAATATATTTTATTTTGAAAAAAGATTTGCATACACTCACTATTCACGTACAATTCATTTACTCACATATTTAACTATTTTTTTAATATAAAAAATTAAAAATTAGAATAAAAACCTTTATATCAGTAATGTTAAGTAAATTATAAATGAGTTATATATACTAATAATTATTATTTTATTTTACACGGACATTAATTTTGATACCAAGCTCAACATGGTACAATTGAATTTTAAGATTAAATATGTTTTTATCTCTTTAATTTTATAGACTTTTTATATTTGGTCCTTCAACTTCTTGTGCTTTTTCGGTCTTTCGTTTTGTTTAAGTAGGTTTAACTCTACGAGGTCCCTCCCAAGTGTTTCTCTCATTGTAGGATGAACAATTTTGTCATGTTTTAATCATCTCTAGTCTTTTTCAGATAGCAATAATATTACAATAATGTTGTGCTTTTTATCTAAAAAAAGGCCTTCTATTACGATTATGGGCATGTTAGTATTTAGATTCGGTCAAAATCACATTTGATTAAAGTTAAAATTATTTATTTTTATTAAATAGTTTTGATTTTTGTGCATCAATAATCTCAATCATTAATTTTTGTTTCAATTTATGTATTTTTCACTTCTCATTCTACTAAAATTTAAACCAAACAGGAGTTTCACCTTAGTAGTTTTATACTTCAACATTATAAAGAAATTTAATTGTTTTACAAATTCAGGAGAATAATATTCTTTAAGGTTCTGTCTTTGGATTGGAAGTGATTATTCCTTACCTTCAATTCCTTTTTATAATCTTTTTTTGCTCTCCTTTTATTTACGATTTTTTTTCCATTGGAATCTCACACTATTGTACTTAGGGATATCATGTGAGTATACTATCTATCCATTGCTTTAATTTATTCTATTGCTTTTGAATTTTGTCTGTTCCCTCTGAATTTGAATCATTTCCCGAAGAAAAGAGTAGTATCTGGTGTCACCTTGATTTACAGGATATGCAAAGGGTGGGTTCCAAGAAAAATCCTAGACCCACTTTTCTTCAATTGTAAGATAGATTTAATGTAACTGAATAAGAAAAAATAGAAATAGGAGCAAGATATTAGATAAAGATAATGCAAATATCCCAAAAGAATATATATCCTTAGCTTGTGTGGACCAAAAAGGCAACATCTTTTGCATTTTAAGATACACGTATAGTTAAGTACTGTTTGGCCCGATTTATTTTGAACTTATCTTTTATTTATAAGTAAAATTTAGGACAAATAGAAATATTAATAATCTTTTAAAATTTTAAGTGACTTTTTTTTAATGAAGAAAACAAAGAAAAAAGAGCTTTAAAATAAGTCATACAAAAGAATTTTTGCTTATTTTTCAACCTTTTATTTTCATTAAATATCCACCAATTACCATAACCAAACGGGACCGCCATCCACCTCCACCCGCCATACACGGGAATTAAGGAGTATAATTAGACTGATTAATTATGTCTAAAATTTTATATTAGCTTTCAAAAATTTTTCTTTTATTTTATTAAAATTCATAACTTCACTCTCTCTACCTAATTAATAATTTTAACTTTTTTTAGTATTATTAAATGTTAATTAAGGGTATTTAGGTAAAAAAAATTCAATTTAGCACAAAATTTATAAAAATATCTTATAAAAACGACAAAAAAATTTTTTATAAATGATGTTACGTTTAAGGATGGAGGGAATATATGAAAAAAAGAGTCCTAAACCAAATTTATGTTGTTATAGACTACTTGTAGTGGCAATTACTATATCATGAAAAGAAAGCCGTTGAGAAAGTTAGAAATGGCCTTCATATGTACTCTTTATGTTTCATACTTTTGCTATAGTATACTAATTAACTTAAAAAAGTTGTGATCAACGACGGTTAAAATTGTTTTTAATTGTATAAAAATTATCACTAAATATAATTTTTATACTTAAATGTATATTTTAAAAAATACATGAAATTAAAATATACATTTTAAAAGTTATTTTATTAGACTGCATATGGAATAAACTTAATGGAGTAAAATGTTTTTAACCCTTATAGAAATGAATTTAATTAAAAATTGTACAATAACTCCCTTATTGACTTGTCTGAGCTCATTTAAAATTAAACCTATTTAAATCATATCTTTTGGGGTCAAGCAGTGTTCAGCTAAACAAATGGATATTCATTTGTGAAATTGAAAAACCAATGGAAAGCATTGTGTTCGACGGCGGTGCAGATCATGGCACTTACATTTCACGGCGGATAGTGCGTTCACATTCGAGTTTGATGGCAACGGCGACGGAGACCGTGACGGCGCTTACATTCTACAACACGACAGTACCTTTGTAATGTTATTTACAAATTGTAATAACATAATATATACTCGAAAAAGTGTACCAATAGAGTATATTTCAACACGACTGTATATTTCAACATAATCACATAAGCAGTTAATTAACATCTCTTAATTCTAAGAACAAAAATGACTAATAAAGTTAAAAGTTAAGGACTAATGTAATAGTTTTAATAACTGAGGGTCTAAAATGTCCCATCCTAACAAAGTTAGGGACAAAAATTCTAGTTTACTCAAAAATATAAATAAATATGTTCAATATTTGATTGAATGTCATGATCCAAAAATTCTTGTATCTACCTTTTTAATATAAGTTTTGTCTTGTAAAGGACAGAAACCCGAAAAATTTTTTTTATAGATTAAAATTGATTTTGAATTGTGGAAATCGATTTTAGCTGAAGCAAGATAAGACTTGCTTTTACATTAAGTTAAGAAATTTATACTGTATTTTTACTCTAAACTTGCTTTTGAGAAAAAAAAATCCCAAACATAAATCATATTATTTTAAAATCAATTTTATACGAAATCAATTCTATAAAATCACATTGATCCAAAATCAATTCTACCGACCCTAAACCAAACACACACTAAAACTACAAAGTTTCCAATCCCAGTCACCTGATTATAAGAAAAGCAGATGTTAATCTTATTGATTGAATAAACATCTGATTACATTTATGTAGTGATAGAGGCACAATGTGATTCGAGAGGAGAGATACGATTAGAATTCCCAAGACAATACTAATTAGGAGGATAAACTTGTGTATACCCGAGGGTAGGAGAATATTTATTAATAATTCTGGCTAGTTGATCATAAATATTCTTATAATCTTATTGATTGAATAAACATCTGATTACATAGATACATAGAAATTGTTTTATAATATTATAAATGATAATTATTTTGTTCTTTTCACATTACTTGACCATTTGGTGTTCTATTTCTTTTTTGAACCATAGATGGTAAATGGTGAAATCTATATTTGATTGTTTGTGTTAAGGGATATTAAGCAGGTGTATCTTCAGCATCTACTTATTATTTTCATGTATTTTTATGTTAGTTCCACTAGATTTTGCAGTTTCGTGTTGTGAAAATCTTTTTGCTGATCTATTTCATTGTCAATAGAAATTTAGTTTTTGAAACCACTATAATTTCATTATTGTATATGTTATCTTCAGTCCATCACTAATTAATTTAGAACATTATTTGTGATCAACTATTGTTTAATTATATATGTACTGAACGTATATATTTATTGTATACACATGCACAATTTAGTTGTTTAGTAGTTGTTGGAGAAACCTAAAAAGAAAATAAAATGATTGAAGCTAGTTCAATAGTATTCGTTGTAAATCCTTCACAATTTTGTTTAGTGAGGGAGTTGCGAGAAATTTTTCCCTCACAATTCAACCATATTCTTTTAATAATTTAATTTGTTTCTTGCTTCAGTGGTGGTAACTAGATCTGTGAAAGTGATCCGAGGGAATAATTTGATCGTTAATTAAAACTTTTTATATAAACAAGAAAAAATATTAATTAAAACGAATTTGATTGTCATTGTACACACATATATGCAATTGACTTTTAAACTTCATATGCTCTGAGATGAAACCTTATGTATGGAATCCTAATGACTATTATGCCCATGTTGCCTCTGCCCTGGATACCATTTTACATTTTGGATTGTTTCTTTGCCTTCCATGTGGTGTTTAAGTCAAAACTTTATAAGAGTAATGTGATATATATACCCTCCTAACACCATCTCCAATGGTGAATTTTATGAGGATTCTAACCATGGTTGCTAATTTAAGCACCCAGATTTAACAGAACAGTGGGACCAAAAATACCAAAATCCAGTGTCAAATGAAAGGAGAGAGAAGATGAAAATAGAACAACTATCAACCAGAAAACCAAAACTTGAAAATGAACAACACATTCCAGCAACAAATTATACAAAACAGAAATAGAAATTACTTTTATTAAATTTCAGAAATTACAGAAAATTACAAAATTACAGAAATTACAAATTTTTTCAAAAATAAAAACGAAAAAATTACATAAACTAAATTAAAATACGAAAAAATTACATGTTTGAACTCAAAATCGAAGAAAGGTTGAATCTTTGAAGTGGAGAGGGAGATCTGTGATGGTGGCGGCCTGGTGGCGAAGAAGAAGTGAAGAGGAGAGTTGTTGTGGCGGCGGTGTGACAGATCTGTGACGTGGTGTGGTGGAGAAGACGAGGGAGGCCGTGGTGTGGTGGAGAAGATGACGGAGATGGAGGCGTGGTGTTGGAGAAGGAGAAGATGAGAAGATGGAGGCGTGGTGTTGGAGAAAGAGAAGATGAGAAGATTTAGGGATTTTGAGAGAGATGACAGTGAAGATGAGAAGATTTAGTGGGGTGAATGATATTGTGTGGTGGAGAGTAGGGATTCTATTGATCAAGTGGCTCAGATTTGATCATGGAATTTGAATGGACGGTTTCTAATGAATCTTGATCCTGATTTATTCTCATCATATAAATGGACGGCTGTCCACAATCTGGATCATTTTTTTATGTTGAAACCAATTGTCTTCTTTCACACTTCTTTTCTCCTTCATCGTTCTCAATAACAAAATGGATCCGATTCATTCTGAAAGTGACGACGATGTTCATTTTAGCACGACAGACTTTGGTCATGAAAATAATTAAAATTAAGTGTTGTTTAAATTATGTGTTTGCTATTTTTTCTATAATTTTTGTTTTTTTAAGTTGTGCTTTTTTATTTAATATTTATGTAATGTGACATTTTTACCATTTAAGAAATATATTGTTTTTTATTTAATTTTTTTATATTTATTAATATTTTTATTTAATATGAGGTAATTAATTTGTGGGTACATACGGAACCCATCTGAAATGCTTATTTAAGAACCACCATTAAAGTGTCTCAGGTGCTTAAATTGATAAAGTGATATGTATACGTGGAACCCAGTAAAATATAATAAAATAATAAATAAGAACCCTCATAAGAACCCCACCATTAGAGATGTTCGGGTTATGCTTAGAATAGAACTTTTAGTTTATAGGTATTGTTTTTTGGTTTTTTTAATAAGATCTAGAGATTTAGTTTGATAACATGTGATAACTTTTAATGCAGTTCAATTGTTCAAACCATTAATGCATTATGAAGCTGAAATTTTAATTGGAGAACAATAAAAATAGCATTTATTCCATTGCTGTAATTAAGTTTTGTTTCAACAGAGGTGACTAAATCTTTAAATTAGTCATCCAAATCGAAATTGTAGGTGTCGATTATCATATTTTAACTTCTCTAACTTTTTTTTTTTTTTCTCAAGTATTCTTTCACTCTAATAGTCTATTGTTAAAATAGAAGTTTAATTTCAGACTTATCATTCAAACTGGTTCTCTCTTTAGGATTTAATACGTCGTTATATGTTCCTATGTCACCACGTCAAAACCGGTGTTGATAGTCTTTAAATTTATAAAGTCTCATCATTTTAGGCATTTTTTATTTAGTTTGTTATCAGTATTTAGTTAAAAAGATTAAAAATAACTGTCTTTTAATAAAATTTGAGACTAATTTCAGTTTTTAAAATTCAAGACACTAAAATAATTGACATTAATTACAATTTCACAAACTGGGGCTTACTCAAATTGCAACCATTTATACCGATTTGTCTTTTTGGATGTTGAACGTTTAATTAAAAAAGGGCATATTTCAACAAAAAAAAAATATCAGAAATGAAATATAACTGAGAAATAATAATAATAATAATTTTCTTATGTGTGCTGAGAATTTGCGGCTCAGATGATATTAGGAGGTAAAATAAGATAAAGTTCTTAGAATTTAAGGTGTGAGATTTCATCTTTAATGATATAAATTTTAAAAAAAAATTAGTGTAATTTATGTGTGTTTAGCTAATAAAAAAATAATCTTGATATATAGTATTTTAAAATTACTAGAAATAAAAAAATAATTATAAAAGTATATTATTCTGTCTTTCAAAAATAAAAAACTATATATTCCAATATCTTTTTACTATATTTAAATTTTTAAATAATATTTTTAGAGTACGAAATATCATTTTCACGAAAATAAAAAATAAAAAAAACTCGTGTTTGTTAGTTTCTTCGTTGATATATCATGTGAGGAAAATGTGACACAATATATATCTCTGACAAATGATGAATGATGAATCCTACTCCTAAAAGGACAAGTGGTGTCGCGCTTACGTGTACAGCTGTTAGTCCTCATAATGAATAATATAATTCTATTATTTTTATTTTAAATTTAATTTATTTTCTAAAAATTAAAAGTAATCTTGCAAATTACTCCAAACTCAAACGACAGATGTGCTTCAACGTAACTTTTCCTTAGTGTGCACCAACTTAGAAATATATACTATTTATTAAAATAGTCACGAAATTTATATTATATAGATCATTTTAATCTTTTATGGAATTTGTCATTTTAGTGTTTGACTTTCACTATTATTGATTATTTTAGTCCCTAATTTTCACTATTATCAATCACTTTAGTCCCTGATTTTTAGGAACTAAAATGAATGATCGTATAATTCAAGAATTAAAGTGACTTGCAAAATGCAAAGTCAGGAACTAAAGTGACTTATCCGCATAAAGTCAGGACTAAAGTGACTTATCCGCACAAAGTTAGGGACCGAAATGGTACATCACTCCACGAACTTAATTCACTTTCGTAAGTGCAGATAAGCATATCAATATTAAAATAATTAATAATCTATAAATAGATTGGTACTCTCTCAGTTATCGAATATAAGCAATATTTTAAAATTTTCTATGTTATTTTTTATAAGCAATTTTAGCTGCTTTCACTTGCATTTAATGAAAATATATCTAAATTATTTTTCACTTAATTCACTCAATCATTTATTGCAGTGATTGTAAAGTGGAGAGAGTATAACATGACAAATGATATTGTAGGAAAATTTATTGCTTTTTAGATAGTTCCAAAAAAATTAAATGGGATTAACTAACTTTCTTAAAGAGTATAAGATAGATATCTTTTGCTTTAAATTGAAGGGTCTTGATATACGATGTCCTTAGGGCACTAGTTAAGCTTACTAAAAATAGAAAAATAATTATAAGAGCACATTGTTCCGTCTCTCGAAAATATAAAAAAAAATATATTTCAATATATTTTTAGTATATTTAAGTTGTTAAATAGTACCCTTAGGCCCTCTCCAATGGAGCGATGCTTAACTAGGTTCTTATGAATTATTTTATTATATTTTGTTGGGTCTCACGTGTATACATCACTTTATCAATTTAAGCACTTGAAGCACTCCAATGCAAGTTCTTAAATAAGCACTTTGGATAGGGTTCACTTGTACCTACAAATTAACTATCTCATATTTATTTTTTTATTTTTAATACAAATTGAGCCCACTCTTTCTATAAGAATCGGATGCTAATTTAAGCAACTTTGCTAACCACTCCATTCCTCGTCAGCATGCTCCAAAGGAGATGGGGTGCTTAAGAACCCATTTAAGCACCCCCATTAGAGATAGTCTTAGGGCACTAAATATCATTTGCCTAAATTGAAAGCGAAGCGAGTATAAGTTTGTGGAATAATTTGGAATCATAACTCATAGACTATATATTACTAACTTAGCCTTGGCCCCTTATGTTTTTAAAAAAGAAAACACTATTACTAACTAGCTAGCTAATAATACACGATGAGGCCAAGAGTTTGTAGCTCAAATGGCACAAGGAGAAGCTTTTTGAGCTTAAGGGGAGAGGTTCAATCTCCGGTGGGGACTTTTAGGAGTTAGATTTAAGAGCAGTGTAGTGTGGGAGTGTGTGTTTGACCGATCAAAAAAGAATACACGATGAGCTTGTTAGATATTGTAGTATTTCAAAAGGTTGAAGTCCCACATTGCTTAGTTTACACTTTCTAAGAGAGTTTATATACCAAAGAGGGTCTCATAGTGGTAAGCTTGAATAGAAAGTGGGCTGGTCTCGCGCGCATGGGATTGGGTCCCTCTAGCCCAATTCAGTTCAAAATCTCCGATTTTCCCCTTATTTGGGTCGTCTGGATATCCTTGTTTTAACGAAATTCAATGTGACCACCATCCAAATAAAAATACAAGCACACCGGCCACATTTATTCCTCTGCTTGAATATAGCTCCAAAGGAATCTACAGATATCAGGCCTATATAAGGGAAGCTTTCCTTCGTTTCAAAACACACCAACAATCTCTTTTCTTCTCTTACTAAACTCGCTCTCCTCTCTCTAGTCTCTGGGTTACATGCTTTTATATCTTGCTAGCTTTTGCATCCCGATTCAAAATCGGAAGGGTCTGTTATATCCTGGGGGGTTTGCGAAGTGCGAGCTGGATAAACCCTTTAGGACAGTGTGTTCCCACACGTCTCAAACTACGTCCTCCATCTATTTTTGCAACAATCTAAAGGGTTTATATGATGGAGAACAATGCTGCTGCTAACAACGCTTTTGCTAACGGCGCTGCTGCTAGCAACGCTTCTGCCAACGGCACTGCTGGTGCCAACGGAATCCCCGTGTCAGCTATTCCACTCGTCCTTCCTCCTTACGGAAAGTCGTTTCCCGACATTTCCAAGGTTGAATTTGGAGGCCAAAACTTCAAGCGTTGGCAAGAGCGAATTTATTCTATCCTGGATATGTATGGAGTTGCTTTTGCGTTGGAACAACCTAGGCCTGAGACCGATGATTCTAAACAAATTGAGTCATGGTCTTATGCCAATAAGGTATGCCGTCACACTATCATTAATACTTTATCTAATGAATTGTTCGATGTTTACTGTTCTTATAAGGAAGCAAAGGATATATGGGAGTCAATGACATTGAAGTATACTGCCGAGGATGCGGGAAAACAAAAATTCGTAATCAAAAACTTCTACCGTTGGGAGATGGACGATGATAAGGACATCACAGGCCAGATCAACGAATATCATAAACTAATTGAAGATCTTAAAGGAAAAAATATCAACTTGCCGGACGAGTTCGTAGCTGGTATCTTAATAGAGAAGCTATCAGAATCATGGAATGACTACAAGCAACAACTGAAGCACAAGCAGCTCTCCCTTGCAGACCTCATCAAACATATCATAATCGAGGATACCAACCGAAGTGATGTCAGAACCACAAAAGTTAAAGCTTTGGGATCTCGAGCCAACTTGGTACAGAGTAAATCACACAAGTCCAACAAGAAAAGGTATGATAATCAAAAATCCAATCATGAAAATCAAAAGCCCAGTCACAATGTATCCAAAACCACAAAACCAAATTTTAAGAAAATAGGAATGTGCTATGTATGTGGTAAGCCAGGACATCATGCAGACCAGTGTAGGCACATAGTGAGAAATGATGATCCTCCTAAACCAAAGGCCTACTTGGTTGAAGGAGACGATGTTATAGCTGTGGTCATTTCTCAAGTCAACATGGTAACTAGTATAACTAGATGGGCGGTAGACTCTGGTGCTACTAGACATATCTGTGCTGATAAGAATGTGTTCACCTCCTACAAACCGATAGGGGAAGGAGAAGAACTGGTATACATGGGGGATTCCAGAACTGCACAAGTTCATGGAATTGGAAAAGTTCTTCTCAAACTTACTTCTGGCAAAACCTTGACTTTAACCAAGGTACTCCATGTACCTACCATAAGGGTTAATCTGATATCTGTGTCGTTGTTGAACAAAAATAGGATAAGAATATCATTTAAATCTGACAAAATAACTATGACTAAAAATAATGTTCTTGTGGGAAAGGGATATTGTGACCAGAGATTATTTGTATTGAATGTGTCTGTATTAGTGAAAGATAATGAATTTTCTTCTGCTTATATGGTTGATTCTGTTGATTTGTGGCATGCTAGATTAGGACACGTAAATATGTCATATGTTAAGAAATTACAACAACTAGGTATAATTGTTGCTAATAATAGTACATGTCCTAATAAATGTGAGATATGCGTAGAATCTAAACTTACGAAAAAAGCTTGTCACTATGTTCAACGTGAATCTGAACTCCTTAGTTTAGTTCATACTGACTTAGGAGATTTAAAACAAACCATGACTAGAGGAGGAAAGAGGTATTATGTAACTTTTATCGATGATTGTTCTAGGTATAGGGTATATCTCATTAGAAATAAAGATGAAGCGTTTAATATGTTTTTATCCTATAAAGCTGAAGTCGAAAACTAGTTAAATAGGAAGATTAAAAAGATTAGATCCGATAGAGGAGGAGAATATATTAACTTTAATGACTTTTGTGAAAAGGAAGGAATAATTCATGAGATAACTCCCCTTATTCTCCTAAATCAAATAAAGGAAAAATAGGACTTCGAAAAACATGATGAATTCTATGTTAATTAGTGCAAATGCACCTGATAACCTTTGGGGTGAGGCTATATTAACAGCTTGTTACTTACAGAATAGAATTCCTTATAAGAAAACCGGTAAAACCCCATACGAGCTCTTGAAAGGTTATAAACCAAACTTGAAATATTTTAAAGTGTGGGGGTGTCTTGCCAAAGTCATGATTCTTGATCCTAAGAAAAGGAAAATAGATTCAAAAACTTCTGATTGTATGTTCATTGGATATGTTGATCATAGTGCTGCATATAGATTCCTTATGATTAAAAGTGATGTGCATGATTGCAATACAATTATTGAGACTAAAAATGCAAAATTTTTTGAATCTATATTTCTGTTAAAATCCGATAATGTTCCTAGTCAACCTCTGAATAATTCTAAAAATCCCTTAGAAGATAGCGATGAACATGCAGTAGAGGAATTAAGGAGGAGCAAAAGACAAAGAAAAGAAACTTTCTTTGGAGATGACTTTTATACATACCTAGTTAATAATGATCCCTTGACATTTGTAGAAGTTTTCAACTCCTCTAACTCAAATCTATGGATGGAAGCCATACAAGTAGAAATAGACTCAATTATGAAAAATAACACTTGGGTTTTGGTTGATCTGCCTCCTGGGGCAAAACCTATTGGATGTAAATGAATCTTTAAAAAGAAATATAATCCTAATGGGACTATAGATAAGTACAAAACTAGACTAGTGGCCAAGGAATATACCCAAAAGGAAAGTGTAGATTACTTTGATACTTTCGCTCCCGTAACTAGAATATCATCCATACGAATTCTTATAGCTTTGGCATCCATTCATAAATTAGTAATCCATCAAATGGATGTCAAGACAGCGTTTTTAAATGGAGACTTAGAGGAAGAAATTTACATAACTCAACCTGAATATTGCATAGCTCAAGGACAAGAAACAAAAGTATGCAAACTAGTCAAATCCTTATATGGATTAAAACAAGCCCCCAAACAATGGCATGAAAAATTTGATCAAATATTGACTAGTAATGATTTTTCTCATACTGATATAGATAAATGTGTTTATACTAAGTCTTTGAATGATGATTGTGTTATAATCTTTTTGTATGTGGATGATATGCTTATATTTGGAACATGTGAAGATGTTGTGAAACAAACAAAATGTTTCATAGCATCACAACTTGATGTGAAATACTTGGGAGAAGCAAGTGTAATTTTAGGAGTTAAACTCATAAGGAAGGATGATAGTATAATACTATCTCAAGAGCACTATGTTGAAAAACTGCTCAAAAGGTTTGGTCACTTTGATGTAAAACCTGTTAGTACCCCTTATGACGCTAACTCTCAATTAAAGAAAAACAAAGGTGATCATGTAGCCCAATTTGAGTATGCTCAGATAATAGGGAGTTTGTTGCATTTAATGAACTTCTCCTTACCTGACATTGCTTATGCAGTAGGGAGATTAAGTCGATATACTAAAAATCCCAATCAGGATCACTGGGATGCTCTCTTAAGAGTCATGAAATACTTGAGGGGTACCATGAATTATGGCATCAAATATAGTGGATTTCCCGCAGTACTAGAAGGATACTGCGATGCGAATTTTTCCACCAGTAGTTATGTATTTACCATTGATGGAGGTGCTGTTACCTGGAGGTCACCAAAACAAACAATTCTCGTGAAATCCACTATGGAGTCAGAGTTTATTGCTCTGGAACTAGAAGGGAGTGAGACTGAGTGGTTGAAAAACCTCTTGGCAGAGATTCCATTAGGAATTAAGCCCACTCCGTCAGTTTCACTGCACAGTGATTGCCAAGCGGCAATAGCGATTGCCAAAAATAAAGAATATAATGGCAAAAACAGACATATCCGTCTAAGACACAAGATTGTGAAGCAGCTGTTGAGAGATGGAATAATTTCCATCGATTACATGAAATCAGAAATAAATCTAGCGGATCCGCTAACCAAACCTCTATGTAGGAAAAAGGTTTTCGAAACATCGAGGGAAATGGGACTAGAGCCAATTTGAAATTAACAATTGATGGTAACCCAACCTTCATGAATGGAGATCCCATGAAGAAGGTTTATATGGGTAAAAACAAGTCAATTGTTAATTCTGCTAGCACTAAAATTTGTCCCTTCCTATGGTGTGAGAAGTGCTAGACTACATCAATGAGAGGATAAGCATAAATGTTTTTAATGATTTTCATAGCCCTTATGGGTAGTGTATGAGTTGCAGCAAACACTTGATGAAATCACCTATATGAGTGTCAAGTGGGGCTGCTTGCATGAGATTATGGCAAAATCTCTAGAGCACTCATGAATACCGGGCGTGCGCACGGCCTATTTGCGCATAATAGTGCCAACAGCGAGAATTGTGGGGGTGCAATCTGGTTGATAGACCTCTAACATACGCAAAAGTGTCTTGGTTCATAGAGCTTGCTCCACCAATTCACTTGTGTGTTAAGTCTCATCTACCTAGGTCTGGTTCATAGTCCAAAAGACACCAGATTAGAAAAATTGCATTCATATAAAGTAACCCAGATGTTAATTTTTTCTGTACTCCTTAATTGTTAATCCAACCTTTTAAAATATGTGGGGGATTGTTAGATATTGTAGTATTTCAAAAGGTTGAAGTCCCACATTGCTTAGTTTACACTTTCTAAGAGAGTTTATATACCAAAGAGGGTCTCATAGTGGTAAGCTTGAATAGAAAGTTGGCTGGTCTCGCGCACATGGGATTGGGCCCCTCTAGTCCAATTCAACTCAAAATCTCTGATTCCCCCCCCTGCGCGCAAATAATACGGGCTATGAGTTATTTTTATTTGGGCCTATCTGGATATCCTTGTTTTAACGAAATTCAATGTGACCACCGTCCAAATAAAAATACAAGCGCACCGTCCACCGTCTAAATCCAAATTCAAGCACACCGTCCACCGGCCACATTTATTCCTCTGCCTGAATATAGCTCCAATCAGAGGCTACCGTCCATTCCTTGTAAACAACATTTTACATAGGAATCTACGGATATCAGGCCTACATAAGGGAAGCTTTCCTTCGTTTCAAAACACACCAACAATCTCTTCTCTTACTAAACTCGCTCTCCTCTCTCTAGTCTCTAGGTTACATGCTTTTATATCTCGCTAGCTTCTGCATCCCGATTCCAAATCGGAAGGGTCTGTTATATCCTGGGGGGTTTGCGGAGTGCGAGCCGGATAAACCCTTTAGGACAGTGTGTTCCCACACGTCTCAAACTACGTCCTCCATCTATTTTTGCAACAGAGCTAACTGTGTTTAATTTTGACATTGTTTTAGTTGTTTTTTCTCTAATAAGAATATCAACGATTCACTAATTTCTTTTTCGAAGTTGAACACACAAAAAGTAATTGTTGAGTGGTTATAAAATATGACTCCATTTTAATCAGTTGAGAATTGAATATATACATAACTAAGGGATAAAGTAAACTCTATAAAGTTAAGCTAAAAAATAATTTAGATTTTAAAAAACACACCGTCGATAACTAATACAAGTATACCTTAATTCTGCGTATTATATATTAAAAACAAAATGCAAGTACGCAAGTAGGGGTGGGAATGGGCCGAGCCGGGTCGAGCCAAAAGTTAAATAGGCTTGTCCTACTATATAAAATTGAAGCCTAGGCCTAGGCCTGTAAATTGGTATAGGCCAATTTTTTAGATTTGACCTGACTTTTTTATAAGTCTAGCTTTTCAAATAATACTAACAATTTAAATTTTATGGGCCAATAGGCAAATGGGCTGGCAGAGATTAGGCCAACGGGTTGAAAGACCTATTATTAATAAGGATTTTTTTAATATGTACAATATTGCATAGATTAAGAAACTATAAGTAAAAAAAATTATTGGAAAACACAATTTTATTGTGATTGAATTTAATATGCAATTAATGCTATGTGCTTTTTCTATTTATAATTTTTTAACCTGTGCAATATTGCACATGTTAAAAAAACCTTAATAAAATAAAAATATTATTATTTTTAAAGAAAAAATTAAATTATAATATACACTATATATTATATTTTTATGAACTTTTATATTTATATTATAATGTTACAAATAAATAAATATAAATTATAAAAAAATAATTATTTAATTAAGTCGACTCAACAGATTTATAAAAATTTTTAAAAGCTTAAACTTAATTTTTTTATTTAAATAAGCCTTTTAAAAGACTTAAATCTAACATTTTCAACAAACAAATTGAGTCAAGCCGAGCCATGAACCCCACGTGCCCGGTAGGCAAAACTGGTAGAGAAAAATTGATGACATCTTATGAACAAGTGCAGATCAGATCTGGACTTGAAACAATTGATTAATTTAATGTCCCTAAGTCCTGTCTTTTTCAAAGTCAAGCAGTAGTGTATACATACTTTGTTCCCGAAGTTTTTAACTACAATTAAAAAAAACCGTTCGAACAAATAAGAGTTTGATATATAATATTTATAAGAATATTTTGTGTTTTTACAAATTCTCCTATTAAGTAAGTATTTTATCTGTTCTTATTTAATTATCAGGAGAGAGAAAATTATACATATTAAGAAATGTAACGATTGTTATAGTTTTTCTCAAAATAAAATTTGAACTTCCCATAATACTATTTATCTCTCATTGTTTGATTGGTTGGACAATGGGACATTAATTAGCCTTCCATTAAATATAAGGTTAAAATTGGTAAAAGTATAATTAATGTTGCATTGAAAATATAAGTGGACAGATAAATAAAAATAATATTTTTTCTCTCTTCAGACAGTTAAATAGAAACAGAAGAAATATTAAAATTGTTAGGAAGATCTAGCGTTAAGAGTAGCTTAAGAAAATTTGAATTAATTGTAGAATTTTTTTTTTTTGGCCCAGAATTAATTATAGAATGAATAGTTGTATTTTGCTTATAGTACGTACTAGTATTTGACAAAAAAAAAAAAAAGGTTATAGATTTATTTATATTTGTGACCGAATACTGAAAATAGTACTTTTTTTATTCATATTATAAGATTTCTAATAAGTTTCAGGGTGTATGTCTCTGTTATTTTTTTCTTCTCTACTCTTTATAATTAATAAGATATTTTAAAGTGTTAGTGAAATATAACTAATAGAATGATAAAAAAGAATAAGAATAAATTTAGAAGTTTGAATAAATTTTTTATAAATTCATGTTTTGTTACATTTTTTTAATAAGTATAATTATTTGATAAATGTTATTTAGTGTTTTAAAGGTACGTTTTAAAAAGTTATTAAAAATATAATTTTTTATATTTTTGAAAATTGAAATAATTTGAATTTTTTATTATTTTTATAATTTTAGTAACTTTGTCAAGATTCTAATTATTTTAAAAGGTATTTTTTAAAAATTTAAATATACTCCTATAAAATATATATTTATAATTATTATTTTTTATTTAAATAACTTTAATAAGTATTATAAAAACATAACTTTGTGGATTGACTTAGCTGTGTAACATTTCACTAAGTTCATAGAAAGAAGGATACACAGCGGAAAGACCCGTATTTCGATGTTATAAAAATAAATTATAAAAGCATTATTAAATAATATCCTTATTTTAGAAGGATCTCATAAATGATAATAACACCAAACGGAGGAAAAAGTAAATAATTAATCGAACCATCTAACTCGGCGCGGACAAGGACTGACAGTTAATTCAGTACTCATCAATGTTCACACTGTAAATGACTGTGCAAATCTTTATAATCAAACTTAAAAAAAAAAAAAAAAAAATTCTGGCCGATTTGTTTTAACATTTGAAAAAAAAAAATATTTGTAGACGAAAGTGATTTCATCTTAAAATTTTACTTTGTGAAATTTTGTCATGTTTGACCAATTAATTTAGAAGTGAAAATATTAATTTGTTTAGGACAAAATCATTTTTTTTGGTGAAATGAATCAATGATTTTTTAAAAAAAATTTAAGAAAATAACGACCAATTAAGATTTCTCTAAATAAGTTTTCACTTTAAGAAGCACAGAGTAATTGAAGAGTGTCACCTAGATACGGTTGTTGGCAATCTTGGCAATCACAACATCAGAATTGGCTTTTCCTACACAATACTTTCGAGTTACTCCCTCCTTTTTTTATTATAAGATCTTGAAAAAAATATCACATAGATTAAAAAAAGCACTCACACCAAAAAATTCTATTGAAATTTTAAAATATTACAATAATTTTTTAGTATTATCCTCACATACATTAAATGAATTATAAGAACTCACATGAATTGATACTAAGGATATATAAGGATAAAATTGAAAAAATATAACAAATGCTTTTAATTTTTTTGGTCAGGATCTTATAAAAAAGAACATTGATTTTTTTGTTTAAGATCTTATAATAAGGAACAGAGGTAGTATTATTTAAGGGCCCGTCTTTTTCTTCGCCTATATTGAACCGTTGGATTAACATTTACCTCAAAGATAAGCTTAAAATAAAAGTGAAATGTAACTTTAGGTCTTGTATCTCTTGTGCACATTTTATTCGATCTTATATCGTATTTTATTTTGGTTTTATATCGTTTTTGAGTTGCATTTTGGTTATGTATCTCTTATAAAAATTTCATTTTGGTCCAGTTCGTCAAATTTCATCACCCTGTTATAAGGTAATTTGACTCTATTCTTATTAGGGTTCATGTGTATGTTTTGGTTTTTTGAGTTTGAAGATAAATGACGTAATTTGACTCCGTTCTTATTAGGTTAATTCTGTTAACAGGGATAACGAAGTAGACAGATTGGACCAAAATAAAATATTTATAAGAGATACAGGACCAAAATATAACTAAAAAAAATATAAAACTAAAATAAAATACACATTAGAGATACTCAACAAAAAGGTACATTTGGACTAAAATAAAATTCCAATTAAACATGAGTGTAGGACTAAAATTATTTATATTTTTGTTTTTCTTTTCTGAATATAACTCAAAACTTCCTAAACATTGTAGCCACCACTACACTGGAGAGTACAAAACAAGCAACACACACATTATACCATATCATTCACCCTCCCCACACAAAAACCATACACACTGTCAACATTTTTTCTCTTGCAACCAAACCAAACCATCACAACCACCACATCAATAATGTCCGTCAAGGAATGCGGCCACCACGAGGAGGAGCGCCGCAACCTCCTCCGCCTCATTCTCTTCGGCGTGGCGGCCTTCATCATCCTCATCCTCTTCCTCATCTTCTTCATCTGGGTCATCCTACGGCCCACAAAACCCCACTTGGTCCTCCAAGACGCCACAATCTACGCCTTCAACGTGTCCTCGGGCCCCACGCCGAACACGCTGAGCCTCACGATGCAAGTGACCATCTCTGCGCACAACCCAAACGCCCGCATCGGAATATACTACCACAAACTTGACGTGTACGCTTCGTACCGTAACCAACAGATCTCGCTCGCAACGGCCATGCCTGACGCGTACCAGGGTCACAAGGATTTCACCGTTTGGTCGCCGTTTCTTTACGGTAACGCCGTTCCCGTCTCGCCGTTTGTCTTGGCTTCTCTCCAACAGGACCAGAATGCCGGTACCGTTATGGTCAACGTTAAGGTCAACGGAAGGGTGAAGTGGAAGGTAGGGACTTGGGTTTCTGGAAGGTACCATATTTATGTTAATTGTCCTGCGTATATTAGACTCGCCGGAGATCGGAGTAATGCTGCCGTCGGAATTGTCGCTCCGCCGGTGAAGTTTCAGCTTTGGCAAAGTTGCAGTGTTGATGTTTAATTAACAATATAAAACCAAGAATTAATTAAGCAGAGTATGTAATGTGATTTTGTTTAATTTCTAGAATTTTGGTTTTTGTTGTCTAATTTGTTATCCGTAATTTGTTTCTAGTAATTAGTAGTGCTGTATTTAATTTTTTTTAAAAAATTAGGTAATTAAATGGAAAAAGAATCTTGACTTTTAATTTTATGAAATTAAATAATTAATCTACAAGAAATTCTACTAATTTTTCCTTTTTGTTTTCAAAAACTGTTATCATGGCCAGAGTTCACTTGGTTTTATATGATGTTGTCTTATATACATGGGTGATTCATTCATGGGATGGAAGTATATAATAAATCTTTTTTTCTGTTTTTTTATTTTTTTTATTTTTGGTCTGAAAATGAAAGGAAAAGTTAATTACATTAATTTATTCTTTTATCACGTTATCAATTTTTCTCTATTTTTTTTCTTTCTTCTTTATTTTGTCTATTATTTCTCAGATAGATGTGGAAATACCACCTCTCATAAACTCAAATTTTGGTTGTTGAATAAATGTAATTGAAGTGCTTCAACCTTATTTGATTTTGGTAGTAGTGTATTATTTCTTTTTAATTACTTTCAGGAATCCTCTCTGATTAATTGTTTATCTGTGTTTTCCTTTACTTTTATGGCTAAAAATAAGAGTAAATGCATATTTTTCAAATGCCAATACAATAAGAGGATATTTTTAACTTATCCAAATTATAGATAAAAAAAATAAAATATTTATTGTTAGTCAAACTTCATCTCATTAAATTTTTGTTTATTCCATCAATAATTTTCTAATTTTAGTTTCTTAACTTATTCAATATTGCAGAAGTTAAAAAAACTCATAATAAAATTCTAGCCATCTACTATACTAGTATATTACTAAAGATTGTTTTAATCCGTGCAATTATGTATAGGTCAAGACGTTCAAAGTGAAAACTCTGTATGGAAAAATGTAGAAATTAACGAGTTTGTACCATAAATGTTATAGATTTGTAAAAAAAAATTTTAGAGTCCTGATTTTTGTATTCACAGAGTTTTCTGTACTCAATGTACTCATTGGTTACGTACGGTGAAAAGAGTAGTTACATTAATTATTGTTTTTGTTACAGTGTTTTTTCGGATTTGATAATTAATGTAGAAATACGTAATTACAACGTAAAAATAAAAATTTAACAAAATTTCTACGTGTATAACCACATATTTTAACGTATATAACCATGACTATAAAGTAAATATAATATATATGATGAGTACAAAAATATTTTTTCAAAATTTTAAGTTTAATATATTTTTAACATGTACACATGATTGAAAAAACGTAATACTAATTGGATAGCAAAGTCATTGACTTGATCTGGAAATTTGGTATAGGTCGTTTTGTAGTTGACCAAGGTTCTTTTGTTCTTGAGGAAACACGCATTGGATCTTGCACTATCAGGATTTCATTTTATAATACTACTACATTTTTTATTATAAACAATTCTTATCATAAATCTAGATTTTATAAAAAGATAATTAATACTTTATTAGAATTGTAAAAGGACGGATAAAGTAACACAATTTTTTTTTAAAATTGACAAGTAATTTGAGATATAAGAAGTATTAAATTAAAAAAAAAATAGTTCATATTATATTTTCAAGACATTAAATACACGTATTTTTTTTTTATTTAATGCTTTACTATGAAGAATTTGTCATATACTAATGTTTTTTATTATTAAATTAATTATCATTAATATAGACTTAATCTAACAAAATTAATCAGTATTTATAATAATAAATAAAAATATATTTATTAATAGATAAATATATTAGTATAAATAATTAATATATAATGTCTTTAATTAGACTAATCATGTTGTGTATGTTGTGATTGGAAATTTTTTTTGACATATTTAATTATTGTTTTATTAATTAGTTTCATCAATGGTCCCTTAGCTTTAGGATCATGTCCTCTGTTCACACAACACACATCAACAATGATCACATTCCACAATTCATAGCCTAATTAAGTTTATAATTTTAGTATGACGAGGACATGTATCTTACTGATTTTTTTTATTTTTTTTTTATTTTGTGTGTGCGCTAGATCTTGTCCTCCTTGCCATGTTTCTCTCTGTGAATATTTAGAGAAAGCTATAAGTTGTAAAAGCAATTAATTGTTGTTTGACACGATGAAATGGAAATTCATAATAAGATGTTACTTTAGACACTTATATTATTGTTTAAAATTAAGTGATTTTGAAGTAAGGTAATTAATATTATTCAAAATTAAAATGTGTTCCACATCTAATAATGTACGGATATGAAAAAAAAATTTTAATAACATAACAATATTTTATTATATTAGTAAAACATAAACAGAAAGATAATTAACGTACTATAAATTTAAATTGTATATACACTTAGTGATATTTTTGCATCTAACAGGTTGGTCGGATAGTTGATGAGACATGGTTTGAGCAACGGTTTATCAGTTCAAACCCCTGTGAACACACTTTAACCTATTAAAAAACACTTCGTGAACTCTTTCTTATTTATTTATTTTTTTAAAAAAAATGTAGATGGAACTTTTTATTTTATTTTGGGACCACATACATGTCATATGGAAAGATCATAAGTCATGAATGAATTATGACAGAAATGATTAAATGTGTATGAGATGGAGTAAAGAGAAATATTCATGGTGGTTTATTTATTTTTATTACCTTCGCAACTTTATGAAAAGTAAGATTCAGCAGATTCCAAAAGTAGTGATGGATTAACTCGTGCCACCGACTTCCACTTATACTACTGTCTTCATACTATATTCTCAATTTATATTTTTAAGGCAAAAATATAATTTTGATCCTTTAATTTTTATTCGAAGTTCATTTTGATTCCATAATTTTTTTAAGATTTATTTTAGTCCTTTAATTTTTGTTTTTTTTGTTCAAAATGGTTTTGTCGTTACTCCCTTTAGCAATTTAATGGATTTTTGACGGCTCAAATTGTTCTAAATAAATGGTCTAAATTATAATAAATCAACGGTTCAAATAACATAATGTAATATCATTAGTCAAAAATCCGTTAAATTAATAATGAATGTGACGATAGGGATTATTTTGGACCAAAAATAGAAGTTGAGGACCTAAATAAAACTTAAAAAAGTTATAGGACCAAAATGATTATTGAGTAAAAGTTAAGGGACCAAAATTATATTTTTGCCTATTTTTAATCATGTTTTATGAATAGTACTCCCTCAGTTCCTTTTTATGTGTCTCCTTATCAAAAAAAAATTTTATTTCTTAATATCTATCTCTTTAGATTTTCAAGAATGTATTTATTATCTTTTTTCTATTATACCCCTAGTAATAAAATGAATAAGAGTAATTACTGGTATAACTTTCAAACATTAAAGGAACAGGAGAAGGAAGAGCAATCAACTAGAAGCCAATAATATTCTTCTAAAACATTTATTAGCCCTACTCCTAACAATGTTAATAATTCTATATTGGTATGTGGTGAATGAATTATTATTACTTTATAAAATTAAATTTTATAATTTGAAAAATATAAGGGTAAAACAGAAAACTAGATGTTAAAATTTTGTGATCCAAGAATATTAAATGAGTTTCTTAATATTTGTGTTTTTTTTTTAAACGACAGATAAAAAGGAACGGGAGTATACGGTCACGTAATTAAAAATATTTATTTTAATTTTAATATTTAATTATTTAATAAAAATAATTTGACACATCATATTTGAATCGATCCCACTTGCCTCACAGTATGGTAAGGTGGGTTGGAAGTTGGAACATTATTATTCATGATTCATCTTCATTTATTTTTCTCGTTTCCACACATGTTCCACTCACTAACTGTGTACCTAACTCATCAAGTCCTGTTGCCACTAACTGTATCCAAAAAAAGAAAAAGTGACTGTTTCTAACCTTTTAATCATTAACAATGTATACATTTTTAGTTTATCCGTTTAATTTTGTTCTAGCACCTCCGTTAAAATATTAGAGTGTTTGACACAATTAGTTTATAATTTATTTAAGAGTTTATAATTAATAATTTATGGATAAGTAAATGTGTTTAGTGATAACTAGTTTATAGTTTATAGTTTATACTACATAGCTTATAAAAACTAGCTTATGAAAAATTACTTGAAGTAGTACTTTATAACTTACTACCTCTGGACTCAAATATAAGCAAAACAACTCTCTTGTTTCTTTGTTCAAAATATAAACAAATTTTAATTATTTCTCTTATATTTAATACTATTATTTCTAATCTATCATTCATTTAATGTTATTATTCCTACTTTGCAATAAATATGATGAAGGTCATTTTAGTAATTGAAATTTATCTTTTACATGAAATCGAGAAAATTAAATACAACTAACTAATTTTTTTAATATGCATAATTTAATTAATTTTTGCTTATATATAAGTTTGGAGGTAGTATTAAAAGTAGCTTTCAATAATTGTTTTCAATTTTATCCTTTTCCTTTTTGAATAATGATAATTAATTCTAATATTATATTAATATATTATAAGTATGTCCTTTTAAGTCATTTGACATAATTTTAGCTTATCATAAATTATTTTTATCAAACACATCTACTTACTCATAAGCTATAAGTTATAAGCCATAAATTATAAAATAATTTACCAAACAAAACCTATACGTCACTAGATTTTGTACATGGGTGAGTACCCCCTTATGATCTTCTTTAATTATTTTCACTTATAAAAAAATTGGGTTTGGCTTTTCTTCACAAAAGCTATCACTTTTCTTCGATTTCTAGAATGAGCTTGCATTTTGGGGTAACTTTCTTTAATCTTCAGTAGTAGCTAGTTATCTTCTATGTGTATACGTGTGTTTTCTGAAGTGATACACGTTAAACAGAGGTGGTAGATCATTGAATGAAGGTTTTGAATATAGGTGGTAGAACAAAGTCAAATAGAAGGATTTAACTCTACAGGTACATAGTAGCAAAAAGTTAAAAGATGTAATTATTTAAAAAAAGACAATGATAAAATTGAAATGAATTATTGAAAGCTATAAGCTATTTGAAATAGGTTTTCAAAAGCTCATAACTTATAGTTTTTCATAAATAAGCTATAAACTTGTCATAGTAAACTGGACTTATTGACAAAAAGTTATAAACTATAAACTATAAATTTTACAAAAAGTTATAAGCTCGTGTTAGTATAAACACAGCTTTACTGGTTATTGATCACAATTATCTCCTTATTATATATTAGGTAAAAAAAAGAAGAATTATCTCCTTATTCGCTAATTCTAAACCAAACATTTTTTTCCTTTTATCTAATTATGAAAAAATTCTATTGTACTCACTACTCTCCAAGGTTTTGAATTGAAGTTTACACTTTTTTTATTGTCAAAATTCGGTGATTTGGATGGTAAATCTTAGCAAGTTCATATTTTTTACTTGAGCAATATGGTTCCTTTTTTAGTCAAAAAGCCACCATATAACACCCAAATGTGCAGTTATTAAAATTTATGTGTTAGTCCCTTGGTGCAATTTATTAAATTTATGTTTATACCCCATATGAGAAGAGAATGTAGATACAGATATGCGCTATATTCTATCTGCAATGATAAGAGCTAAACACCACACCACGTACAGTCATACGAGAATAAAAGTTAAATTAAAAAACTTGATTTAACTACTTCAATTTCAAACATATTTAACAACAATACAGTTGATGTACTAGTAAAGACACTCAATAAAAAACTTAGATTCGAGTTCGGAAAATAATACCAATTAATAAAACAAATATATATATATATTGGAATTTTTTAACCTGTACAATATTACACAGGTTAAATTTTTTTAAAGGAGAAGTATTTTATGGGAAAAAATAAAAATTAATTGAGTTATGTTTTAACATATATTCATTACCTATTATTATTTTTACTTTTAGATTGTTATTCTGTGCAATATTGCACAAGTTAAAAAAATATATATATATTTTTAATTATTAATTTAACGAAAGGGTGAAACCATGCCTAAAACATAGCTGTTGCAATGAAATCCCACAAGTTATTTTATTTTGTCATTATTTACCCTCATTATTTGTTATTTGTAGGGAACCCTGAATCAGCCATTGAAAAAGACTGCCAACCTGTGACGATCCGACCAACGTCGGAGACAACACCGCCAACCTGCGACCAACCGGCCGACGTCGAAGACAACACGGCCTACCTGCTCGTTTGGATTTAATTTTCGTTGTATTTAATAACGTTTCAAATTTGTTTAGTGATATTAATGGTTTTTATTGGCACTACCAAAGCTTTGAAATAGCCCACTTGCTCTGTTTTTAGTTGTTCAAAATGGGCATAATTTGTGAATTTTGTTAAAGTTGAAACCGTTGTCATTCTTACTTGATTTGGAAAATGGTTGCGGATCTTGATTTAACACTGAGATAATATGAAAATTTGGAGAGTATTGACGATTTGCAGAAGGAAGCGAAGGTAGAGGGCACTCAGGGCAGTGGTGTTTGGTAGAGAGAGGTAGGACACAGATGGTATTCTTTTATTGTTAGTGAAGATGACACTTTTTTTTTAGTTTTTGTTTATTACTATGGGCCATACGGCTTTCATTCTTTATAAACGAACATGGCCTATGAATTGTTTAAAAAATCCAATTTGATAATTTGGAAAAAAGATGCCCTATTGATACAAAAATGACATATAGGCAACATAAAATGTTAATGTCCCGAATCCAAATTTGGCCCAATTTAAAAATGGTTAAAAATAGTTTTATGAAGGAGATCATTGACAAATGGAGGGGCAATATATAGAGGAGAAATAAATAAATTAGGAGTATTAAATAGAATGACAAACCGAAAAGAGCTGAAAAAAACTGAAAAGAAAAAACAGAAAAAAAATGAAAATAATAAACTAAAAAAGCGGCATATTTTGATTGGTTTGTTTCTGTTCGGTTCCTTCTATAAAAATTGAAGCAATGCAAAGCAAACCCCCATATAATTACATTTTTGTAAAAATTTTAGATTATTTTTAATATTTAAAATAAAAAATAAGTATGATATACAATATGAAAATAGAAAATATTTACTTAGTGTGGTTAAGTTAATCATGGTCAAGTGTGACTTAGTGTGACTAAGATAACCATGGTTAAGTGTAGTTAACTTAACCATGGTTAAGTGTGACTTAGTTAATTGTGCTTAATTATTGTTAAGTTGACCATGGTTAAGTGTGAATTAGTGTGGTTAACTTAACCATGGTTAAATGTCACCAAGTGTGACTAAGTTAACTTTGGTTAAGTGTGGTTAAATTAACCATGGTTAAGTGTCACCTAGTATGGTTAAGTTAACCATGATTAAGTGTGAGTTCGTGTGGTTAAGGTAACCATGGTTAGGTGTGGCTTAGTGTCCTTAAGTTAACTATGGTTAAGTGTGATTAAGTTAACCATGGTTAAGTGTCACTTTGTGTTATGTGTCGCTTGGTGTGGTTAAGTTAACTATGGTTATGGGTGACTTAGTTTCAGTAAGTTAACTATGGTTAAGTGGTTAAGATCAATAGTTAAGCAACTCATAAATGAAAATTTAGTGTTAAAAAGTGTAGAATATTTAATGCTATAATATTATTTTTAATTTATTTTAAATGCAAAATCTTTATTGATGTATTATTTAATGATTACTTTTAGAATACTCCATCCGTTCATTTTTATCTGTCTCTTTAGGAATTCAAGAAAACATTTATAGCTTGTTTTTCTATTACACCATTTCTCATTTATTACTTTATACATCTACTGAGTAGTAGATAATTAATAATTGTAGAGTTCCAACAAGGTACAATTGAGAATTATCTCATAATTTTGATAGTTACAAGAGTATTAAATAAATTTCTTAATCGGTATGTTTTAATCTTAAAAGACAAATAAAAAGAAACAGAGAAAATAATAAATAGCAAAATTTTTATAAAAATTATAAAGCTATTAAATACTCCTATTACAACAAAAAAAAAATTTTAATAGTTAGAGGGGGAGCAGTAGATAAGAGTATAATTTTAATTTTCTTTTTATGAAAAGATAGAGTACTAGTACTACTACAAATTATGTGATCCGTACGATCATTAAAATTTAAACAACAGTTGATGATACCAATCTCTGTAATTAATTATTCTTCGTAAACTGTACTTAATGATGACAACGCTTTGTAGTAATTACCATTTATATGTCACTTTTGTTTTTTTCTCTCTTTGCTTTTTCTTCAGATTGGTCAACTATTCACCTTCTCTTCCGCAGCCGAATGGAATAATATTAAGGAGTCACTGTCAGATTATGCTTTTCAATTTTACATTTTTCATCCAATCATATTAATATTAATATCTCACTAAAAAAATACTACTACTAATACTATTATAGTACTTACTTTTAAACGAGTATATTATCATTTTAACATATTTATCAGTATCATTCATTTACATTTTAAAATTTTTAAATACAATAATATTTAGTATTCTTAAAACACTTTTTAATAAGTTAAATATGCTAAAAAATATTAAAAAATAATTTTTTTATATTTTTAAAAATAAAATAATTTATACTTATGATTAATTATAGTAATATAAAATGTGTCTTAATGACATTGTTTAGCATGACACAAAATTAAAATCCAAAGAGAAATCACTAAGCTTGTGTTTGGTTTTATGGAAATATAATGAAAATAACTAGGAAAGAAAGAATATAAATTAAAAAAGAAATTGTTTAGTTGAGTCATGAAAAAAGAAAAGAAAAAAAAAAACAGGGAAGTGAACCTCATAAATTTAAAATGACAATAAAATTGAAATTTTGGAGGGAAAAATATGATAAAATATTTAGGATGAGCCATATTTTTTTAAGCCAAGAATTAATAGACATTTTATTCGTACTCATTTTCTTTTCTTTCAATTTTTTTTTTCTATTTTTCCCATTATAACAAACACATGAAATTTCCTTTTATTTTTTCTCATACTTACTTTTTTTTCTTTCTTTTCTTTCTCTCATAAGTTCAAAATGACAATAAAATTAAAATTTTGAAGGAAAAAATATGATAAAATATTTAGAATGAGTCGTATTTTTCTAAACCAAGAATAAAATAGACATTTTATTCATATTCCTTTCAAATTTCTTTCTAGTTTTCCATTAAAACAAACACATGAAATTTCCTTTTATTTTTTCTCATACTTTCTTTTTCTCTTTCTTTTCTTTCTATAGTAATTCTTTTCACCCAAAATTCTCTTCCCAAACAAAGCATAATATTTTTCATTCACGTTCAAATACCATCCACACTTACAAACATGTTGAAATTCCATTCACACTCATTATCTAATCTTTGAATCAAACACAGTACTAAAAAAATTTACCAAAAAATGAAAAAATAAAAAAGAAAAAGAAGAAAAGGAATATATAATAAGACCCTTGCCTTGAGAGTATTGCACACTAATTACTCATCAAAACTGTTCAAAGTCTCTCAAAGTAAACATCTTCCACAGTAACATTACAACTATCTCTCTCTCTTGTGAAACAGAACAATGGGTGTTCCTTCCTTTTACAGATGGTTAATCAACAAATATCCAAAGACAGTGACAGAACTTCACTCCTCCAATTCAAACAATGCTTTAGAATTTCATAATTTGTATCTTGACATGAATTCCATTATCCACCCCTGTTTTCACCCTGATGAAAATACTGATGAAAATGTTCGTTTTACTCTCTCTTTCTTTCTTCCTTTCAGTTTTTGCATGCTCTGTTTTGTTACTTTCCTAATTTATTTTTCCCTTTAATGTGCACAGCCAGCATCGTTTGAAGATGTGTTTAGGAATGTGTTTGACTACGTTGATCAACTTGTTGATGTTGTTAAGCCTCGCAAGCTCTTGTACTTGGCTATTGGTGAGATATTAGGTTTATGACTTTAATCTTTAATAACTCATCATTAGCGATTGCGATTATAATATTAATACTTGTAATCAAGGTTTCAAATTGCGATTGCGATCGCACTCTGGTCATAGGTTGTTGATGGTCTTAACCGCGACATTGTGGATGATGTCGCAGAACGGACCATAATTTAAAACTTTTTGAGTAATAATTACATAAAAGATTGAGTAAGTTAAATTAAAGAGACTGTGTTTCTCATAAATATGTTATAGATGGAGTAGCACCACGTGCCAAAATGAACCAGCAAAGATCACGTCGTTTTCAAACTGCTAAGGACAATGAGATACGCGTGAGTTTTTCAGTTTCTTTTTGTTTTCAAATTTTTTAAAAATTATTTTAATTTTGTCTAATTTTTTTGTATTGTCTCCTTAATTTGCATTGATAGGAAGCAGAGGAGGACAAGCTGCGGAAGCGATTCGAAATGGAAGGGAAACAAGTTCTTCCTAAACAAGAATCTGATGTGTCAGATTCAAATGTCATAACTCCAGGGACTGAGTTCATGCACCAACTCTCAAATGCACTTAAAAGCTACATTTCATCAAGGATTGCAACTAATCCCTTATGGAAGGATATTATGGTATGTTATGCATATAGTTCGCATAAGTTTCACGTTAGTTATTATAGAGTAGTTCATATAACGCTGGACAGTCCTTTTGAATGTCTCTTGTAAGCTAGTTTTTCTCATTGAGTTAGATTTAAACCAAAATATGTGTTTTCATGAAAAATGATGCTTCATTTACTCTATTGATTATATATTTGTAATAAAGGTAATCATGATTTTTCTGTTAATTTATAAAGCTAAATGTTTACTTTGTTAATTTGTGCTCAGGTAATTCTATCTGATGCTAATGTTCCTGGAGAAGGTGAACACAAGATTATTGCATTCGTTCGGTCTCAAAGGGGTCTTATTGATTATGATCCAAATACAAAGCACTGTTTATATGGCTCAGTAAGTAAATTATAGTTAAAAGAATGTTTTGAAAATGCTATTTCTTCTGATCTTTAATAAATTGAAGCATGAAGCTTAAGATTTTGAATTTTGAATGAATATAATGCAGGATGCTGATCTTATCATGCTTGGAATGGCAACTCATGAACCCTATTTTTCAATTTTAAGAGAGGTGATTTTCACAAGTTACTTAAAATTAAATCATTCTTAGCTTAATGTGAAATGTAAAATCTGTTTATATATTTCTGTTTACAGATTTAATTGATTCCTTGTATTATTTTCATGTGCAGGATGCCTCTATTCAGGAGGCTAAGCAACAAATTGTTCCCAACTCTTTCAATGTATATAATAATAACTGATTTACATTCTAAAATTTTGATGTTAGAATCATAAGTCTTATGAATGTTATTAACTTTGTGCAGCTTTTGAATATTTGGATTTTGAGGGAATATCTTGAGATGGACATGAAGATAGAAGTTCTCCCCAAAGATTGCAGCTTTGATTTTGAGAGGATAGTTGATGATTTCATCTTCTTGTGTTTCTTTGCTGGAAATGATTTTCTTCCTCACACGCCAACTTTGGAAATTCAGGAGGTTTATAAAGAAAAATCTTTGTTATTAGAGATATGGTGACTGTAAAATAGGGTTAATGAAACTTATTTGTTACCCCTGAATTTATCTAATATTACACACATACCCCTAGAGCGATAGTTAGTGTTATGAATTTAAATTACGCTAACTACCCCTTTAGGGTTATCAGTATAATTTTGAGAAAGTTTAGGGGTAATTAGTTTAAACTTGGTTTGTCATTTTTACTTGTTTGGTCATTCTTTTCAGGGAGCAATTGATTTACTTATGACTGTTTACAAGAAAGAATTCCATAAACTTGGTGGATATCTTGTGGACATTAGCAGGGTAATTATTTCATTCTTTTTTTCATTTTAATTCAATTAATTTGAAATCTTTTTTCTAATAAGTACCTATGATATGAAAGCAGATTGGAGAGAAAAAAGGTGCATTTGTGAAGTTATCAAGAGTTGAAAAATTTATACTTATGGTTGGTGCTCATGAAGAGCAAATCTTCAAGAAAAGATCCGAAATTCGAGAGCGAATATTAAGAAGGCTAATCAATGAGTACGAGAATGCAGTAAGTAGATTGTTATTTTTTTTTAAAAATTGACATATGCAATATGAATTCATATTTTACAGTGATCTTAGACTCATGAGATTCTCTAATTTTTCAGAAGCATGAAGAACAGAATAATCTTGAGAATGAGAGAAGTTCTGATTGTACTCTTGTCATTAAGAAGGCCCTAGTTTTTGATAATTCCTCTAGTGATGTAATTATTCTTTTTCAATAAGGAATTCATTTGTTTTAAACTTGGTTTTTTTTTTGTACCTTCTTGTATTAATGGAGTTTAATGGTGTTGAATTTCCACTGATTATCAGAATTTGCAGAACACAAAGGATTTGAAAGAAGAATTAAGAAAATGCCTTAAGCAGAAAAATGACTTGTTTAAGAGTGGAGAGTTCCTAACTGATAAGGTATATATATTTCTTCAAATAAACCTTGTGTTTTTATTGTATTTACTATTTAATTTAATTCTCTGCTCAATGGATATGAAGCCCACATGTTTTAAATTAAATTCCAATAAATGATTAGTAAGTTATTACATTTCATTTCATCAGATTAAATTGGGAACTCCTGGTTACAAAGAAAGATATTATAAAGTGAAGTTTTCAGCAGAGGGAAACAATGGCATTGAATGCCAAAGGAAAGAACTGGTATGTGTTTCCTAACAACTAATTTCTAATTAATAATTATTCTTTTATTGGGTTTTCTTCTTTTTCATTCTTTTATTGCAAAATTCTGGATTATAGATTGCAATTTATTTTAATTGTAGGTTCAAAAATACACTGAAGGTTTGTTGTGGGTTCTTCAGTATTATTTTTCAGAAGTTGCTTCCTGGACATGGTAAGCTATTGTGGTTAATGTTCAAACATGATTCTGGTAAACTAATTGCGAGCATGCGTTCATTTTTTTAAAGAAATTTCACTTTAGGCCATGTCTTTTGCCAAATCATTTTTTCAATCTTTACACATTATTCATGACTAGCTCCAACTAAAGGTTGAATAATGTTGTCTTCTTATCATCAATTTTTCTATACATGTGTGATATATTATGTAATATCTGTACATATGTTCAAAAGTATGTCGTATGCATGCTAGTGAAAGATTGCAACATATATTTATATTTGGGGTGTGAGTAAATCAAGATAATTGAACGGTTCCATCCTCCTCAACCTTGTGAACCTTAAGCTTTCTAATCTTAAATAAAGAAGAACTATTTATAGAGTAAACATTGGAGTTATATACCGTTTTAGTCCCTCACTTTGTAGCCTCCATGCAATTTAGTCCCCCACTTTTAAAAATGATTGATTTAGTCCCTCACTTTGTAGGCCGTCATGCTGTTTAGTCCCTACAGTTAACTCCCACTAACGGCGTGATGACGTGGCTAGTTAAATGCTTACGTGGTCGTTAAGTGACAGTTAAGCATCCACGTAGGATCAAAACAACGTCGTTTTGGTAGAGGCAAATCATTCACTTTAGTCCCTTGTTTTGAAATTTATATTTGACTCCCAAATCATTCAGTTTAGTCCCTATTTGATTGAAACCCTAATATTTCTCTTATCCCTAACCTTGAATCCTTAACATTCTCAGCAACTCTCCTTTCTCCTTCTTCTTTGCTTTGTGTTTTTTTTAGTCTAGCAAAAGCAAGTAATTACGAATATGGCCTTCGCCAAAAACACACTAATCTTGGTTGTTCTATGCTTCATCCTTGTATTAGAGGTAATTCAATTCAATTAATCTGGTTCTTAATTTCATCATTCATTGTCATATATATGTTTTATACACGCAATTCATGATGAATTTCATTTTTCAGTTTGAGATGTATGGTGAAAATCACATGGTTGCTGCCCATCGTATAGATAAGGGTATTTAATTTACGTATTGCAAGTGCAGGAATTATTATATTGGTAATAAATAAATTATATTCAGATGTAGTATAAAAGTGAATAATTAAAATGATTGCAGATTGTGCGAGAAAAGAAGAAGGGGAAGGAGAGTTATAATTGAAATTTATATTGCAGATTGTATTATATTTAAATTTCAATATACTAAGATTAGAGTTCAGGAAGAAAGAAGAAGGAGAAGGAGAGTTGCTGAGAATGTTAGGAATTCAAGGTTAGGGATAATAGAAATATTAGGGTTTCAGTTAAATAGGGACTAAACTGAATAATTTTGAGAGTCAAATTTAAATTTTAAAACGAGTGACTAAAGTGAATGATTTGCCTCTATCAAAACGACATCGTTTTAATCCTACATGGATGCTGAACTGTAACTTAACGACCACATAAGCACTTAACTAGCCATGTCATCACGCCGTTAGTGAGAGTTAAATGTAGGGACTAAACTGCATGACGGCCTACAAAGTGAGGGACTAAATAAGTCATTTTTAAAAGTGGAGGACTAAACTGCATGGTGATTACAAAGTGAGAGATTAAAACAGTACATTATTCGTAAACATTGAATATAAAAATAGTAAGTTTTTTTTTATGTATGATTTGATGATGTAGTGTGCAATTTATTTATAATTATCATAGTTTTTTGGTGCAATATTTATTTTATTTCAAAGTGTAGTTGATGGTTAATTCTTTTCTCCAGTAAAGTATAACTAAACTTTTGAATTTATCATTATAACTAACTGTAATTTATTTTGTGTTTAAAATTCTTTGGTTTCTATTAGCCAATTTGGCTAATTGCGACTTATGAAGCTAATATTTTTTTCTTAGGTATTCGTTGTTTTTTTGTTTACATAAATGAGTTAGAGCACTTCTTTTGGTCTCTTAAATTTGATTTTTTAGCTAACAAAATTATTATTTTTGTTTTACATATATTTGGTACATGTTATTTAATAGATCTCAAGTAATTTAAATTTGGCTAAACAAAAATTTTGCATGCATTAAATATGACTATGCAAAAATGCACAATTATTTTATAAATTAAACATTTGGATAATTGAATTTATATCCATTATAAATTAAATAATGAAGTTATGTAATAAATTAGGCTAAATTTAATGTGTTTGATATGATAATCCAATAAATACATTATAATATTTTATTTTGGTGTTTTGTTAGAGTGAATTATTGTCTTTGTTGTGGATGTGGTTGTGTCTAAGTTAGAGTTGACACATAAGTAAATATGCTGATGTGGCAAATTTAGGCTATTGACATGTGCAAGGCGTCAACACTATATCATTGTCTTCCGTTGTAATATAGATAATAGATAGGGACCAAGATAAATTTTTTTAAAGATATGGACTAAAGTGAAATGTTGTTGTTGAATCACCTTACGATTGTTGTGCATTATATTAATTATATATATGAATAATAGAAATAAACACTGTAAAACACAGGTTTTATCCATTCCGCTATGGTCCCTTTGCATTGGACTTAAAGGGCATGAGTCAGGTGAAAGTAAATTTTGAGAAAGGAGCTTCATTTTTACCTTTTGATCAACTTTTAAGTGTTCTGCCACCAAGGAGGTAACTTTCTTATTTTCTTCTATCTTTTAACCCATTTGGTATCATTAATTTCAAAATTTGATATTCAAATCTTTGACCATTATAAATTATATGGTTTCATTCATGTGCAGTTCTTCTGCACTTCCAAATGCCTATGCACAATTAATGTTGGATGAGAACTCTAGAATAATTGACCTTTATCCTCAGGGTAATTAATTAACCTGGTTTATCTTATTTTAATAAGTTTTTATGTTCAATTTTTTCCTTCTCTTTTCTTATTCTGTTTTCATTTTTTTAGATTTTGAGGTTGATATAGAGGGAAAGCGCTTCATGTGGCAGGTTAATTAAATAATCACTCAAGTATCTTCTAATAATTAATAACATAGTTTTATTTTCTTTATTTTTTAATTATGTGGTACAATATATGCTGATGGAAATAATTTCTGTTTCTCAATTCAAGGGTATTTGCAAGGTTCCATGGATTGATGAAAAAAGGCTTTTCGCTGAGACCAAAGATCTCAAGAAGGATTTATCTGTATGAACCAGATATTTTTGAAAAACCCTAATTATCAATATTTTTGTGAGTGCCATTTAAAATCTCCAATTTTGTTTTGTTTGTAGGAAGATGAAGCAATAAGAAATTCAGTCAAAGTTGATAGCTTGTTTGTCAAGAGTGTTAGCAAAATGGCAGAGAGAATTTCCTCCCTTTCTCAAGAACCAAACACAACTAGCAAATTCAATATGAGCATAAGGTTCGTCAATGGTGATGGATATATAGTCTGTGTCCGTACACAGAGAGACAATTTAGCAATTAGTGTTTCACTTAAGAAATTTCTAATATGTCCTTTTACTCGCACAAAGAGTTATGTACTATAGACCTTATTTACAAGTTCTTGTTACTTAGTTAAGTGGTCTCTCTATGCGTCGAGACCATTGTGGTCCCAAAAAATCAAATGACTACGAATTTTTGTGTTGTGTTAGAAGTAACGCTTTTTTTTTTTTTTTCAGTGATGGTATCGCGGGTGTTGTAAGCCTTTGTGACAAATGTGTTGAGAAGCCATTGGAGAGAATGTGTGACAGCAAACATGTTGAAGAGCATGTCTTGTATGTATGCTAT
Source organism: Cyamopsis tetragonoloba (assembly GCA_037177725.1). Taxonomy (NCBI): domain Eukaryota; kingdom Viridiplantae; phylum Streptophyta; class Magnoliopsida; order Fabales; family Fabaceae; genus Cyamopsis; species Cyamopsis tetragonoloba. The sequence continues at coordinate 22,440,397 of CM074122.1, forward strand.
TTTAATTTTCATATTTTTCAGTCAATTTCAGACATGTTTTGCTTTTAATTTTTATATTTTGAATTCAACTTTAGACATTTTTCTACTGTTTTGACATTGGTTCATGCTGCAGGTGTGTTTACTACGAATTACCTGCTAGTAGTAATCATTTTCCTCGTTTACTTCCTGGTGTGAATCTTCCAGAGAAGGTAAAATTCAGAGGCTTCTCATAGCAAATTAATTAAATTTCTTAATTTTTTTTTTAACTGTCTTTAGCATTATATTGTTCATTTTTCACTATGTTTTGCAGATAATATTTGAATTTGACATTGAGGAAACAGAACTGTGGCATGAACGTCAGAATCATAACCGTTTTGGAAGGTATGCCTTAAATTGCAAATTTTACAGATATTACTAAAAACTAAAAATCTCTTGCTTTAAATGTTAACTTATTTCTTAATTAATTTTTGTACTAAAGTGAAGCTATCATTAACATTAAATCCTTAATTAACCAACTTGAAAATTCAGGGTGAGAAATGAAGACAAGTTTTGGAGAACAAACATAGAGAAAAATTCATCTTCCAAATTTTCTTCATCAAATGTAACTAAACCTACAAGAACCTTTTCATCAAACATATCAACCACTGAAGTTATCTACAAAGGTGTTGATGGTGTTGGATGGGGAGAAGGAAGAGGGAAACCAACAAATGAAACAAATTCTCCTAATTTTCAAAGACAACCTTACATTAATAAGGATTCACAATCTTACAAGATTCCCGCCATGCGAGACACACGACCGCCACACTTTGTGAATAACTTTTCACAGTTGCGATTATCAGAGCCTAATCAGTCTCGACAATATAACAATGGTTCCTATCATCAAGGGTCGCAATACGAGACTACTCCTTTTGGTCGAGGACGAGGAAGATTTAACCAAGTGAATGGTGTTTCTTCTAACAACTCTTTGGGGTCTCAATGGACTGCAAAGAAAGATGGAAATCGTTGGTAGGAAATGATCTCTAGTTCCCTATAATTAAGGATATTGTGTTTTGTTGCTTTAATTTGAATGCTTAATTACTTCATTTTGTATTAAGTTAGCATCTTGATAAGTTCTAAAAGTGACGTTGGTCTGTTTTATCTTTATTTTGTTGCTTCACACGAAGGAAAGGTCTATCAGGTTTTTTTGTTTTGTATAGACAAAGTGCTTGTACTAAGTTACAAGGGAAATTAAATAGATCATTGTGGCTATTTTGTTTTGGATTCTATTCGTGATTACAGAGAGAATGAACATTTGTTCTTTGAAATTTTTTTACTTCTTTGAGCTTGAATTTTTCTCCTCAATGCACAGTATGTACTCAACCCTAAAATTTCCGTAGTTCACAAATGGATGTATCAAAAAGTGCAGTGGAGAAAACTTTGGGTCGCATTGTTTCAGTTGTGTATTTAAGTTTTTTATAATTGTATTATAAAACAATTTTTAGAAATTATTTTTAAACAAAGAGAAATAAGCTTTCAATATAACTTCAGAATACAAAAAAACTAAGTTTTTAATGTTTCTAAATTTTAGTTTTTAAAAACAGCTTTCAAAAACTATTATCAAACAAGCCCTCTGTTTCTTTAATTATATAGTCATATCACAATGCACTTTTAATTCATGATGTTTCCTGGGTCATTTTTTTTATTATAAAAAAATATATGATTTAGTCTCTCGTATTTAAAATGAAATTCATATTAGTCTTTGAAATTCTTAATGGTTAGTTGTTTGTATTTTTGGTAAACCATTAGAACAGAGTAAAATTCCTAATCTCAATTCAAAAAAGGGAATTGGTACCTTTTGAGAGATCTCAAATGGCACATAGCACATGGTACGTGTTACGATTTCTAGTGCATTGATTTTACCCAAGCAATCAAATTATAATTGAAGTGTTTTTTTGCAAGATTATCCAATAGAACAATAATTCACTGTTTACAAGAAATATGATTCAATACAATAACAATGGTTTAGAACTTCGATTAAAGAAATACTACACAAATCAATACACAAGTAACGGTTTATAAATATAAATATAGTTATCGTATTAGAAGAATGTCAGTTATTAGCGGTGGCTTTTAGCAGTGGTTAAGCTAAAAAAGCCATCGTTAACGGTCTTGTAGCGACGACCATAGGATTTTCGCTAACTTACGCGTGAATAAACATTTGCGACGTAAACAAAGTCGTCGCTAATCATGTCACTTACGCTAGACACAGAGTGTTTAGAGGGTATAGCAGCGCGGACGGCGTGACGATGGAGCGGAGGCTGGCGGCACCGGTGACGGCAACAAGCTTGGCGGCGTGAGGTGATGGATTGTGCGGCGGTGAGCATTTCTATGCATTTGTGGGCATTTGTTAGAGTATTATATGTGTTTGAGTTTGTGTGTTGTGCGTTTTACTAGCAAATTTCTGAGCTCTTTTTACTATTTCTCTCTTTCGTTTTTTTTTCAATCTTTTTTCCGTGTTTATGAATTTCTATTTATAGAGCTTGAGTTAAACCTATTTCTGTGAATGCTTTACTAAATGGTCGTTATTTTTATTTTTGAAAATTTCTTTTCTAATTGGTTATTTATTATCTTTATATTTTTTTAAAAAATTGCTTTTCTGATTGGTTGCTTATTATCTTTATTTTTGTCATTCTAAAAATTGCTTGACCCGATCAAGCAACACCTAATCGATTATTCTACTGAGGAGCCTTATCACAATCTCCTTTAATAATAAAATTAGTTAATTATAAGTAATTAATTAATTAATTAGAAAACTAATTAATTAATCACAATTAAAATTATTATTAACGGGATAAATCTTAGTATTCACAGTTGTCCTTCATTACGAATTTCTTATCCAAATAAGAAGAATAACAATGTTATTCAAATTATTTGATAAGAACTATGTAAAGATATGAATTAAATTTTATCTTAAACCTAGTTTGAGGTGTTTGCACCTCTTAGCCAAATAGCAAAGAGGGTACCAAATTGGGAACCAGATCTGAAACTGCAAAAAGGTGCTAGGCCGATTTTGGGCTTTAAAGAGAAAGAGGTGCTAGGCTGAAATTGGGCTTTGACACGCGAGAGAGTGTCGGGCCGATTCTGGGCTTTAGAAAGAAAAAGAGGTGCCAGACCGATACTAGGCTTTGACATGCGAGAGAATGTCAGGCCGGCTTTAGAAAGAAAAAGAGGTGCCATATTGATACTGGGCTTTGACACGCAAAAGAGTGCCGGGCCGATTCTGGGCTTTAGAAAGAAAAAGAGGTGCTAGGCCAATACTGGACTTTGACATGCAAAAGAGTGCCAGGCCGATTCCGGGCTTTAAAGAAGAAAGAGGTGTCAGCGTCCCGAAAGATCGTTCGTGCACTTCCTTGATAATTTTCTGAGCTTCGACTACATTTACGCACCTAAGAAGCACCATGTCACGATTCTTCTTGTCTCAGTTTAGAAAGAAGCTCATAGCTAGCCTCCTTAGAGTCCTCCTATCATTTTTAGAAGAGCTTGGTGGGCACTCTCTACTTTTGATGTACATCATGATATCATGATATCATGGCTTCCCATCTAGTTCTTCCTTTACTAATTGGCAGTAGGCAGATTGTTCTTGAAGCTACATCATTATGAGTGGCATGTCTTCATTTTGATTCAACTCAAACATGGATTCTAGTGTAAATAGAGCATAAGCCAGCTGGTTATCTTCTCGAGGGATGTGCTCAAAAGTAACTTCTTCAAAATTCTCTAGTAATCCCATAATGTACCGGTGATAAGGGATTAGCTTCTCATCTCGAGTTTCCCACTCACTCCTTAGTTGATGAATGACTAGCGCCAAATCACCGAACACCTTAAGGGTTTTGACTTTGGCCTCTAATGTTGCTTCAAGTCCTAGAGTACATGCCTTTTATGTCGTGATGTTGTTTGTGCAGTCAAAACACAATCTAGATGTGATCGGGATGTATTTCTTCTCGGGGGATATCAATACCGCTCCAATTCCATGCCCCAGTATGTTAGAAGCTTCATCAAACATAATGATCTACTCGTATTTCTTCAATGGCTCTCCTTCTTCAAGTAAGGCCATAATGTCCTCATCAGAAAATTCATGTTGCATCGACTGATAATCCTCTACGGGCATGTGGGCTAGATAGTCAGTCAAGGCGCTACCTTTGATTGCCTTTTGGGTAACATACACAATATCATATTTTGACAGGAGCATTTGCCAACGAGCAATCATTCCTGTAAGAGCAGGCTTCTAAAAGATGTACTTAATCGGGTGCATTCTAGAACTAACCAAGTTGTGTGGCTCAACATGCATTGTCTAAGGCGATCGGCTGCCCATGCTAGTGCACAATAAGTTTTTCAAGCATAGATTACAGAGCCTCGTAATCAATGAACTTCTCGCTAAGATAGTAGATGGCCTACTCCTTCTTTCTAGAATCATCGTGTTGGCCTAATACATATCCCATGGATCCATCTAGGACAGTGAGATACATAATGAGGGGCCTTCCTACGGCAGGTAGCACAAGAACTAGGGGATTTTGCAAATACTATTTCACCTTTTCAGAGGTCGTTTGACAGTCATCATTCATTCCATGGGTTGATTCTTGCGCAATAACTTGAATATCGGCTCGCATGTTGCAGTCAGCTGAGATATGAAATGGGCAATGTAATTCAACCTTCCCAGAAATCCCTGTACTTCTCGTTTTGTTCGAGGGGGTGGCATCTCGAGGATTGCTCAGACTTTGTCCAATTCCACATAAAGTGCACACCAAAAGTGCACTCGGACTAGATTTTCTACCTTACTTCTTGATTTTGCGATCATGTCATCCACATAAACTTCAACTTTTTTATGAATCATATCATGGAACCGTGTCACCATCAATCTCTGGTAAATTACACCAGCATTTTTCAATCCAAACGGAAAGACCTTGTAGCAAAAAGTGCCACAAGGCGTGGTGAACGTGGTCTTTTTCTACCGTGAGGAACGTGGTCTTTTCGATTGAGATCTCGATAATCAACACAAATTCAAACCTTTCCATCTTTCTTAGGGATGGGCACTATGTTGGGAACCCAATCAGGGTATTTTGCTACCGTGAGGAAACCTACATCAAATTGCTTTTTGACATCTTGTCTTATCTTTAAGGACAGTTCGGGCATCATTGGTCTTAGCTTTTGCTAGACTAGGGGACATTCTGGCTTCAACAACAGCTTATGCTGCAAAATGCTGGTATCAAGACCTGGCAAGTCCTTATACGACCAAGCAAAGACATCGCTATAGTCATGTGATAATTTCACCAGCTTTACACGCTCTTCATCTTTCATGAATGTGCCGACTTTAACCTTTTTTCTCTCTTCTTTAGTTCCCAAATTAACTAACTAAGTTGCTTCTTTATGAGGCTGAATCTCTCTGGCCTCTTGTTCAACTAACCTTAGTAACTAAGGAGGCGATTCGAAGTCACTCTTAACCCCCTTATAATATATTCAAAACTACCTGATGCAGTACTAGCGTTGTCACTTTCAAACTTTTCACTATTGGACCTGCAATATTTTTGATTCACGAGATAAGCGAAGCACGAGGTATTCAAGCATAGAACAATGTTCTGAGAAGGGTAGAAAGTTCAAAGAGTAATTATTAGAAAAGTTCAAAGTGTATTTTATTAATAATTTAGAAAATGAAAAACACATGTGCCCTGATTCAATAGAGTTTATCCTAAAGCCTTGGGCAGAGAAATAGGATCAAGATTACAAAATTACTTGGAATCAGAATTAAAAATGACATACTCAATTATCTTCCAGTTGTTGAGCTCTCCATTTGGCGGACTGGCGCAAACTAGGTCATCATGCTCAACTTCAAGGGAGTATTCTTCAACAGCAGTAGAAATAGAGCCTGGGAAATTGACTCTGACACTTCGAAATCTCGGGGACGGATCACATATAGGGACCCCCCAATATTCGGCTCTCTATTCTCCAATCTAGCCAGCCTTCTTTCTTTTTTATCTTCAGCCACCCTTTTCCTATTCTGCTTAGAGGGTTTATAGCAAAGATTGAATCAATCTTTGTTCTCTATCAGCTTTAGCAGCGTAACAAGGCCTTGTCCATTCTAGCCTAACCCTTGCCCCTTCTGGAATCCATTTTAAAGCATGACTTTGGCTACCATGATCGCAGCACCATTGGCTGAGGCTTTGCAGCAAGGGACCCCTCTTTTACATAAGTAGCATTTGAAATTTCAAGGGCCTGAAATAAGGTTTCCAAGGCTTCTTTAGCAGCTTCAATATAGGGGGTAAACGAAGGTTGGCTCACTTACATGTCTTCTTCAACAGCAACAATAACCAGCTTGTTATCAACAATGAACTTCAGCTTCTGGTGGAGAGAGGAGAGCACTGTTCCAGAACAATAAATCCAAGGTAGATTCAAAAGGCAGACTATGGTGAAGCTACCCACAAGTTTGTCTCATATGAGACTTAGGTCCATGAAAGTTAGGGCATTTGATGGGTCCCGCTGAGAACTCATTGGAGAAATAACGCTGCCTGTCCAAGTGGGCCCTGTGACCTTTGAGATTACCTTCCAAGTCATTGACATTATGCTAGCTTATAACTGCCTTTTGGGTCGACCTTGGATTCATTGTGCTGGAGCAGTGTCCTGCTCTCTCTACCAGAAGATGAAGTTCATTGTTGATAACAAGCTGGTTATTGTTATTGTTGAAGATGACATGTTAGTGAGCCAGCCTTCGTCTACCCCCTATATTGAAACTGCTGAAGAAGCGTTGGAAACCTCATTCTTTGCCCTTGAAATTGTAAATGCTACTTATGTAAAAAAGGGGTCCCCCGCTGCAAATCCTCAGCCACTTGGTGCTGCCATCATGGTAGCCAAAGTCATGCTTGAAAATGGATTCCAGAAGTGGCAAGGCTTAGAAAGGAATAGACAAGGCCCTATCACACCGCTAAACTTGATAGAAAACAAAGATCGATTCGGTCTGGGCTATAAACGCTCTAAAGAGGACAGGAAAATGGTGGTTGAAGAGAAAAAAGAAAGAAGGTTGTTTAGATTGGAGAATAGAGAGCCAAATATTGGAGAGGTCCCTATATGTGATCTATTCCAGAGCTTTTGAAGTGCTGGATTTGAGTTCCCTGTCTTTATTTCTACTGCTGTTGAATAATACTCCCTTGAAGTTGAGCATGATGACCTAGTTGTTCGCGCCTGTCTGCCAAATGAAGAGCTCAACAACTAGAAGATCATTAAGTCTCCTGTCATTTTTAATTCTGATTCCAAGCAATTTTGTAATGCTAATCTTATTGCTCTTTCCAATGCTTTAGGATAAACTCTTTTGAATAAGGGCACATGTGTTTTTCACTTTCTATATTTTTAATAAAATGCACCTTGAACTTTTCTAATAATTACCCTTTGACCTTTCTACCTTCTCTGAACTCTATTCTATGCTTGAATACCTCTTACTCCGATTATCTCACGAATCTAAAAAAATGCAGGTCCAATAGTGATAGGGGATTGCATCAAGTAGTTTTGAATTTCCAGTCGATCAAACTGGTGAGGGGATTGAAAGTGACTCTGAACCGCCTCCTAAGTTACTAAGGTTAGTTGAACAAGAGGCCAGAGATATTCAGCCTTATAAAGAAGCAATTGAGTTAGTTAATTTCGGAACCAAATAAGAGAGAAAGAGGTCAAAGTTGGCACATTCATGAAAGATGAAGAGCTTTTAAAGTTGGTGAAATTATCACATGAATATAACGATGTCTTTGGTTGGTCGTACAAGGACATGCTGAGTCTTTATACCAGCATTGTGTTGCATAAGCTACCGTTGAAACCAGAATATCCCACTGTCAAGCAAAAGCTAAGATGATTGAAGCCAGAAATGTGCCTAAATATCAGAGAACAGGTCAAAAATAAATTTGATGCAGGTTTTCTCGCGGTAGCAAAATACTCTGATTAGGTTGCCAACATTGTGCCCGTCCCCAAGAAAGATGGAAAGGTTCGAATGTATGTTCATTATCGAGATCTGAATCGAGCCAGTCCTAAGGATGACTTTCCACTACTGCACATTGATGTACTAGTAGATAACACAACCCATAACTTTGTCTTCTTTTTCATGGATGAACTTTCAAGATATAACCAAATTAAAATGGCCAAAGAGGACATGGAAAAGACCACGTTCACCACGCTGGGGCAACTTACCAGAGAGAAATGGTGACACTGTTCCATGATATGATGCATAAAGAGGTTGAATTTTATGTGAATGACATGATAAAAAAAAAAAGAAGCGAGGTAGAACATCTAGTCCATTTGCAGAAGTTGTTTGAGCACTTGAGGAAGTTTAGACTGAGGTTGAATCCTTCCAAGTGCACTTTTGACGTGCACTCTGACAAGTTGTTAGGTTTTATGGTCAGTCTAAAGGGAATAGAAGTGGCCTCAGACAAAGTTCGAGTAATCTTCGAGATGCCAACCCCTCGAACAGAAAGAGAAGTGCAGGGATTTCTGGGAAGGTTAGAAGTTAGAGTGACCTAGTGGGTTGAAAACTTGAAAGAAATGCTTAGGCAAAAGTTAGGGTCAAAATAAAGTCATCACTAGGCTAAAAACCTGAAAAGGCAGTCTAGCGAAAAGTGCAAAATAAATTCGAAGAAACCTGGGCAAATGGCATGTTAAATCATAAACTGGGGTAAATGGTAGGCCTAGAAACTGGGGAAATTCTTCTCTGAATCTAATTGAATGGCGTTCAAGATTGCCGCCATGTAGTACTATCATCGTCATCTGGAAAGAAACTCGAGAAACAAAAAGCCTTCTTCATATTCCCACCTATGTACATATTGCTTTGTACACATTTTCTAAACAGCTACTATATTTGTAAATACCCGTTTCATTTTGAATAAAACTCTCCTTATCCCCTTTTGAGAAATTAGTTGTGATTTTTATTAATTGTATATTAAATGAAAATACATGATTGTATTTATAGCTAGAAGCATCATATTTGCTTTGACAGATTAAAAGTTGTAGTGAACTTGATGAACCCTCAAAAGATAAAGGTTCTCAAAATGTTGTAAGGTGGTGTAGACAGGTCGAGGAACACTTGAATTAGGATCAGAGGAAGCTTAGCGTGTTAGCTTAGTTCTGGACCCTTTGGAGGGCATTACTACAAGGGGTCAAGGAAACATCTTTTCTCCTACATCAAAGTCCAGTGTCGGCCTGACACTCCCTGTATCAAAGCTCAATATCGGCCTGACATTCTTTTGCATATAGCCTGAAATCGGCCTGACACCCTTTTGCATTTCAAAGCCCAGTGTCGGCCTGGCACTTTGCTTTCTTTTCAAAGCCCAGCATTGGCTTGGCACCTCTTTCTTTTTTAATGCCCGGAATCGGCCCAGCACTCTCTTGCATGTCAAAGCTCAGTATCGGCCTGTCACCTCTTTTTCTCTCTAAAGGCCAGTATCGACCTGACACCTCCTTTTCTCTCTAAAGGCCAGTGTCGGCCTGACACCTCTTTCTCTTTAAAGACCGGAATTGGCTCGACACCTTTTGCAGTTTCAGATCTGGGTCCCAATCTAGTACCCTCTTTGCTGCTATCTGGCAAAGAGGTGTAAACATCTCAAACTAGGTTTAAAGATAATATTTAATTTATATCTTTATTTAGTTTTTATCAAATAATTTGAATAACGTTGTTATTCTTCTTATTTGGATAAGAAATTCGTAAAGAGAGGCAACTGTGAATACCAAATTTCATCCTATTAATAATAATTTTAATTGTGATTAATTAATTAGTTTTTCTAATTAATTAATTAATCATAATTGACTAATTTTATTATTAAGGGAGATTGTGATAAGACTCTCAGTAGAATAACCGACTAGGTGTTGCTTTATTGGGTGAAGCAATTTTTAAAAGAAAAAAGATAAAGATAATAAATAACCTATCAGAAAAGCAATTTTAAAAATAAAAAAGATAAAGATAATAAATAACTGATGAGAAAATCAATTTTCAAAAATAAAAAAGATAAAGATAATAATAAATAATGATTGATCAGTAAAGCACTCACCGAAATAGATTCTAAAAAGAGGTAAGAGAATTTAGATCGATCCTTGAATCAAAGGAAGGTGAATCACAGCCCAAGAGAAGGAAGAAAAGAAGAAGAAAAAAACACCAAGGCACCAAAAACGTTGGATGGTTCATAAAGCAAAAACATTGAAAGGCTACATTCAAAGCACACAACAAAGCAAAAAAAAAAAAAAGGGTCTGGGTTGCAGTCAAAAACAAAAAACACTGTAACACGTAGATTTTAGGTTTTTTTTTGACAAAACATTATATATTTATACAAAATATTTACATAAAGTGTTTTATTTATTTTACAAGCTAGAGAGATCATCAGTCTATCTAAGTAACCATACAACAAATTAATGGCTACCTAAATATAACAAAGAGCTGCTAGGGTCTTCTCAAGCGGTGACACCCTCTGAGTCCGTATCACCTGCAATACTGTAACCGTCAGTTATATGTAAGACATATAACTGAGTAACCGTTGGTATTGAAAATAATATATATAAACAGTATTACAGTCATTCTAACTGAAAAATCTCACAAATCCAATTCCTAACAAACACACACAATAGGTAAGGAATGCCAATCACATAGGTACGCATGCATGATCATTTTTCATTTAATTTCTTTCTTCTTTTATCGGGAAACCTGGTGCACGTGGGAGTCCACCATGTGCGTGGCAATAGCACTTTAGAGCTCTCTGCACTTATTTGAGTACATATTCGAGTACATATTCGAGTTCATACGAACTCTGGACTTATCCATTCTAAAACAGTTTGAAAATCTATCCAGAGTCCTATTCTCAATTTTATCGCATTATAATCTGGAACCCCTTGTCTGTTACATACACTTTATCATTCTCACATCATTCACAATTTCTAAACATGTATCATCTATTTGCACATTTGCTCAACATAGCATCATACAGACATATCAAGCAACATTAAACATATAATTCTATATTAGACAATTCCTAACACATTGTCTTTAGTTCCTAATCACATGTTCCTAGCATTTTCTAGTCACATGTCCCTAATATTCTAGATTTGGGGTTTTAGGGTTACCTTGAACTTCCAGAATCCTTTATCCTTCAGCTCCAATCCAATCTCCAGCTCCTTTCTTCAGCACTCCTTATCTCTGAGTCTGAATCTCAACTCTTGGGAACCTTAACCAAGAAGTTTGTGAGAAAGGATCATTAGAATGAAGGAATTGTAGAGTGTTGTTAATTTGTGGCAAAGGTTTAGTGGGGTATTGAGAGGGTATGGAGTATGGGAGAGAGATGCTGAAATGTAGAAGTCAAGTCCCATATTTTTAGACCCAGGGGTCCATATTCGAATATGAGGCTTCTGCCTTCAGTTCTACACATCCATATTCGAATATGAAAAGTTCATATTCGAATATGCATAGTTCATATTCGAATATGACTCATCTATATTCGAATATGCATGTTCATATTCGAATATGCACAGTCCATATTCGAATATGACTCATCTATATTCGAATATGCATGTTCATATTCGAATATGAGCAGTCCATATTCGAATATGCATATTCATATTCGAATATACATGTCATTTTTTTGTCCCTCTTTTGACCTCTCTACTTATAACAAATCCTCTTCTCTTCTTTCTTTTCTTTGTAAATTGTAATCAAATCTCTTAAGTCCTAAGTCTTCTTTATGGATTTTTGGGATGTTACAAACACAAAAAAGATTATAGCAGAAAACAAAAGATAACTTATACAAGGGTGTAAGAAGCAAAAACGAATTGGGCCCAAACCAACCCTAACATAACAAAAAAAAATCAAGTAAATAAAAAATAAAAACACAAAAAAATGGAGGGGTTGCCCTCTCATTCCTCCTCCAATGGTGGCGACAAAAACATGGGAGTGGCAATAGTGCTTCAGCGGCGGCAGTTTATGGCGCCGATGGCGGCGAGATCATGGTTGATGGTTGGATCATAGACCGGGGTGTTTAAAGGGTATGGCGGCAGGGATGACGTGACGGTGGAGTAGTGGTTGGTGGCATCAATAACGACGGGTATGGGTTAGAGTGTTGTATGTGTTTGGGTTTGTGTGTGTTGCTTGTGCGTGTGTGTATGGGTATGTGTGTGTTTGGAAAGTAAGAGAGAGAGAGAAAGGAAGAATAGCAAGTAGAAAGGTGACGGGGGAAGGGGAAAGGATAGAGAAAGCACAAAGAAATTAATTATGATGACCATACATACATGTTATCTTCTTTAATTTAAGGACTGATCTAAAATTTCTGTGTTTTTTTTGTATTTCTCTCTTTGTTTTTTTTTGATTTTTTTCGTGTTCATGAACTTCTATTTATAGATGTTGAGTTTAACCTATTTTCGTGAGTGTTTTACTGATAGGTCATTTTTTATTATTATCTTTATCGTTTTTATTTTTGAAAATTACTTTTTTGATCAATTTTTTTTTCTTTTTTATTTTTAAAATAACTTTTGTAATCGGTTATTTATTATCTTTATATTTTTTAAATTGCTTTTTTAATGAGTTGTTTATTATCTTTATCTTTTTTATTTTTAAAATTGTTTGACCCAATTAAGTAATACTGATAAGTTATTGTACTTAGGAGCCTTATCATAATCTCCCATGATAATAAAATTAGTCAATTATAATTAATTAATTAGTTAGAAAAACTAATTAATTAATCCCAATTGAAATTATTATTAATAGGATAAAATGTGGAATTCACACAAAATAATAAATATTATAAATTCGTCGAAAATATTTTGATTTTTTTTTATCTTTAACGAGTAAAAAAACGAAAATACTGTTTTGCATTTTTCAAAAAAAATACATAGTTTCTTACGGGTTTTGTTGTACCTTCCTGTCCTTGTTTTCTCATGAATAATAGTAAGAAATAAGATATACTATTTATTATTTAATTTAATTCAATCGTGAATTATTGTACAAGTGCTTCCCTCCACATCCATATCCGAACCAAATTCCCTCCTTCTCCTCTTTCTCTTTTCTTTCTCTCTTTCCCTCGTTTTCTGCTCTCTTTCTCTCTCCCGCTTTTTTATTTTCCGACTTGCCAAACACCCAGATCTTACCCCTTTTCCCTCCCATTTTCTCTTCCGATTCACCCCAATTCTTCTCCCGCGTTCAATTTCGAACTCTGAAACCCTCTTGATCCTGTTCGGACTTCGATCGCCGGCGGGTGGATGTCTGGCTCGCGAGCTCCCCCCGCCGCCGCGTCCTCCAACCCGCCGGAGCATATCATGCAGTCAATGAAACGCCAACTCCTGTTCTCGTCGATGAAACCGCCCTTCGTAGCTGCTGGAGATTACCATCGCTTCGCTCCCGAGCGCCGCCGAAATGTTGAGCAAGACCACGAAGCCATCGTTGTTAAGACTACCGTAAGTCTTTCCTATTTTTTCTAATTACGAAGAAGAAATTTGGTACTTTCCCCCCTTTTTGGTTGTTGCTGAATTTTGTTGAGCTTTTAGAGTAGGTTTTTGAGCTTAGTGTACGAAATGTGTAAAGAACTAGAGATCTGTTCAATTTAAGGCTTTAACCACTTGTTAAGTTGTTAATTTGGTTTAATTCGTCACTGAATTGGTTCTAGAGGTAACACTGGAGTGAAATTGTAACTGGCGTTTTACTGAAGATGGCATTTTGTCTAAATTTAGTGCATGAGAAATTAAAATGTATTGAGGAACTTGTGGGCGAGAGATAGATACTCAATTTATTCGAGTTAAGGTAAGCTAGAGGTTATGAGAATATAAAATTGTTTATTTTCATATACAAAATGAATTTCGTTGTTTGGTATCTTTAGTAGAAGGATACACTTTAGGTCTAATTCCAGAGCAATGAAGAACTTGAGACTTGAGAGGATGTGCTTGTTGATTATTCCGAAGTTGAGATCATGATGTGATTTTAAAATGGTCAATCCCAGTACAAAAGGAGCAAGTGGCAAGGAAACAATTCGGTTGCATTAGATGCTTTGAAATGCTTCTGAGAAGTCCCATTGAGTTGATGTGCATATATGTTACATAGCTGTCTGGTTCTTTTTTAAGTTTGAGCATTTTACTCAACCTAATATCAGTGTTGCAGCTTGCCAAATGCATTCATTCCTATGAACTTTACCTCAAATGAGTCACTATCCATGCATTCCTCGGTTAGGTATTTGACTGGAGTCATGATGCATTTCCTTGGGATGCCTGTTGTACTATCTGATTAAACAAGTTGTGTTTATTTGGGCCTGTGTCATGCCTAGCCCTCTGTGTGGGGTTCCCAGAAAAATGTTTTCAACATTATTTTCAAATTAAGTTAAGTGTTCACAAAACAACAATATATGAGAAAGTAATCGTGTGAAAGAATGAATATGCATAATTTTGTGCTTGATTGACCTGCCATTTCTTATAAATGCTTACTGCCTTTTTTCTTCTTCTTAATTGACACCTTTATTACAATGATGTGAAGCAATGTGTGTAGATTGTCCATTGTGGTGAGATGATTATTATGGCCATATATTCCAAAAATGTAATTCTTTCAATCCTAATTTTTGTATGTTATCTTTTCTATTGATTGCAATTATTCTTTTTATATTTCAGCAATTGAAGAGGACGAGTGAAGCAGCTGATTTTGAAGCTGATTCCGGTGATAGGATGACTCCTGGATCCACTGAAGCAGCTAATAGTCCTTTTCAGACACCTGTATCAGGAAAGATGGGGAAGGGAGGCAAATCGTCTAGGCCGACAAAATGCAATAAATCTGGAACTCTAACCCCCGGCTCTAACATTGGTGCATATTATCTTCAAAATTTTGAGTAATAGGCTTCTAAATTAATGGTTTTGGTAAACATCTGAAGAAAATTAAGGCAAACCAATACTTCGATTGCCAACTAGATTGCTGCCAGCTGACATATACTATCTTTCCTTTGCCTGTCAATTATACCATGCAAAAAATTTAGATATATTTTCTATAAATTTTGCAGGTTCTCCTTCAGGCAACAATCTCACTCCTGCCGGTTCATGTCGTTATGACAGCTCCTTAGGTATTAGTATTACAGAATTGCTCAGTCTTCATTAGTTCTTGTTTAAAACAATGGTGAAAGGGGTAGGTGACAAAGAAAGCTACATGGATTAAAAATTGTGAAATTATGGGAGTAATGTTTAAGTTACGCTTTATATGTTTTACTTATGAATTAAAGTCTCCATATACATTCTTTTAATTAACCTTTCTATCATTTTCTTTTTAAAATAAGGTCTATTGACAAAGAAGTTCATCAATTTGATCAAACAAGCAGAGGATGGTATGCTTGATCTGAATCAAGCAGCTGACACATTGGAGGTTAGTACAGTTTCTTCTGGGCTTTTTATTCCATGACCATGAAGTGAAGTTTGATTACTTGATGGTGCTTTTGTATCTGCAGGTACAAAAGAGGAGGATATATGATATTACAAATGTTCTTGAAGGGATTGGCCTTATAGAAAAGAAGCTCAAGAACAGAATTCAATGGAAGTAGGAATGCTTTCGATATGTCTGTCACTGTTGTCGTATTTGTTATCCAAATGTTGAAAATCATTTACCAACTTCTGTGATAATTGGTCAGGGGAATGGATGTTTCGAAACCAGGGGATGCAGATGATAGTTTTGCGAGTTTACAGGTTAGGAATGATTCAATTTTCTGCTTAAAATTTTCATGGAAATGGTTATTTGTAAGATGTAAAGATTGATGCTAGATTCAATATAAGATTTCCTGTCAACAACTTCTCTATTTTCATAATTAAGTTAGCCTGTCTTCAGCGATTTTACTTAAGGCAGCTTGTGAAACACTTTTGTTTATTTCCATCAATCCATTGAAACAAATGCACCTGACTTGAATTCCAGTAATCATGTGATTTACTTTGCAATGGGTAATGGGATTGTATTTTGGTTTTTGTAATTTATTGCATATATAAGGGAATATTAATTCCTGAGATTTGTTCACACTTACTTTATCTTTGTTTCTCATCTGCAGGCAGAAATTGAGAACTTGACGATGGAGGAGCGCCGACTTGATGAACAAATAAGGTCTGGGTACCATGCGTTTGTTGATTATTCTTTGTTGAATATTGCATCATTGTCTGTTATCTATTACCTGATTTTAAACTCTCTAATTGTTGTAGGGATATGCAAGAAAGACTACGAGATCTCAGTGAAGATGAAAACAATGAGAAGTAATATTTGTTTAAACTCTATCTGGATTTGGGTTATTTTATCGCGTTTTTGTATTCATAACTTTGTTTGATGTGACTTTTTTAATCTTTTTCTGTTTTGATAGGTTGCTCTTTGTCACTGAGGAAGATATAAAGAATTTGCCCTGCTTCCGCGTTAGTTTCCTTATCTATTTTGATTTTTTTATGTAGCTTTTCTGTTTTTTTTTTTGTCTTAAGAGTAGAGTTATTTGTGGTGTTAACTGAACACCTTTTTCCTCTACTGCCAGAATGAAACCTTGATAGCAATTAAGGCTCCACATGGCACCACTTTAGAGGTCCCTGATCCCGATGAGGTAATTTGAGAGGACATCTAGAGTTGCGTAGAAGTTAATATCACATTTATCTTTCTGAATGCAAATTCCCTTTTTATTAGGCTGTTGATTATCCCCAGAGAAGATACAGGATTGTATTGAGAAGCACAATGGGTCCAATAGATGTATACCTTGTCAGGTATGCTTACTTTCCTTGGTGATTCTGAAAACTATCTACCTTAAGGGTCATTATGTTATTGAAATAGCAAGGTCAGACTCAGATGACAATGCCTGTTAAAGCAATCCCTTTTTTCTCTCTGCCATTTTAGTCAATTCGAAGAGAAGTTTGAGGAGATTAATGGTGTTGATATTGCACCCAACTTTCCATCCACTCCAGAATTAAACAAGCATCAATCAACTGTGGTCCCAGATGAGAGAGGGAAGGAGATACAAGTTCAGGCACAAGATGATCATGGTCCTTGTCCAGATTTCACTACCTCTCCCTCTCAGGACTTTGTGAGTGGGATCATGAAGATTGTTCCTTCTGATGTTGCTGTAAGTATCAATGTTGTCTGTGATATTTGTTGCCAATTTTGAGGAAAGCATGTATAAGTACATACTAATTTGAATTTTTCTTTGTGAGAATGAAGTTGTTAGTATTGTTTCTGATTTTTGAAATAAACGCAGAGTCTTGGAGCTCATATGACGCGTCTTTTTTCTTTGCAGAGTGATGCTGATTACTGGCTTTTATCAGATGCTGATGTTAGCATAACTGACATGTGGAGAACAGAACGTATCCTCCTTGACAATTTAGCCTCCATTTCATTCTTTTAGTATGAAACACACTCGTGCACACACACCAGGAGGGGGATGGGTTTGGGAGTTCCATTATTTTTAATGAAGTTAAAAAATAATCTGCATTTTGTGATGTTTTGAGACCTTCTTGATATATTTACAGCTGGAGTTGAATGGAATGAACTGGATACACTTCAAGAAGATTATGGTTTGACTCGTGAGCAGACAACCACCCCAGCTCAACCATCAAACGTTGGTGAAATGACTTCTGCATTTAACCCTACTGGAGGTTAAGGCTTCCAAAGGATATACTGTGAATCTGCAAGGGAAAATGGAGTTCTTTTCTCGACATCCAGCTATCTCCCTACTGTAACCTGTTCAAAATGAGAAGAAATCCTACAATTCAGGGATACACACTCAAGCATAAGCTTAACTATGTGAAAAAAATAATATATATTAACAAGTGGCACTGGCACATTTTTTTTAGTCTGCATCAAGAAAGCAACCCGAATTCGATTTGGCGAGCAAACCAGTTATTTTCTCAGTGGATCAAGATTTCTTATTTATTTTAAGATTTCTTATTCCATTTCCTGAAAATTTCAGCGACGTCATATCTTGCTATATCCTTCGAGTATACTTTTGACTTTCTCCAGCACCATCCAACTTGCGCTTCTTTTGACACATCAGAGTAAGATACAGTACATGCTTTCCATTTAAGCCAATAAATAATAAGAGATAGCTTGCTGGCATTTATACATAAAAAAAGAAAAAAAAGAGATAAAAGCTTACGAAAACAAAAACCTTTTAATTTATGAAATTGGAATTTTTTAGCAAACATATACTACTAGTTACCCTCGGAGAATCATGTACCTTTTACTCAGAAGCATGATGTTTGTTGATCAAAGTTGAAAGCAAAATATTAAAGTTTCGACACGGTTTTCATTTTAACTTTTTTTTGGACTTTTTTTTTTTAAAGTGAATGCACGGCGGGGAAGTCCTCTTTGTCCGATACAATGGGCTTTCAAATAAGCTCAAGAACAAGAAGAGAATGCAAACTAGGGGCGTAGGATTCGCACCATTCCATTTGAGAAATATAACATCTATTTTTGGACAGTTCCAGACGCTGCTATCCGGAAAAATAAGGATAGTTTGTTTTTCATTTTTACTATTTTGTGAATTTTGAGTGCTACTTTTTGAAAAAGGGTGATTTTATTTCTAAGTGGGGTGGGGTGAATCCTAGCACCCAACTAGGGGCCGTGATCGTGCCTTATAGAGGTGATCACGGGTGGATAAAAAAAACATAAATTCAATGTTTATGGAATAGATATCGAATTTGCAAAAGTTAAATCCAATTAACTTGATTACCCGAACATATAAAAAAAAATCCCTTTTTTTTCCCTAAATGATTGTATGTATTGTGTTGTGTTTTATTTTTTGAATCTAATATCATTGTGCTGTGTTTTATTTTAGCGTAAATCTAATTAAGGTCGAACCACAAGGAGCATTTATGTTTTAGAAGTTTCTAGTGATTAATTATTGAGTAGTGAAAAAAGTTTTGTTGATTATAAGATAGTAAACAAGTAAATAAAAAAAAGTAAATTACAAGTGAGAAAGCTTGGGATTGAATTTCATCAATTGCCCTCTTGTATTTTCTTTCTTGTTCAAGGATATTTAATATTGTTTAAACTATTATCTTATGCAATACACTATTTTCACAAATATCGATCTCTCACAAATGATTCTAAGAACAATACATTATATACCGATCTCTCAACCTTAAGAATAAGTATTAAAAAACAGTCCTTCCTGTTGCTTTTACCGAACTTCCCTCTTGTATCATCAAACCATCACCCATTAATACAACACCAACATTTTTTGATTCCAAATTCAAAGCAATGCCTATAGTACCCTCTTCAAATTCCACTAATTCACCCGCCATTACTTCATCAAGACCATAAATACGAGCAATGCCGTCACTTACTTGAAGTAGGATACCAGTATTTACAATTTTGACTTCGGTATTATATTGCTCAATACGTTCGCGGATAAACTTGTTGATAATTATCTCTAGCTTACCAACGCACTGAGATTTTCACCCAAGTCCTATTCTAAGTAGTATCTCTTGATGAAAACCAAGAATTTAAGATCATGAATAAATTGGCCAAACGTTATGAGAAGAAATAAAAACCAAGATGAACATAAAAAATAATAAATATATGAACTTAAAAAATCTACAACAGTTTGAAAGATTTACATTCGCTCCCAAAATAGAGAATTTAGCTACCCATAGTAGCCATTAATACCATTAAAGTAGAAGAATATATGGTTGGCACTTGAAGCTTCTCATCTCTAGCTAATCTCCTCGTTCTCCATGGCTTTCTCTCTCTAAGTTTCGCTCCAAATCTCACTTGGTGATTAATTCAGAGTGAATGGGATTTTTTAAAGGCATCCCAAATGGCTTATCTTCGCTCAACTATTCAAATTTACAAGATAAGATAAGATTCAGGGGCTCAAGTTTGAATTTGGTGATCAGGCGCCACGTTGATAGCGAGTATTTCAAATTCTTGGCACTTAAGCGCCACAATGGAGTAGCTCTCCCAATTACTGGCGCCCAGCCGCTAGTCTGGCGCTCAAGCAACAGCCAGGCAGGGTCCTGGGTGCTTCTGCAACTTGGAACTACGTGTTTTTCTTTGTTTCTTCATCTTATCTTCCATGCTTTTATCTAATTACCTACAATCCGAGATTTTAAGGATTAAATCTTATTTAAATCAATCAATTGATACCTAAAAATAAGTAGCTTTAATCTTCCATGATTTTAAGGAAATTCAAATAAAAGATAGACTCAATCTTATCTATGGTAAATCAAATATTTATCAAACTAAACGAAATCTATCACTTATCACTTAGTTCAAGACTTTGTGTCAATGATCTGGTTTTTATTTATACATAAACATATAATCATTCAGTTTTATTTACACATGTTTTGCTGTTGTGATTTCCATATGTTTAAAATGCAGTCGTTTATTTTTTTTCTTTAATTTTTTTTTTATATATTTAGGTATTTATACATTTTTCGCAATTTTGCTTACATTTTACATGGTCACACTTTCTATTTACGCATGTTCTATTTTTTTCATTTTTTATTTTAATGGATAATCTGAGATCCATACCAATTTAAACCGTTTTTTCATGAGTTGGATTGGTTCAGATTACATAGTGAAAAATGATAAATCCAATCCGATCCGAGTACCCATCTATTTTATTGGATTGGAGAATGAATTTGACAGAATTCGGTCTAACCCGATCCATGTGCAGCCCTAGTGCCTTGTAATTTATAGTAGGATGCTTAGATTGCCACGGCCCCAGTTTAGAGACGGCAAAATGGGTCAGTGTATCTGGGCTGGCCCGAAAAGCAATTTTATAAGGCCTAGGAATGAAAAATAGATAAAAAAATTGAAATATGGGCTTTTTGTCCCAGCCCGGTCTTGTTCGGGCTAGCCCGCTTGTGTGTGTATGTGTTTTTTTTTTTCTTGAAATGGAAAGGGACTTTACACACTCCAAGTTTTTTTTTTAAGAAAAATAATAAAAGTGAACAGGTCTAGTGGAGAACCTCACGTCCAGGGCCTTTATACATTCCCATTTAACATTTTCTCATTCACAATTCACATTTCAAGCATCACATTTCAACAATGATCTCCCGCGTTGGGGAGTCCCGAAACTTCTATGCTTTGTCTTCCCCAGGCCTATGTGTTTGTTGTCCCAAAGTCTTTGTGCTTTTTGTTCTTGAGCTTCTAATTTTTTTATCTCTAAATCTCTTTTCTTTTTCTGTCATTTACAAAGCTTTATCATTTTCTTATGCTTTGGCTTAAAGGCGGGAGGGTGTCCCTCACCTCTCGGTAAAGGTTATAGATCTGTTGTTGAAAGGCTATGTGGGTTGGCCAGCGGCGAGGTGTGATAGGGTTAGCAGTGGTTGTGGCGTTTCTCTCTCTTCAAAAATCAATCGACCGAGTTTCTAGAGCGTAAATCGATGGCAGATCTGTGATAGTGGAGTAGATCTGAGGGTGCACAATTGATAATGGATAATTATTAAACTATTTTGTGGATAATTTGAATATATTTTAAATGATATTATGTTTATATTTTAATTAAATTCTCCTAAATTTAGTAAATTCAATACTTATGTTAATTTGAGAGAGAGTTTGTTGATTTGAGTTTCATCCTTATCTTGTGGATTGATTTAGATAAGATTTGATCCCTAAATTATTGGATTGCATGTAAATAGATAAAAGCACAGAAGATAAGGGTGAAGAAAAAGCAAAAAAAGATCTAAGGAAACCTTATTTGATTTTATTTTATGTTATCTTGAGCAAAGATAAACCACTTGGGATTTCTTTCAAAAGCCACATTCACTAGAGCTAGGGGAGTCATCTCTGCACAAAATTTAGGGTTTTAGGGAGAGAAAATGAGAAATTGAGAGATGACAGCTTAAAACCCTTGGGATTGGATGTAACTTGCTGTGTGAATTCTCAAACTCAGTTCTTGTTCATGTTAATTGATTGGTTTTCTTTTCTCTGTTTATTTTAGAGTTGAAAACTTGATCACCTTCCTTCTCTCCTTCTAACTTTTCTTATTGAATGAGAATTTAATGTAAAAAGAGGTTCTTGTGAAAAGAATTTCATCAATGAAAGTACTTTAAAAATGGAATTCTTATTGCGTGGTAACTCTTTTACCGGGATTTAATCGATATATTTTTGCCATAATGAGGGATTTTTGTCAGTGATTTTTATCTTTAGCCATTCAATTAAAATAATAAGTTCTTAAGATTTGAGAATAATCATTAGTATAGTGAAATTCAAACCCAAGTGTTGTTATAAATTGTTTTTAACCATTTTTACAATTACGAACACTTATATTACCATTTTAATCAACTTAACTCTCCATTATTATTACATGAATATATAGACAGAGATCATGTCTATTTATTATAACCCTTATTCATTCTCTTAAGATAAAAGAAGGATTTTGCTATCCATTGTCTTTAGGGTAAGGGTTAAGCAACTCATGAATGAAAACTTTGCATTAAAAATAATTTTGTAGCATTAAATACTGTACGCTTTCCAATACTAAGTTTCTATTTATGGATTGCTTAATTATTGCCCTTAGGGCAATGGATAATAAAACCCATAAAAGAAGTATAAGTATATTTTATTTTGCATAAATGAAATGGTCAATTACGCTGATAATCCATTAATTCAATAATTTATTAATTGTTTAAAAATATGTTGCTTGCATGTGAATTATCTCCCAAAAATTTAACTCTAGTTTAAATTAGGAGATGAATGGATTTGCAATAAGTTTTGATAACATAATTTATTCATAATATTTCCCATTAAATCAATCGAAATGCATACTGAATGCTATTAATTCATTATTAAGTAAAATATCATTTTAATCATCTAAAAATTATCTCCAAGAGATTATCATAAAATAAGTGATTTATTCGGTACAATATTCAAATAAGATGTATGTATACATCGCCATAGTGATTCACTCATTAAGTGACACTTAACATAATTAAGCCAACTCACTTGTGTGTATTAGCTTTTAAATTTTGCAACCACAAGTCACCTTAACATGTTCAAATAAGTCCCTCAAACTTAAACAAATTTCATATTTTAAATTTTAGATGCCTCAACCAAATCACAACTCGTGAATTAAAAAATAAAAAGAAAAAAACTCTATTTCAGATCTTCACCTAAACACACTACAACATGCACGGCCGGCCATATTTTTGCTTTAGGTTCCTAAAAATGTATAAAATTATTAATTGTTATGAATAACATAATTGTGGATGTCCACCTTTTACCTTCCACCTTCCATCTTTCACTAAGGAATTCTATGAGTTGTTGTAACACATCCTTTTTAGTGCTAATGTAATTCCTATTTACATTACCACTAAGTTTTGTTCCTTAGGCTACTCTATCTCATGCTTATAAATAGGACATGCTTGTAAGATTGAAAATGCATGAAATGAGATCCTCCTTCTTCTCTCTATTATTCTATTCTCTACTTTTGTTCTCTTATATTTTATGTTCATTTCATAACACGTTATCAGCACGACTCTGCTAAACGAGAGAGCGATGACCAAGTTAGTCAACATTGAGATTCTATTGGAGGAATTCATGAGCAAACTCTTTTTCATAGGTTTTTGAATCATTGTAAGAACT
Source organism: Cyamopsis tetragonoloba (assembly GCA_037177725.1). Lineage (NCBI taxonomy): Eukaryota > Viridiplantae > Streptophyta > Magnoliopsida > Fabales > Fabaceae > Cyamopsis > Cyamopsis tetragonoloba. Next base: position 22,463,921 of record CM074122.1, read on the forward strand.
ATCTTTATATGTTCTTTTCTTTATAGTTTTTAATTTCTCCTTCTTGGTTCTTTTGTTCTTCAACCAATCATTTCTATTTGTCTTTATTGAATCTTGTGGCTCTTGTTAAATTCTAGAAGAATTTTTAATTTAAGCATCCCGGAAGGATTGCACAAAAACAATATTTTCTTGATCACTTTTAAACAGAGGTTTGCGTTATAATTCCTGAAGAATAACCCCTTACGTTATATCACATTTGAGCTCTCGAAGAACATATATTTTTGAGCTCCATGTTGGACTCAAGAAATCATGGTTGTCATGTCGGACTCAAGAACATATTTTCTATGAAATTACGTTATAGTTATTGGAATTCAAGCATCCCTAAAGGATTGCGAAAAAAAAATATTTTTTTTTTCTCTTGACAACATGTTCATTGAGATTTGGAGATTTGGGATAAAATTCTTGAAGAACTTCATCCTTGTACATATTGTGATTGCATTCCCACAAGTGAATGATACGTAACTTTGAGAATTATAAAATGTTATGGTTATCGATGTAATTGAAATCATAACCATGAAATTCATATGAACAATCACATTTCCAGCAGATAGGAATCCTTGATGAATGACATGAAATAAATAATTTTTCGTTGATCATATGCTTTTGTCAAATAGTTCTTGATGAACTAATCCTACAAGAATTCCTGAAAAATTCTTAGATTCTATACCCCATGAAGTTAAAATTCATTTTATAAGGCAAGGGGGCCTCATTGATTTGAGGAAAGAAAAGGAAAAAGGAAAAAAGCAAAAAGATATGATTATGCTCTTGTTGCAAATTCAATGAAGAGTTTTTGTGTATACAACTAAAATTATTGAAATACTTCTCCTGGAAAGAATGATGTTGGGTTGTTCTATGTTAACTAGTACAATGAGTTATACATATATTTTCTTTATCGCTCAATTTCACATATCTTTTATGTAAAAATATTGATGATAATGATGGTTTTCTCATCATTCATGTTAAAGTTTGAAAAAGAACCAAACCTTGATGAAAATCACTTGGTTATTTTCTTGGAAAACTAAGTTTTCGAAGAATTCTTTGAGAATTTTTTACTGAGAATTGATTTATGTTTAAATACCTAAAAAAAATTAGGTAAATAGTCCATATATTATAGTGAATATGATCTTTAAACGCATAACAAAATCCTTTTATATGTAAATCAGATAATTGAACTTATTCAATTTAGCTATTTATAGATGATTTATGAGATTAAATGTGTATATATAAAATTATCATGTGATTGAATTATATTATGAACAACAGTTTAACTATATGATTGTATCTAAATTGACAATATCTTATATTATGCAAGAAAATAATCTCAAATACGCTCCTGTAGTAGCGAAAACGAGATGAATTCTCAAATACAACTGATAAATTGAATTACATTCTTAGAAGTGAATGTAGTTTATATCCACTTAAGATGGATACATTATATAAAGAAAAGAAATGAAGACAAAGTTAAATTCCTTCATTTCATGAAAATAATTTGAAGAAGATGTGTATTGGAAAAGTTATATTTGAGATTAAAGCTTTAAGTTTTTACTTGGTAGCATATATTTGAACTAGGCCTATAAGTTATTATGAGTCTCTTTGATTTGAGATGTGGTTAACCAATAGTTATTATTATAAAATTTGAGACGGTTGATTAAGGTCATTTGGGTCAAAGCAACCCCATATTGAGAACCAGAAGATTCTCGTAAATGAAAATAAATAAGCTATTGTGCTCATACTTTATAAATTATTTATATGGTGGTATAAAATAGCTTGAAATTCACTTATACGATACATTGAATTTTGATTTTGTTATCATAAAGTATAAAATAGTATATCGATAACTGATCTCCTAGACGATGGAGAAATGTATGAGTACTCAGAAAATCAACTGCATTTAATTTATACTCCTCCAAGAGTTATATGTCTCCAGAAGAGACTTAATGAAGCAAACTCCTTAGCAAGACTATTACTCTTTGAAATTTCAGTTGGGAATGGTTGTATAAAAAATTATCAAAGTTTTTCCCAACTTAGGGGGAGGAGAATAGGTTGAAGTTGAGAAAAATATCAATGTAAAAAGTAAGCATACGCATATTGCTTAATTTTGATCCCCATTTGAACTAGAAGTTCAGAATAGATTATAACAAATGGACCAGAAGTTCAATAAGAGGTGATAAGCAAATAAAATCCTTTTAGTGGAGGTTCAAGGAATAAAATTGGAGAATTTATCTCAAAAGATGATATTAGCTTCATCCCACACCTATATATAACTTGATGTCATAGTATTTTAGAGCTTGCCAATATTCAAATAAAGTTTACATTTAAGTATGATATATTTGCTAGCAATGAAATTTGTTATAAATCGGTTCCATTATGTGAATAGAACAATTTATGAATGAAATATTATGGCAAGCATTGCAGTTGGAAATTTGAAAGAGATATACAAATTAAAAAGTTATAAGGTTCTCTTGAAGAGGCATAAGTATCTGAATAAAAAAATAGATGACCTATAAGAAAATGTACTTCATGAGAAATATTCAGATATTAGATATCAGATAGCGGCCGAAAAATAATGATGAGCTTGATGCATAAATAACAAATTGATATAATGAAATTGTGGAGCGATAAGCATATGCGAAAATGATGGACAAGTGAAAGGGGATCATATATGTAAGTCCATCTTAAGGTCAACCAAGTAAAGATAGAAAAGGGCCCATGGACCAGCCGTTCATGTTTTATGAACTTGAAGTTTAAACTATTAAATTTATATAATAGAATTACGTTAGCGCGCTCATAAGAAAATTAAGTCATGCATCTTGCATTTTATTTCTATAATATGTTTTATACATGTTTTCATTCAAGTTACTTAGTAGAGTAATTTTTTATCTTGCATGCACAATGCATATATTCAAGAATCAAGAATTATCCTGGAGGTAATTGATTCGAACTATCATGAGAAATTCTTATATCTACAATTATTCGAAAATGAATATATGTGTCTGGTTAAGAATATGGTGGCACATATGAGATTACTCAAAGAATTTATGTGTATGAACCTCTATGACTTATTATTTAAAGTTGGAATGCCTATTTATAAATTTTGAGAAATGTTTCATTGCAATAACTATGACTTGAAGTCATCAAATGATAAGGAGTAAAAATTGATATTATTCTTTGTTGCAATGATGATAGCTCAACGTGAAAGTTTGAGTTTAAAGAGTAATGAAATGGTCCTGAAGCACCATGTGATATTGTATAACATACTCCCACATCGATCCTAGATCATAAAGGATTATTTCATACAAGTATCATCTATAATGTCCTCACCTTGTTGACTAAGCACATATTGTTCTAAAAAAAGTGAGATTGAGCAATTACCTCTTGAAGAGGTCTATATTCGACGAGTTTATAACTCATACTATCACAAACGCTAAGTCATTAAAGATGAAACATATTTGCTGCTTATTTTTACTTTATGTAGTTTTTCCTGAGAGGTTTTACTAACAAAGGTTTTGGAGCAACTGTTGTACTCTTTTTCCTTTGTTTAGGTTTTCACCCAAAAGGTTTTACCTATAAAGGTTTTTAACGAGGTAACTATGAGGACACTTGCGAATTTGAGATAAAATTGAAGTTTTGTAAAATTCAGGGGAGTATGAAAGATTATTCTTTTCTGTTGAGGTTTTTTCCTAGAGAAGTCTCTATGAGTTAACACGAGAAGTGTTTATGCCAGCAACTATTCAGCTTCTGAGGCTTAAGGGATGAAGACAACAACTTCATCATGTTTGGGTCTTAGTACTACTTGTCATAGCATATAAAGACCTTATTAAAATATGATTTATTTAGCTCAACAAGTTTTCAAGGATATTGTTTTGAGGGGGAGTTGATAAGCGCTGTACTCTTTTTTCCTTAGCCATGGTTTTGTCCCAATGGGTTTTCTTGGCGAGGTTTTTAATGAGGCAACATCTCATGTGTATCAAATGTGTACTCTTTTTCCTTCACTAACGTTTTATCCCATTGGGTTTTTCTTAGTAAGGTTTTAACGAGGTACATTGTGAAGTCATGGACATCCAAGGGGGAGTGTTATGAATAACATAATTGTGGATGTCCACCTTTTACCTTCCACCTTCCATCTTCCACTAAGGAATTCTATGAGTTGTTGTAACACCTCCTTTATGTAGTTCCTATTTACATTACCACTAAGTTTTGTTCCTTAGGCTACTCTATCTCATGCCTATAAATAGGACATGCTTGTAAGGTTGAAAATGTATGAAATGAGATCCTCCCTCTTCTCTCTATTCTTCTATTCTCTACTTTTGTTCTCTTATATTTTATGTTCATTTCATAACATTAATATGTTTAGGCTCCGTTTTAATATATTTTTACTTTTAAAATATTAAATACTTTATAGTATACAAAGTTATTATTCTTTCTGATAAAATATTTCTTTCTCCTAAATAAAATGTATATGATGTTTATTCAATAATGATAATAATTTCAAAAAATATTTATTATTATTAATTTAGAAAAAACCTATTATAAAAATTTGCTTTAGACCTCAAAATTAGTTGGGCGGCCTCGACAACATGAAGATGCAACATATGCTCTCACTTTCTCTAGCCCTCTTCTTTTTCTCTGTATGCAATTTGCAATTTGGCACGCATGTTCCCTCTCATTAAAATCAAATACTTGTAAACAAGGGCGAAATCCCAGCAAAAATGAAACCTGTTGTCTTCTTCTAAAATACGAAGGATTCGTGGACCCAAAAAAGGAAGGTTTGTACTAGGGTTGTTCTTTGATGGCGGTAGTGATGATGGTGGTGGGTTTTTGGTTGAGAAGACACCGAGGGGTTGTTAGAGGCGGAGAAAGGATCCCCGACGGCGTAGGTGGAGAGAGTGGAGTGGGTGAGGCAGAGGGAGCGACAATAGTTGGAGTGGGTGGTGGCGAGCATATATATATGACCTCTTTCAAGAGGGGCGATGGTCATTGCCTCACCAACAACCTATCGAGTTAAAGGAGACGCAAAAGAAGAAGGATCAACGATGAGGGTGGTGTTTCAAGACTATAAGTCGACGAAGACCGGCGACGTTGACTGAGAGTCACGTCGACGAAAGGGCGACAACGTCGATGAAGACGAGGTGGAAGGTGAGAACAGTGGTCGACAATGGATGATATCGCATAGTTGTGGTCGACGGATAGTCGAAGATTGTGGGTGAGTTGTGTAATGTGTTAATGGGAAGAAGAGAGTGCAGAGTTGTGTTATTGTCTTGATTTTCAAATTGAACAAAAGGGAAAAAAAAAGGAAAAAGAGTAATTAATGAATGACTTAAATGTAAAATGGAATTAATTTTAGTTTGAGGACTTGTTTGTATATATTACAAGGGAGTTACGTTGTGTTTGGGAAACGAGTTGAATTCTAAGGCTTTTGGTTTTTGGCTGTGAAGCTGACTTGTGAGATTATGATGGTGATGTTGGTTTCTTGGTCAAAATTGTTTGATAAAATATGTTAGGTAATAAGCTGAAATATGATAAATAACCAAAAAGAATAAATAATATTATATTAATATTTAATATAATATTAATATCAAATAGTTGTGATATTTTGTGTTTTTTTAAAAATAAATAATGACAATTTTGAAAGTGAAATATTGAAAGTCCATCTTTAGAAGCCAAAAGACTTTTGAAAGAGCTTTGTAAAAGTTAGTTACAAGAGCCATAATCTCATAGCCAAAAGGTTTATTTTTGTAATTACTAAATGACGATAAAGCTTTTTAAAAGCTAAAATCCCCTAAAAAAGTCTTCCCAAACATAGCCATAGTTTCAAAATTTTAAAACTTCTGTTAAAAGATGAGTTTGCTTAATTATTAAGTCTGTTAATTGATGAATGTTACAAGGTGGAGATGTAAAAGTACATGTTATTTGGAAGATGTAACAAAGAAATCTCATAAAAAAATTCATTCCGTCATTTTCACCCAGATTAGACTGAATCAAATAAATTAGGGGTTGTTTCATTTTCTGTTTTCCGATTTTTAAAATTTTACAAAGAAAAAACTGAAAATGTTGAAAACAGAAATTTTCTATTTTCAACATTTTCAATTTTTTTATTGTAAAATTTCAGAAAACAGAAAATAAAAACAGGAATCAAACAACTCCCTTATATACGCTGCACCTTATAAGTTACTTTATTAATTGATTCACTTCAATTTATAAAATTTCTTAAATTGAAACAACAAAAATTTCCTCATGATTTATCATTGTAGGTTTTATTTCCAATGACCAAAGTGTCATGTATGTAATAAAAATTCAATTAAATTTATATTATTAATAGTTAATTATCCACAAGTTGCATAAATAATTAAGCACCTTGAAAATGGTGCTTGCATGTGAATTATTTCTAATAAATTTAATTTTAGGTCAAAATAGGAGATGAATTGATTTGCAATGAGTTTTGATAACTTAAATAATTGAATAAAATATCATTTTAATTATCTAAAAGATTATTTCTGAGAGATTTTTTATTTTTTTGAGTAAAATATTTTTTTTATTATGTAAAGCTAAGATATACTTTATATCTTGTTGGTCTCTCAAATATTTGTTAGAGAGAAACCAAATTTTTACAAAAATTACATTCTCCCTTTTCACCAAAATTAGGCTGAATCAAATAAATTATATAAGCTACATATGTTATTATTTTTAGTTATTTGAAATTTCCTATGTGATTTTCAATTAATCAATTCTTTAGGAATCCTTTTTTTTTTATTTATTTCGATATACTTGAGTATTTTTTTTTTGATTACTTAAAAAATTGAAATTCAATAATAGTTATGAAAACTATTTGCCTTTGTATTTTATGTAAGTTTTTTAATTTTCCCTTTAAACATTTTCAAATTCTAGTTGAAATTAATTGTTTCATTATAGTATGAATTCAAAATAAATATTAAATATATAATTTTCCTTAATACATTATATATATGATATTAGTTAACATGTATGCCTTCAAAAAGTAACATATATGACTCAATACAAATATATCATTTTCCTTTATTTTTATTTTTAATATTTGTTATTTAAATAGATAAACCAATACATTTTTTACTATTTGGAAATTAAATATAGCAAATTTACTTTTTAAAACAAAATAAATTTTAAAATAATTAAGTAACAATTATAAACTAATTTATACCCTTGCATTGCACGCGGAGCCGACCCAATCAACTTTGATGTCTGAAGCAAATTATCATAATGGATCTTTTCTAAATTAATAATAATAAATATTTTTTAAAATTATTAACATTATTGAATAAACACATATGCATTTTATTTAGGAGAAAGAAATATTTTATTAGGAGAATGATAACTTTTTATACTATAAAGTATTTAATATTTTAAAAATGAAAATATATTAAAATGGGGCCTAAATATATTAATAATTTTGTACATTTTTTTGGGGGCCTAAAGCAAGGGTTGGGCTGGCCCTGATTGCACGGGTCGCAATACTAAAGATAAGAAAATTAGAATATTTTCATTATTTTAAAGTATTTTTTGTTTCTATTAATGCTGATTTTTTGTAAGCAAAAACAAGAAAAGATTCCTCACTAGAGCGGAGGATGACTCTTTGCTAAAGAAAATAAACTTTAACTCTTTTCTCATGCCTTGTTTATTGATTTCTCTGCATAATATATAGTAGCTGATCCTATAACGGTTAGGACAGCTCATTCATTACATCTCAGCAAATCTAAAAAAGATCTTCTCAGTACAGCATTTAGGAAATATAAAGACTAGAGTGCCCCTTCTCCTATTCTCAGAAATCTGTTACATAGTTGTTATGCCATTTGGGCCTAGTCTTAATTCTCTTGGACTTGATCCTCGGTATGGGCCTGCTTTCTAATTCATCTTCATTCCAATCTTCTTCAGAGAGCTCAGCAATATCATCATGGGCTATGACATCTGGATCCTCAGCAATGTGATTCATTACATCCCTCCCATGATCCACAAGCACCTTGTCCTCAAGGTGAGGAAATTCTTTTAGCAAGTCCGAAAGGGATTCCCAGGAAGTGTTTTCTGGGTATAAGCCATCCCATTGCACGAGGACTTGGTCCTTAGAAGGATCATTATTATCACGTTTATCCAGGAAGGCAAGGGGCTGGTTACCTTCAGCATCAGCAAGTAAGGCAAGCGTTTGTGGGGTATGATCACCATGACAAGGTTTAAGAAGGGAAGAGTGAAAAACGGAGTGGATCTGAGAAGAGTCTGGGAGAGCTAGTCGAAAGGCAATATCACCATAAGCAGCTGTAATTTTAAAAGGCCCATAAAATTTCTTAGTGAGCTTCTTGGATTTGGACCCCCCAGTAGAGTTGGCGTTACGGCCTGAGTTTAACAAAAACCATATCTCCCACTTTAAAAGGATGAGGAATGGGCTTTTTGTCAGCATACAACTTCTGTAATTCCTGGGCCTTCAAGATTTTAGTGCGCAATTTGGTGAGTAACTCAGTGAAGTTGGAAAGCTCTACATCCACAGCTTCATTTGTAGTTGACCCTGCTACATAATCAACAACTGTCGGTGGTGGTTTGCCATAAACCACTTGAAACGGAGATAAGCCAGTGGAAGAGTGTACAGCCGTATTGTAGTGCCACTCAGCCCAATGTAAATATTTACCCCATAAACTAGGCTGGTCATGTACAAAGGCGCGAAGGTATTGTTGAAGCACCTTGTTGACCACCTCCGTTTGGCCATCGGTTTGGGGGTGATACGCGCTGGACATTCGCAGCTTCGTATGGCTTAGCTTGAAGAGCTCCTGCCAGAAATGACTCATAAAGATGGGGTCTCGGTCAGATATAATACTTTTTGGCATCCTATGAAGTTTACAAATCATATGGGCAAACAGATCAGCAACTTTAGAAGCAGTAAAGGCAAATGGTAACATGCCAAAATGAGCAGCTTTGGAAAAATGATCCACGACAACCAAGATGACCGTATTTTTTTGGAAGGAAGGGAGCCCTACAATGAAATCCAATGATACATCTTCCCAAACAGTAGTAGGAACAGGTAAAGGGTGTAATAATCCATACAGTAGATGTGTAGTATCCTTAACTTGCTGGCAAATGAGGTAGGTTTTCACAAAATTAACAACATCTTGTCGCATGCCTTGCCAAAAGAAATTTTCACTAAGTCTGCCAAATGTTCGTTGAACCCTAGCGTGTCCACCTATTGGTGAGGAATGAAATTCTTCCAGCAGAGCAATTTTTAAAAGAGAAGTAGAGGGAATAAATATTTTGTTATGAAAGAAAATTAAACCTTCGCGTATAGTGAAACTAGGATGAAGCTGAGAATCCTGAGAAACTTCCTGAAAAAATTTGCTTAGTTCAGGATCTGTGGAGTAAGCCTGGCTTAATTTATGTAGGAAGTCAAATTGAGGAATGGTTAACCCCAAGAGCTGAGGAGGATGATCATGAATTCTGCTAAGTGCATCGGCCACGCGGTTTGTAGGTCCTGGTTTGTAAACAATGTCATATGAGTACCTCATTAGTTTAGACAAATAGAATTGTTGTTCCGGTGTTTGTATCACCTGAGTCATTAATTCCAGGAGGCTCCGCTGATCAGTGTGAATGACAAACTTACGGCCCAATAGGTACGTATGCCATTTTTTGACAGCAGCTGTTATGGCATGTAATTCCCTGACGTAAGTTGAGGAAGACAGTAACTTGGGGCAAAACTTCTTGCTAAAATAGCAGATAGGGTGGCCATTCTGTAACAATACTACACCCATGCCTAACCCAGATGCATCGGTCTCAAGCACAAAATCTGCATTGAAATTAGGGAGAGCAAGAACTGGTGCTTGAGTCATGGCAATTTTAAGGCTCTCAAAGGCATGTTGGGCTGCGTCAGACCAAGAAAAAGCTTCCTTCTTTAGTAGACTTGTTAAGGGTGCCGCGAGGGATGCATAATTTTTAACGAAGTTGCGGTAAAACCCGGTTAATCCAAGGAAACTGCGCAACTGCTTCACAGTAGTAGGGGCAGGCCACGCCAGCATGGCATCAATTTTAGTAGGATCTGGGCCAACACCTTGTCTGGAAATGATGTGACCAAGATTGGAATCCCTAGCAAAAAAACACTTGGATTTCTTGAGATAAAACTGATTAGAAAGTAAGCAGTCAAAAACCAATTTCAAGTGAGAAACATGCTCTTCCAGGGATTTGCTATAAACCAAAATGTCATCAAAAAACACAATGACAAAGTGACGTAAATAGGGTTGAAATAACATGTTCATAGTGGATTGAAAGGTAGCAGGAGCATTGCACAGACCAAAAGGCATGACCAAAAACTCGTAGTGCCCTTCATGGGTCCGAAAAGCCGTTTTGTAAATATCACCTGATTGTATACGAATTTGATGGTAGCCTGCTTGGAGATCCAGTTTGGAAAACCATTGAGTGCCATAGAGTTCGTCCAACAGTTGGTCGATGGTTGGAATAGGAAAGCGGTCTTTGTTGGTGATGGCGTTGAGAGCTCTATAGTCGACACAAAATCGCCAAGATTCGTCTTTCTTGCGAACTAATAACACTGGTGATGAAAAAGGGCTCGTACTGCGCTGGATGACCCCATCATTGAGCATTTCTGTGATGAGTTTCTCAATTTCCCGCTTTTGAAAGTGAGGATATCTATAAGGACGGACATTCACCGAGTTGGCACCATCAATGAGAGGAATGTGATGGTCAGTGGGACGTGGGGGTGGCAATCCTGTGGGAGGATCAAAAAGCTCAGGAAAAGCAGCCAACTTTTCCTCAATCTCCAAATGAATGGATTGCTGAGTAGGGGTACTAGAATCCTGAGATAATAGCTGTAAGTGAAACAATTCAGCAATGCCTTCAATGGCCATCATATGCTTCAATTGATGCATCGTTGCCTCTTGTGGAAGCAGAGGTCTTTGGCCAGTCACCTGAACAATATGACCATCTTTGACAAATTTCATAGTTAGTTGCTCATAATCAGTCAAAATAGGGCCAAGAGTCTTAAGCCATTGAACGCCCAAAACTAAATCAGCACCACTCAAGGGAAGAACAAACAAATCAATAAGGAATTTATGTGAACCAAGTTGTAGGGGAACTTGATTACAGACAGAAGAGCATGGAAGTTCCTCACCATTACCTACCAGAACGTGAAACCCTGAGGCTGGATGCACTTCGAGACCCAAGAACTGAACAATACGGTCCTAGATGAAGTTGTGGGTGCTTCCACTATCGATTAAAACACTGACCGCAGAATTGTTAATCTGGCCAGCCACGCGCAATGTCTGGGGTATTGAATGACCCATCAAAGCGTGTAAGCTAATCTGGGCAGCAGAGTTAGAAAGAGGATCGACAACTGGTTGTGATGGAGCAGAGTCATCATGAACCATACTAAGGAGGTCCGCAACAGAGATTGCGGGTTGCTCGGGATCCGCAACTAACAACAAAAATGGACGTTTACACTTGTGACCGGGTTTATAATGCTCATCACAGTTATAACATAAACCTTTCTCACGCCTAGATTGAAGCTCAGCTTGTGAGAGTCGTTTAAATGACGAAGAGGGTTTAGGGTTGGAAGACGACGAAGTGATTGAAGGGAAGGTCGAGGGATTGGGGTTGGGGGTTGTAGTGGTTGGGTTTGGGAAGGAAGGTCGCGAAATAGAGGGCGTGGAGAAACGAACTTTAGAAGGTAGATCAACAAGCTTGTTCTCCTGTAATTTAGCTAAACCGATAGCTTGGGATAAAGAAGTTGGTTGAAAGGCCTGAACCTCTCGTCGTATCTCAGGTTTGAGGCTTGATATAAAACAACTTACGAAAAAGGTGGGAGGAAGACCAATAACTCGGTTGGCTAAGGCTTCAAATTGGGCTTGGTATTCTTGCACAGAGGTGGTTTGGCAAAGTTTAAAAAAGGCCCCTCTTGGATCATCGTAAGGGGATGGTGCAAAACGAAGTTCAAGGGCATGAAGGAAGAACTGCCAAGAGATCAATTGGCCATTAGAATGCATCCATTGATACCAAGATAAAGCTTCTCCCTCCAAATAGAAGGAAGCTATACGCAGGCGTTGGTCATCAGGGGTATTGTGGAAATCAAAAAATTGAGTGATTTTGAAGATCCATCCAAGAGCATCAGAACCATCAAAATGAGGAACATCAAGTTTGAGAGTGGTGTGTGTGGTTAATAGTGGGTTGCCAGAATTTGCGATGGGGTTGGGAAAGGGACGGTTAGCAGAAGAATCAGGGGTAGGATTTTCTAGACGAGCTTCAATGTTAGAGATGTGGGAAGCAATCTCAGTTTGAAAAGTTTGTTGGCTCTCTAGTAGCTGGGTAACCAGGGCCTCAAGTCCCGAGGAAGTGTGCTACCCAGACATGGCAATGAAAGCACCAATGTAAGCAAAAACAAGAAAAGATTCCTCACTAGAGCGGAGGATGACTCTTTGCTAAAGAAAATAAACTTTAACTCTTTTCTCATGCCTTGTTTATTGATTTCTCTGCATAATATATAGTAGCTGATCCTATAACGGTGTGGACAGCTCATTCATTACAGCTCAACAAATATGGAAAAGATCTTCTTAGTACAGCATTTAGGAAATATAAAGACTAGAGTGCCCCTTCTCCTATTCTCAGAAATCTGTTACGTAGTTGTTATGCCATTTTGGGCCTAGTCTTAATTCTCTTGGACTTGATCCTCGGTATGGGCCTGCTTTCTAATTCATCTTCATTCCAGTCTTCTTCAGAGAGCTCAGCAATATCATCATGGGCTATAACATCTGGATCCTCAGCAATGTGATTCATTACATTTTTCCATTTACATTTTTTTCTTCTTTTACCAAATCAAATGATTATAATATTTTTTTAGAATCAAAGAATTATAATTTTAAATACTAGAATTAGAGATATTTAAATACATTATTTTATAGACTAGAGAACATATTCAATGAGACTTAAATATTTATATGCATATTATTAACTTAATTTTAAACAAATTTATGTTTGTTAATAAGAATAACATACTATTCTAAATGAAAATAAAAACTACTTATTATACGATACACATCATAACTAATACATATTATATATTACACAGGTGAATGAGTATATTAAACTATCCCATGATTCTCAGCTTGACTGACAACAACTTAGAATTTCCATTCCTTGTTAATAAGCCACAGTAAACCACATGTATTTGTGTGCATTTATTAGACAAATCCTTCCTGTGATATAGCACAACTCTTTCATTTATTTTCGGTAAAAAAAAAACCTTTTTTAATATTTTTTTCTTTTTTAATTTATAGGAAAGTATACTAACTAGAATCAAATCTTATATTCACGCATATATATATGCTTATGTGTTTATCAACTGAAATATTTTTTCATACTCTTTTTTTTGGTTCAGATATGACTGAGAAATTCAGCTTAATAATTTAATGTTATTTTTAGATACATAACTTAATTTTATGTTTATTTATCAACAACCACGTTTATTAATTTATATTAAAAATTTTACCTTAAAAAATTTTGTAGTGGAATATGAGTATGTGGTGGTTATGTTGAGAAGTGGAAGCACAGTTTAAAGAGCTATTAATACATGTGATTCGCGCCGAACCCTAACCGACTAGAAGCGGTTTAAGAAAAACGCAAACTTCTTACCTTTTTTTTTCTTCAATTTCAATTTAAAAATAAAAAATAAATAATTTCAAGACCCAGAAATAAATAAATAAATAAATAAATCCATAGTTTCATAGTCCATACAGGTGTTGTTGTACCTTCCTTTCTTTGTTTTTTGATATTTTCAAGAAAAAAATTAGTAAGTAATTATTTATTTAATCGTGAATTATTGTACAATTGCTTCCCTCCACATCTATCCGAACCAAATTCCCTCCTTCCCCTCTTTCTCTTTTCTTTCTGTCTTTCCCTCGTTTTCTGCTCTCTTTCTCTCTCCCGCTTTTTTATTTTCCGACTTGCCAAACGCCCAGATCTTACCCCTTTTCCCTCCCATTTTCTCTTCCGATTCTCCCCAATTCTTCTCCCGCGTTCAATTTCGAACCCTGAAACCCTCCCGATCCTGTCCGGAGTTCGATCGCCGGCCGGTGGATGTCTGGCTCGCGAGCTCCCCCCGCTGCCGCGTCCTCCAACCCGCCGGACCAGATCATGCAGTCGATGAAACGCCAACTCCCCTTCTCTTCGATGAAACCCCCCTTCGTAGCTGCCGGAGATTACCATCGCTTCGCTCCCGAGCACCGCCGAAATCTTGACCAAGACCACGAAGCCATCGTTGTTAAGACTCCCGTGAGCATTTCCTAATTTTATTAAAAGAATTTTCGGTACTATTTTTTCCCTTTTTGGTTGTTGCTGAATTTTGTTGAGTTTTTAGAGTAGGTTTTTAGCTTATTGTACGAAGTGTGAAGAGCACTAGAGATCTGTTCAATTTAAGGTTTTAATCAGTTGCTGATTTGTTAAGTTGGTGGAATTCGTCACTGAATTGGTTCTGGAGGTAACACTGGAGTTACAGTATTTTACCGAAGAATGCGTTTTGTCCAAATTTAATGCATGGAAAAATTAAAATAAATTGAGGAACTTGTAGGTGAGATAGAAACTCAATTTATTCGAGTTAAGGTAAGCTAGAGGTTACGAGAATATAAAATTGTTTATTTTTTTATACAATATGAAATTCATTGTTTGGTATCTTTAGTAGAAGGATACACTTTAGGTCTAACTCGAGAGCAATGAAGAACTTGAGAGGATGTGCTTGTTGATTATTCAGAAGTTGAGATCATCATGTGATTGTAAACTAGTCGATCCTGTTCAAAAAGATTCAATTCGGTTATATTAGATGCTTCTGAGATGTCCCACAGAGTTTATTTATGTGCATATATATAAGTTTGAACATTTTACTCAACCTAATATCAATGTTGCAGCATGCCAAATGCATACAATCCTAGGAATTTTACCTCAAATGAGTCACTATCCATGCGTTCCTCTGTTAGGAATTTGAGTGTAGTCATGATGCAGTTTCTTGGGATGCCTGTTGTACTGTCTGATGAAAGCAGTTGTATTTATTTGTGCCCGTGTCATGCCTAGCCCTCTATCTATGGGGTCCCAGGAAAACATTTTCAACATTGTTTTCAAATTAAGTGATTACAATTTTACAAAATAACAATATATTAGAAAGTGATCGTGTGGAAAATTGAATATGCATAAGGACTAAGGTTGTGCTTGATTGACCTGCCAATTCATATAAATGCTTCCTGCCTTTTTTCTTCCTTTTGACAGACACCCTTACGATTATTGAGTTATTCTTTTGTTGTCATATTATAAGTGAATATTTTGTTACAATTTATGGCAAAATGTTGTGAAGCAATGTGTAGATTGTCCGTTGTGGTTAGATGATTATTATAGCAAATATATGACTTAAAAAATGTAATTCTTACAATTCTAACTTTTGTGTGTTAACTTTTCTATTCATTGCAATTATTATTTTTATATTTCAGCAATTGAAGAGGAAGAGTGAAGCAGCTGATTTTGAAGCTGATTCTGGTGATAGGATGACTCCAGGGTCCACTGTAGCAGCTAATAGTCCTTTTCAGACTCCTGTATCAGGAAAGACGGGGAAGGGAGGCAAATCCTCTAGGCTGACAAAATGCAATAAATCTGGAACGCAAACCCCAGGCTCAAACATCGGTGAATATTATCTTCAAAACTTTGTGTATTAGGCTCCTAAATTTATGGTTTTGCCGTTTTGGTAAACATCTTAAGAAAGTTAAGGCAAACCAATACTTTGGTTGCCAACTAGATGGCTGCCAACTGATATACTCTATCTTTCCTTTGCCTGTAAATGGTGTCATGTGACAAATTTAGATATATTTTCTATAAATTTTGCAGGTTCTCCTTCAGGCAATAATCTCACTCCTGCTGGTCCATGCCGTTATGACAGCTCCTTAGGTATTACAGAATTGCTCAGTCTTCGTTAGTTCATGTGAAGAAAAATGTTTAAGGGTGGTCACAAAAAATATTATGTGGATTTATTTAAAAAATTGTGAAATTACTGGGGAATAAAATTTAACTTACCCTTTCTTTATATGTTTTACTGATGAATTGAAGTCTCCATATATATACTTTTAATTATCCTTTCTATCATTTTCTTTTTCAAAAAATAGGTCTATTGACAAAGAAGTTCATCAATTTGATCAAACAAGCAGAGGATGGAATTCTTGATCTGAATAAAGCGGCTGACACATTGGAAGTTAGTAAATTTTCTTCTGGGCCTTTTATTCCATGCAGTGAAGTTTGATTACTTGATGGTGCTTTTGTATCTACAGGTACAAAAGAGGAGGATATATGATATTACAAATGTTCTTGAAGGGATTGGCCTTATAGAAAAGAAGCTCAAGAACAGAATTCAATGGAAGTAAGAATGCATTCTATATGTCTGTCATTGTCCAAAATGTTGAATCGCATTTACCAACTTCTTTGATAATTTGTCAGGGGATTGGATGTTTCAAAACCAGGGGATGCAGATGATAGTTTTGCGAGTTTACAGGTTAGGAATGGTTCAATTTTCTGCTTTAAATTCACATGGAAATAGTTATTTGTAAGATATTAAGATTGATGTTAGATTCAATATATGATTTCCTGTCGGGAACTTTTTTTTTTTTTTCCTTAATTAAGTGAGCCTGTGTTTGATCATTTTATTTAAGGCAGCTTGTGAAACATTTTTGTTTGTTTTCATTGAAACAAATGCAGCTGACTTGAATTCCAGTAATTATGTAATTTGCTTTGCAATGGGTAATGGGATTGTATTTAGGTTTATGTAATTTATTGCATATGTAAGGTAATATTAGTTCTTGAAACTTGTTCACATGTACTTCATTTTTGTTTCTCATCTGCAGGCAGAAATTGAAAACTTGACAATGGAGGAGCGCCGACTAGATGAACAAATCAGGTATGGGTGCCATGCGTTTGGTGATTATTATTTGTTGAATATTGCATCATTGTCTGTTATCTATCAGTATTACCTGAGTTTAAACTTTTTAATTATTGCAGGGACATGCAAGAAAGACTACGAGATCTTAGTGAAGATGAAAACAACGAGAAGTAATATTTGTTTTACCTCTATCTGGATTAGGGTCATTTTACCACATTTTTGTGTTCATAACTTTGTTTGATGTGCTTTTCTTTAATCTTTTTCTGCCTTGATAGGTTGCTCTTTGTCACTGAGGAAGATATAAAGAATTTGCCCTGCTTCCAGGTTAGTTTCCTTATCTATGTTTTTTAATATTTTTTGTAGCTACTCTGTTTTCTTTTTATTTCAAGAGTAAAGTTATTTTTTGCATCAAAAGAGTAAAATTATTTTGGGTGTTAACTGAACTCCTTTTTTCTTTATTGCTAGAATGAAACCTTGATAGCAATTAAAGCTCCACATGGCACCACTTTAGAGGTCCCTGATCCTGATGAGGTAATTTGAGAGGGTATGAAGAGTTGCATAGATGTTAATATCACATGTATCTTTCTCAATACAAACTTCCTTTTTCTATTAGGCTGTTGATTATCCACAGAGAAGATACAGGATCGTATTGAGAAGCACAATGGGCCCAATAGATGTATACCTTGTCAGGTATGCTTACTTTCCTTGATGGTTCTGAAAACCATCTATCTCAAGGGTCATTTTGTTATTGAAATAGCAGGGTCAGACTCAGATGACAATGCCTTCAAAGCAATGATACTTAATGATTGCCACACGTTAGAAACATGGCATTGCTGATCTCCCTTTTTTTTCTCTGCCCTTTTAGTCAATTTGAAGAGAAGTTTGAGGAGATTAACGGTGTTGATATTGCACCAAACTTTCCATCCACTCCAGAATTAAGCAAGCATCAAGCAACTGTGGTCCCAGAGGAGAGAGGGAAGGAGATACAAGTTCAGGCACAAGATGATCATGGGCCTAGTCCAGATTTCACTACCTCTCCCTCTCAGGACTTTGTGAGTGGGATCATGAAGATTGTTCCTTCTGATGTTGCAGTAAGTATAATTGTTGTCTGTTATATTTGTTTCATGGAATTGCAAAGAACAATTTTGAGACGAGAGTGCATATATTGCCTATTTTAACGAAAAAGTATCAAACAACAACAGCCACCACCTCAGGAGGGGATGGGCTTTTTGAATTTTTCTTTTAAGCTGTTGATTATCCACTGAGAAGAGTCAGGATTGTATTGAGGAAAGTGTATTGAAGTACAAATTATTTTGAATTTTTCTTTGTTGTAAGAATGAAGTTGTTAGCATTGCTTCTGATTTTTGAAATGAACGCTAAAGTCTTCAAGCTCATTTGACACGTCTTTTTTCTTTGCAGAGTGATGCTGATTACTGGCTTTTATCAGATGCCGATGTTAGCATAACTGACATGTGGAGAACAGAACGTATCCTTCAGGACAACTTAGCCTCCATTTCATTCTTTTAGTATGAAACACACACTTTGCAAGCACACACACATCAAGAGGGGATGGGTGTGGGAGTTTCATTGTTTTTTGAAAAAAGTTTAAAAATAATCTGGGTATCTGTGATATTTTGAAACATCCTTGATATATTTACAGCTGGAGTTGAATGGAATGGACTGGATACACTTCAAGAAGATTATGGTTTGACCCATGAGAACGCAGCTACCCCAACTCAACCATCAAACGTTGGTGAAATGTCTTCTGCATCTAAGCCTACCGGAGGTTGAAGCTTTCATAGGATCTAGTGTGAATCTGAAGGGAAAATGGTGTTCTTCCTGAGAACCTATGACATCCAGCTATCTCCCTCCTGTAACCTCTTTGAAATAGTTCCAGTGGTTGGATTGAAGGTTCCATGAAAATGCTCTCTCAATGTTTCTTTGAGGTGCTCATCGGAGGAACTGAGTAGCCAGTCAACTTGTTCATTGTACAGTTAACAGTACATAGTCCTAGCGAACTTGTAGTTTAAGACAAATGAAAAATCTTGCGGCTGGAGGACCCATCTTTGTAAATGATTGTAAGTCTTGGCTTTCCAAGAGTGGTTAGCTCAATATCTGTGTTAAGCAATAAAATTGCCGCGGAATGCAAATTGTAATAGAATTGTGGTCTCAGTGAGTATTATCACTTGTGAGTAACTCTTTCAGTAGTTGACTGCATGAATTCAGCAAGTTGTTGATTGATAAGTTTCATACAAGAATGTTGGTTCCGTTCTTTTCATTCTCTGGTAATTACATTCTAGTTTCTATCTGTACCTCTTGATATTCCAACATTTATGACTGTGCAATGGGCGCAAAATGAAGAATGCAATCACATGAATTTTGCTCATCAGTGACATACAGCTGCTGGATAAATATTGTTCATTGGTAAACATCATTTTCATTATCCTTGATAATAATAGGATGTACAAGCCCATAAGTTGAAAAACAAGTGTTTTTCTGGCTAGGGAAATGAAAATATTATTAGAAGCGGCATATCACAATGAGACTTTGGTTGCTACTTTATGGTGCTACTACAAGCTACTTATCTTTCTCATCTTTCTTTCCGATCCAACCGGCCACAATTGGGGTAAGAGCTACGGTGGGAGGAAACCTAATTGGAGATGCAGCTTTATGAGCAGCATACGCCAAAGCGAAGGTGCCAACCTTTTCGCTGGTTGCGTCTGTTGCGATTCCTACCTGAAAGATAAACACAATTTATTACTCAGTAGCAATTCTTTGTAGTTACATTGCAATCTACATTAGATTTGATTAAACTATTGCACCTTATGCAATAATGCTTGGACATCAATTCCAGCGCTTATTAGTGCATAACAGAGTCCGAAAGAAATCAACGAAAGAGTAATTGAGGTGGCCAAGTAGGCTCCTCCATATTTTGCTAGCAACTCCTTGGCTTGATCGCCCTTTGATTTTTGTTGTTCAGAATCACCCTTTACTTCCTCCTTTGAGCTAAAAATCTGCAAAAGACCACAATTTTCAGTTTAGATAGAATAAGGTGATTACTCATTTTTTTTACTCACCATTCCTTTAAGATTTTTCCCATGAGTTGATATCTTTTAGCCAACAACCAAAGATTGTCTTTGAAGCGTAAAAATCATCAGTGAATTTTAATTCACATTAAAGCTTTTTTCTATATACACATCTAGTATGAAAATCCACCCACAACCCATTATTTTAACCCCAAAACTGGGATTAAAACGAAAGCTAAATGAAGACATGGAAAGAAAACCTACAATTTAGGGATATACACACAAGCAGAAGCTTAATTGACCATGACAAAAATAAAACATTGACCTAGTGGCACGTCTTTTGTATTAAACGTATCCATTAAGTTGAGACTAAGCTGCATATAAGGAAGCAACTCGAATTTGATTTGACAAGCAAAACAAGTTTTTTACCCTAAACTGGTGCAAGACTATGTTTTTTTTTTTTAAGGTTTCTGTTTCCACTCCCTGAAATTTTTAGCAACATCGTATCTTGGTATATCCTCCAAGTATACTTTTTGAGTTTTGACTTCCTCTAAAGCTCAATCTAAGTTGTGCTTCTTTCTCTGACAGATTCAATAGAGTAGGAAACAATACATGGTTTGCATTTAAGCCAAGAAAAAGAGGTAGCTTACTAGCAATTATTATACATAAAATTCAAAGCACCCATAACATAAAAACCCTTTAATTCATGCAATCGGAACTTTCTTTGCAAACTAATTAACCCAAAAGAGATGAGAGAAAGAAATGGGCACCTTCCAAAGACCAGCTTCAAGGCCATACTTCTTTGTAACATCTTCAGCTGAAGATGGCTGTGAAGGGCTTTTGATTTCCTCTGTTTTCTCTTTAAGAGCTCTCACTCTGAAGCCCCTTGTATGTGATTTGCGTGTGTGAATGCAAAATCTATTAGTTCCCTTACCCAGAAAAGAAGCATAAGAAGGCGATGGGAGTACCAGAAATGTTGTCATTCTTGACCCCTCTGAGAATCTTGCACCTATTACTCAAAGCATATGATGTTTTGTGATCAAAATTGAAAGCAGAGAAAAAGAAGGGAAGGAAAATTTCAGAGACTAAGTTTTCTGTGAGCTCACTTGAGCCAACAAAGAGAGAAGATAGACGATAACGATATGACGAAAATATCAGTTTGTAATTAGTTGTGATGCCAACACTCCACCGTTGGTTTTTTTTGCCTTTTGTGATTGCAAAATTGGAAAGTCCTTTGTCCAAATACAATGGGCTTCACAAATAAGCCCAAGAAGAGAATGCAAGCCAGGGAAAAGTGCCCTGTAATTTATGGTCATAGGAAAGGACATGTAGCAAAATCAGTATTTGATTTGTAAGTTAATTTAAAAGTTAGTTTGGTTCAAAGAAATTTATATTTAGATATTTTTACTTAAAAGTAAATTGGACAAAATGAATATTATTTAGATATAAGGATAAAAAATACTTTTATAAATTAAAAAAGAGTTAGAAATTTTCTCAGCAAACAAAAAAAATGACTCTCATAGTTCACTAAACTAGTTTTTAAAACCCTTAAAACCTGTTTGAGACCATACTCAATTGAGCTAACAGATGCAAACTAAAAGCTAAATATATTATCACATTGTTATATGCGCCAAAAAGTACTTTTTTTAAGTCAAACTGAAATATAAACATGTTTACTTCACTTGCATCTTTCTCCAATTTGTGCTTATTATTATTATTTTTGGTTAAATATGTTTTTTTTTTCTATTTTGGTTAAATATTTTTTTAGACTCTTAACTTATAAGAAAATTCATTTCTAGTTTATCATTTTCAAAACACATGTATTTATTCTCTTATATTTAGAGGGACAATTCAATAAATTTGGAAGCCTAAAGTAAATATTTAATATAGGACATTTTAATAAATATTATTGAAAATAATCAACGAAAATTATTTTATTTTATTTTATTTAAAATTTATTTTTAATTTTATAAGATATAAAATCACTACGTTATTAAACTATTATGATTAATTATGATTAGTTTGTGTAAAATTTCATTTAATTTAATAAAGTCATTCTATTTAATTTTTATTGAGTATCGTTAATGTTAGAAAAGCTATTAGTGATTTTAATTGTGAAAATTTTATTTTTTAAAGCAATAGAATTGTTATCATTTCGGAGAGAACACCAAACAAGAGAACAAGCTTGTTTTACATTCGAAGAATTTGCCTTTCATCCTAATATTAGGATAGGGTATATTTAAGAAACTAAGAAATAAAAAATAAGGGGCAGTTTGATTTGCATTTTTATTTTCTGTTTTCATTTCCTATTTTTAGTCTGTTTCTTGTTTTCTGAAATTTTACAAAGAAAAAATTGAAAATGCTGAAAATAGAAAAGTTCTATTGTCAGCATTTTCATTTTTTCTTTTATAAAATTTCAGAAAACAAGAAATGAAAATACAAACCAAACCGTCCTTAAGTAATATATACGTTAAGAAAAGGGTTAAGACTAACTATGCAATTAAGTATATCAATTAGAATATTATTTTTCACTAATAGAATTTCTTTTAAATGATGTTTATCATTTTTAACATATTTTTAAAATCAAATATCTTTTTAATTTTAATTTTTAATTTTTTTATAATTTAAAGTAAACCCGCACTTATTCGAACCACTATTTAAAGCTTCGTTACCTAACCACTAGACTAACAAAATAACAAAATATGCGAGAGATAGTGAATTCAATTTTCTCAACACCTCTATTTTATTTTAAATTTTATATTTATATTTTGTAATGCAATTAGTTTCCCGATAAATATTGAAGTGCTATGCTGCATTTCATTCATTTTCTTACTATACAAATAATTGTCATTATAATTTAAAATTTTTTCGATAATAAGTACTTTATTTTAACGGCAATAATAAATGTCAGTACTTGGGTTAGAATAGATAACTTAGGTAGCGTTTGGTAACGGTACAGAACATAATAGAATAGAACGGAATGGAACATAATAGAACGGTGTATTGTGTTTGGTGACTATCGAACAGAACAAGACCATATGTATTATTTTGTATTTAGTGTGGATTAAAATATAGAAATATTATTTTGTAATACATATAAAATTTTACTTACTTGATAGAAAGTATAAAATTAAAGGAAAAATAAACTAGTATATTTTTTAATTTTTTTAAAAAAATTATGAGTATAACTAAATAATAATTTTAAAATATATTAATTTTTGTATTAATATATTTTATGAAAAAAGTAAATTATTAAAAACAAATTTGTCTCAATAAATAAAATTATTAAATATATTTTTAAAAATAACTATTAAATATAAACTATGTTGAAGGCTTGGAGCAGGAGGTCCAAGGTTCGAACTTTGGCAGAGGAGAATAGCTTAGTTTTGGGTGTGTGAGTATTTGTTTATAAAAAAATATAAACTATGTTGAATATATTTTTATTATGTAAATTTTTTTAAAAATATTTATTTTTTGGTCGGAAAAAATAATATAAGGTTTAAGGAATTTAAATATATATTATTTTGTTAATAAAAAATGACTCTATGAAAATAATGATAACTCTTTTGTGTGTGTTCTGTTTTGTTCTCTTCTGTTCCACCATTTTCAATAAAACCAATATGTCCCGTTTATTTGCCTCAGTGTCATGTTCCGTTCCTCTTGACCAATGTACCAAACGGGAAACAGTACACAGTGTTCTGTTCGGTTCAAACACATCTGTCAAACGCTACCTTAGATTAAGCTTTTAGTGGCTATATAAACTGTCACTAACTATTAACAATGGGCACTATAAATTTGGTTTTCTAGCGACAATAAATTGAGTCTTTATTAGCATTTGTTGTAATTGCCGGTAATACTTTTACCAATCCTGGATACAACGACTATTGATTATTTGCCGGTAAAAAATTTAGTGGCTACTTGTATTGCCACTAAAAGGTCATTTTATGCTAAGGGGGGAGGGTTCAAATAAGCCAGGGACATATTTCTTTATTTTCTGTTTGGAGATTAAACACAGTCATTCTAGAGTGTAGATGTGGAGTCCAAAACGGAATAAAACATGCCACATAGGCATTATTCGCCTATTCGCTAACATCCGTTAATGATTTAGACAAAATTGACTTACCTAGTGCAATATCATGGACTATCGGAGTATTTCTATTAAGTTAGGAACAAAAATGTTTAGCAATTACAATGTTAAGAACCATTTAGGTAATTTACTCATTAGAAAATCATTTACTTGAAGGATTCTCTTAATGACATGGAAATGAGTCTAGTTATTACTAATTTGAATTTATAAACTAATTTGAATTTGAACTGAGCGGCAAATTTTGTCAAACTGTATTTGACATGCATATATATATAATATGGTTGAAGCCATTTAATTTGAACTATTTATTAGATTAATATCTTCATGCTCTAAATTAGGCACACCAAAAAGCATAAAGACGGTTTTGTAAGGTCAGTACAACTGATAAGAATATGTGCGTGAGTATGTGATACATAGTTTAATCCTTTGTGTCGTTAAATTTTTTGTAAACAAAAAAAAGCATAAAGAATAAACCGGGAGAAAAAAAGAAGAACACACGTGAATGAAGAGAAACATTATTTTTTTTCTTCCGGAATCATCTCTAAAATCTTCAAACACATTGATAAGTAAAAGCGCATTTTAAGAATCAAAGAATTCCGTATATGAAATAGAACAGTGGATATAGTAGTATGAGCAACTAGCAAGAAAGTTTGTTTCCTTGGAAGCCATCTTTAATTTATTGCCAAAAAAAGAGGCTTCTTTTTTAGTTTAAGTAATTTTCCTAATATTTTTACGTAGAAGGTTTCTGTTTTATTGCTGAATTAATTGTGGAGCTATAGCTGTTAGTACAATGGTCATTAACCAAATACAAAGATTTTTATTTTTATTTTTTAAATAATAGAAAGATTCATATGAAATTTTATAACACTGGGTGAGGTCAAAGTAGTACTACATGTGTTCCAGTCATGTAGCTCAATTGGTGAGCGCATAGGGACATACGTGTGTGGGTACGGGGTTCGAATCCCAGTTGTACTATTTTCTTATGAATCAAAAAAGTAGTACTACATGTTAGAGTTCCCTTAAAATCAAACATTGCAGAAGAAAAAACAACTTTAGGGGACTTTAACTTTATCGGAGTTTAGACCTTCATATCTTAAACAAAATTACCTAAAAAAAAATAAATTACACAAACAATTTTGTTTTATTGCCTAGGCTAGATAAAAAGAATCAATAAATAATCCTAAAAAAAGATCGAAACTCATACTGATAGTGATTAATTTCCTCCGTAAGATTGATCTTCATGATTAATCCCTTTTACTCCTACGTCAAGTCAAATCTCTTCATAAAACCCCCTCCAAACTCCAACCTTTATTTTTCACCAAACATTTCCGAAAGAGACTCCTTTAAATTTATATATATCCCCAATCTCATCCAATACCTTCTTGCTTCTTCCCTTCACACAAATTAAAAATTTCCCTACATCCACTTTCTGTCCCTCTTTTATCAAATCTCATCACAAATTAAGTCACATTGAAAAGAAATCCTACCAAACAATCCCTCACATCTACCCTTTGCCCATTCCACATTAGTTACACTTTTGAATATTCTCCCATACACACAAATAGCGCTAAGAAAAAAAAAAAAAAACTCAACTTCGATCTATATATATATATAACACCGTGTTTTTGTGTGTGAAAAATAATTTTTCACGTTAATGTCTTCCAACAAGAAAAGCAGTCTTCTGAGACTCGTATTCACGGCGAACGGAAGCTGCGGTTGCGGCAAAACAAAGGCCTCGGAAGTCCACGAGCCCATCCGAAAGCCCAAATCCTCGGCCCACCAAAACACAAACTTGAGCAGCATGGCTTCCTCGACCATAATGGACGACGAGGATTTCATCTCGACGACAATCTCGGAGCCCGAGACGCAAGCCCACGACCACAGCAAAAGCCCACTGGACAATCTGTTCCTCAAGCGAAGCCCACTCGTGGACAGCGTGGCAGTTGAGAAGGAAACTTCGAACCCGTTTCACGATTTTCGACACTCAATGCTTCAGATGATCTTCGAGAAGGAGATTGATTCGGAGGAGGATCTTCACGATCTTCTTCAATTGTTTCTTCATCTAAACGCACCGTGTCATCGCCACGTCATCGTTAAGGCGTTCAATGCCATTTGCGAAGAGGCGTTTCCTGATAAGGTTAGTAGTAGTAGTGCTAATAATAATAAGAATGCTCGTTCTCGCTGGAACGACGTCGTTGCGCGTAAGAGTTAGGGAATGTGCGTGCGTGCGTGGCGTTGCGTGTTGGATACGCCGCACGTGTGTAGCCATGTGCAGGCATTGAATTCACGCGTGGGAAGAAGCTGCATGTAATCATCATGGTTTTAAATTTGGTTCCTCGTTCATAATTCTTTTATGGTGTATGTGGGGCTGAATGGAAATGGGGTTCGGTAGTTAAAGAAATATCTAAGCTGGGAGTTTGATGATATGGAAAATTGGGTGTGTGAATTCTAAGTATACCGTAGTGGTTTTATTAATATTTTCTTGTGTTTTAGTTTTTTCATACTTTATTATCCCTTTTGAAGATTAATCCTTCTAACAATTTATAAAATAATAATAACAATCACAATCCATTGATGTTTCTCATGATTATATTCAAACTATGGTTCTCTTTTAGTGTTATATATAGTGCTAGTTTTTATCTAAGTTTTTATGTTCTTTTAGAGTATTGCGTGTTACATATGTGTATTACTCTTGTTCAAAACACGTAAGGTATTTGTGTTTGTGTGTAAAACTACATATACTTTTTAATTTTCTTCTAACACGTTGATATGAGACTTCATGCTTTCTAATACTCTTTCTCAACTTTAAAGTTGTCATTTTAATCCCGACTTGTACTTGAAGCTCTTCAAGCTTCAGAGGCTAGGGCGGAAGTCTTCTGATCTGCTTCTTTTTTGCTTTCTTCCCTTTGACTTGTGTTGTTTCTATTTAGGCTTGAGTCTTAGAGGTCGCGATGTTATCCCAAGCCTCTCTCTTTCTTAGCTTTCGCTCTTTTTTATCCACACTTTCTTTTATTTGTTTTAACTGTTGAAACTTCATGTCTTCTTTAAATCAGATCTAGTGGTTAAATTATGTGCACGTAGGCTCTAATATACCATTGTTGGAGAGTGTGGTGTCTTATAAATATACGTGTGTTACTTTCATCAAAAATGTCTAAGGCAGTTAGACTTGTGCACACAATCAATTAATATATGATTTAATTTTTTTTTAAGGACTTCTTAATTTTATCTAGGATTATTAACGTGCCTCTCTAACACTACGTTGATCATATAACTTTAATTTGTTGGTGTTGGCCTATATGTGCATATATTAAATACTTTTCAATTTAATATTTATTTCATGAATACAAGTTGAAGCTTTTCAAACAACCAATATTTATTAGAAGTAATTGTGCATTGAATTGTATATGGGAAGAGCGTACGTGATAGTAATGAATTCTGGCAAATGCTCACTTTTGTTGATGACGGATTTTGTTGGCAAAAATATGTGCCGTTAATTTGTCATTTCAATTTAGTGTACCAACTAAAACAGACAATTTGGTTATATATATATATATATATATATTCGAATGACATGTAATACCTAGATTAGGTTTCTTTCATATAATTGCTCCTAGCTAGCTACTCTTGTCAGACAAGGGATTTTCGATTCCTACATGTCCATTTGTCTACTTATCGTTTAATTATTACAACATAAAAGACTTTCGAGAGCTATTTTATGTTGTTTTCAATAGTAGTTAAGAAATTACTCCTTCTCATTTTATTATAAGGTAACTTTTAAAAAGATTTTATGTTACTTTTTATAAGATAGTGCACAAATTCATAAAATATTTATAGTTATTTTTTTTATTTACTTCTGTTAAATGTCTTAATTTTATTATACCAACTAAGGAATGATAAAATTGACATATTACATAGTTTTTTAAAAAATTTAATGTAACTAACTAATTTTACTGATATTTAAGGATCCGAGGGAGTATGTTAAGAACCCACATTCATGGGAGAAACATGGCCAAAGTGGCATAAACAAGCACTTATATCTTAATTAAATATTGGATCCGGATTTGCTGCTGTTAAAGCAGCATGCTATTGCAGATTTAACGGTTGTAATAACAATATGTTTTTTATTTATTATTTTTTCTCGAAGTAAAGAAGTAAAAGGCTGAGATTGAGATACAGCACCAAATCAATTTCCTTAAATATTAGGGCCTAGCAGTTAAAATTAATACTTCCTCCGATCTTTATATTTTACTTCCTCCGGTTTTTTTTATAAGAAATATAAGATTAATTTTATACAGACTAATAAAACATATTTAATAATGTTTTCATCAATTAATAAAATGTTAAATTCGAACTTTATTCATAAATTGCTTATGTAATTAATGTATTCACTTATAAATAAGCACTTATATCTTAATTAAATATTGAATCCGGATTTGCTGTTGTTAAAGCAGCGCAGCATGCTATTGCATATTTAAATGTTGTAACAACATGCTATTTTATTTATCATTTTTTTTCTCAAAGTAAAAAAAATAAAAGGCTGAGATTGAGACACATCACTACAATATTGTATAAGTTGTTTATAATAAACTGAAGGTAACAAAATATTTTTATCTTTTTTTTTTTAACAATTAATACACATAAAAAATGTGCTAACTTTCTAATAATTAAGACCATGAAAAAATCATTTTTTTTTGTTTCTGATCAAAATGAGTGGAAGGAGTATTACTCTAACTTCAAAATTTAATTTCATAAATATTACTTCTTCTGTTCTTATATATAAGACATTTTTAATCGAATTATATAAATTAAAAAAATAGTTAAAGTTTTTAATTTTTAAATAATAGTCATGACATTCCAATATTACGTACCCTTTATTTATTAACTAGTAGGTGCAACCCGCACGATGCACGTGTGTAATTTATGTAAAAAAAAATGCACATAAACAAAGATATTAAAAATAATAATTTAATTTTCTATAGTATTTTAAACTTAGTATTATCAATTCAATGTTCATCAAAGATTATTATAAAGGTAAGGATAAAAAAGATAGATAATTAGAATACAAATTACATAAATAGATTCAAAACAATTATAAATACTTTAAAAGAAACTTTCGTATGATAGTCTTCGGGATTCTATCGTAGTACATGTATTAAAAAAAACAATTGTTGATATGATTTTTTAGATTGAATAATGTTTTGAAATTTCTCATTTGCTTTTTAAAAGAAAATCATTCTTTTAAGGTTACTTTTGTCCTTTTTCCACAAGAAATTTCATATTCTCGGATAAAGATGTCTTCATGATAATCATTTTCTCCACCAGGAAACATAAGAGGATATTACATCAAAATGAAATAAACGTGAATTCACGAAGCCTCGTAAGAAATATGATTTTCTTAACCACAAAATTCATGCCAGTATAAGATTGATTAAAATCGCCACTATTAGAGCTGCATCTTTATCTGAAGATAGTAGATTATATAATCGACCCGTATTGTCGCCAAGGTTTAAGGTTATTCAACAAAAAAATTAAAAATTTATAGTTATTTTTTATAGCTTAAAATATTAAAAGAAACTTGATTCAAAATTATTGCATGTTAAAATTTATCAAAAAAGTAATTTTTTATTTTCTAATACTTAAACTTATCATCTTTAATTTTTTTCAAATACTACTATTAATTTATAAACTTTAATTTGCTCATCGTATATTATGAACTATAATTTTTGTCCGTGTGATTCATTTTCATCAATACCAATAACTATTTCTTATCTCGTTAATCAATCTTCAAAATAAAATGGTGAGTATGTTTATATTTAAGAGTCAATAATCCATTAAAAATGACTAAAATAAATAAATAACTACTTTAAAATTGAACACAATTTTTCCTTCCCATATGTATCATTAATCCATAAAAACTAATTAATAAAATATATGTTCTTAATTTATAATTAAGAAAACTTTGAAAAGTAGTCATAAAATTGAAAAAGGGATCATAATTCAAAAATAATAATATGAATTGATGGTTGGTACCTTATTTATAGTGCCTAGAGTATGTGTGCAATACCCGAGATTAAATATTTTAACAAAATGAGATAATTTTAATTTTGTTATAGTATATAGTAATAAATAGAAAAAATATGATATATTTTTAATGGGTTTTGCTATAAGCAACCCATAAATATAAATTAATAATAAAAATTATAATTAATTAAGATGTATTTGTAGCATCAATTACTACATATTTTAATAACTATTTTTTATTTATGAGTTGTTTATTCATTGCCCGGGAGTCCTAAGGGCAATGATTAGTAAAACTCTTTGTTAATTATATAATGATAATAAATTTGGCTAAATTTTTTTTTTTTAGAAAAGCAAATACACACTGACTACCACCTTAAACTAAACTATTTTTCTATTTTCCTCTGCCAATGTTTGAATCTTGGATCTCCTGCTCCCAAGCCTTATGACTTGGTACATGACCATTTGAGCTAAAGTTCTTATAAATTTGGCTAAAATTAAATTGTGATACTATTCATATTTGTGCTTATTCCAATACCTGACGAGTGAAAGACTTGAAACTTTACGTTTTTATTAATTTCCATTGAAAATCATAATATTAAAATTATTTCAAAATTATTTTATTATTGATGGAGAGATTAATTAATCCACTTGAAAATTTGAGAAGAGAAATAATAGTGGACAATAGAACCTATTTTTTTTCTCTTGAAAATAGGTTTAAATTATCATGGAGCTTATTAAATTTATTA
The DNA here is from genome assembly GCA_037177725.1 of Cyamopsis tetragonoloba. Lineage (NCBI taxonomy): Eukaryota > Viridiplantae > Streptophyta > Magnoliopsida > Fabales > Fabaceae > Cyamopsis > Cyamopsis tetragonoloba. Next base: position 22,494,755 of record CM074122.1, read on the forward strand.
AAGATTACTAATATAATCAAAATTTATAATTATGATGAAAACTTAATAGAAGAGTATTTCAGAAGCTATTAATTGTAGCAAAGACACGTGATATTTTTATCTCTAGTGTGTACGACCTCTACTGTTGCTTGAATTTAAATTGTTTAACATAAATAGTAAAAAAATATAGTTACTTTAATATGAAATGAAATGAAAATAATCTATTTTTAATAGATACTAACAAAACTATTTTTAAATGAAAATATTAAATATTTCTTTTTTTAAGTGCATAAATAACCACTAAAAAATCACTTTCATGTGGGTGTAACCAATCACCTCAACTTTCATTGAATTTGATTCTTGTATAATTAATATATTTAATATTTAATACTTAATATAAAAGTAAAAGTAACGAATATTCATAATATATCTTGTAATTTGAATTCTATTTATAGAGATGAGAATTTCAAGTCAATGCACATTTTCCCACTGCTAATTAATACATTAGGGCCTTTTTAGTCTTTTCATTATCACGATTTTTGAAAAAGGGAAGATTCAATATCAAATTTAATTTGAATCATTGGAAAATACATATGATTAATCTAACAATTGGAATAAAATGAAATAAAGCTAGTGTGTGCTAGTGTTAAGGGTGTGTGACCGGTCTGTGTGTATTATATATTTTTTAATAAAATAATGATTTAAAAGTGAATGAGTTTCTGTAATTAATAACTTTAAATATAACTCTATTATTTTGAAAAATCCCTATTTAATAAAAAAAGTTTGGAGAATTATTTAATAAAAAAATAAAAAATTATTTTCTTCGATGATCATATGAAAGTCTTTAAGCGCAAAAATAACTATAATGGGATAACTGATGAGTTTATCTTTAATTTAAAATTAAAATTAAAACTTAAAATTAAACTTAAATACAGAAATCTATGAATTAAATGGGATCGTGAGGAAACTAATTACATAGGAATTGTTGATATATTGTTTGACAGAAATAAAACATTAATTACAAAGATTATGGGTCTGTTTGAAATAGTTTTGGTTTTTAATTTTTAAAAATTGTATTATAAAACAGTTTGTTTTTAAAAAAAGTGAGAGGAGTTTTCAGTTTGTGTAAATTCAGAAAACTGAAAACTGAAAACCAAAATATGTTTTTAGATGTTTTCATATTTTGGTTTTTAAATGCTGAAAAACAAAATCTGTTCTCAAAATCTGTTTTTAAAAACTCGACTGCCAAACGAGTTTTTTAGTTTTTCTGTTTTTAAAAACAGAAAACTGTTTTCAAAAAGAGAAATCAAACAAGCCCTATATTTCTCTACTTGTCTTCAGACTCAATTATTTTTAAATTTAAACAAATTAATATAAACTTATCAAATTCTTATATGCAGTTTTCGTTATCTATGCATTTATTCATATATCTAAATATTCTATTTATTGAAATAACTTATTAGTTATAGTTATTATTTAGGGGCTTTAGTTTTAATATTTAAAAATTGAAAATATAAAAACCTTAATTCAAATTCCGCTTCAGTTATCAATTTAGTTTTAAAAATGAATGCTTATCAATTTTGCTGCTATTCTCAATCTGCTTATATAGTCGAACTACTTCTGTTATCAATTTAATTTTGTTATCAACGTGCTTTTACTAATGGATTTACTCATGTCATCAAACAGACTTCAACATGAATGTTAAAAAATAAGTGCTTAAATGATTCTGTCTTCAAATCAAACGGTGTTTCATATGAATATTATACTTGGGTTGCAACATATGTGCATCAACTGAACACCATTTGAATTGTAAAACATGCAGCTGTTGTTTTTTTACACCAAACATGTTATCAGTGACGATCAATTTTAACATACACATGATAATTAAGTGTTTTTTCAATTAGTTGGTTTTTAAATCAGGCATCACTGAAGATTATTTAAACTGGAATATGACCACAAATTAAAGAAAATGTAATCCAATATTAATATAAATGTTAATTGAAAACAACAAAAATGATATACTAACAAAATTTGTAAATTCGCATATAAATAAAAAAAATTAGAAATATAATATATATATATATATATATATTCAGTTTAACATCAGTAACGTAAATTTTAAAATACCACTATAAATCAATTATATAAATAGTAATACAGATGTAGTAGTAATTAAAAAGCAATAGATAATTGAAGTTTAAAATAATAATCAATGGATATTACAATCACTTCGAATGGATTTTAATGGATATTCAAAAGTGATGATTGCACCAATTCAATTTTTATAAGCACATGAACAATGCTAAAATAAAATAAAATAGCACATGAACATTTTAAGCATCAACTAATTCTGATGAAAAATGAAGTGATTAAGGGAAATTTTAAACAATGATAACTAATAATTCAGCATAAAATGCCATTTAATAGTTTTTCGATCCTAGCATAATTAGTTGAAGAATACTTTAAGTAATAAACTAATACTCCCTCAAGATTCATAAATATAAGAAAAGATAATTAATTTATGTAAATTAAAAAAGTTAGTTGATAACATTGTTCAACTTTACATAAATATAAAAAGAGATAAAATCAACCGAGGGAATATATTATGGGAACATTGAAACACCATTCTTAAAATCTTATTTAATATATCACAATTTTTATGCTTCATTGTGCAATTGGATTTTGAAAACACAAACTATTTGATCATACATTTTTTATAATCTTTTTTATTACTTCTTAAAGAGCATATCTAATTTTCTTGAGTGCTTTAATCAATTCTGGGCCAACATGAATCTCCAGCATTACTACTGCTGCTATCTAGAAAATCAAATCCCTTGTTGCCATCATCAAATTCCTCTTCTATGCTGCTTGAACAGGTTATATTGTCATCCTCTTGAATTGCATAAGCCATTTTAGAAGATGCAAAGATAAGAACATAAAGAACAACCGCCGCATAAATAAAAGAAATAAAATTTGAATCTCAACTTGTTAAACAAGAGTTAACAATGAAAATGTAAACATAAATACTTCTGCAGTAATCAATATGCAGACATTTGACTTCTCCATGTCAAAACTTTACCCTCCAAATTATAGCATTTTGTGAGGAACTCTATAACTTTGTAAAGTTTGCTAAACTATAACATATACCACATAGTCTGATAACCCAAAGTTTTAACACCTCAAATATACAGCAAGCTCAATATATGGCCGAAGTGTTTTTATTCCACAAACATCCAAATCCAAAGAACAGGTAGACAAATTATAAATACTTCCACTACAACTTTATTCCACAATTTTTCTTATGCTTATTATTATTCCACAATTTTGAAGTGAATTCTGAGGTTGTGCTCTTAGATTCTGTAAAATGGAGATATCAAAGTAAATTCAATGTTTTAAAAAAAAACACACACACACACAAATTCACAAACATTACATCATCAAGAGCAAGAGAAAAAAAAAAGAACTTCATAAAACTGACACAATATTCCAACGGACACCCTTGAGCGACCCACTCGGCGTTTTCTCTTGTGCTCTATGATGCCATCTCTTGCTGCTTTCTTACCGAGTCACTGGAGAAAAGCAATTTAAGGTTTTAAAGACTTATTTAAGACGACTAAATTTTGAATCTTGTTGCTAGATTTGAGAATTGAGAAGAAGGCTTACCTAGACTCCAAATGAATGTGGGTCGAAAACGGTGGAAGGAACATTACAGAGACAACTTTGCGTCTCAGATGAAAGTCATCTTCGAATAGCTGTGTTTTTGCGCGGTCTTTGTCATCGATCGAAATTGGCGACCATTTTTTGCGACACGTAGAAGGCGAAGCACAAGCATAAGAATGATTCATTTGAAGTACATGCAATCGCTTCCACAAAGATGTTTGAATCGATGATGATGATGGTTGTAGTCAGCGATAAATGGGGGAGAAGGTTAATCTCCCTGCTTATGCTTCTCTCACACCAAGATAGTGAGGTGGGTGCTCTTTCATTTATGGATGAAGAATAAAGGAAGAAAAGATGGTCTTTGGTGTTCCCCATGGCATTGGAAAAACAATTAACATATGCAACATAAATATTGGAATTCGTTGCTTTAATTGTTTGTCGTTGAGAATGAACAAAAAATACACTTAATGAGACTAATACATTAAATCTGAATTCTGAAATGATTTTTTAATTATTTTTCTGTTTTCAAATTGGACGGTGGTAAGCTTTTTTTCATTGAAATTTGAAAATTGAAAGAAATAAAGTTTTTGAAGGTGAAATGAATCATCAAATATGAACAGCTATTGCATTAAACATGGAAGTACCTTGGAACTCATGCAAGGCATCGTGAATGAAGGAGCAGAGTATTAAGTGGAATTTTTTTAAAATTAATTTAGAATTATTTTATTGAAAGAAATGTTAGTTTCAATTATTTCCAGATTTAGAAAGAATATAGGAGAAGCTACCCTTAAAACCTATATAGATGAATGACACTTGTCAAAAGTTTCCTTCTAATGGGGCTTCAATTGTTAGTAGAATAGATATTAAACCAAATCCCACTGTAATGCTTTTAGTTTTCCAAGTGAAATCAATTTATCATCTCAATGCTTATTATTATTACTATTGTCAATCCTACTAACTTTCTCGGTTCATTCTTTCAATTTTTTTTTAAATAGAAAATCTGAAAGTACATGAATTCCCACGTCACATACACATGAATGACCACTAATTAGCCTTCATTTGTTCCTTTCATATTTTTTCCCTGTTTTAATTATGGTGATTTTTTCGGTTTTTCCGTAAAATAAAAAAGAATTTTTTTCCATGTTACTCCTCTGATTGATTAACATGTGTTTAACAAGTTTGTTTCCTGTTTAAGCGACCATTTGCGTGAGAAATGACAAGAGTACGAACAAAAGTTAGGCGGGCAATAGGAGCAAACGTTTTTTCATAGTCAATGTTATACTCTTTAGTAAACCCGTTTTCCAACAATCGAGCCTTTTAGTGATCAAGAGATCCATCAGAGCGGGTTTTGATCTTATAGACCCACTTACATCCTATCAATGCCTTATCAGAAGGACGATCAACCAAGTCAGAGTTCTATATTTTTCTAAAGCATTCAGTTCTTCGTGCATCGCTTGTTGCCAGCGAGGATTAGCGGAGGCTTCGTGATAAGACTATGGTTTGTATTAATTAAGCATGGTGGAATAGCAATGATAGTCTTGATGATAGGGTGGCAGATTTCTTATCCGAGATGGATGAGCGGATAATTCATTCATGGAATCAACATGGGAATCAAATATACTAGAATGATTTGGAGCTTCAACGGTCAAGATAGGTTCACCAGAGGAACCTGCAAGCATGTCACTTAGGCCAGTGTTTTGTAGAAAAATTGATATCAAACTCATGTGGAAAAGGGTCAATAGAGGGGTTAGTAAAAAGGGGACTAGAGTTGGGAGAAATTTTTTAAAATTTGATATAGAGGAAAACATAATATCTTCTTAAAAGACAATAAGGCGAGAGATCTTGATGCGGTGAGGATAGGATCCATGCAACAATTTCTACTAGAAATGAGCCATTTTGTTGCCAACAATTTGCGTCGGTCTTGACTCCGACGCAAATTTACGACGGTTTGACCGACGAAACATTGTTAGCGCGCAAAAATGCACATTTAAGTGAGGTTTGCCTCGGCTAGCCGACGCAAATTATTAATGGATATAAACAGTCAGTATTTTGGCGCTCAAAAAGTCATTTAGGTCGGCTTAGCCGACGCAAATTTTGCGTCTGTAATCATGGACGCAAATTCAAAATATTTTAGCGCCAAAAGAAAATTGGTCGACTGGGCCGACGCAAACTTTGCGGTGGTCGCACCGACGTAAGTAGAACATCAAACCACGTTTTTTTGGAATCTGTGGCGTTTTAGGTCAACTAAGCGACGTAAATTTAATGAAAGCGTTTACGACGGTATTGCCGACTCAAACAGCCCACACAAATATTGAAATAAGGTTTTAGAAATCCTCTTTCCTCAATTATTTTCATTCTCTTATGTTCTTCTCTCCCCTTCCATTTTTTACGTTGCATACTGCCGCCCTACCACCACCACTTATCGCTGGCGCCTCCCTCTGCCACCACAGTGTTCTTCATCGTTCTCCCCTCCTCCAATACCGTTCACTTTTCTTCTAGGTCATTCTCCCTCTCTCACGTTCATCAACTCCGGCCAACCACCATCTCTGTTGCGCAACCACTATCAACTCTGATCAACCACCATCAACTCCGGCCAACCACCATCAATACTAGCGGGCTTCTCTCCCAGGTATTTATATTTGGGCAATTTTTTTTATTATCAATATAATTTGTTTTGTTTGTTGGTGGATTATGATAAAATTGATATATAGGAATTTTAACTCGAATGATATGCTGAATTGGGAAATAAATTGGGAAAGAAATGTAAAAAATTGCATATGGAATGTGCAGAGGTGGTGAGTTAGTCAATTAAAGGATAGGTAAAGACTTGTATGTAATTAGACTTGCATATGGAATGTGTAGAGGTGATAAAAAATTGATATATCATAATTATAGTTAATTCGTTACATATATATAAGTATTGTTAACATATGAAAAATGAAATTAAATTGCAATTTGATTGTATGTAATTGGCTTGTGTGTGTGCTGAATGTTATTGTTTTGACTTGGATGATTGAGTTTGAGTTGCAAAAGTGTGACCAAAATTATGCAAATTTGCGTCCGCTTTGACCCACTCAAAAAAGGGAATTTTGGCGGGCAAACTCGACGCCATTTTACTGCGTTTGCGTCCGCAATGGCCGACGCAAAAGTGTTTACATCGAGGTAACTTGCGTCCGTCGCATGGCCAACGCAGAATTTCATTTTGCATATGCTTTTTCATGTTTACGTCGGCCAAAAGCCGACGGAAAAAGCCAAAATTCTTGTAGTGGATAACCCTTATGTTCAGTCGCATATCCTAAAAAGCAGCAGAGACGGGCACAAGGCTCAAGTATATTATATTCGTTAGGTTGAAGAAGAACGAAGCAAGCACATCCAAAGACTTTGAGGGAAGTGTGGTCTAGAGATATTAGATGGAGAGGTTCAAATGGAGAGATGTTCTCAAGAATTAGAGTAGGAAGGCGATTGATAACATCTTAACCCTATGTTCGCTCTAGACATGAGAAAGAAAGAAGCATGGCCTGAACAATATTGAGGATAGGGCAATGTTTTCTTTCAGCCCTACTATTTTGTTGAGAAGTTCCAGGACAAGAAAACTTAGAAACTATACCCTGATCAGCAAGAAAATTTAGAATTTTTGAGTCACGATATCTCATAGCATTATCACGGAAAAAAATCTTAATAATTTTTGAAATTTGAGTTTTAACCATTGTAGGAAAGTTAATGTATATTTGAGTAAGTTCAGAGCGATATTTCATTAAAAATAACCCGGTAAACTTAGAATAATCATCAATAATTATCATATAGTAACGATACCCTCCTACAATAGATGTAGGGGCATGTCCACAAATATCTAAATGCACAAAATCAAATGGAGAAGTAAAAAGAAAAGTACAATTATTAAAAGATAACGTGGGTTGTTTGGCAATTTTACAAATGAATTAGTTCTTCTTTAACTGAACCTAACATCATGCGAGACATGAGTTGTTTCAAATTGTGGAAAGAGCTATGCCCAAGGCGCCGATACCATAACTGAATGGAAGGGGTAGACGCTGCACAGATGTGTGGTGAAGTAGGTTGAGGCGTGTGAAGGCCAGTGAGTTCATTTAAGAAAGTTAAATAATTTTCTTGAGCTTGGCAAAAGGATAACTTCATTTCCTACATTACACTTATCATAATGATAATTTTCTTTCTTAAGCTACCAAACTTAATAGGGTATTGGTAATAAAGAAAAAGTAATTAAGAAATTTTTACATTAATTAAAGTGAAGTTAATTGATTTTTATTTATATTTAAGACTAACATAACAAAGATTACAATTGCTTATATTTAGAATTGGAGTAATATAATATGAATAAATTTTTATTCAAGTTAACGAAGAAGAAAATATTGTACCTATTTATATAAGCACATAAGAATGCTATTAATTTACAAGGCAGAACATAAGTCTAGAATTTTCTTTTAAACATATATATCACAAACAGATTACTTTTTAAGCATCTTTCTCAAAAAAATGCCAAATTCATGAAAAAAATTGACTCGCAATGCCTGAATCCAAACACAATGTAAAAAACATTATATTCAATTTCAATCAATATTCAATATATGTAAACAAAATGAATGGATTTTATTACTGTCAGTAAAAAATCTATATGGAAAGAAATTTATTACATCGAGGCCAATAGATGAATTCCATTGAAAATGTGAGAGTGAAGAAATAATCAAATAAGATTGCTTTCTCTTGGAGTTGGAATTTTCAATGTTGAAGTAGCCAACTGTAAATGTTGTACTAAAAAAGCTTCATTGTTAGTTTTGTTAGTAGTTTAAGAAAGTTTAAGGGAGGCAATTGTTGGCTATCATTGTTAGAGTTTTCCTGATTGATACATATACATGAAGTAATCAAAAACTTTTTAATTTTTTGAAAGATAATTGAAGATGAAGGCGCTGCACTAGAGAAAGAGCCGATGAGCTCAGTGCTTACAAGGAGCTACTACAATTTGGAACTCAGACTCCAAGTGGGACAATTGTTAAGTTTTGTAGTCTAAGTTGCAAAGTTCCACCTAGTTTACAAAATTGATGTCTTATTTGTGCTATATAAGGACATAGTAGTACCTTGTAAGCTTATAAGTTCAAGATATAAAATCTTCTCTTAGTGTAGTCGTGGACATAGGTACATGCGCTATGTGCCGAACCACGTTAAATAGTTGTGTTCTCTCTCTTCTATTTTATTTTCTTATTAATGTTGGTTGCCTAACATAGCATTATAAGATTGTTGCCTAGAGAAGAACTATCGCCTTATGCTGGAAAAACTAACGAATTGGTACAGATTGTTGCAGAGATCAAGGCAGCCTGAAATGCTGTTGTTGAGGAGACATCAAGATTAAGAAGTTATTTGTAAAGGGATTTGTTCCAAAGGGACAGTACCAACATTGGGCCCTTAACTGGAGTGGAGTCATATTCTTCCAATAATATAGCCCCAATTACTGAAACTCCTACTACCAAAATATGCAGGATGTAGCAGCAACCCTTCTGTCAAAGGAAACTGGAGGATCTAGCAGTGAGACTGGAAAGCAAAAAAACGTTTACCAGAATAAGTGCTTAGTGGGTTAAATAGGATCACTGTGCCTCTTGTCATGAGGAGTACACTTGAAGTTATTATACTAGAGTATGCAGTTCCAAAGCTTATAGCAAAATCCAAAAGCAAGCTTGCACAGATAAGTGAGTTATTTGAAGCCAATGTAATGCTTGTAGAGGATAGACTAGATGTGACACACAAGACTGCATCTAGCGAGTTGGTCGGATGGTTGAGGAGTACTACTTGAAGTAGCAGGTCCTCGGTTCGAACTCCTGTGGACGCACTTTAGTCTCTAAAAAAATAGATCTAACACAGAAGATCATTAAGATGTCTAGTACTCCACACTTTGGCTATAGGGATTTATTTTGTGCTCACAAGAAGATGGACCTTGAGAAAGTGATTGAATTTATGTACATGAGGCATTGTGTTCCATGCCCTTATTGGTTTTTTTTTTTCATCTCTCAACAAGATTGCTTTCTCCTAGTGTTGGAATTATCAATTTGGAAGCCGTCAACTGTAAATGTTGTACTAAGAAATCTTCATTGTCAATTTTGCTTGTATTTTCAGAAAGTTTATGGGAGGCAATTGTTGGCTACAATTGATAGAGCTTTCCTAGTTGATACATATGCATATGAAGTAATCAAAAACTTTTTTACTTTTTGAAGGATAATGGAAGATAAAAGCACTCCACTTAGGAAAGAGCCAATGAGCTCAGTGCTTACAAGGAGCTACTACAATTTGGAACTCGGACTTCAAGTGGGAGAATTGTTAAGTTTTGTAACCTAAGGCATCCAACAGGTTGGTCGAATGACTGATGAGACCTGCTTTGAGTAGCAGGTCCTCGGTTCGAACTCCTGTGGACACACTTTAGCCTATAAAAAAAAGTTTTGTAGCCTTGGTTCCAAAGTCTCACTTAGTTTACATAACTGATGTCTTATTTGTGCGGTATAAAGACATACCTTGTAACCTTATAAGTGCAAGAAATAAATCTTCTCTTAGTGTAGCCGTGGATGTAAATACATGTATTATATGCCCAACCACCTTAAATAGTTGTATTCTCTCTTCACTTTTATTATCTTTTTAATGCTAGTTTCCTAACAAAACATTATAAGAAATTGAGAAAGATAAAACTCATTTCATCACTGGCTAGAATGTTAACCTAATATTTTTTTAGAGTAAAGTTAAATTGTAATTCAAACTAACAGTTTGAAACTTACGGTTGTTACTATTATTTAGTTGGTTATGCAAGATGTGTGTATAAACAATAGAAAACTCATCAGATCAGAGGTGCAACTCCCATTCAATCAACTTTTAATAACACATAAATAGTATTCAGTTCAATTCTTTTCCTGCATTGTTTGCGATCAGGGTGTATTTTGACAGATTGATACCAAGCTATTTAGCATATGGATTCTAACATGGAGATCAAGCAAGAGATGGAAACGGATATTCCAACATGATCAGCGTGAATATCCATGTTTCTTATCCATGAGTTTGTAGATGCGGTAAACTGTGAGGGGATTTCAATAGCAACTGCAAATGAAGCATTGGTTATTCGTAAGAAGAGTCTTAGTGGTATAGATAAGAACTCGTTCAGTTATAATTTAGAATAGTGCAGAAGATTTTTTATTTGTAGTAGTTTCGGGTTCCAACCTAGGTTTAATTTCTTACTTCCTCCAAAAGCTTTTTAGTTATAATAAAGGTGTAAACAAACGGCCCTAAATTGAAGAAGGTTTGTGATATGAGTCCTCTTGAATGCTTAGGATTTAGGAATGATTTAGGGTTAATTCGCTGGATTTTCTCAAGATATATCTTTAACTCAAAACTTTTGGAAGATTTAGATGGATTATGCGCACAAGTGTAGGTTGCAATTTAATGGAAAAGAAATCAGAATCTTGGAAGGAGATGAGGATATTTTGGCGCAGCCAAGGTGGGAACAAGGTGTCAATGGGAATTAATTTGAGATATGGAAAACATATGGAGTATGGTAAGGGAGATATGCACTGGTTATGAGAAGAGAGATTGATTTGATTGTAATTGAAATTGGTACCAAATCAAAGAGAATATTCTGATCAAGATTGGGAATTAATTTGAGGGCTAATTCAAAATTTGTTTATTGGATGTTTTTGGTCTAAATATGGCACATAAGGAAGGATTATTTTAGGAAGGCTTAATTCGGACAATCAATTTAAAGAAATTTGTAAATGTCCGAGAAAGACTTCTTCTTGGAAAGATATGATTGATGCATTACGGAAGCGATTATACTTGTGGAAGAATAAATATATTTTTATTGGGGGAGGGGACTCTAATAAATGCGATTATAAATGCAATTCCAATCCACTTTCTTTCTTTAATGGTCTAGCCTCTTATCCTAATTTTGTATGGCCTAGAGTACTCAAGGCAAGGTATGGCCGTATAAATTGCTTTGTCAATTACTCTGTTGTGGACAAGAAAAGCTTCTTGGTGGTGACGTGATTTAGTAATTGGTTGGATGAAAAGGTGCATTGATTTATTAAAAACTATTATTCTACCCTTGTTTGGGAAGATAAATGGTTAGGCGGGGTTGTTTGAAAGAAATTTTTCCAAGACTTCATTATTTTGTGACAAATCAAATGTCGTTGGTTGATCATAATGGAAGATGGGAGGACCACCGTTGGATATCGGAAGTTAATTGGCTTAGGACACTATTTGTCCATGAAGTTCAATCTTTGAGAAACCTGATGGAGATATTACAGGTGTTATCTTATTTCTTAATAAGCCTGGTGTTTGGTCTTGAAGTGGTGATTCTACTAGTGTATATTTGATTAAAAGTGCATATATTTGGCGAGATAATCTGATGGGTGGTACTCGTGGGGTAATGATGATTTCAGGTTGGTTATGAAAATTGTTTGGCGATGCAAAGCCTCTATTAAATGTCTAGTTTTTCACTGACAACTATTCCTTCATTCCATCCCTAGCAAGTTGCAATTTCTTCTTCGTGGTATTGTTTTGGAGAATGTCGCTTGCAATTTCTGTCATATACGCGATGAGGATCCAATTCATTTATTTCTCGTGTACAGTTGCTTACAGTACTTGGGTGAATATTGCTAAATGGTTGGAGGTACATGTAGTTTTCCCAAATTTGCTTGATGGCCACTTTCTTGCATGAAGGGGACTTGGCCAGCATAAAATACCATTGCAGTGTTTTACTATTATTTGGGTTAGTGTTATGTAGTCGATATGGCACCACAGAAGCTATATTGTCTTTCGTCAGGATGTAGTAGATCATAAATAGTTCTTGGATTCTAGTAGTGTGTGGTTTTAGCGATGGATTTGTAGTTCTGTAAAGGGTTGTTCCTTTAGCTTTGTAGATTGGTGTTCTAACCCTATAATACGTCTCTCATAGTCTAGTTTGTAGGTAGGAATAACTGCTATTTTTTCTGTTTTTGTTGTTCTTTGCTTGTATTGGGTTGGAGTACCCCTGTACTTCCGTAATAAATTTGTTCTTGCCTATAAATTTTTTTTTTGAGGAATTTGTATGAAAATGGAATGGAATTAATGATTGTAAAAGGCACTAAACTTGGATAGTGGAATGGTCAAAGAGAGCTTGGTAAATTAAGAAAGTTTTAGACAGAATTTGTGTGCAGAGGCAGCTAGGTATTTTAGGAAGGTTTGGTTAATGAATTAAATGGAATTTGGTTGAAAAATGGAAGGTGAAAGAGGGTTGGAATGTGGCGCTGCTTTGGCTGTTTAATATTGAGAGTTTTGGAATTTTTGTTTTAGAATAATAAGCAAGAACAAGAAGAAGATGGTGATGGTGATGGATGATTATGGTGTCACACAAAGGAGTTGTTGAACTTTTGATAAGCCTCTAATCTTGTTTCGTACAAGAAGTTAGACAATCACTCTCACATTTAGAAAATTATTATGTGAAATAAAATTAAGTATGAACATTTCATTCCTCCATGGCCAGCCTCAATTACAATTTTTCAATCATTCATAAGTAATCAACACAATTTACTAGCAATGATGATGATGATGTTTATGAAACTCTCAAGAAATTAATGAAAATTAAGCAACATAAAATTCAGAAAATGATACCCTAAAAAACCCTAAAAGGTGGCGCATCAATTCTCTTTTTGGCAGCCCCATATGCACTTGTTTTGGAATTTATTTTAACAAACAAAAACTTTAAAATGTTCACTATAAATGGTACAAAACCTCATTAGTTTTGGCAGTCAACTTTACATCATTTTTTAACTTTATTACAAACAACAAAATGATAAAAAAAAAAACCCTTAAAAGACCTTTCCTACCTCTTGTCCTTGTCATGGGTCCTCTAAATCCTTCAAGTGTTACATGATTCTTTTCCTTAAGTGTGTCCTCGTTTTTTTTTTTGAAACGTAAACAAAACCTTTTTATTATGTAACTCTGCTGTACAAGTGTTCCATAGTTTACAAAAGACAATCCTAAAAGCCACCAACAATAAACCTTAAGCTAAACATAGGAAAAACAAAAAATCATCCCCTTCCTTTGAAACTCAGTACTCGCTCTTCCTTTCTTACTCCCACTATAATATACAGGAATAAGGTTCTAAACACCAAGAAGATTGACTAAGTCCAGCAACACAATTCCTTGCAAAGCATTTAAACCATTCAAAAGACCTTTTTATCTCCTCCACCACAGTTGCTGCATCTTGTGGCTCACCTCTGAATATTGCATTATTTCTTGTTAACCAGATTTGCCAAACTGTAGCTAACCAAATTATGCTACCCCTACTTGCTCTTTTTCTTTTTCGGTAGGCAAAGTTTGAATCCCAGCAAATTCACGTGGCATAACTCTGATAAAACGGATTGAACTCCTAGCCATGACATTATTTTCATCCAGATATAATAAGAGAATTTACAAGTAAAAAAAAATGTTTATCATATTCTTCCTTCTCATTACACAAAACACAGCAGCTCCCATTTTCCAGTTGGATAATATTTCTTGCTAATAAATTCACCTTTGTAGGCAACCTGTTTTGCAACAGTTGCCACACTAGGATTTGTACCCGAAATGGAGCTTTCATCTTCCATAGCATCTTCAAGAATCTTGCTTCTTCTTCATCTAACGTTTGCTCTCCCTCCCATGTCTTTGAGATTAATAATTTATAGGCAAATTTAGCACTATATCCCATCACCAGTTCCATCTTCCAGCACCAAAGATCTTCACAATCCTAAAAATAAAGACTAGAAATAATTGTATTTTTGAAGTTAGACAAAATACTCTCTTCCCAACTGTATAGTTCCCTCCTCCACTCAAATCTCCATTCCCAAACCGAGTTTTATAAGAGATCAATTCAGCAATTTTGGCAGTTTTATTCAGAACAACCGAGAATAGACTTCTATAAGGATCCTTCAACTTCAAATTCCCTAACGAGTTCTCATTCCAAAATGAAATAGATCTCCCATTGCCTACTTTATGCACTATTCCATTTTGAAACCAGTTTTTCAAATTATTGCTTCTCTGATCTATCGAGAGAATATCCCTCCACCACAAAGATACTTTCCCCCTTTTTCTATCTTCACCAACCTCTCCTCGTTAGTTTGGTTGCTGATAAACCTTGTGGATTGGAGGCAATTTGAAATGGAGGGCCAATAAAATATGGTAGATTATTTAACAAGGTGATATCTCTCACAAATGTAATGAAATTATGTGAAAAGAAACTAACTGATGTGATTATTATTGAAAAAATTTCACAGAACCATGACTTGCAAATTAAATAGATCTTATATAAGATGAAACAATAGCTCCTTGAGTCTAAGACAAAAAGAGAATTGGCAGTTTTCTAATTAAGTAGAGATTAACAAAAATGTTTACTTTATATCTATTATTCAGTATATTTCTTAATATGTAAAAAATGTTATGAACAACAGATGTAAGAATAACATTGCTCAGCGATTAAATAAGTGCCTATTGTTTATGCAAAATGTTTTTTGTGTAACGCTTTAATTTGTGGCTTGATGACATCAAATTTAATAGTAGACGACCATTACAGTATAGAAGACATAATTTAACATCAAATTCTGGTTGCTACTTTCATAATTTTATAGTGTATATATACATGTTGCAAATATTTAATTTGCATCACAATTGCCTTTTGACAACCACAACATATAAGTATAGAAGACATAATTTTTTTCTTTCATTGCTGTCATTTGACAACCCCAATATATAAGTACGGCAGACTCAAATTTCTTCCTCCACTAGTGCGGTAGTGTCATTAGGCATCCACGATAAATAAGTATTGAAAACTCAATTTTCATCCATAAAATATTTGCTTAGAGGATTTCTTAGCCAATCAATCTCAATGAGATATATAGGTCTACTTGGAAGTCATCTAAGTGACTTGCTTTCATAAATCTGATAAACTCATTAAAGAATTTATCCCCATCTAAATCAAACTTAATAAAATCAATTCATCACCGTGATAAAATGAATTCTCCTCAATATTTAATATCATAGTACCAAAATTTAATCCTTAATTCTCAAGTAACTTATGAGTTCACCAAGAAGAAAACATTTTCATCATAAACTCGTTATTCTCAAAATTTGGTAAGGCTATATAAAAATAAATCTTATACCTTTGCAATGCAAGAAGCCTTCCCGTGGTAGAATATACCTTTACTCATAAGTAGCAAAATTGAACAATTATAATATCTTAAATAATCTAGCCACATACTAAATATGGCTTCACATAAAGATTTAATATTTAATCATAACATTATCTTAGCAAATATGATCGAGTATCCATCAACTCACTAGAGAAATAAATAGAAACTTATCTATGAGAATTGGGATTAATATCAAACAAATTCACGTCTATAACATTGCATCCCTTTCATACATATCCAAGTTATATCATTTTAATAATATTATTAAGTTCATGATACTAATTTTTTATGATATAATTTACAATAATTATATTGAAAAATTTTGCACCCAACTCATAGGGAAAAACCATTCTCTCCTTTTTTTTCGTTTTTCTTTTCAAACACCACACTACACACTAGCACACTAGGACACAACAATATTTTCTCCTATGTATATCAACTACTCATTGCTCCTACTTTAACACTATTCAACAATGACAAATGAGAATAGTTTGATATACTTATTTACAAAATTCTTGATATGCTAATAAAACTACATGGATAAGCATACCAAAAAAAATTAGCAATTAATTTTTCTTAACATTTAAATCAATATTTCAAATTTTTCCCACAAATTCAAACATTTATAAATAATATTCTTAAAACTTAATTTTACAATACCCATAGTAACAATTGAATGATTATTATCACCAATCACTACTTAAGTCCAAGAAGCCATAAATAACATTAAATATTTTTTATTTATTTATTTAAAAAACAAGATCCATCAAACTCATGCATGATATGATAAAGAGAAAAAGATGAACAGTGACCAATACATGCAAGTGTGTAGATAATATATGTTGACTACCAATACATGTACAAACTATGGATTCTAAGCACATAGAAGAAAAAGAAGTTGCATCTTGGGGTGGGTGAACTTATAGATCAACCCGAAAGCCACAAACTTAAGAATGAAATTCCATAGTAATTTCAATCGTGATGTGAATTGAATTTAGTTATCATCACTACATCTTTATGGTATAATGGATCATCCTCAATATCATAGTACTGTAATTCATGGTATTTCTCAAATAATATATGAGTTCACCAATCATTGTAAAAAAATTTCAAAATATGCTCACATGAGTCACTAGATTCATTTACTCATTCTATTTATGATTTTCTCCTAAAATAACACACTAACACATTTTAAACTTCACAACCAAGTGACTAGGCCAGATAAGCAGATGCTTAAGCATCATATAATTAGTAAAATTTTGTAAAGAACCAAACTGCCAATTAATTTTCATTTTAAGATAAACCATATCTGAATAATATTTTGTTTATGAAAAAAAAATCTCATTCAATTTCTCGTGTTAATCATGCAACGAGGAAACAAAAAAAGAAAAATCTTTGACAAGATAAAAGCATCCTAAATCATTAAGATTCAAAGATAAATTAAAGACAATTGACTTTTCAAGCCAGGCCTTAATAAAAGCAACAAAAGGATTACGTACCAAAAGGTTCCAAAAAAAAATGCACTAAAAATTAAAGCACATGGAAGTACAATAAAAATTGAAAAGATCATCCATTTCCAAAGGCACTGCTTGACTCACAATTCATATTAAATTTGCAAAGCATACAGAATATTGAATAACAAAAGCATTATTTAAGATATCATTATTATAGAACTAAAGAATTTGAATAATCCTTCAAGATATATACCACAAAATTGAATTGATAGCAAATTAACTTAGAGATAAATCTAAGTGCCAAACATAGTCATGTATTGTATGCCTATTAGAAATTAGGCAAAATGATACTTTTACTCCTTTAACTCTTTGCGTCAATTCGCTTTGGTTCTTTAATTTTTTTTGATTTATTTTGGTCCCTTAACTTTTATTTTAGATTCAATTTGGTCCCTACCATTACTTCCGTGAAGTCATAATACAAGTGTCCAAATTGAACGGTATGGACCAAATTAACTCAAAATAAAAGTTAAGAGACCAAAACGAATAAAAAAAAAGTTAAAGGACCAAAATGAATTGACACAAAGAATTAAGGGATCAAAAATATCATTTTGCCTAGAATTTAAGATAGAAAGAATTTTAAAAAAGATATAAAGCCACCGTGGTCAAAGATAATGACTTTGAAGTTTAAGACCAATAAATAGTGGAAGAACAAGCTTGAAAGAGGTTATTAAGATAAACTAATTAAGTCATTATATATTACATGTAACGCACCACTCATATACCACATATACTAGTAATTTTCAAGCAATGACTTCATGCATGATATTGACCGCTCGTTCTGATCTTAAATATAAGTCATTTTTTAGAAGAATTTTTTAGTTTTAAATATATGTTATTAACTAATTTATTATAGATAATTTTCACTTTTACCCCTTTTATAATTTTCAAAGATTTAATTATCAATAGAGAGATAAAGATAGTGGAATATAAGAGAAAAAGAATTATTAATTGAATTGAAATATTTATTAACACATTTAATTTATTTAGGGATATAATTAAAAAAATATTATTTTTTTAGACAAATTTAATGAGTTAACTTATATTTCTCGATTCCAGTAATTCGATTAGAAGTTATTTATATTTAAGAAAGAGTCACCTAGAGGGAGGCAGGATGAGCGATTTCTATTGCTATTGCCACAAAAAGCCTACATGTAGTTAAGTGATTAAAAAATAGTAGAAGACAAGCAGACAACTTTTGCTTCTCATCATAGCTTTTGATAAGCCTCTAATCTTGTCTCACACAAGAAATTAGGCAATCACTCTTACATTTAGAAAATAATTTCGTGAACATAAAATTTAAGTATATATGAACATTCCATCCCTTTATGGCTAAACATATAGCTCAACCTCAATTACAATCATTCATGAGTTAGCACAATTTACTAGCAATGATGATGATGTTTAATTTATGAAACTCTTAAGAAATTAATAAAAAGTAAGCAATATAAAATTTAGAAAATGAAACCCTAAGAAACCCTAAAAGGTGGCACATCAACTCCCTTTTTGCCAGCCCCATATGCATTTGTTTTGGAATAACATAAAATTTAGAAAAATGAAACCTCTAACTTTATTATTTTTCACCATTAATAGAGACGGGTCCCGAGAGGGGCAAGGAAGGCCTTATCCCCCTCCCCCGTTTCTAATATTGGTTATATATATAACACGTATAATAATATATCAGCGACGCTCGGAATCATAGTGGTTGCACTACGTGGGACTCAATATATTTTATGTACTTTTATTTTTTATTTTTTTAATTTCTCTGTTTTATTCATATATTATTTCTTTCTCATTTTAAATTCTTTTAGCAATGTTTTACTCCTTTATTCTATTAATTTTTTTTATTTTAAAAAAGTTATACACATATAAAAAATATATATTTATATTATTTTATATATTAGTAAATAGCAATATTTAAAAATTTTGTTTCAAAAACTAATATTTATATTTCACTATAAGCTATTATGTTTGTGTTTAAGTAAATTTTATAAAAATTATTATTATTATTTTAATATTTCGAAAACTTATTTGGATATATTTAAGAATTATTTTTAAAATTTGCACTTCTAATTATAAATTTGAAAACAAAAAATGTAATGCAAATGATAATATATATTTTTTCTATACTTGATATTATATATATGTGATTTTTTCTCTCAAAATTTAAATTTTTTTATTCTCGTTATTTATAGATTTTTTATATATTTAATTAATATTTCTCATTATTACAGTTTTAAATTTCGCTTTCCAGTCGAAAAAAAAAAGTTGTTCTTTCCACTTAGTATTTCTGGATCCGTCGCTCACCATGAAAATGTAAAAATGTTATGAACAGTATATGTAAGAATAACATTTATCTTATGGATTAAATAAGTGCAAAGTGTCTATGTGAAAAGTTTTCTACTTAGTTTGTGAAGCTTTATGGCTTGGTGACATCAAATTTAATAGTAGATGGCCACTCCAGTAATGATTGACAACAAATCAACAATAGATCCTAGTGAAAAATCTCATAGCATGTGGAAGGAGTAAGAATTTTTACAGAAGTTTTCATTTTCTGTGGGATCAAACAAATAAAGAGATCGAGGTTGAAACTAGTTCATTGCAGATAAGAGGAACAGCTAGCTGACATATTGACAATGCAAAAACTTTTAAGAATGGGAGATTCTAACATCTTTAGGGAGATGTTGGGAATTTTGTGTCCATAATTAATCTGAATATTTAAGTGGCGGCATGTTAAAAGTAGCTATTGTAACCTGTAATTCAATTTGACAGTTAAGGGAGTTAATCACTTATGGTCTCTTTGATTGACAAAACTCATCCCCCATTTTCGCCTTTTATCTAAGATAGTTTATTTTGTATTTTTTTTAAATAAATTAATATTTACATGAATTTTTTCATTCCTATATATTTACTGATTAACGTCATATATATATATATAATTAAAATATGGTATTAATAAGAAAATAAACTTTAATGATAATAAATATTAAAAAATAAAGAGTCAAAAATGTTATTTAATAATAATTTTTGTTTTTATATAATATAATTATTATATCACATAAAATATATTATGTAGTAATTTATTAAAAGGTGAAGTTTTAATTTATAATAAATAATAAAATAATTTTAAAATATCAAAATATTATTTTCTGTAAAAAATTTAAGTAAAATTGATAATATATAATATGAACTATTAAAATTTATATTATGTTTAGTATCCGAAAGTTGTGTCGTGCCTCGTAAAAATTATACTCCACTATACTATATTACATGTACTGTGTTATTCATGCATCAAATGCTCACTTACAATTTTGTGGGACGTGCATGTCTAGAAAATAAAAACATCATTAGATGCCTACGTAATTCCCAGTCATTCAATTTTGATTTTCGTAAAATTGAAGCATGTTCTGTTTGATTCTTTCCTCCGTGTTGTGACTCTTGTGAGTGATCTTTGTGTGTGTTCTAACTTCTAGCATTATTTGCAATAAAATCAATCACGATACAACAACAAGCTTTAACCTACAAGATGAAGTTGGCTATGTAAACCACCTCAATCACTATACTTGAAAATAATGTGTAATCAAATTAATTGACAAACTAACTACAATTTGAAATGCATAACAGAGAAAAAAAAGCTCTTAAACTAACTTTAAACGTGCTAAAGAGACTTAACGAAAGATAAACATTTGATTATATATATATATATATGTGTGTGTGTGTCTGAACTCAACATGCAAAAATACCTGAATTGAAAATAATGCTGGGTGAGCTACACTTGAAAGTTATGACTCCTTTGAAATTCAACACAATTACGATAAGTTTAACTGACAAATCAAAACCGAAATCTAGGAAATGAATGGATATTTGGAGATGGAATTTCATTCTGTGCAATTTTCCGCAAAATTTAGTGATAAATTCTATTTTATTTTTCAAGGGAATCTAACGATGAATATAATAAATAAAAGTGATAATAAATAAAATAATCAATTGAATCTTCATTATAATTCTAACCCATACAATACACCGGCATGTTTTTGATGCCCATCCTTTACAAAATAAGTGTCCCTAATTTTCTGAAACGCATGCCATGTGAGTAAGCTATCTGACCCGGCCTGGTGGCACTTCCCAACTACCCTGTCCACATTTAGGGTTCGGGCAACTCGTTCCAGACCGCCATAGAGCGTTCCGCAAAACCGTATCAAGTGCTTCACGTCATAAACATTAGTTCCGAAGAACACATTAACCATTTTCATAAACTCCTCCAACTGGTTCGGCAACCTCCGTCCGCTCAATATCTTCACCAAATAGCCGAAATCGTACGCGCTGTGAAACGTGACCCAACTCACTGAGTCATTGCACACGAGTCCAGACGACATCACCAACTCGGCGAACCGGACCGAGTCAACCCCAGCGGTTGCGTTACGGGCGAAATCGATCCCCTGCTGGCGGAGCAGCGCGATAGACTCCGGCGCGTAGGCGTCACGCGTCACGTCAAAGTCACGGAAGTTGAACTCCCAGATGTAGCGGTTCCCGGAGGCTCCGAGATCGGGGAGGTTTCCGTCGGCGTCAGAGAGGGTGAGGCCGACCTGGATGAGTTTCAAAGCATCAACGTTTGACTTGAGGAGGCGGTAGAGGTCAGAAGGACGGCGGCGACGGTGGTGGTTGGGTTTGGTGGCTTCCACCTTAGGACGGAAAATAACACCGGGGAATTCGGTGTCCATGGAAACGAAAGGATAGTCATCGATTAGATCCCGAATGAGTTGGAATTCGGATTCTAGATTTGATTCCCATACTTCCCGGATGATAACGGGTTTCAAATTCGGGTTCGGATCTTCAATCAAAGCACCCATCAGTGGAGTCAGGAGAGAAGAGTGTGTCTGAGATTTGGAAGTAGTATGTTTTTTGATGTGTGAAAGGAACGTGGATGAGTGAGTTTTTATAAGGAAGAAAATGGGAAAGTTGAAAGGTTGGGGATTCGGGGAGAAGATGTTGCTTGGAAATTGGGTTTTGTGTAATAAGGAAATAAATAAATAAAGCAAGAAATAATAATACTAAAAGGAAAACGCTCGTGATTGAAATGGGAAGGAAATAAGTGGGTGTGTCAAACTGTCAATGATTCATTTCAAGGCGGCTGTGTGCAACAGTGTTAGTTCAGTGTGTAGGGGTAAAACTGTCAAAGTTCAACGCGTGGAGAAAACTTGTTGAAACAAGTGGTGACTGGTGAATGAATGGAATGTATTTGGAACGTGCTGAGTCAATGCCAGACTTGGTCCATATCCACTGTATAATTATAATATATTATTTTCTTTCTATTACAATTACAATAATCTGCTCTATCCAATGTTGTTTCTCCACGTTACATGACAAATTTGAGATTTTCTTTTTTTAGAGTCAGAATTTGTTAAATGTATAAATACTTTTTTATGTTTTTTTTGGTAATATACTTTTTTTATTTGTTAGTCTTTGAAAGTATTATACTAAAATATTTACAATAATTAAAGAAGTATTTCATTCAAATTAAGAAAATAATTTAATGTTTTATTTTTACTAATAAATATTTATTGTACAATTTTTTATTATATTTCTCATATATTGTTAATGATATAAATATTTATTGTAGTGAAAATGTAAAAACAGTACTATATATCCATTTTTAAAATATAACTACTTAAACACTTTTTACACAATTTAAAAAAAATAGTTATTATATTGATTTAAAGAAAATAATGACTCTAGTATTTTATTAAATAAGGATAAAGTTGTCTCAGTCATCTAGCTTAATTGATGAGTACATGGGAATATGAGTGTACGGGTATGAGGTTCGATCCTTGCTTTGTACTACTTTTTTACAAATCAAAAAAATAAAAATAAAATTGAAAAGATTAATAAATGTACATTGTATTTTGTGTATGTACTTATTATACGAAATATGTACATTTTGTTTCAAGAAGTATTTATATTTTGAAAAAGAGATAATATTAATTAATTATTGATTTTTTTTAAGTGACAAATAAAAATGAACGTCGTCAAGATATTAGAGGGACTTACAAAAAAAAAAAAAAAATAACAAATAGTATATTTTGGCATAAAAAATAAAATTTTCTACTAGACTATATGTTTAACTAATTATTATTTTTGTTAATGATGTTTCACTAATCATTTTCTTTTAAAATGATAAATAACAATTATTAAAATTAAATAAATAAAAAAAATTATAAAAATATTTAATAGGATGATATAGCAATGATTTGAACACATTCTTTTTGACTATAGGAGTATATGTTTTTCCGTAGACACCAATGATTCAAACACATTGTTATTCTCATTTTTTTATATTCAGCATAAAATAATCATGGTTTGATACATGGTCCTTGTCCATTTTAGTCAATGCCACTTCCTGAGAAAAAAATCCAAAACAACGTCTCTTTCTCCCCACTATAGGAGAAACTCTTTTGAATTCAAAAAATGATGGAGATATGTTATACTTTGTGCCAAAAATTCTTGACGTTTGTCAACACGCTATTCATTTTACTGAAAATTCAGTTGCGTACCTTTCCCTTACGCTATATATACTCCCTCCTCGGTTTTACTCTCTCCATTTCTATTTATTCACTTTTTTTTATAAGCAAAACAATTAATAAAAGAGAGTACAAGGGATATTCTAAATCTACATACAAGAAGTCATGAGAACAACAACAAAAGAAAGAACAGCAAACAGGAACAAGGAAGCAACAAAACAGAGGAACAAAACAACAGCTTAAAAAAGCAAAATTAAAGGAAACACTGGTAAATAAAATCTAACGAACAATTCATCCAAAAGGATAACAGGCTTGATCCTCCTTTTTGCACCAGTATCAACCATTTCCAAGACCTTAATTTTATAGAATCGAGCAATTGTTTCTCATCCAGCATCCATTAGAAAAAATAATCGAATTTCTAAGAAGCCACACAGACCAAACAGAACTTATCCAAATAAAATAATAAGAAGACACATGGACTCCTTTTTCCCTCAGCCTAAACCAATCCAAGCCAACAAATGCTCTGCCAAACCTTCAAGGAAAACCACTGAGAACCCCAACCAATTACCCACCGCGTACCATAAGCACCTAGCACCTTCTACGTAACCATAATCACTCACCTTAGCATCTTTACTTGCGGCAACCGCAAATAAATGGAGAAAGATATCACATAGGGATGGCAAAAAAATTCGGATCCATGTATCCGCGGGTATTATTCGCGACGGATTCGTGTTCGGGTTTCATTCGGGTGCCCGCGGGTTTGATGAACGGGTTTTTCTAAAATCTGCAAATAAGCGGGTGCAGGTACGGGTACGGGTTTTGTAGTATTCGTACTCGCGAATATCCGCACTCGTCAAATATAAATGAAATTACAAGAATATCCTTATATATCTCTAGTGACTATTGAAGTTTATTTTAATTTGTATGAATAATTAATTTGAAGTTTATTTTAATTTAGATGAGTTTTATTTTTATAGTTCTACCAATTTAAAGTTATATAACTTTTTGATGAAATTTTTAACCTCAAAATTTAGGTTTTTGTATTATTTTTTAGTTTATTTTGTTTCCAAATTCGCAGGTATGAATGCCCGTGGATACGTGCGGTTATTGATTAGAATTCGCGGGTATTGCCTTCACAGATACCCGATAGGTTTCTTGCGGTGCAGGTTTACCTACCCTCACCCATTGCCGTTCCTACTTAGGATAAAATACACTTATTAAGAAACATAATCATTACTTTTGTTTTTACTAAAATAATTTTTAAAGTCTTTATATTACCATTTATTTCTTATTGTTTTATTGGTTCAGTAGAGATATTGTTTAACAAGACCCTTAATTAATTTTATTACATGTATTTTCAACATTTTTTTCACTACATTTGGCTTGGAAAAACCCTTTTATTTTTAGTCTAACTCATGTAATGGCAGCGCATCTAGATGAGGACAACGAAGGAACGGTGACCATGGTGGAGGCAAGATATTCGTGGTGGTGTATGAATCCAACATTGGCTCGTTGAGGTGAAAGCTTGAAGAAGGAGAAGTATATGTGGACAGTAGTGCACGGTGGTTGGCGCTTCTGTTGACGTGCACCAAATCGATTACGAGAGAGAATTATAGAGGTAAATACTAAGTCATCACACAACACTTCACCTGAACAATCCAAGTAAGTATTACTTTTAATATAATCTATTTTTTATTTACATCTTTTATTTATTAAGTCTGGATGTTGTTGAAGTTATTATTTTAAAGTTATATCTTCAGAAATTGTGATATATTGATAAAGTTGTATGTAATATCAAAACTTTATTATAGTTTAATAAAAAAAATACTTAAAAAGACTCGTTTTATTCATTTCGCCCCAGGGCCTATAAAAGGCCCGGACCGGCATTGAATGCCCCATAAATTTAGTGGTTTGCTCTTACAATTTGGTATCTGTTAATGAATGGACTAATTATCTTGACCTTGTTTCAAATTGTTAAAATGCAGATAGACAAAGCCAGTGACTACTTGTAGAGTTATTGATGTGGATTTATGAGTAAGAACAAATTTGACTGTTATTGCATTGCTGCTTAACATGATTCATTTCTTGTATCTGTTTCATTCCCTTGTAAAGTCTCCATATTAACGTGTTTGTGCAATTCGTTTGTATTTCAGTATTCAGCTGTTGTAATTATGAAATGCACATTGATTATTATTTTTTGTTTTCACCTCATGAGTGAGTGAAATTAGATATTGAAAGTGAGAGCGACGAGTGAATGGTAGTGGTAATGGTGGAAGAGGAGGAAGTGGCAGTGGTGAAAGGTAGTGGTGGTGGTAGAGGAAGAAGAAGATGGTGGAGGAAGAAAAAAAATGACTTTGAGACCAAAAATTAAAAACATGAATTTTATTGGAATTTAAAACAAAACAACATAAATGACATGAATTGTTGATGGGGCAAGATGACATGGCTCTCCATTAGCTACGTCACTAGTTAACGGTCAAAATTAGCTACGTCACTAGTTAACGGTCAAAGTTAACAGCAAGACTGAAAGACAAACATTTAAAAGAGTTTGGACTTTACCACAAATTTTTTTTTCAGGAACGAAAAGCCTAAACTAAATATTTTCTAGGGATAAAAAGCTTATTTAAGCCTTATTCTTTGAGTAGAAGTTATATCATTAAATGAAAGGTACATTAAGAATAAAAGCAATTAATAAGAGAAAAGCAGTTGAAATTTATTTATATTTGGGTCCAGAAATAGTACTCATTTCGTTTCATATTACAATGTCCTATTTGGACAATTACGCTTGTTAGAAAATATGTAATAAAATTAATTAAGAGTCTTGTTAAATAATGCCTTACTTAAAACACTAGTTAAGATTATTAGAATTAAAAAAATAATTATAAATATTTCATCGCTCCAAAATACAAAATTGACGTGAAAACAACAGAAATACTAACATACATAACTACACTGTCCAATGATGTCCCAATCCTAATTAGAAGCAAAATAATTTTGACATGGAAGAAGATAATAAATTACAAATCGGAAGTAGGTGTTGTCCAGTGTTTTTCGATACTTTCAACAGCTGTTGCAATTGTCTTTCCTTTCTCATATGTCCTTTCTATATGAGCAATGTCAATATGGCAACATCTTCACCATTCTCCACCACAGGTAAATGTCTGAAGTTCCCTGTAAACATAATTTAACCTTGTATTTGTGAAGTTCTACACAGAAATAGCAATTTAATATTCATTAAGTTGGTTATGATATTCCCAATTTAGCCTTATCTTGCACATTAAGTTCACTTCTCATGTGAATTTAATGTTTGAACTCTGCTTCAATTTATATTCGTTAAGTCTACTACAATGAATCAATAAGTTAAACCTGAGAATGTATCTTAAAAAAGTGAATTGTGGTTGATGCGATGGCGAGGAAGAAATCAACCACTAGAGGAGAAAGGGGATTGCAAGAGAGAAATTAGGGAGAATCCAAAGAGAATGGCGAGATAGAATTCGAAGAGATTAGGGGGATTCATGAGGGAGAATTCAGGGAATTTGTTTTCGGGCTCTGTCTGAAGTTTGGATTTGAGGGTTTATTTTTTGCAATTTAGTATATTATTGGATAATATTTATAAGTCATAAAAGTCTCAATTCAGTATTGTATTTATCGGCAATCTTAATTTGGTCACTAAATAATGGCCACTAATAAAGATACATTTTGTACTAGTGTATTTCTTTTTTGCTTGGTATTTTAATTGAAGCTTTCAAGAATGGGTGGCTTACAACTTGCTACATATTCAATTTTTCCACATAGACTTTGAAGGTTGGCTACATAGTGACTTATCTGTCTTCCAAGATGATCACTACTTAATAGGGTGTGGTTAATTGTTTTCTGCATGGTGGCTTGGATGGTATGAAAGGAACATTGGGATTTTGCAACATCAAGAATCCTCATGAGACAAATTATTTTCTACATTAGAATGATTGACTTCGGAGTGAAATTTTGTCAAATAATCAAGATGCTTAATTACATTTCAACCGTGGTGATTTTCACTAGAAAAGTGTTTCCAATCAATTTCCAAGTCACATGCTTGTCCTAGGAGCCCATTTGTTGCTACTCTAGACTTACTTGGTGTGTTATTTTTGCAAGTTACAATGATTATATATTCGTTTTTTCGCTTCGAGGACATATTTATTGTTTATTTTGGGAAATAAATAAATGTAGGGGCTTATTTATTCTAATTTTTGGACATCTTTTATTTCATTCTTGTTTTGCTATTTTTTGTTTAGCTTTGGACCATCTAGTATCATGATTTGTTGAATATAATTTCTTGTTTGTAAAACAAAAAAATAATTAGAGGGTGTTTGATTTGTTATTTGTTTTAATTGTTTAGAACGTTTTAACATCAGCGGCTTACAATAGATGATGTAAAAGAGGCATTTTTTTTGCATTGGCTACAACATCTAGATGTTGAAAAAAGTGTCATGTTACATTGGCTAAAAGCTTTCTAACTAATGTAAAAAGTTCCCAATTTACATCAGTTATACAGTCAAAGCAAAAAGCCAACACTTCTACAATAGCGAGATAGACATGACATTCTGAACTAATGTAAAAGGTAATTTTTTGCTAATGTAAAAAGTTATTTTTGTTATGAAACTAATCTAAATACTATAGATATTAGTGGGAGAGAAATGGAAGTAAATGAGAGCTTTTATTTCTATTTAGAGGTATCGAATACAAGTGATAAGTTCCCTATTTATAGACATAAACAATCTCACCAGAAGCTACACCTAACTAAACTTTGAGAACATAGGTACCAACAACAATCTAAAGTGAACATCCACTAAGATAAGTTTTCATAACACTCTTCTTTGGATGTCCATTTTAAACATGTGCTTCGTTAAAATCTTATTAAAAAAATCATGTGGGTCAAAAACCTTAGTAGAGAAAAAAGAGTACATTATCCTTTTAACAGACAATTAGAATTTGCCTAATTAAAAACCTTGTTAGAAAAAACCTAATGGGATAAAAACTATGACGAAAGAAAAATGAGTGCAAGAAATATTTATTTCTCATACTCATGCTAACAATTATCTCCGAGACAATTAAAGTTGATCCTCTACTCCAACTGTTCAAATGTTTCAAAAAGTGATGACTTCATAACATGTCTTCTGACTTTCCATGTGAGAAAACTTGATGAACATATATGTCGAAATATTATTAGAGAACTTAAATAAGAGACAATTCTGGTAAAATTTCAAATTTTGATCTTTTTATCTATCTCAAAAAATTATTCATATCAATAGCAACCTTAACTTTAAAAAAGCATTTTTTTTTCTTATAAAATTTTTTGTTTATAATAAGTTCTTAAATATTTCTACGAAAACTCTTGATATCAAAACAACAAATAATAACATTTAACATATTGGCATATTAAAGAGGCTTCAAACTCCAAAAGCATGGTGTTTTTCTTATCATTGGCGAATTAACAAATACTACTCCGGTCCTAAATATAAGACGCTTTAGAGAAAATTTGTTGGTCCTATATAAGATCCCCTACAAAGTTCAAGAAACAATTATTATTATTTTTCTTGTCTATCCTTGTAATAAATGAATGAATAGTGGATATAATTAATGCATTTGTTGAAAAATTTGACTTTAAATAAGGGTAAATTTAGTAGATTGTATTATTTTTTGAAAAACCAAGATATTAAATAAAATTGTTAGTAGTTTTGTTAATCTATGTGAATTGATTATAAGGTCATGTAAAAAGGACCAGAGATATTACAAATCACACATGCTTAATTAGACAACATATTTCAAGAAACAAACCAACAAAAATGCATCAATTTTTTTTTTGAACAACTACAAAAATGCATCAATTAATAGCCAATATTCTAAACTATTTAAAATATTGTTCGTGCAAATGGGGGGTGGTGCGTAGTTAGGTTGAAGATGGGGGTGGTGCTTCTAGAAAAATTGGAAAAAAGCCTTCGGGGCTAAAAACAAAAGAACTCAGGTGGTTCATCTATGCCAAAAAAGAGAAGAAGAGTTAGGAAATAAAAACATATGAATGGTGCAGTTACCAAATATGAAGTCAGCAAAGATAATGAAAAAGACAAAAATGAAATGTTTCAAACAAAAAATGGGGATGGCGTGCCTAGACAAAATGCTACGTGTTGGTCACAGCAACAAGATGTGGTGTGCCTAGCAAAAAAGGGCACATACAAGAATAGGTGGTGTGCTTAGTAAAAAGGGCCATTTCGGTAAAAAAGAACTTGATTAAAACAAACAAAGAAAGGGTGGTGCACTTAGAAAAAAGAACTATCTTGGTTCAAACAAGACTCTGTCAATCCAAAAACTATCCCGATTCAACAAAGGACCCTGTTGGTCCAAGAACCATCCCGATTTCACAGAAAACCATTTCGGTCCAAAAACCATTATGGTTTGGAAGTCCGTGTCGGGCTGGCAAGAGGCGGAAGCGAGAGTATGTGGAGCTTTCAACACATGGAGTACCATGCGGCATCACTAAAATTCCTGGTGCACAGAATAATCTACTTCGGTTTAGACTCAATGATTATGCTTTATGCTTATATCTGATGTCGCAAATAGACATGCTAGCATCAATGAATTTGTATATCTCCTATTTCTTCTTCAAAAAATTATATGCTAAAATTGTCTAGTTGCACATTATTCCCTGGTCTATATTTATTCATAATTTACATGCTACTATGCTAGCATTCATGACATGTTGTTTGTGTAATACCACCTACACAATACTTGCTTCATAAAATTATATGCCAGCATTAACGATATTATCTATTCAACGTTTAACACTTAAAATACATGCATCAACAATATTGTTTGTTCTACATTTGCTTCCATATTATTATATGCTAGCATCCAAGGGATATTGTCGACACAATACCTCCTCCTTAATGTTTGCCTTATGATATTATATATTAACATTCATGGTTATCTACACAATTAATATTATGTTCATAATATTACATGCTCAATGACCAACGTGTATGGATGATAAGTGGCAAGACTAGCATGGACATCATGTCGGTCAACTATATATTAGTAGTGGAACCTTGTTTTTCCTTGTAAACGGGTGAAAGCAATATTATCGTTTAAATTCCAAAGGAGAAATCCCTGAAAAAAAAAAGAAGAAAAAAAGAGAGAAAGGAAGAGAGAAAAGGTTAATGCCAGCGCACACAAAGACGCCTCATAACACTTGGCCATCATTGATCCTTCCCTTAAAGATAAAATCTTTATGAGCAAAAAGACACCGTCATCAACAGCTTTCCCTTAAAGATAAAATCTTTATGAGCAAAAGGACATCACCATCAATATCCTTCCCTTAAAGATTAAAATCTTTATGAGCGAAAGGACATCACCATCAGCATCTTTCCCTTAAAGATAAAATATTTATGAGTGAAAGGACATCGCCATTAGCATCCTTCCCTTAAAAATTAAAGAAAAATGATTTTCGTACTCACGTTTTTCCTACTCACTTTATACTCATGGTTACATACGTCAAAATATCTTGTTACACATGTAAAAGTTTTGTTGAATTTTTATTTTTACGTTGTAACCATATATTTCTACACGTGTAACCACAAAATCCAAAAAAACACTATAACCAAAAAAATATGTAACCACTTTTTTCAACGTACGTAACTAATGAGTATAGAAAACCTTGAGTACCAAAGTCAGGACTCAAAATTAAAATCTTTATTAGCGAAAGGGCCTCGCCATCAACATCCTTCCTTGAAAGATTTACACCATCAATAGCATCCTTCCCTTAAAGATAAAATCTTTATGAACAAAAGGACATCGCCATCAACATCCTTCCCTTAAAGACTAAAATCTTTATGAGTGAAAGGATACCATCAACAACATCCTTCCCTTAAAGATAAAATCTTTATGAGCGAAAGGACACCGTCATCAGCATCATTTCCTTAAACTTGAAGAGGCTACGACCATTCCAAGAAGACAATCCTACATGATACTAAAACGGCCTATGGGCTAATCCAAGAAAAATACTTGGATCAAAGTTGAATAGAGTAAGGTAATCGCTTTTGCTTGGCACAGTGACAAGTATCACATACATCAATATGTTGAAAAGTAACTTCATTATGTTGAGAACTCGTCAATTATAAAATTTTATTAGAAACATGTCCTGATTTCAGATGCCACAAATGATTGTTTACAGAGGTGGTAACATTTACACAAGAATTAGAAACTAAAGTGTGAAGAGGTGCAGGTACTAAGCCATGCAAGTCATTAGAATCATGTAAAAAGAAAAGGCCATGCATCTTTTTAGCTACACCAAACATCCTCAAAGAAGTTCTCTGCACAATTAAGCAAGTATCTTGGTAAATGATAATGAAACAGTCAATAGATGAGGCAAGTTTAGGAAGAAAAATCAAGTTTACACGAAATTGTGGTACAAATAGGACATCTTGCAGTAACAAGGAACAAGCAGAAATTGAACCAGAAAAATTAGCAATGATAGTACTTCCATTTGGCAGTTTAATAGAAATAGGAGTAATGGATTTGAGAAACTGAAAACAAGTCTTGGAACCACAGATATGATCTGTGCTCCACTATTTAGGATACATAAAGGAGAAAGGAAAGAAGGATTGGTGAAAGAAGTTTGAGCACTGTTAACAACAGCATGTGTGGGATCTTTAGACTACTGAAGAAGGGCCAAGAGATTCTGATATTGCTCTTTAGACAAAGTAAAATGGTCTTTGGTAGAATTTCCTTCTGGAACAGCTTCTTGATGAGTTGTAGTTGAATCTATTTCGGCCAAACTTGCACAAGCTTGAGGAATATTAGATGTCCCTTTGTCCTTGGATCTATAACATGTTGGAAATCCATATTTGTAAAAACAAGTATCAATGGTATGATTAGTTTACTTACAATGTGTGCATAATTTGTTGTTTCTGCCACTTCCTTTGCCAAAATTGCCTCGGCCTCGATTGGAATTGCCTTGAGGTTTCGAGTTGGATGTAGTGTTGCTGCTATCATCTGCATAATTGGTAAAGGCCATTGATTCTTGTGAATTGTGAGAAGGAGAATAATTGTGAAATTCCCTCTCATGTTGAAGGACAAGGGAAAAGGCCTTCACAATGGAAGGTAATGGATCTATCATCATAACATGAGATCTAACTTGAGCATATTCTGTTAGAAAAATTTACAAAACATGAAGAGTTGTATTGTTTGATAAAAAGTTGTATTGTTTCATTTAAGGTTGAAGAGTTGTTTTGTTTGAAATTGATTAAATTTCAAGGGCTGCAAATGTGACTCTTCAATTAAAGGGATGTGACTCTTCAATTAAAGGAATGTGACTCTTAAATAAAAACACATCACTTGAAAAGATATGACTCTTTATGGAAGGGACACGAAGTGTCTATAAATAGAAGTGCATTTGATGCACAAGAAAATGGAATTTATAACTCACATAACATTCACATATTAGTGAGAAGTCAATCATGGAATAGAGACACATGATGAAATACCCAAATTTCTCAGAGCATCTTCAAATTCATTTGTCTATGTCTTTGGTGCACAAGAGATATATCCAAAATATTATTTTGTAAAAGTCATTGTTGTCACGGCTCGAGTTTTGGAAGTGTGAAAACATACTCGAGGAATCTTCATTGTATCCTGCAGGAAATTTGCCGGTCAACCCATTTTTGCACCCTTTGGAATTGGTGGGGGCGAATTAAGACTAAAGAAAAGTGCTAGAGAACACGTCTTGAAGAGACTTTGTGCACACTTTCCTATTCCTATTTCTTCTTCTTCTTCTTTTTATTCTTTCTAATTTTCGCAGATCCGCCACCACTACCAATGATATTATATAAAATTTCCAACATATTCTTCATTAAGGTCACGAAGGAATTTGATCACACAATAATCTTCACGCTCTTTGATCACTTTCTGCAGAATTCCACATGAACAAGGAGTCAAACATGTACAAGTCAGAACAGATCTATACATCTGCAACTCCTTCCACATGATCTTAAGGCGAGTATAGAATTGACAAACTGAAGAATTGCCCTATTTGTAGAGAGAAATTTGTTCTTGAAGTTCTGAAATGCGAAATTTGTCACCGTGTGAAAAACGCTCATGAATATCCTTCCAGATTTCTGCGGAGTGTCCATCACATCACGGACTGCTTGATTGATGCAGACATCGAACGTGTGAGTCAAGCCATCACCATTTTATTGCATCTTCTCCAAGCTTCATGTAATGGATCTGTGATAGGAGGATAGGGAAGAGTATCGTAAACAAAGGATTCTTTATTCTTGGTTTCGAGAGCAACAACCATATCGTGCTCCCATTGATGGAAATTCGTTTCTGTCAGAGCTAGTGAAACCAGGATAGTTGCAGGGCTTTCTCCAGGATGAAGAAAGAGTGGGTTAGTTGGATTCACAAGATGATCAGAAGGTTGAAGCGAGGGAGAAGCTCCATCGAGATTTTGGCCAAAGTGTGCCATGGTCGATCAACAGCAAAAACAACGAAAGAAAATATGAGATGAAAGCGGAAGCGATGATGAAGCAGAGTCTCTTTTTAGAGATCTGATACCATCTTAGTAGCAGCGGAAAAATGGAAAAGGAACTCATATTTAGAATGTATTGTTATTGCAAAAGATCAACTCAATTAGAATTATCAAGCATAAAGGCTTATATACAAGAGTGCTACGTACAACAGCATAACCAACAAACAACTGTCAACATAACTAACACTAACTAACCATGCTGAGCTATAATTTAAGTTATCAGCTACAATAAAAATATTGAAGTCTAGGTGAACTCTATTAGGTATACTTGTTTTGGTTGTTTTCAAAATTTTATATACAAATCTCTAAAACAGAAAATAAAATAAAAACTACGAGATAGTTTCATGTAATTACTCATAAAATAGCAAATGAAAACACAAAACGAAAAAACAAAGTGAACCGACCCTAAGGGCTTGTTTTGTTTCAGTTTCCATCTCCTATTTTCATTCTTTTTATGTTTTTTGAAATTTGTAAAGGAAAAACTCAAAATGCTTGAAACAAGAAAAACCAATTTTTAGCTATTTCTAATTTTTCCTATTCAAATTCTAGGAAATCTAAAACAGAAAATAAAACAGCAAACTGAAAAATCCCTAGGGGTGTATCCACCCTTGATTTAAAGTAGGTTAAAATTACGAGCTTTTAAATTCAATCAAGAGTGAATACACCTTACTTTCTAACTATGCGCACCCATTCACTTTAAAGGAACTTCACACACAACTGTTAAAGAATTTCGATTCAAAACTATTCTATAAGCCTAGATGTGTGGGCACCTTCACAAGCTATGACAAAATGATTTATAAGCATGAGAACATACTATGGTGCTTGATTCATGACAGGAGTGTATCCCATTCTTATCTGAAATTCTAATCTTTGAATATGCGATATTTCTCTAGCAACAAAAACCTGCCATTGAAAATGGTGAAAAATTCATCAATACCATATAATAGATGATGTAATCTTCATAAATTCATACGAATTGAACATTAATATTCTGCAACAAAAAAAACATTATAGCATGAAGAAAAAAATCGATCATGTTGGAAAATCACTAAGCCTTGTAATAATGAAAGGTAATAACTTCTGGTGATGGACTTAGATTCTAACCCTAACTCCTGTCTCATTTCCAGTACTCCTTGAATAAGAAATTGACAAAATAAAAAATCACCCGAAAAGAAAATATCACTTTTTAATTGTGTTATTTTTTAATTGGAGGGGCAGCAAATTGCTACCTAAAATTTCAATCCCTCCTAGTTATGATAGCATAAATAATGGTGATTAAATAATTCATATAGATAAATAAACCGTGCCCCCGAAGCCTAATTCAGCTACTGCTAGAAGGAACAATTGAGTTTAGGGTTCAGGATTCGATATCTATCCCTTTTCTTACCTACCCCTAAAAAACGAAACAAAAAAATTGACTAATTAAAAAAAGAAAAACCAGCATAAGAATTAACCAGAAATCAAGAAAGAGAAAAAAAAGCAGGATCAAAACAAATAAAATGTTCAAATAACCAATGAAACAAAGAATGCCCATTAAAATTTTTCAAGGACAAACAGTGAGAATGAAAGAAAAACGATATCTTGGCAGCACAATTGGCAGATGGGTAAGAGTGAAAAACCTCAAAGGTCCTAACTCTATTTGGAGTGATCAAAAGGGGTGAAAGAGTAGCATAATACAATTAGGTGTCAAGTGTGTGAGAGAGATAGGTGAGAACAAAGAACCAAGCAAATTGCTTTCAATTGAATCCACAAATCAAACCTCAGAGAATTAAACCCAAAAATTAACAATTTTTTGCAAATATAACGGAAATTGGACATTTTATCTTCTGAGCCTACACACAGATAAAAAGGATATATACAAAAACAATAATTATACTCTATTTTCTTCTCTTACATCACAATTATATTTTTTTAATCTTTTATTTTTTTTATCTTCTATTATCATATTATTTATCACGTATTATTTTCCTTTTCAGTTTCTTTCTATATATCTCTCTTTTTGCACTTTTAAACATTGCCTTTAAGAAAATCATAACACACAATAAAAAAGGAAAAAAACCATGAACATACGTAGAATGAAAATAAATAAATAGTAGGATTCTAATTTCTAATCCATAAACGGAAAACTAGAGGTCAATTAAAAAAATTTTGGAAAGATATAAAATAACTTAAAATTTTCAAGGGATTGTTGACTAAGCTAATGGAAATTAATAATGTCAAATTCATGAAAATACTTTTTACGCATGATAGAGATTGTTATAAAAATATTTAAAATTAATAAATTAAACTTCAAAAAAATTTAGTTCCATGTATTTTTAATTTGTATATATAAAAAAGTAATCCAAAGTGTTTTCATGTTTATCAACAAAATATTATCCTAGTGATATAGTCATCCTACATCTTAGTGACAGAATATGAATTCGAGCCTTGAAGACAACACTAGTTAAGAAGACAAATTGATTTATGCCTAAACAATTAGTTTACAACTCTAGTGATAAGGTAGGAAAATACCAAAAAAAAAGTGTTTCAAATTATTTTTGCCATGAAATTAAATGTGAAAAAAAATTGATTAATGATTTTTTATTAAGAAATATTGTTTTAATACCTGAAATATATATTAATATCTTATGAAATTAAATAAAATTAAAAAATTGGCAGCATAAAGAAGGAAGGTAAAAAACGACAAAGCATTTAAGGAATCAAATAAATAGCATTAAATTAAAAAAAGCACTAAAAATGTATAGGCAACACAAATAATAGATATAATTACTATATATATTTATATATATTTATAATGACGTTTCCAAAACTTTTACTACCACTATTTCTTTTTGGGTCTTGATATACAGTGCCATTAAGACACTCGTTAATGTTATTAGAAGTAGAAAAATAATCACAAAAGCACATTGTTTCCGTTTTTCGGGAATATAAAAAACTACACATTCCAATAATTTTTACAACATTTGGGTTCTTAAATAGTGCACTTAGGGCACTAAATATCATTTCCCTTTCTTTTTATCTAACCATTTAGAGAGAAAAATTCAATTTCTATTTATCTATCCAATTATATTTTTAAGACCAAATTAGTATTTTTGTTTTCTAACTTATTATTTTTTTCGATTTCGTCCCCTAACTAATAAAAGTTTCAAACTAGTCCTTTGACTTTTTATTTTGTTTCAATTTCGTCCTTTTTCATTATATCTATTAAGTAACTGACAAAAAGTCATGAAAACGTTGTCAAAATGACTCGTTTTTGTGTAAATCCTACCTGTAAATGATGTCGTATTGAATAATTTCGTTAGTTATTTAACACAGCTAATGAAAAAGGATGAAATTGAAATAAAACAAAAAGTCAAATGTCTGATTTGAGAATTTTATTAGTTAGAGGACAAAATTCAAAATAAAAAATAAGTCAAAGGACGAAAATATTAATTTGGCCTATTTTGAAATAGTTCTAATGGTTATTTTATCAATTCTACCCCTATTTTTAATTACAGAGTTAGTTAATTCTTCACAATTCAACCAATAAAACAATCAAACATAAAAAATATTGCAGAGAACTCAAAATATTCCTTAATAAGTGTAATTTACCTCTAAGTGGATAGATAACAGAAACTCGCAGAGTATAAAATATCAAGAAAAAGAATTAAAATTTGTGTATGACAAATATTTTATTTGTGAGGTAAAATTCAATTTATTTACTTTCAAAAGATCCAAATTTTTGTTAATTCTATTATTACCTTATATTATATAGTGTGGTTTCAAATAAACATTTTTGTTCTAATAATCAACAATTATATTCCAAAACCTTCTCTTGAATCATCTATATAGAAATTTTTTTTCTATTTCTCCCTTCATTTTTTATCACATCATTTATCATATATCTTCTTTCTTCTGGAGTCATCTACCATGGTCCCTAATTTTCAACCATCATGGATCTAATAAAAACCATTATATTTTTATAGCTTAATAGAGTGTGGTATTTATCAAAAGGTCCCATAACTATGACCCAAATCACATTTTGTCATTTTCACTTTTTTTTTTTTTACCATTTCCAGTTTTGAAACCAAACCTGGCCTCGGTTCCTTCTCCAAAAATTCGATGGTGCGTTGTTGCAACGTTGCTTTATTGGAATATTCTTAAACCTAATAGAAATATACAATAATGTTAGGAGGCCGTTACGTTTGAATTATAGAGTTAGGGTTATTAAGAAAAAACTGTAGTCGATCACGAGCATGTGGGGTGGTGGGTGGTCTTCGTCAACCAAATCTCTTAAGTTCCAAACTGGGATGCCTCACTCTGAATGAGAAAGAGTATATGACTTGACAACGGTTTAATGTATTGGGGACCATCACCTCGTTATAGGTCTAAACCACCTACTAGGGTTCTCATTGTGTTCACCCAGGATTTCAATAATATGAGTTTATATCTTTATCTTTATTTTTATTGTTGTAATCTATAACTAACGGTAATAAAATCGTTTTGCACCGATCACTTGGCGGTTAAATCAAATTGGACTAGCTAAGACCCCACACCGGTCAAACCCTACCTGAACTCGGCACTATCCACCCCAGATCGGCCCCAACAGTCAACTAATCACGTACCTGAAGACAAAGGTCCATCAAGGCAGGGCAAGAAAAGAATCAATTAAGAGATACCCCAATCAGGGTCATCGCAATTAGCAAGATATCAGGAAAACTTTCCTAACTTTAGAACGAACCTGGACACTAGGTAGCTTAGGTCTAAACTGTATAAAAGGCCAAGAGGCCCTCATTTGTATTCATGCTCACAGTAAACACCACAGATCTCGTTAGGGTTCAGGCACTAGAATACCATCGCCGTCGGGACCCGGAGCTGTGAGTGAACAGAAACTAATTTGAAAAACTGGTAAAATATTAAGTAAGTAATGGTCAGCCCACATCTAATACTTAATTGAAGTTAAGATAATCCTAACATTCATATGTTGTGTAGTGGTTTCTTAGCAACAGGTGAGAATGGCCACAATGCTCAGGGAGACGGGATGATTTTGTAGCGAGGTGTTTACTTTACTATGAGCGTAAGCTTACTCAGGTGTAGTTTAGCATATCAGAGACCACGGGACACCGCAGTCTAGCAACAACGACGCAGATCGAAGGAATGAGGTGGTTGTTAAGGAGTTTTGATGTTCGACAGCGATTGGGCTTCAAGGACATCAACGACTTTAGGAATTTTCACTTTGGAGTTCTTTTTTTTATTTTTGTCAACCTTTTGGTATTTGAAGAGAATTTTGTAAATAGGAAATGGGAAAATGGTGATTGCAGTAGTGGGGGGCTAGTCTTTACGTTGGCATCACTAATGGAGGCAATCAGAAGCCCCATGCCAAATTGCCCCTTGAAGAACAACAATGAGCAAGATCTTAGAAGCGGATAAAAACAACAATGAAAATTATTTAGGGCTAAAGAATGTAACTTGGTAAATTAATAATTACAAAAGCTAGTAGAAATGATGAATGGAAGCCGTTGGAGGAAACAGAAACACAAGGAGTGACGGGATGTAAATGTATGGAAAGACTAATGAAAGAAGAGTAATGAACCACAAAATTTCGTATGGGTTTCAGGTTGTAAAGCATCCTTGTTTTGTAAAGTTATTAAAATATTGAGCGTGATTGCAAAAGGCATCATTACTGAATTTATTAAAATAATATTATTTTTAACTAGGCTCATGACGGACCTAGATAATTGGGGATCGTGGTAAAATGCATCCTTTCTTCTCCGTTCCTTCTTTTTATTTTCTATATATCTGTCTCTTCCTACACATTTATACACTAATGTAATGATAACATTAGTCCTTCATTTTTATCTTTTTTGTGTGTATATATTATATTCACAAAACAAATTGAAAGCATTCATTTATCAAATTTGGATACCATAGAAAAGTAGAAATGAGGCATTAAATGACATGTGAACCCCACAACTAACTCAAATCATGCCTATACACATAAGGTTGAGAAGATAAGTGAGTTGCATATTTTATAGTTACTATATTAAATGTATCTCACAATCAACTCAAATCGTGTCAATATGCATTCAATGTAAACCATATTAAAATTAAATTTAGTATTATTAAAAGGAGTTTATTATAAGCGATAGCATGTATCCACGTAAATCTTTTAAATCTAGTAATTGTATTTTATAATACAAGATTTTAAGTAATAGTAGCAGTATTATATATAATGGGCTTTGCTCAATAAGAATACTTTAAAATATATTATATTATATCATTATATAATATGTAAGAATGAAAAAGTAAAAAGAATAATCAACAAGAATATTTAACTCTTTTCCCTTCTATTAACCTATAGGAGGAAGCTTTGTTTCCAATTAGAGCAAATTCACTATTTCTCAACAGAAACTCTACAAGTGATCCTTGAAAGTTTAGAAAATCTATAAGAATATATCATTTACACTTAGATGTTCACATCTCCATAATGAATAATGATTTATCCTCCTAAATATCCTTCTAAATATCTTCCTAATTCCTTTTAAAATGTATTGAAGGAGAAAATTAAATGCCTTAATCTTGAAACTATAAAATACATTCCCCACTTAGTAATTAGGAGGATACTTATGAGGATGTTTTAGGAGGATATAGCATTGCTCCTCCATAATACAAATAGGAGCATAGATTTTTTTTAGTACACATTAATATTAATATAAGTAAAGTTATCAAGAATGGCTAATGGGTGCAATGATTAGTGTGAACATGATGATTTGTGTACACTGCATGAATTGCAATGTTTGCTCAATGAAGCTGCAATCCTCTTCTCGTCCCTTTAGTTAAAAAAATTAAAAAAGAAAATGAGATACAAGAACTAGAAGAATCAAATGTTAAACATACTATATATACTGAAAATTAGAAGACAAAAGAACTTAATTAACTAAAGTGATTCTCTTTCCAACGTGAGTAATGAAGTATAACATAACGAAAAATGCAGAGAATATAGGAAGTAATAAAAAAAAAGAAAATACTCTTATATTAAACTAGAAAAAATGAAATTGGAAAAATCCCCTCCATTACAATTATTAAAATAGAACCGTAGAAAAAAACACCCACAAATAGGCAAAGACAGGATTTTCAATTCCTAGTGATTTGCTACCTCTCACACTTTGTAGTCCACTACCTAAATAGCCTGAACAACACCACACACTACCAACCACACTCCCACGTATTCTCTCTCCTCTAACAAACTGTCAAGGCTAATATAAAAATAAGAAATTTACTACATTGTTTAGGAATATTTCATATCTATGCGGGAACTATTTGGTTTCGTAAACCTAATTCATTTTAGAACCAAAAAACAAAATATATGCATATGGTATATAATATAACGAATTAATTTTACCTCTTTTGGTTTTTCATCTTTATCCTGTCGCGCAAAGTTCTCAAAAGGAATGGTGGCTACAAGGCAGAAACGTGATTCATCAACATAAGAATGGAGGAAAAAGCAAAGAAATTCTCAAGGAGACAATAATGTCACCAAGAATACAGTCAACTCTATATTTTAAATAAACATTTAATAAAGAAAACGGTAAAGTCACACAAATTATTCTTTACAATCGTAGATAATTTTAGATTGAGTACATTTCTTTCAACAATCTGTTGAAGAGTTTTGGGCGGCAAATTTGGAAACATGCGAGCTGCAGGAATCCTCTTTTCCTTAGATAAATGCTCGCCAGCAATTGGATGAGATCTGCGGTGAAAAGAGTTACTACACTCCAAGAGAAAAAATTTGTAAATATTGACCTCTACTTTGTTTAATATATTCTTGTGAACATCTCTTATAATAAAAATAATAGTCAAGGTAAAATCTCACAACCAATTGAACTAACAAATGGTGCAAGAAATGTTTTTTTTTTATTACACACAAATTCATTCCAAAATGCTAAAATGCAATTATCCCTAGAGTTTATATCTCATACAGAATAACTAAGTTTACTACATTGTTTAGGAATGTTTTATATCTATGTAGGAACTATTTGGTTTCGCAAACCTAATTCATTTTAGAACCAAAAAAAATACGCATATGGTATATAATATAACATGAATTAATTTTACCTTGTTTGATTTTTCGTCTTTATCCTATTGCGCAAAGTTCTCCCAAGGAATGGTGGCTACATGATAGAGACGTGATTTATCAACATAAGAATGGAGAAAAAGCAAAGAAATTCTCAAGGAGACAATAATATCACTAAGAATACAGCCAACTCTATATTTCAAATAAACATTTAATAAAGGAAACCTAAATAGTCACACAAA
This sequence comes from Cyamopsis tetragonoloba, assembly GCA_037177725.1. Lineage (NCBI taxonomy): Eukaryota > Viridiplantae > Streptophyta > Magnoliopsida > Fabales > Fabaceae > Cyamopsis > Cyamopsis tetragonoloba. The sequence goes on from CM074122.1 coordinate 22,537,482, forward strand.
TTATTGTTTACAATGGTAGATAATTTTAGATTGAGTACATTTCTTTCAACAATATGTTGAAGATTTTTGGGCGGCGAATCTGCAAACTTGCGAGCTATCGGAATCCTCTTTTCCTTAGATAAATGCTCGCAAGAAATTGGATGAGATCTGTAGTGGAAAACAGAAAAAAAAAATTGTAAATGTTGACCTCTACTTTGTTTAATATATTCTTGTGAACATCTCTTATAATAAAAATAATAGCCAAGGTAAAATCTCACAACCAATTGAATTAACAAATGGTGCAAGAAATTTTTTTACTACACACAAATTCATTCCAAAAAGCTAACATGCAATTAGCCCTAAAGTTTTTATCTTCAAAAGCATCCTTATCCTTAGATATACAAGATAATTTCTTACAAATTACCGGTGATAAAATTTTTACCAGAAACACCAATAAGCAAAGTAAACAAGCTAAGGGCAATGCATTGCAAGAATGTTTCACCATTCGCACATTATCAGTTCATTGCAACTTTCATGAAACATATTCTCAGTTAATGAAACCTAGTCCAACAATCCAACTATTAAGTGATTAGGTTTATAAAATGAGAAGCTAAGGGCTTGTTTTGTTTCATTTTCCATATCCTTTTTTTTTTTTTTTTGAAATTTTAAAGGAAAAACTCAAAATAAGAAAAATCAGTCTTTATTCATTTCCAATTTTTCCTAAACAAATTATAGGTAATAGGAAACATATGATAAAAATTCAAACTAAAGAGACCCTAGGGTGTATTCGCCCCTGATTTAAAGTAGGTTAAAATTATGAACTTTTAAATTTAATTTAGAGTGAATACACCTTATATGTTAAGAATTTCTATTCTAAAACTATTCTATAAGCCTAGATGTGTGGGCTCCTTTTCAAGCTATCACTTGGTTTAAATTTTCATGATCTTTCACAAGCAAACATACATACAAAGTCTAAGGTATCCTAGCAAAATGATTTACAAGTACGAGAACATACGATGATGCATGATTCACAGTAGGAATGTCAGCCATTCTTTTGCGAAATTCTGACTCTTGAGTATCTGATATTTCTCTAGCAATAAACCTACAATTGAAAATGGTAAAAAATATCAATACCATATAATAGAAGATGTAGTCTTCGTAAATGCATAATAATTACACATTAATGTTCTTCAACAAAGCAAACATTAATGCATGAAAAAAAGATTGACCATGTCAGAAAACAACTAAGCCATGTAAAAATGAAAAGACATCTTGGCAGCATAATCGGTAGATGGGTAAGAGGGAAAAACCTCAAAGGTCTGAAATGTATGTGGAGTGATCAAAAGGGGTGAAAGAGTAGCAGAATACAATTAGGTGTCAAGTGAGAGAGAGATAGGTGAGAACAAAGAACCAAACAAATTGCTTTCAATTGAATCCACAAATCAAACCTCAGAGAATTGAACCCAAAAATCAATAATTTTCTACAAATATAAAGGAAATTGGACATTTTATCTTCTGAGCCTACACACCGATAAAAAAAGATATATAAAAAAACAATAATTATACTCTATTTTTTTTTCTCTTACATCACAATTATATTTTTTTAGTCTTTTATTTTTTTCTTTTCTTATCATATTATTTATCACATGCTTTTTTTTCCTTTTCAGTTTCTTTCTATATGTCTCTCTTTTTGAACTTTTAAAAGTTACCTTTAAGAAAATCATAACACGCAAAATAAAAAAGGAAAAAAATCATGAACATATGTAGAATAATAATAAATAAATAGTAGGATTCTAATTTCTATTCCATAAACGGAAAATTAGAGGACAATTAAAAAAACTTGAAAAGATATAAAATAACTTAAAATTTTCAAGGGATTGTTGACTAAGCTAATGGATAGTAATAATGTCAAATTCATGAAAATACATTTTATGCATGATAGAGATTGTTATAAAATATTTAAAATTAACAAATTAAACTTCAAAAAAATTTGTTCCATGTATATTTAATTTGTATATATAAAAAAGTATTTCAAAGTGTTTTCATGTTTATCAACAAAATATTATCCTAATGATATAGTCACCCTACATCTTAGTGAGAGAATATGAATTCGAGCCTTGAAGACAACACTAGTTAAGAAGACAAATTGGTTTATGCCTAAACAATTAGTTTACCCTAGTGATAAGGTAGGAAAATTCCAAAAAAAAAGTGTTTCAAATTATTTTTGCCATGAAATTAAATGTGTAAAAAAAATTTATTAATGATTTTTTATTAGGAAATATTGTTTTAATACGTGAAATATATATTAATATCTTATGAAATTAAATAAAATTAAAAAATTGGCAGGATTAAGAAGGAAGGTCAAAAACGACAAAGCATTTAAGGAATCAAATAAATAGAATTAATTTAAAATAAGCATTTGAAATGTATAGGCAACACGAATAATAGATATAATTATTATATATATTTATTATGGTGTTTCAAAACTTTTACTACCTCTATTTAACTAACCATTTAGAGAGAAAAATTCAATTATTATTTATGTGTCTAATTATATTTTTAAGGTCAAATTGGTATTTTTGTCCTCTAACTTATTATTTTTGTCAATTTCTTCTCTTAACTAATAAAAGTTTCAAACTGGTCCTATAACATTTTATTTTGTTTCAATTTCGTCCTTTTTCATTACATCCGTTAAATAATTGACAAAAAGACATGAATATATTGAATACTCTAAATTATTCTAAGATTAAGGATTAGTTTGTTTAAACTTAAAAATAATTAATCCTAATTATAAGTAGAGAAGTGATTATTTTTTAGGAAAATATTTTTCTTACACCCATTATTTTTACACTCATCTTACACCCTTATTAAAATAATAATATCTAGAGTAAAATTAAAAAAAAAAAAAGGAAAAGGAAATTGGGAAAAAAAATCATGTAATCATTAAAATATTAAGGGTTTATGAAAGGGTGTTAGAGAAAATGGTGTAAAAAAATCGAGATTCTATTTTTTAGTTGATTATTGTGAAAATTAAAAGTTATTTATGTTTGGTTCAAAAATAATCACTTTTTTTAATCTTTTATCTTTTATTATTATTGATTATTTTGAGCATTAGATCAAAGTTGCTGTTAAAAAAACAGAAATCTGATTATTTTTTTGTTTCTGATTATTTTGAAAGCACAAACATACACTAAAAAATTATAAAATTATTTTTTTATTAAAATAAATACTTATTTTACAAAATAAGCACAAACGAACGACTTTATATTCTTACTTACTACAAAAAGTCCCTATACGAGGGTTGGGCTGGATGGTGTGTGCTTAGACCCATTTATGAGCTCGAGTCTCATCTCGTTAAATTTAGCCCTGATTGATACTTGGTAGGCGATTTATAAATTTTACTATAAATCCTCACTGAAGTTGGTGATATACCCTAACTTTAAATAGAATAAACATGCTCCTTAACTAAACTTTAGTGATAAAAGAAAAATCCCTAACTAATTATTATATAATGGATGGTCTCTCTCCCCCACCACAAAAATAACTCCAATTTTTATGAGTGAATAATTTTAAATATCTATGATCAACTTCTATTATATAATGGACAACTTCTAGATTCATTTAATTTTTTTTTTCTTTTTAGAAAAATCCAACACAAATTTGAGGGAGATTTTCCGAGCTTATATATTTACATGTTGCTTTGATTTCACATAACTTACACTAGGTTGGTCAGTAAAATCTTAGAAACCCAGTAGATGATAGCTCAACAACCATGCATTGTTTCCCATCTCCATTTTACTATCCATTCATTTTTGTGTTATGACACACTATGTCATTCGACCAAAACTAATATCTATTAGATATCTACCAGAGAACATTATAATTATGCCACTATAACTTACAACTGTATAAAATAATAAGTGTAAAACTAATTGATGTATTTTATTAAATTTAAAATATTAACTTCTTTGTCATAGAGGATACTCAGCTCACTCAATTAGCTATTGAATAAAATTTTATAGCTAAGATTTTTAGCTGCTGTTTAGCTATTAATAAACTAATTACTAATTAGTTATAAAATATAGCTACAAAATAAATTTTTCTAACTAAATTTTTTAAAGTATTGAAAATATTTTTATTACATTATATATATAAATTTCAAAACATTTTTATCTAAGTAATATATAATTGTTGAAGTTTTATTACTCCCTCTGTTTTTAATAATAGTTGTTTTAGACTCTTCTAGTTTTTTTTAAAAATAAAAGTCGTTTTAGCTTTATGTATCTTCCCTATTTATTAGCAACAACTTCCCATACTTTTCTATTCATTCCCAATTATCTCTGGCCTTGTTTTTTTCTCACTTTCTCTTCTTTCTTCTCCCTTTCACATTAATTAATTACACAATTTTACGTGATGTTTCTCCATTTATTAGCAACAACTTCCCATACCTTTTTTTACAGTATTTTAAGTTTTTAATAATTTCTTTAATTCCGGTGCAAAAGTCTAAAACAACTCTTATTAAAAACAGAGGGAGTATTAATAAGGGTCATGCTACTAGCTCCCTCCGTTTCATAATATAAGACCCTTTTCACACAATGTGAGTGTTTCATTTTATAAAGTCCTCTACAAATTTTTAAAATCATTAATCATATTTTTCCTTGTTTGCCCTTCATAAATGACTTTTTTTTTTTATTTTCAAGATTTCAACAAATACAATAACTAAATGCTTTTACTTTAAATAGGGGCAAACATGAGAAATTGTACTAATTTTTTAAAACTTAATATATTAATTGATGTTTTCTTAAAATCCGTAATTGACTAAATATGACCTTATAATATGAAACGGAGGGAGTAATAAGTATCTTATATACATGAGTTAAAGTGCAATAACTACATCTTATTTAATGTTTTAAATCATGTTTTAAAAAACATGCTTTGACTGAGTTTTAAATTTTTAAAGCAATAAATTCTTTAATTTATATAAAATATTTCTACCGTTATAACCATAGTTATTAAACTCGGCTCAATTATTGACTCGATCGAGACATTGGATCACTGGTCACTGGTTCTTTCGATGTACCGAAAGAGATAAACAAAATTAAATTTTAGAATTTATCAAGAAAAAATATAAATAAAAATAATAGTATAAAATAATCTTAATTTTAAAAATAGATATGCAATTTTTTTATATGAAAATTTTAAAATGAAACTAAATTAAAATCTATATTTATTATATATTTATTTTGAAATTATATTTTATACAACTAATATATATTATATATTGCACAAATAGATATAAAGTGGTGTTATGATTTAGTGGTTGAGGGGTTGGTTAGGAGCTATAAGGTCCATGTTTCAAGGTTTTTTATGGTTAATTGACCACCTAAATTTAGCTTGACAAAATTTTGTAGTAGTTAATTTGGTTTTTTAAAAGAGTACGTGAGCAAAATATAACTTAGAATTTTTAAAATACACTCAAGGCATAGCTTGTTAAAATATTCCTTCTATCAAATAAGTAGACGTACGTTAACAAACCCTATCAAAATTCGCTAACATACACTTACTTATTTTATTAAAAGAATATATTATTTTCTAAAATACATCCAAAAAATATAATAAATACTAACACACTTTTTTTTATAAATCAATTTAGTGTACGTCAACAAATGCATATATTATATATATAACAACTAGCACAAGAAGTTCTAGTTTAGGGTTTTAGGGATTTTTTCTAATTAATAAGCAAAGCAATATCATTGATAGACTAAAGAGTACAAGAGGTGCTCATAAGAGTCTATACAAGTAGGGGAAACAGAAAAGAAATACAAGAGAGGGAGGAAGAGGGGAAATAAGGAAAATTAAGCGATCCTTAAGCAAAGTAAAAGAGACATACACCAATCAGAAAAATTAAACAAAGACCTCATTTCCTAAACGGATAGAACCAATTCCAAGCTCAAATCTTAATCAAATCAGAGACCTGTAATACATCAATCTCACTAGAATTAAAAATAGCTTCGTTTCTGCATAACCAGATAGACTAAATTACCTCATGCCAAATTACCATCCCTTTTCTTTTTACCCCTTGCCAAGCAGCAAACCACGAAACTGGAGGAACCATTCCTCTTAAGTTGGTGCAATTGCACAAGTTAAACTAGTCCAAACAAGAGTCCTTCGCCATATGAGTGAGGCAACCTTACGGTGAAGTAACAGGTGAAGGATACTCTCCTTAACCACACCACACAGAGGACATAAATGTGAAGCAGAATTGGTTAAGATCCTTCTATGATACAAATTATCTCGGGTAGGCAAACACTATCTAAGGGCCAGCCAAGAGAAAACAAAGATTTTAGGAGGTGCAAGAGTAGACCAAAGCTTGTTAAAGACCAGATTTAGGCTACCTGAGACAATAGCAGGGGGAAGGCATTTTGAGATAGCCTAGGAGTAGGATGATCGCACAGAGAAGCCCTCTAAACTTCCAAGAAGCCACACCCAACTATCCAACTTTACTGGAACAAGAGAAACTGATTGTAGAGAACCCAAGAGTTGTTTAGCAAGATCTGATTCCTAGACAAAAAGAGATCTTCTCCAAGAGACCAGGACCATGAAGACCCATCAAAAGAAGCAAGGTCAGCAATTTTCGAAAACTTATTAACCGAGAATTGATAAAGTCGCAGAAAAGCAAGACAAAGAGGTTTATTCCCTAACCAAACATCTTACCAAAACAAAGTTGAAACCCCATCACCCATGGCTCTTTTAACACCACTCAAAAACCAGCCAGAATTTTTAAGATTACAAGCGTCACAAACGCTTTTCCACCATCGAGAACAGTAATTAAAATCCTACGGTTGAAGACCCACCAAGGAATTGGAAGGAGATCAAATCCTAGCACAAATAAATTTAACCCAAAGGCTATTCTCCTCAGACAGAAATTTCCAGGCTCATTTCGATAATAAAGCTGCATTAAACCAAGCAATATATCTTTAACTCGAAGACCACATCCTTCTTAGATTTACAGACATCTTTCCAACTAACCCAAGCCATCATTTTCTTTTCCGATAATCCCCCCCCCCCAAAGAACCCGCCTTTGGATACTAGAAATCTCCTTTAGAACGAAGGCAGGGCCCTTATTAAAGGATAGAAAACAAATTGGAAGGTTATTCAAAACTGAGTTTAATAACATAAATCTACCACAAGAGAAATATTCCTTCCTTTCCATGAAGCTAGTCTATTTTTTTTTATAAGCAAAAGCAATATCATTAATATAGACCAAGAGTACAAGAGGTGCTCAAAAGAGTCTATACATAGAGAGAGATGAGGAGAAGATAAAGAGTAGAGAAGCAAAGAAATACATAAAGGAAATACAACTTATGAACTCCTAAGGCAGCTTAAAGGAGCCATATTCCAATCAGAGAAACTAACTACTCCTGATTAAAAAGGATAGAACCAATTCCAAGATCGAATTTTCACCAAATCAGCCGTATGATTAATATTAACTTCCTCCTCTTTAAAAATTGCTGCATTTCTACACAACCAAATTGACCACACAGTAGCATGCCATATTACTATAACTTTTCTTTTCATGCCTTGGCCAAACAATAATCCTCTAAATTGGAGAAACCATCCCTAGAAAGTTGAACCTGTTGCACATTGCAATCCTAACCAACCCAGAATTTTACTCCATAGCAACATAGAGAATTTACAAAACAAAAACAGATGAGCAGCAGATTCCTCATGAGCACCACACAGCGGGCATAGACAGGAAGAAGTATTAGCAAGCACCCCTCTTCGAAACAGATTGTTACGAGTTGGTAATCTATCTCTGAACATCAACCAGGAAAACACAATGATTTTGGAAGGTACACGAGACAACCAAAGCTTAAGGAAAACTGAGACTAATAGATCCGAAAGTTCTATGGAAGCCAATGACAATGACGACACCCAAGAATAGGTAGATTTAACAGAGAAGCCTTGGGAACCTCCTGGGTTCCAAACCCAGCCATCACCCTTTGAAGGGTCCAAGGAGAATTCATGTAGAGTGGCCAAAAGATCATTTAAGATATTCATCTCCCAATTAAACAAATGTCTCCTCCACCTCAACGACCACGCAGATGAGGAACCATTCCAAGCAGCAATTTTATTAACACATGCCAATTGATTAATAGATACCTAAAACACATGAGGAAAAGCAAGACGAAGAGGTTGATCCCCAATCCAACAATCTTCCCAGAATCTTGTTCTCAAACCATCTCCAACTCTTCTCGAAATACCTCTGCAGAACCAGTTAGAATTCTGAAAATTGCAAGCTTGGCATATACCTTTCCACCAATGAGAAACTGTGCTCCAATTATGATATTGAATTAGTTCTGGGACAAAAGTCACGCCATTGCAGAAATAATTTGTGCCCAAACACTGTCTTGGTCATTTAACAGCTTCCATGCCCATTTGGATAACAATGCAGCATTAAACCTTGTAATATCCTTGACACCTAGCCCACCCTCACTCTTAGATTTACATACCTCTTTCCATCCAACCCAAGAAATCTTCTTATTTTCCATACATCCACCCCATAAAAAAACGCCTTTGAATACTTATGATTTACACTACTAGGAGCTTTATAGAATGAGAGAAAATAAATTGAAAAATTATTCGACACTGAGTTAATTAGTGTTACTCTCCCTCCCAAGGATATATCCCTACCTTTCCAAGAAGCTAACCGGTTCTTAATTTTATCAATTACCGTTTTTGAAGTGCTTTTCTTTCTAGCACTAACACCAACTGGAATGCCTAAGTAATTAAGAGGAAAATTACCTTGTTTGCAATGAAGGAAAACAGAAGCAGAGTGAAGGAAATAGGGATCCACATTAACCCCATAAACATTACTCTTTGAAAAATTAACTTTAAGCCCAGAAATTAGCTCGAAGCTCCTGAGGACAGCCTTTAAGGTCCACAGATTATTCCACGATGGCTCCCCAATTAGAATCGTGTCGTCTGCATATTGTAACATTGAGATTTCCTTTCCAGAATTGCCAATCTTGAATCCATTATATTTTCCCACTGCCACTGCTTGTCTCATTAGGCCAGCCAAACCTTCTGCAATTAAAAGAAATAAGAATGGCGCAAGAGGGCTTCCTTGTTTAAGACCCCTATTAATTTTAACCTCCTTGGATGGGCTACCATTTACTAATACCGAAAGATCTCCAATGAAGACGCACGCTTTAATCCATGACTTAAATGTATCTGAGAAACCACAACGAGAGAGCATATAAGTCAGGAGACTCCAAGAAACAGAGTCGTATGCTCGCTCAAAATCTACTTTCAAAATGAAACAAGATTTGCCCGATTGTTTTGCCATATCAATTGTCTCAGATAAAACTGCAACACTATCTAGAATATACCTGCCTTGAAGAAACGCAGATTGGCAATCTGAGATAAGAGGAGGGAGGACCACTCTAAGTCTGAGTATGATTAGCTTTGCCAAAATCTTATACAGACAGCCTAACAAGGAGATTGGTCGAAAGTCTTTAACTTGTTGTGGTTTTTTAACCTTTGGGATGAGAGCTAGAAAGTATGAGGAGATGTCTTTTGGTAGCTTAGCTTGTTGGTGAAATTCTTTAACCACAGCCACAATATCTCCTTCTAGAACACTACAAAAGCACTTGATAAAGTCAAAATTGAAACTATCGGGTCCTGGACATTTGTTATTACCACAGTTGAAAACTGCAGCTTTACAGAAAACTCAGAAACAAGCATAGCATTATCATTAGACTCCAATTGGTTAAACTCAATTCCATCGAGACTTAGACGATGAATAGATGACACTGCAAAAAGAGAAAGATAACAAGAGTCCAAAAGCTAGTCTATTTTTACTATATGTATATATAAACTAGCATAAAAAGTGCCATGAAAAATACACAAGAGTCCAAATAACAAAAAAATAAAGGAGCCCATCATGTAACAGGCTCCAACAGTAAGGCGAAGGGATTAGCACCATTCATATTGGGAGTAGCACCATCATTTTTAATATATAAGTTTATGATTCTTATATATAAAAAGATGGTGAAATTTCTAAAATTGGGTGGTCTAATCTCTTCCGCCTAATAATAACTACAATAATTGTAATAGAACAAGTGATAGTAACTACAATAATTGTAATAGAACAAGTGAACATCACGCCAACAGCAAAGCCATTATATTTTATAGAAAAAAGATTTCTGCACTCATATTTTTTGTACTTACTTTGTACTCATGGTTACATACGTTAAAATATCTAATTATACACGTAAAAATTTTGTTGAATTTTTATTTCGTAACCACATATTTCTACATGTGTAACCACCAAATCCGAAAAGATACCGTAACCAAAAAAATAACTATTGTAACCACTTTTTTTAACCTACGTAACCAATGTACACTATAACAAAAAAACAAAAACTAATGTAATAACTTTTTTCAATATATGTAACCAATGAGTACAATAAGTACAGAAAATTATGAGTACAAAAATCATGACTCTATTTTATATTACAAGAAAAACGAAACACCTGACACGACAATAGTAACGCCAAGAAATGCAAAAGCTGCAAAAGACTTAGCAGAAAATAAATTAAAAGTTAAAACAATGAATCAGCCACTCAGAGACATACGAGAACCCACTCAGAGACACACGAGAACTTGCTTACGTGAATATTTGGATTCAATTTTTAATTATTATATTTTTTTATTAAAAAAAAAAGAATAGTATGTATAATTACTGTAGCATATAACTTATTTAATTTATAATTAATTTTTGTGATTAAATATAAAACAATATATGATTAAATTAGTACATAATATAATTTAATCATATTCTATAAATAGATAAAAGAAAAAAAAATATGATTAAATTACTAGATAATAATTAACCAATTTATATATTAATTTAACTACATATTTATTTTCATCTAACCATAAAATTAGGTGTCCTTGAGTTATTAACACAATGTATATATACCAATTATTATACTGTGAAAAAAACAAAAACTCTACAAATGGAAATTGAAAGGCTCACGCAAACGCTATGTTTGAGTCCCATTCAAAAACGAAATAAGAGAAGCCTCTTAATTTTGCTTTCAACCAAAGCTATGATAGGATTTTTAATTTATGGTCTTCATGAATATCCTAGAGCTCCATCAAAGCTTTCTTGGTGGAAAATAAAATTATTATTTTTTCGAACCTAATAGCTCAAATAATTGTCACAAACTAAGTGTATGTTCGAGAGAATGTTGGGTTGGAGGAGAATCGATTTCTTTTTATAAGCTTAAGCAATATCACAGATATAGACGAATGAGTACAAGAGGTGCTTAGGAGTTTATACAAAAGCAGTGAAATCGGTAGAAAAGAGAAAAGAGGGGAGAAGAGAATAGAAAAACAAAATCAAGAATTTGTTAAGCAATCCAAGGGAGACAAACATCAATCCGAAAATAATAATAATCCTCGTTTTTCTGGATAAAACCATTTCTAGACTCTGATTTCGATTAGATCATTTTGGTTAATAAACTAATTGTTGTTTGGTTGAGCGTCAAAAAAAAAAATAATTTTATGTTATCAAAATTAATTTTGGTTAAAGTAAAGAAAGACTTGCTTTCATGTTGGGTTTAAAAATTTACATTAAAATTTTTCTGTAAACTTATTTTTATGAAAAAATTTCCTCAAACATATATTAGGTTACTTTAAAATTAATTTTATTAAAATACAATTATATAAAATCAAGTTTATTTAAAATCAATTCTAGCGCACCATTAAGTCCATAATCATGCCCGCAGAGACTTTGGATAATTGTTAAGCAATAAAAATTAAAAAAAGAAGAAAATGCATCCACTAAAGTAGATGCCCCTCATCAAGAAGAAAATAAAAATTCTGATTATCATTCATTCATTTCTTTGATATCATAGCTAAATATATAGACTAGATAACATATTTTGAAGAATTGAGCCTAACTTCTTAACAACTCCTATCAACCAAAACCTATAATTACTAACAATTATCAAGGAAGTTAGTTAACATATTTAAATTTGTTGACAAAATTTCATCGAAAGTATTTAGTATAAATGAATCATTAAATCAATGATACTTTAGGAACTAAAATCTTAAATTAAAGATCTCAAACTAAAAAGTAAAATTAAACGAAGAAATACTAAAGTTCATAATTTTTGCATTTGCTTTGTATAATTCACAACTAAAAAAAGCTTATTTTGAGACCAAACAATTGGTCGCTAAATAGTTAGCGACGGAATTAGCTATCAAATTAGTGCTGAAAATTATTAGCAACATGAAATTAGTGATTTTTTTGTTCCTTTTTCGCTGGATTCTTTGCTCCTGCTGGATTCTTTGTTCCATTATCCTCTCTAGATATTCATTCGGGCGCTAAATCAAAATTTTTCATTTTCACCGGATTCGAACCGGTAACTCATTGGTTGGACTTGGATGGTTTGAACCTATTCAAGCTACCCAGGGCTTTGTATAATTTAATCTAATAATATTTTTCTTACTCCCATTTTTCTTACACTCCTTACCCACTGAATATAATAATATTATCTCACAACAATAAATAAAAATTGGAAAATAGAGAAATGATGGAGTCATAAGAAATAATAAAATAATCATAATGTACAGTGAATGTACACTAATTCAATGTACAAAAATCGAGATTCAATTTAATCTAAGTGAAAAGTACTTAAAAGCTAATATATAATTAATAACAAGAAGAGAGACCTAGCGTATTAGACCAAATGGTTATGTACCAAACCTTTAAGGCTTAGGAGTGGTGGAAGTTCAAGGTTCAAATCTTGACAAACGAAAATAGTGTAAATTATAAGAGATTTACTTTCAGCTGTGTGTGTATATATTTGCCGATAAAAAAAAATAACAAAAAGAGAATTAAGGTTGACTTGATGGTACTCAAAAGTCAAAACCCAAACTTAAATTTCTCTTTCCCTTTGTCTTGTAAGTACACAGCCAAATTTCACAAGAAAACCGGAGAAATAAAATACCACCAAAAAATGCTAACCATATTAATTAATTCTACACACTAATTAATTAACTAACAAAGGGAGAAAGAAATCAACAAATTAAAGGACGAGCCACTAATTAATTAATTAATTTTTCACTCAGTGGTAGTCTTCATCTTGGCATTATTATTATTATTATTTTCCTCGTGATTAAGAAAATCAAGCAACACAGTACTCTTGCACTTGGGGCATTTTGGATCAACCTCTGATAACATAACGTACATGAGACAACGAGGACAACCTACGAGAAGCATGGCTCTTGTTTCTTCAGCTTGATCCGAAGATGATCCCTCCACTGATTGGATCGAAACCGGCGACGACGATGTCGAGAATTCCGACGATACCTCCGAAGATATTGACGTTGCTGCCCTTGGTGGCGACAAGTTCAGCCTCAGTTCTAACTTTGGACTACTCCTTGCTCTCTTGCTCATCTCTCTTTCAAAACCTGTTCCACACAAAATAGTATGTATGGTCAAAGTTAGTTTTTGTATTGCCCTAAGCTAAAGTGCGTTCACTGAGTTTGAAGTGAAGACCTGCTACTCAAAGTAATACTCTTTAACTATCCGACCAACGCGTTGGATATATTTTTTTTCTTACTACTCATGTCATTTCTTTTTTTTTTTCTTAGTTCATAGGAAAGTACTACAACCGGGATTCGAACCCGGTATCCACACACGCATGTCCCCATGCGCTCATCAACTGAACTATATGACTAGGACCATGTCATTTCTAATATATATACATATATGGACATATCTAGTAGGACATAATGAATAAGAAGAGTTAACTTTGATCACACAATCACGTATGAGTGATTGAGATTATTTTTTTAAAATTAAATCTTAACCATTAATTATAATTGAATGGTTGATATTAATTTTTCTCACGTTCTCGCCTCTCATTTCATACATTTTATATATAAAAATAATTTTAAATGAAGTAAGAATTTTACTTTCGTTAGATCTATACAGAGATTTGAGATTATTACAAGTAAAAATGCTTTTAACTTCTTTTGACCGAGAAACAAACGAACTCATAATCCGTCTGAAGTCGTTATACTTATTTTGGGTGATAAGTTATTATATCAACCGATGGACATAGTTCAACACTAATTAATCTATCTTTTTAAGACATACAAATCAAATAATCATCAAAATTCCAACAAATTATTTTTTATATACATAATTAGAATTGCTCTTGCACAATCTATGCCATGTACAACAGTATTGCTATTTTGCAGATTAAAAACATAGAATTTCAACCCAAGAAAAGAGCCAAATCTTTTTCACGTAAAACCTGTTTTGTTTAGATTGAGAAAATCATACAGGTTTAGAAAATTATGTGCTATTGTTCGAATCCATAGTCAATAATAATTTATTTTAAATCACTTTTTAGAGTGAAAAAAAAATTATTGTTTGAAAAGAAAAACATATATAAGCAACCTAAACCAAACCAACACACAAGAAGTCAAATGGATTGTTTTTGAATGGAATTATATAGAAGAGCAAAGTAATACCTTAACAAAAATGAATCGGCCAGGAGGCAAATATCCAACGGATACAAGTAATTAGATGAAGTGATCTCTAATTAGTTAGAGATTAGAGTGAGTTTCTGAAAGCTACATAATTGAGAGTAGTAGATCTAAGGCATAGCAGAGAGAAGTTTGCGAGTTTTTGAGTTTGAGAAAAAAGGGTCATTATATAGAGAAGTTGAAGCTAAGTGGGTAGAAAGGGAGAGAGAGAGAAATAGAGAGGGAGGTGATTGATTGAACTTAAATGAGAAATTTAATTGTGTTTAGAAGTGGAAGAGCGCGAAACAGAGGAGGAAAAAAGAAATTAATATTGAGACAGAGTTTCAGCGGGGACGCCTCTGGTATGATTCATATGATACTACAACGCTTCATTAATTACATCCTAAAATTATAAGGTTATCCAAAACTGAAACTACTATTTTTTCCAAAAACTTGCTATCAATGGGGGTGGGGGTGGGGCGGATTTCACCCTCCCGGTCCCCGCCCCGCTAATTAGTTCATCGCAAACCTAACCATTGTGGATAAGTTAATTTTATTCTTTAATATCCTCTTTTTTTTCTTTCCTTAAAATAAATTTTTTCTTGTCATTTGAAGATAATTTTTTTTAAAAAAAGATATTTTTAAACTATTTATTAAATTGGTCTTATAAAAATCATTACTAAATTGGGTCTACTCATGGTTTATCTTCAATTTTTTTTAATAAAAAAAAAATAGGTGCTGCCACATAGTGGAACCTGAATTTTTTATTTTAAAAAATATATTAAATATTTAAAAATTAAATATTAAAAAACAATCTTAAAATAATAAAAAGATAATATTCAATATTTAAGAAACTTAATAAAAATAATATAAAATATCAAAAAATGAAATAAAATATTAAAAAATAATATTAAACTAATAAAAGATAAAAATAATAATAAATTATTTAAAAAGACTGAAAAATAAAATAATATTTAAAAAATTAAAAAAATTCAAATTCTAACCATGTGAACTACATGTAAAAAGAATATAACATGACATATACATAATAAATATTCTAAAATCATGTTAGGCAACCACAAAAATTTCTAATTAAAATTTAAAATCTAATTATGTGAACTAGACACAAAAAGATGAAAAACAAGCTTAAAATTATTATAAAAATAGAAAAGTTATAGAAAATGATTTTTTTTGGAATTCGAAGGAGATTTACGGTGCGTAGATGAAATCGAACTACCGAAATTGATATATAATAAGATGAAATCTAAAAAATATAGCAAAAGTGACTTTGAAGTTTTAAAACTCATTTAACACAAATTTCAAGTACAACTTTCACGTTGTATTAAGGATATATCTGTTTTTTAACTTTTTAATATTGTAAAATATTTTCTAGTTTATAAAATAATTTTAAAATATTGAATATTATTTTTAATATTTTAAATTATTTTTTTAATCTCTTATTATGTTTTATTACAAAAATTCAGTTCTCACGACATGGCGACACATGAATTTTTTTTATTTATTTATAAAAACCAGATATGAACAATGAATAGACTGAATTTGCTAATATTTTTTAAGACCAATTCTCTCTATACTTAAAGATTGTTGTTGCTTTTCTATAAAATTAAAATTTGACATATTAATTTTACACTTCATCATTATAATTTTTATTTTTTTTTATATTTAATGCTTTTGTTGTTTTTGTTTGAATTCCAGCCCCTCTCTGGAACTAATAATTTATAGATCTGTCTCCTTGGATATGATATATTGAATGGTTTAATTTAACGTGAAAAGCATGCAATTACCTGCTTTATAATAGGTTTATATATAGTAGATAGTTAAATATTAATTAATGAGAAACAATAATAGAGAGTTGCAATTTGAGGCATGTAAAATTGGTTATCTACCCGGAAATTAAAGCACTAATAGAGACACAGATGAGAGCAGTGGGACAGCATTATCAACTTCAACTGCTGCATTTTAACGGTAAGTAACATTGAAGAGAGTAGATCCAACGGCTGTTATAGATGATACAAATGCACATAATTAGATATCGAGTCGTTGGTCAAACCGCCATGATAATTGCATTTAGCTAACAACAGTTAAAAACCAACTGCATACGCATTATCATCTTCCTAGTCACTATGGACACATTTTCTCAATTGGAATTAATGTTGGACTTATTCGTGCTAGGATTGGTAGTTGGGGATTTACACAAACTCTAGTTTTTAAAAGTGTTAAATCAAGATAAAGATAATAACTAATTAATTATATTTATAATAAAATTATTTTAAATATATTAGTTAGTTTGTATGTTATTTTTATGTTCATAATTTAATTTTTTTATAAATAAAAAATGTATTCTATTAATCTATTAGAGTATTAATAACATCTTTTATATTTATTCTATTATTTTTTACTCTATTACGTTTTTTAATAAAACTATTTTTTATTCAAACGCACTAAATAAATGGTCTCACTTTGTCTCACTGAGATAACTTAATTAGTTGGTGGATGCATAAAAATGTGAGTATGTGAATAGACGTTCAATTTTCGAATGAATAAAAAAATAGTCTCATTTTATTATTTAATAATTGATGGGTATAGCTCACAACACTTCTCAAGTTGACGTTGCTCAAGACCTTCAAGTTACTATTAATTTAATTTTGTGTATGTTTACTTTTTAGTATTTACAAAGCTATTTAACATTTTTACTAAAAGTCCATTTATATAAATTTTGGTGTATGAACATATATATTTGATTCAAATAAATTTAATAACATTACCAATAATGACTGTGCATGGCTTGACACTTGTTGACTATGGCTCGATAGCCAACCTTTGAGAGACACTTTCTATAAATAAAATTTCAAAATAAATAAAAAGAAGAATTTTTTTTTGGACGACAAGAATTGTACAAATGCACATAGTGATATTTATAAACAAATGATAATAGTATTTTATTTTATTTTTTGTTTTTTATACTGATAATGATAATAGTATAACGATAAGAGACTAAATTATTAAATATAAAATTATTATCATTTATTAATGTTTTCGGTATTGGGCCTGCGTTTGCTCGGTTAGGATGGATTTTATTTAACTTAATTAAGACCACTGAAATTAGCACCGCTCCATTTGTAAAATATACAATTTATTTCCGGACAGCAACGTCGTTTTTACTATTTTATGAATTCCGGACGGGTGGGAGAGATTGAGACTACCAAATTTTGGAAATCTTACCATCTCTTTATGCGTAAGAATCATAAATTTATATAATAAAAAGGATGGTGTTACTCCCAATAAAGATGGTGCTAATCTCATCCACCTTCCGAATGCTACTGTCTGAAAATAATGGTGTCGTTTCCAAATGGGATGGTGCTAATCCCAATTGCCCTTAATTAATTTATTGTTGGTATAGTATATAATATTTATACTAAATAAATAAATATATATATATATATATATATATAACTATTAACGAATAAATTTGTTAGAATAAATATTGATAATATATATTATTGATTTATATATTATTAGTAAATTAAAAGGTTATACTAATTAGCAATTCTGTTAGATGAAATTTATACTTAACGATAATTAATTTAATGGAAGTCAATAAAAGACATTATAAATGGTTTTTTTTACAGTAATATGAGAATAATTTAATTGCTAAAATATGCAAAGTGAGATAAATCATATGTGAATGAATCAATGAGTGAATATGGGTACTTAATTACTAGTAGTGTTTTAGTTTCAATACTAGACCAACTAGTGTTTATTTCATTTAGACAGATGATTAAAAAAATAATTAGAATTAATATAGTGATACATAAAATATAAAATATTAATTTTGTTAGATTATTAAAGTATTAATTTTATTAGATGATTAGCTTGGGTTGCTCAACATCACTTAGATCTTGATTGGAGTTAGATTTTGGTAATAGATCAAAGTTAAATTTAGGTATTAATCTATGTCTTGGCCATTTTGGTTAACTTTTGTAATCCAATTACAAATTTCTATCCAAATGTTAGCCTAGTGAAAGCGTGTTAGATCTGTAAGGTAGGAGAATATGTATGGAGATATTCCACAAGAAGGTCTGTGGGACCGTAAAGAACCTCCTCTACAGTTTTATTAAAAAAAAAATCTAATAACAAATCTCTTGGTGCTTTGATATAATTTGGGCTAGGGGTTAGAGTATGCTACTTATTCTCTTATTTTTGATAAATTTTTCACAGTCGATAAAAAGTAGTTGTTCTTCTATAATGTTATAGTGTATTTAATAGTAAAATAACAATACTTAATAATAAATTTCTAATACAATATATATTTCTATACAATTTATTATGATATATGTATTCTTATATTAATTATTAACTTTTGATCCTTATATTTAATAGTTGTTCTTTAAAAACACTTCCAAAGAGACCTAAAAAGGGTTAGAATGGTGTTGCAAGGGTTTAGAATGAAGAAGGGGTAGGTTAAATCACATTTTGAGCGCTTAAATAGGTGTCTATGATTTTTAAACCCGACACAGCCATGCCAGGGACTTGGAGGAACAAAATAGCGTAACACATGTGATATCGTGCCAGGTAGGCACACGATCGTGTCTATGGTATTGTTTGTTAAAAGCTCTTTTTTCTTTGTCTCAAAACTCCTAACACTTTTCTTGATGCTAAAATCATTCAGCATGAGCAAGTCATGAAGTCTTGAAAGATTTTTGTTATTATTTTCATCTTGAAAAGATTGAAAACATCACTAAATTAGCCCATCATCATTTATAAGGGAAGACTAATTTGATCAAATTTTAATATTTTGAGGGCTTAAAATTGTGACACTAGTATTTTTAAAGAACTAAAATAGAATTTTTTATCATTATTTTAATCCTTGAAAAATTAAAACATCACTAAATCAATTATACGATGACTGAAATGTCATTAAATTAGTCTTCGCCATAAACATAGTAATATTTTCAATTTTTTTTAGTTGAAATAGAGACCAAAATCTTCAAACATTTTTTTGATATAACTATGGGTTTCCTCACTGTTAAGATAAGACTAATCTCGTTCGCGTTGCATGGCTGACGCTAGTCCCCAAAAATTTGGCATAAGTTAAACTCGAACACGGGACCTCCCGCTGTGAATCATTCCTCCTATAAAAATCTTCAAAGATTAAGTTAAAATAAGTCTGACATCTTTAAATGACAAATAATATTTATCTCAATTGATATACTTGTTTCAGCATAGCATAGATCAAGGAAACGGTTAGTCATAGTCATTGGCGACCAAGAAACAAAGGGCTATTTGGTTTATATTTTAGTATAATAAAAAGTGAAAAACATATAAATGAGATAAAAATTAATGGTTGAAATTATTGATGTACAAAAACTAAAATGATCTAATAAAAATAAATAATTTTAACTTTTATTAAAAACTTTTTTTTTTTTACCAAAATTAAATTTAAAACAAACATACTCAAAAACCTTAAGCGAAAGCACATGCAACTGCAGCCATGTCGGAGTACTATGAATGTACAAGTTATTATTATTATTGTTATTATTATATTGTATTGTTTAGTACGTATCATTGATTGAATGAGCCAAAAAGCAAAAATCTTAAGCCACAATACACATGTACATGCAACCGAACTGCAGGTGCGTAGGGTATGTATTTACCGATTAATGAATATGATATGATGTGAGAAACTGCCGAGTCAGACACACGCACACACACGAGAATCCATACATACCAATGAATCACTAGGACTTGTTTCCGTTATAAAAAATGTAGTTAAAATATAAACACTTTTTTAGAGGCATTAGGCTAGTGGCGGATTTTTCAAAAACTGCAGCAATTTTCCATGACTTGCACTTTGTGTGGCATTTTCAAAAATTACAGTAGTTAGCGGCGATTGAGACTCATTCAGGTGCGCTTGTTCCTTTTTCTTTATTTTTTTTTAATTTTTAATTTTTAATGAAAAAACCAAAGATCACTAGCACACCTCTTAGACTCAGGTCGAAAGATGCTTAACTAGATTTTTATCAATTAGTTTATTATATTTTATTAGGTCTTACGTATATATATCACTTTATTAATTTAAGCGCCCGAAACACTCCAATGCAAGTTTTTAAATAAGCACTTCGGATGTGGTTCACATGTATCCATAAATTAAATATCTCATATTTATTTATTTATTTTTAATACAAATTAGACACACTCTTTCTATAAGAACCATGTGCTAATTTAAATAACTTTGCTAAGCACTCCATTCCACGTCAGCATGCTCAAAAAAAAAATAAAATACTTAGCTAGAATGCTTAAATGATAAGAACTCTTTTAAGCACCTATATTAGAGATGGTCTTATTTTCTCTCTTTATTCACTTTCTCTCTTCAACACTTATCATCCCTAACATAAATCTTATCTTGCTCCTATAACACCTCCCTCTCTCTCTCCATCGCAGTCTTCTTCCCGTTCCTCCGCCCTCTCCTTCCTCATCAGTCCCATTTTAGCCCAAAGCAAACCGTTTTTGTTTTCGATTTGCGTCAGATTTGTATAATTTCTGTAAAAACGATTTGTCGCCGGAGTTGTTCCTCATCATAATATTTTTTCCTTGAATTTTTTAGTTTCTATATATATATATATATATCAATCTCAACTATTAATATTCTTTTTGTTTCATTAATTAAAAATATTCTTTTTGGTTCGTTAATTAAGAATAATTTTTTTGATTCAGGAATTGAAAATTAATTAGTTGGTTAAATTTATTATTTAGGAAAAAGGTAATACAAAAGGAGGACTTAAAAAGTATATTTTTTAAAACATAAATGGTATTAAAACAAAATTAATTATTTTTAAAAAAATTGACATTGGCTGCGGTTTCAAACCGCCAAAGAACTATAGCGTGAACCTGTGTTTAACCGCAGTTTGAACTGCCACTAAGTCCAAAATAACCGTCGCAAAGTCACAACCGCGCTTGTACCAACGGTTCCTCAAACCGCCAGTAAAACCATTCTTGTCACTAGCATTAGCTGTGGTTTTAGAACCGACGGTAATGTAATCAAGGGCAGAAAGAATGCTATCGATTTCTCTCTTCGAGCGCCACTATTTCTTTTAATTATTGTAGTGAAAGTAATTGCAGAGAGGGGCTAGAGTTCCAACGATATATAGCAAAAGCAAAAAACATAGAGAAATAACAGGAAAATTAGTGGTTAGGGTTCGTGATTTAAAGAAAAGAGAATAGTAAAGAGGAGAGAGTTAGGGTTAGTGCAAAACGAAATTAAAGAGGAGAGGAGCTATACCAAAGTAGTAGAGAGGGACCTTGGAGAGGAAGTAAGATTGGAGAATACAACGACCAATATGAGAGAAAATATAAACAAATAGATAAAGTAACAATGCCAACAACAAAGACCTCGACGAAGAGTGACGACGGCGAGATGGAGAGCAACGGTAGCGTGACGGAAAGCTATAGTGGCAAGATGTAAAGGGAGACGAAGAACCACGATAATTGAGAAGAGAATGAAGGGTTTTGTGAAGAGACTCAAGAGAAGGAAGGTTTGTGTGTCGCGAAGGGATGAAAAGAAATATATATAGTGATTTAGGTTTTAAAAAATTAAGAAAAATAAATAAAAAGTAATCACTGCAAAACAATGCAAACCACTAGTAATTACTTGAATTCAACGACATTTTTAAAAACCGCCACTAAAATTGCTGCATTCATTATAAGCAACGACGGTTTTAATTAAAACCATCGCTAAATCCTTGTTTTGGTGAAGTGGGCGTGGTATGGTTAAGGTTATGCACTGGTTGAGTTGGTTCGATTTTAGTGTTGTCCGATACCCAAACCGATGAAAATTATATGGATTGGTTTAGTTTGGATTTCTGCAAAAAGAAATCTTAAAATTTGAATCAAACCAATTCGAAACACTACAGGTTGGTTTGAGTTAGATCATCGAGTTTTCTAATTAAATTAAAATATAAAAAAATTTGCCATTATTTTGTTTGTAAATATGTATGAACCTTAACTATTTTACCTTTTTGATTAAATTTCTAATTTTTAACCAGAATAATGCAAAAGAGGAAAAAATATAAGAAGGAATCAACCAATATGTACAATAGACAATATAATAGCAACAAATAATAATTATATCAAGTTCAATAGTCCCCGAATATTATGATGGTCGGTCTATCAGGTAGTCTATTGGGCCTTCGTGTTTACGTTTCCCAAATCTGAAACGCGAACTAATTATATTCGGGTTTAATTCGTTTGGTTCTGATTTTATCCCACTATAATTGGGTTGAACAAATTTCTGGATTGGTTCATCCAGTTTGTTGGTTTACCCAATGCGATGGACACCCCTATGTATGGTGGTAGCTCATTATATTCCTTAACCTCGTGTGGGGATTCAATTCCTGGCAGTTGAGAATGAAGTGACATTTCATGGTCACTTGACAACCGCTTCATACGAGCTCAACTTATCGAAAGAGATTAATCACCACTTTTGACATTGGATACTCTGACAAGAGACTCAAAATATTTTTTTTAATTCTCTTTTATATTTTTTAAAACTTTAGAAATTACTCCCTCTAATCCTTATTATAAGACCTTTTTGAGACACTACTAGTGATCCTTAATATATGACCCTCTACAAAATTTTAAGAGCAATCATTATTATTTTTCATGTCTACCCATTATAATTAATAAGCTTTTCAAAGTGATAGTGAAATACAATTAATACAATAAAAAAAGAAAATAGGGGTAGCTTTAAAAAATTGTGTAAATCTTTTGAAAATTAATACATTAATTACTCTTTTTACATGTTCATAAGCGTAATTGTCTTTTTAGCTTTATAAAAAGGACGAGAGAGTAAAACTATATAAAAAAGGTTGCGAAAAAAAAAACCCAAAAAATGAGGTGTTGTTTAATAGTTGAAGTGAGAATAAGAAAGATGTTAAAAAAATGGATTTTAAAAAAGAACAATGTTTGGGTTGAAATTGGGGTTCAACCTAAATATTGTACAACTTGTATAATTCTTTTGTTTTTAGTATTTTTTATAAAAAAAAGAAACTACTAAAAGTAACTAAACAATCCTGAGTTGTAAAAGTTGTACAAACTCATCATGGTTATATACTAAACTTTATTGTTAAAATAATTTACCCTCCTGGTTCACTACCGTTATTTAAAAAAGTGCCAATCGATTAAAAAAAACTAAGGGGGCACATGAAATTTACTACTTCTCTATTTAGAGTATGTTTGAAAAATAAAGTGAAACTTTTAACTTTTAAGTTTTTAACTGTAAAGTTAAATGAAAGCCATAAGATTATGGTTGAGATTATAATTTCGTAGTTACATTACAAATTAAAGTTATTTGACAAAACCAAACTTTATAAATAGTTGAACTATATTAAATAATATATATATATATATATATATGAGTTACGATTCGTTGATACCAATTATTTTTATACCAATTTTTACATTAATTAGAAATGACATGTCGAAGATTTTTTTTCACAAAACCCACCGTTGTGTTGAAACTACATCATGTCTACAAAATTTTACAACAATCCAAGATCATCTAGTACTCCATCAACGTACTTAAAAATAACGTAAAATATAGTTTTAAAATAATGTAAATAACAATTGTATCGATGGAGTACTAAAAGATGTGAAATTTTGTAGACACGATCTATATGATAAGTAGTTTCAATTCAACGGTGGATTTCATGAATAAAAACTTCGACATATTATTTCCAATTGCTATAAAACTAATTGGTATCAACAGATCCTAAATATATATATATATATATATATATATATATATATATATATATATATATATATATATATATATATATAAAGGAAGTGGTAGGACAATTTGAGTTTTTTAAAAATTATTAAGGGTGATTTTAGAAATAAATTATTGGTAGCTAACTTTTGAAAGTTAAAAGCTATCTCAAATAACTTTTTAAAAATTAATTATAAAACTTAAAATTTCAAAAGTCAAAAACTTTAATTTTGTAATATCAAACAACTCTACGTACTTTTAAAATACTATAATATCTAAAATGAGTTTTATAACCTGTGCAATTTTGCACATGTTAAGAGGTTTAAAGTGAAAACTCTATATGGGAAAATGTAGAAATTAATGAGTCTGTACCATAAATATTATGGGTTTGCACAAAAAAATCTATTTTTAGTATTTTTAACCTATGTAAAGTTGCACATGATAGAAAACCCATATCTAAAAAGTGCCCTAATCTTGAGTTTCCAATTATAACCTCTCTTCTTCCGATCATAACCTCTCTTCTTCCAATCATAACCTCTCTTCTTCCTAGAGTCATTAATTATGTCTATAGTTTATATTAGTTTTCTTATATATTACCCTCTAATTAAGTTATTATTGGAGTTATTAATATCACATTTACCTTTCATCCAGAGTAGTAAAGAGATAAGGACATTTTGATAAAAATTAATTAATGATACAAAAATTTAGGAGAGGGTCTTATAAAAAGAATTAAGAATTTCTTCAAAAAGTCTTAAAAATATATTAGAGATAGTACTTTTGATAGTAAATCAAAGCAATAATAAAGAAAATATAGTTATTACACTTTAATAAATGCTATTAAGTATTGATTAGCAAGACCTAAGAGTTATCTCCACCTTTCTGTAAATTTTTTAGGTGGTTTCTATGGTGCAATCTCTATTAAGATGACAACATGCCCTCTTATCAATCAAATTAAAATTTTGATATAAGGCAATCAAAAATTCAATTGAGTTATATTTTATATTAAATCATATAGATTTGATTAGATATAAATTTGGTCTGATCATAAAAAAAGATATAAACTTGATTTTATTTTTAATTTGAATTTAACATTTAGTTTTTATTTTTAATCTAAACTATATGTCTCTATTTTTAAATTAAATATTTATATTTTTGTTTCATTATTAAATGTGCATTTGAGTTTTAATTAATTAAAAAAATTAATTTCGGTTTGATTCTTTTATTTTTGTTCATTTTAGCTCTTTTTCTTATTTTTACTTCATTTTATTTTATTAAATAATTAATAAAAATATCTAAAGTTGTTGTTGGATGTGAGAAAAAAAGAAGACAATGATAAAAAAAATATTATTGCGGGGCATTAATTATTTATCAACAAAAATTAATACAAGATATTATATTGTAAAGATAAATTACTAATATGAAAAAAAAATTAAAGGACCAAATTATAATTTGAGATAAAGTTATGAGACAAAAATACGAATTTGACTATAAAAAATATAATAATATTATTGTACAGATTTTCCAAGTGAATATTTATAAAATAACGCAAAAACAAGAAATGATAGATAAGTTTTATAAATTTGACACAAATAAATCTCACTTAAATAATATAGTTATATTTTAATTTTATTTAATTGTTATATAATTTTTAATTCAAATTTTAGTTAGAAAATGTAAAACTTAAATATTATTTTCATATAAATAGCTAGTACACTCTTCATTACATTGTTATCTTTATGTTCAACCATCAGTTACTTGTGTCATGCTATTCTAAGTTTTATAATTTGTTTCAGGCACAATTATCAATTATTAATACCTTCTATTATTTTGGAAATATAGTTTGCTAAGTTTAAGTATTAGTTAATTATGTATTTTTCTTCTAGGTCTACTGTTTGCTTCAGGCTAGAGCTATCAAAGTGAGCCAACCCGGCTCACACGGATTGGCTCACCACGAGTTGAAATTTTTTTTAACCCGCATGGGTTGGCTCACATGAGTTGTGAGCCAGAATTTCTTCAACCCAACCCAACCCACTGCGGGTTGCGGGTTAAACGGGCTGGCTCACCAAAAATTATTTTTATTAAAAGAAAATCATAAAAAAAATATTAAAGCAAAAAATGCAATTTTTATTTTTAAAAAATCTAACAAACACTCTAACTTAAAAAAGTATAATACAAAACACATAAAAAAGAATAATTTTAAAAATAAAAAGAAAAAAATTCTAAAAATTTTAATTAAAATTTACTATTTTTTTATCTTTTACTAATTTTTAACTTATTTTAATATGGAAAAATGAAAAAAAAACCATTCAAACCCGCGGGCCAACTCGCGAGCCAACCCGTCTCAACCCGGCCTAAACCCGTGTGAGTTGTGGGTTAAACGAGTTGGGTCAAGTGAGTTGTAATTTAAAGCGAACTTAATTTTTCTCAACTCAACCCAGCTCTAACCCGCGGTAAACCGGGTTGGCTCACGGGTTGGAACTCATATTGACGACTATACTTCAAGCTGGAGTATAAGTTACCTAGGTCACGTTCTTTTGGGTCTAATGCTTGCTTAAAACTCAATTATTAGTTACTTGTATTATCTTGTTTTAGGTCTACCATTTACATCAAACCCCCCATTGATACAAGTAATTAAAGCGAACTGTATTTTCAAAATAACACAATGTAAATAATTGATAATTGGACCGAAAACAAATGATAAGAATTATTTTATGAATTTTCAGTTGAAAAATTTGTAAAATATTTTTATTATTATTTTTATGGTTAAATTCATATTTTAGTACTATAACTTTATCTAAAATTTTAATTTGGTCTTTTTATTTTTTTCTTCGTATTAGTGGTTTATCTTTTCAATATAATATAATAATTTTTTATTAATTTTTTTATGATAAATGATAAGAATGCCCATAATAATATATTTTTATTCTTATCTTCTTCTTTTCCACTTCTAACAACTATTTTAGACATTTTTATTAATTATTTAATGAAATAAAATGAAACAAAAATAAGTAAAGGAGCCACAATAAAAAAAATCAAACTGAAATTTGGTATAAAGTTTAGGGACCAAAAATAATATTTTTGCTTTACTGTATTTATTATAATATTCACCGTTAATTTATTTATCTTTTAACTAATAAAAACTCATTTTTTCAATTAATTAAAGCTCAAATATACCTTTAATAATATAATCAAGATATAAGAATTTAATTAAAAAAAAATAGACATACAATTCAGATTAAAAATAAAAACTAAATATTAGATTAAAAATAAAATCAAATTTATATCTATTCAAATCTATATGATTTAATAAAAAATATAACTTAATTGAATTTCCGATTGTCTCATATCAAATTTTTAATTTGATTGATAAGAGGGCATGGTGCCATCTTATATCTTAATAGAGATGGCACCATAGAAACCACCAATTTTTTAACTATTTTTTTAATACATGCAATGTTGCAAATGTTAAGAAATTAAAAGTAGAAGCATTTCAGAAGAAAATACAAGCATTTAATAGATTTTGATTCTTAACTGTAATAAATATTGTATTTTCCAATAAAATATTTCTACTTTTAATTTCTTAATTTGTGCAGTGTTGTACATGTAAGAAATATCGATTTTTTTAAAACTATATAGAATTGCCTCACACGAAGCATATCTATGGTGATTCAACATACAGTATTTTCTAAGAGCATGGTTGACTAAAATTATAAGGGATAATTATAATTTGCTTACAGTTTCTACAAAACTTTAAAATTTCGAAGTTACTAGTAATTTTTAAATGTCTTTGTCTAAATCTTTAACGATTTTTGTAGCAAAGACATTCGAAAAGTTTTATAATCAACAGTAAAATCACACACTTCAAAAGTTTTATAATAAACAATAAATTGCAGACAATGACAATGATTGGTATACTCACATTTGTGATACTTCATTTACCATTCACTTAAAATCAGTTAAATTTTGTTTTTTATTCTACTTTTAAATTTTATATATTAAAAAAATAATTAAATATGAAAATAAATAAGTTGTATGCAAATAATTTGAGTATACAAAACATTTTCCCAGGGCAAGTAAATTATAATTAACTCAAATTATAACTGGCAAGTTGAATTGACAGAAATATATTTTATACGTTTTCTTAATAAAATATGGATATATATTATTTCTCTCTAGCTGAAATTTTACTAAACTAAAATTATCTAAAATAAAGGTTTTTTTTTTTTTTTTTTAAGTAAAAAACGCCTCACTCAGATGCACCGTTGAAGTAAACACAGCAAACAGATTGCCTTTGAAGTTCTCTTGGAGGCTCTCTCAATGTGCCAATGTGAATGGTTAACATAACCTAACTTTCAAGAAAAGCTTAGTCCAACCTATAACTTAAAAGCTAACACTATTTTCATAATTCCATTTATATTTTACTTCAAATATTGCTTAATTCAACCAGAGGATGACAATAAAATCGTTAAGTTCAATTTCAGATATTAATGAGCCATTATGAGCCCAGCTTCATTTGCTATTGATGGGTTAACAAAACATTGAAGCACCTTGCAACTTCCATTTGAAATATGACATTCTAACAGGGAAACATATCTTTTACAACATTTCCTTTCAAAGAACTATGAATACAACTTTAAAACTTGATCATAAAGTTGAACAGAACACCATTGAAAAAGTTGCTGCCTTTGGTTAATCCTCTAAAATTTGATGTTGCTCAAGCTCAAGAATCTGCTCTGCTAGCGGGCTTACAATGCCATTTATCGATTTATTACTGCTTCTGCACTGCTGCAGTTGTTCCCGAAGATGTCGGACAAGCTCATTCAATCGTTGAATATTTTGCTCTTGCACTAAAATGATCTGTGACAAGCAACATCGATTGATATAATTCAGAAAATTTCTGGCTAAAAATAGTTTGGTCCATGATCTTAGTCCTAGCCAAAGAAATATCTGATAATGTTCAACTTTGAGCATACAGAACATGACACACAGAAACTGAAAAACATAAGAAAATTTTCAAAAATACAGAACATAAAGACCTATTGAATTTTGTGGATTTTAGTTCTCTCATGTTGAATGGTCACTTTCACCTTATTTAATATTCATGAAGAGAGACACATAGAAAGAATCTTAGCACCACAAAGTCATGTAAAAATCTAACATGAGCGGATCCGAATCCAAGTTTCATACAGAGTAGATAGGCTATCACAAACTCAGACTATGACTCTCATTTTCATAAAGGACAAATCTGAAACACTGAAATGCAAAGTTGTACCAGAAAAACTGTTCAAATTATTACGGGTTCCTATTGAATGGAAAATCAGATCTTTAGCAGAAGAATAATTAAGTGGGCCAAGCACAGACACTGGAAACTATGTGGACGAAAATTACAGAGCTAGAACACTGGAGGTCAATAGCATCCAGAAATTATTTTAAAGATGAAATGAATGTTACTTCAGAAAACTATAACGCGTGGACCTATTCTAATGCAGATTTTCCTGAGCACAAAGTTGTGCATTCATGGGACCTGCATCGACTGGTATCTGATGAAAATTAACAAAAAACAAATTGTGCATGTGCTATGAATTACATTAAGCATTTTTCTTAAAAGTGGAAAACAAAGCACAAAATGATGTACTAGAGTTTGAATAAAGTGAATCAAATCTTGAAGTAGTAATACTTATGTAGTATACTAAAGATTACTGATATAGGAGTGTCGTACTTTATGGCTGAGGAGTGAATGAAATCTCCTTTAATTGCTTACCGATGCTATTTAAATTTGAGTACACAACCTTGTGAAGAATTACCGCAAATAACTTGAATGAAGTAAGAATAAGTGCCTGACTTAAGAAACTTTAATCTCTGGGATAAGGCATCATTTGATATACTTCCTATGTCAGTCTATAAGCCATCCTTCATATATTGGTTTCATGATTTTGGGCTTTTGGCATGGGATGTGAAGCTGGAATATTTGATTGTGTTACTGAGGCTGGCAATTTTTTATTTATTTATCTTTTAATAAAAGATATTTTGGATTTTAAGTCATTAACTGTTATAACCCACCTAAAACCCCCATAAAAATTCTGTCCCAAAACTAACTTGTTTTGAGACAGATCCTAAAAAGGGTTCCATAGACCAGAATTTCCGCACTCAAAGGTGAATTCTGAACAAGAAAGGCTTCTAGGACACAATTTCTCATTTAAACACAATTTGTTACCATAAAAGAAGTAATGCAGATATTTACAACAAATTGTAAATTCCTTCCCATTTGCACTAACTTTATAAGGAAAAAACTAACAAATCCAAAACTGGCAAAGATCTTCATTTATCCCTAGACTAGGCAATATACAGGCTCCAGCAAGACTCCTATTCTCGAAAAATTTAGAAACAAAATTACTTATCTTGGGTTAAAAAAATTCATTAAAGTTCTGAACTCATGATTATCACCAGAATTAGCCAAATGCAAGGTGTATATGAAGTTAAGAGTCGTGTTTGAAAAGTCAGAATAGTTCCGCAATTTCCGAGGAAACTTAGACAAAGCTACAGACATTGTCAAGTTCATGTACTGCATACAGAGTCTGAAATGAATGGATCCAGCTAATATACAAGTACATGCGTACTATTGCAATTTGCAAACACCACCACCACTAAGGATTTGAAAGAGCAGAAACATAAAAATTCAACCCTGTTAAAATCAAGTAAGAATCCTTACTCTAATATTATCTATTATTACTACTATGATAACTAAAAATTGTGGCTTCATAGTTAAAAACTCAGCTTGAGACATTATAAAATAAGTGAAGGTATTTATGATTATGAGATGGGATAAAGGAAACAAAATTGAAGGTGGGAAAAACATAACACCTTTTCCTTTACGGTTTTTACCCGCTTAGAAATCCGTTGCTGCTTCTGAGATATGCTGGAATTTGAGTCGACATCAACCACAAATTGATGCTTCCATTCAAATTGAGTAGTGAGTATAAGAATGAGCAGAAAAAACACAAAAAACATGGGCCTTGACATTGTTTACAATCAAAAGCAGAACACCTTCACATGTTTCAAACAACAGCAACAAAATGGTATTGTTACAAAAAGACAGTTAATTAGTTAGTAAACGCACAATCTGAGCACAAAATCACAAGTAAATAAAATAAAAAAACACAAAGTAATGCATTACACGTTTGATTGCTGCTTGTTAGAAAATAAGAGAACCAATTAGGAAATAATAAATAAAGAATAGACTTAAAACCAAACACACTAAGTATGAGTTTGATGCTGGTGAACAATAAAAGAATAGGTGGCAAGTTGATACAAAGAGATTAAGCCACAATAAAGCTCAAGTTCACTTAACGACAAGTACTCGAAACCTAACGTTCCAAGAAAAAAATTAATGTGGGAATTAGGGTTTTGAATTGTTTGGACCCAAAATTGGAAACAGTCACACGAGTCAATTAATCAAATTAGATAAAAAGTTATTCAATTTATGAAAAAAAGAAACCAATGATCATCGAAACGCAGCATAGTGGAAGAATTTGTTTTGGGAATTTAAAGAGATGCTTACATATCGTTAGGGATGAGAAAACCCTAAATCCATCATCGGTTGCATTTAGCTATGCTGTCAAAGAATTCAATTGATTTTGAAAACGAACTCGAAGGCTTCACAATAAAAAGTTAGAATTTGCAATATATTTGAGATTTCCGAAACGTAAATGAGTTCTGACTTTGTGTTTCGGTGTTGACAGCCATAACCAGCAAGAGGAAGTATCATAGAAATTAGAAGATGAAAGTTTGGAATTGTCAACGGTTAGGAACACAAAGGTTCCCCTGGGACGCAATTTGACAAATCATACCCGAGGACATCCCAACATAAATCATCAAGATTAAATTAACAATTAACTCCTTAAACATCTATTAATTTTCGTTAGTCTGTAATAAAAAAATTTCCTTTTAGTGGTTACACTTATTGACATTTCCGGTTTAGCCTCTATCATTAGTCACTTGATTTTTTTTTTTTCTATTAGCAGTACTAGGTATATGGATTGGGGTTGGACTAGAAAAATAAGAGTCCATATAATAGGTGAAGGAATTGACACCACTTCATTGAGAAAGACACTGTTCATTATCGGATAATAGCTTTCAGAAATGTGTTTTAGATGCTACTATTGGGAAAAACAATGGTGGTTTACTTTTCATTTTATTAATTTTTGAATTTCGGAATACTACTGTCTAGAAAATGAGGTGTACGTCGTTCCTAAGTGGGATGTTGCCAATCCGTTCACTCCATATAATTTGCGGGCTTTTATGAACCAACTCATTTAACTGCGGATCGAGCATGTAAAATCGCGGGCCCCGCGGACATCCGTTTACCCGAATAAATTAAAAAATTATATAAATTATTATAATTATAATTAAAATTAAAATTCAAATGGGTCTAGTCTCACACAATCATAACTCACACACTTAGAGTCTTATAAAAAAAAGGTACATGTTGTAAAAAAAAGTATTTTATCAATTTTATAAATAGAATAAAAAAATTGCATTTTTCTTTCAAAAAATGAAATTTCAAAAAAAAAAAAAAACAGAAGTTAGGCGGGGCCCGCAAGCTACTTAGGGAACTTGTTAGGCAAATGCAAACTTAAAAATTGTTACTCCATTTATAATGTGGGTTTTAGAGGATAGTCCATTTAACCTGTGGATTTGTGCAGTACGGGGCCGGGCGGGGGGACCGCCCACTTAGCCTTCTTCTCACTCTTCATCCCTTCGTTCTCTATTTTCCTTGAAGGCCAACAAACACAACACCTTTCTGAAATTGAAGACTTCAATCAATTCATCTCTGAAAAGGAATTGGATGATCTTCAACTAGCGGGGAGGAGATTCACTTGGTTTAAGCCTAATGGTTCAATGATGATGAGTCGCTTGGATAGAATTATGGTTTCAGAGAACTGGATTCTCAGTTGGGGAAATTTGGTGGCTCACGTTCTACCGATAAATGTTTCGGATCACTGCCCTCTGGTGGTCAAGAATTTGTCGGCAAATTGGGGATTAAAGCCTTTCAGGTTTAATAACTGCTGGTTATTGCACCTAGGATGTCAGGATGTTGTGTCCTAGGCGTGGATTTTACCTGTTTCTAGTAGGTGGGCGCTCAAAGAATTAAAGGAAAATTGGGTAATGTGAAGTCAGCCCTTAAACTATAGAATTTGGATGTGTTTGGTAATTTGGATGCTAAGGTTACTTCTCTGACCTCCGATTAGTCCAAACTGGATTTGAAAAATAAGGATGAAGGACTATCAGAGGAAGAAAGAGTTCAACTAAGATATTTGGTAGAGGAATTATGGTCAGTAAGAAGAAGAAGAGAATGCTTTTTAGCTCAGAAAGCTCGTCAAAAGTGGGGAAATGAGAGGGATCTTAACTTAAAGTATTTTCATGCATGTATTAAAGGGAGGAGGAAGCGCAATCATATTGTTGGCTTGCAGGTTAGGGGTGAGTGGATTATTGAGGTGGAGGGTGTTAAATATGAAATGTTGAGGTATTTCGGGGAGCACTTTCGAGATAGAAGTTGGTTGCGGTCTACTTTGGCGGATGTGCCATTTTCAACACTCTCAAGTGAAAGTAGATCGATTCTCGGTGCTCCTTTTCTTGAACTTGAAGTATGGAATATGTTAAAAGGTTGTGATGGGGATAAAAGCCCGGATCCAGATGGGTTCAACTTCCGTTTCATCAAACAATTCTGGAGTTTGGTTAAAGGTGACATAATGGAGATGGTAAATGAGTTCTACTCCAATGCTCAATTACCAAAGTCTCTCCTTTTTTACTTTGTCGCTTTGATACCGAAGGTTAGTAATCCTCATAAACTGAATGAATTTAGACCAATTTCTTTTCTCGGGTGTCTCTATGAAACTATTTCCAAGCTTTTGGCTGATCGATTAAAGCTGGTATTGCATGAAATAATATCTGAGCACCAATCAGCTTTAATACCAGGTAAAATGCTTTTGGATAGTGTCATGGTTGCGAATGAAACCTTGGATTTTGCTAGGAAAAAATCACAAACGCTATTTTATGTTAAAAATTGATTATGAAAAAGCTTTCGACTCGATTGACTGGAAGTTTTTAATGTTTATGCTGAAGAAGTTTGGTTTCAATGATATTTGGTTACGGTGGGTGAAAGCTTGTGTTTGTGGCGGTCACTTATTGATACTAGCTAATGGAAGCCCGACATATGAAGTTAAGATTGGTAGAGGACTTAAACAGGGAGACATGTTGGCTCCGTTTTTGTTCTTAATTGCTATTGAGGGTCTAGGAGGCTTGGTTAGGAATGCAATTGATTTTGGATTCTTCTCTGGGATCAGGATTGGTGTCGAGGGGCCTATCGTCTCAATCTTACAGTTTGTTGATGATACTGTCATTTGCAGGGAAGCTACTCAGCAAAATCTGTGGGTGTTAAAGTCTGTTTTGCGCTCTTTTGAATTGGTCTCGGCAATGAAGATTAATTATCATAACAATTGTGTGTTGGGTGTTAATGCTGACAATGATTTCCTACAAATAGCCGCTAAATTTCTTCATTGCAAGGTAGTATCATTCCTTGTGAAGTACTTGGATGTTTAGATTGGTATTAGTCCTAGAAAGAAACAAGCTTGGTAGGGTCTTGTTAATGGTCTAAAGAAGAGGCTTTCTTCTTAGAAGAATAAATACATCTCAATTGCAGGTAGAGTTACCCTTCTGAATGTTGTCTTAAGTTCTATGTCCATTCATTGTTTGTCTATTTTTAAGATTCCTAATTCAACAATTAAGGAAATTAGGAGTATTCAGCGTGATTTTCTGTGGAGCGGTGTTAAGGCACATTCCAAAATTGTGTGGGTTAAATGGGATGTGGTCTGTAAGGCGAAGAAGGAGGGAGGTCTTTGAGTGAAAGATATAAGATATTTAATTGGTCTCTATTGGAAATTGGATTTGGCGTGCTTTTCATAATGGGGATCAATTATGGGTTAAGGTTTTTAAAGCTAGGTATGGTGACCCGGAAAATTTCGTGAATTTTGAAACAAGTGATAGAAAATGGTCTCATTGGTGGAGGGATTTAATTGGGACTTTTTAGCAAAGTAACTTCTCGCTTGATTATTGTATTTCTAGGAAGCTGGGCAATGGGAATGGCACACGGTTTTGGGTGGATCGCTGGATTGGAGATATCCGTCTTGCTGAATCCTAATTCCTATCATTCTTTGACACTAAATCCTAATTCTCTAGTTTGTGACAATGGCGTTTTTGAAAATGAGGTATAGTCTTTGTTGATTGCATGGCGCTGTCCTCTATTTGAATATGAGACTCAACAGTTTCAAATTCTTATGCAACTACTGTCTCATTCAAAAATCTCATTGGATGCTAATGATGTTTGGTTTTGTAATTTAAACTCCTCATGTTTGTATTCTGTCAAATCAGCATATGCCCTTTTGCTACAAAAGGTTGGTAGTCATGGTAGTTTAGATGCTGTTTCGTTAATTGCTTTTAAATGACTGTGGAAATGCAGGGCTCGTCATAAATGCATTGTTTTCATCTAGCAACTTTTCTTAAATTCAATTCATGTGAGAGCAAACTTGAAAATGCGTGGGATTCAATTGGTGGATGAAAATTGTGTGCTTTGTGGTAATATAGAGGAGAATTGTAGTCATCTCTTTGGGGGATGTAAGATTGTCGGAGCTCTATGGTACCATGTGCTCAAATGGATGGGTTTTAAAATTCAGTTATGCCAAATGACTTGCTTGCTATATTTTTAGATTGGTATGGCTAGCACTTTGGGAAGAAAGGAGGCATGTGCATCATGGTTATTTAGATTGCGGTAATTTGGACAATTTAGCTTTATAGAAACAATATTATTTTTAATGGGGGAATTGTATATATTGTAGAAATGCAAGATAAGGTGAAGCTTAGAAGCTAGAAATGACTGAAAAATCATGGAGTTTTTGCTTCTGTCTCTTTGTTGGAGTGGTATTTTGATTCGTTATTTTGTATTAGAAGATCTTGTGTTTTTAACTTTTATATCTATGCTTCTCATTTGGATTTTGTAATATGGGTTGGTAGCCCTTGTACCATTTTATATTAATTCAATTTTGATTATAAAAAAAAAAAAGAGAATAAAAGTCAATATAGTTCTTTAACCATGTCTGTTTGACCAAGTTAATCCTGTAATTTGTTCTCAAATCAGTCCCGGTTAACTTAAATCTCTTTTTACTATATACTCCGTAAATTATTCCATCTCAAAAATACTTATTTTTTCAAAGGCCACTCAAAAATATTTAAATCTTAAAATTGGAGTGTGCCTGATGATACGAGATACAATGCTTAAATCACCTAATTCCTTCAATTTTATTGTGTGGGGAAAATGCATAGTATAATGTAACATACATATTTGAAGCAATGGTTGTCCTCCCATTTACAAGTGATAAATAATAAATTTCATTAATTATTTCTTACATGATATAAAAAGAAAAGTATAAATAGCTAGAAAGCTAAACGAAAAAGAGAAGAAAAAAAATGAAAAATCTAGTAAGTGATGTCATAGAAAGGGAAGAGTGTGAAAAAAAATAAAATACAATTTATTACTTAATAAACATTTGATACATCGTTTATATTTCTTTTATAAATAAGTTCTAAATTTGCTAAACGTACACTAGTATACTTTTCTCTTGTAAGACGTTGATAGTAATATTTTTAAATTTTGACCATTTAAATAAAATTTAATGGTCATTAGTGTTTACATTTTTTATAATAAGTCATTATTTCGGATGGTACATCTCTTATATAATTTTATATACATCTTTACTTAGATTGATGAAAGACATTAATTGCACCATTGCCAGCGGTGATCCCTCCATCTATAACAAGATTGTGACCACTAACATACTTAGACTCATCACTTGCCAAGTAAAGTGCAGCCTCAGCCACATCATTGGGTACAAGTTGAGTACCCTTAAGGTTGGTATAAACTGCACGAACATCTTCTTCATCAAGATTAAACTTTTCCTTGACCAACGGCGTTGCAATCAAATACGGCGAAATACAATTCACACGAATACCAAATTGTCCCAGCTCCACCGCCGTGTTCTTCATCAACCCCACAATGGCATGCTTTGAACTCGTGTAAGCGTGCGAAGTCCCACCTCCAACTACTCCAGCCACACTAGCTGTGTTAATTATCACTCCCCCTTTAGCGGGAATCATCACCCTCGCCGCGTGCTTTGTTCCTAAAAATGCACCGATTAGATTCACGTCGATCACTTTCTGAAACTCGGATTTCTCGTTGTCGAGTATGCTGGTTTTGATCACGTCGGACGTGCCGGCATTGTTGATCATGATGTCTAGTTTGCCGTACTTTGTAACGGTTGCGTTGACGGCGTTTATGACATCCTCTTCCTTTGAGACGTCGCAGTGGATGTAAGTGGCTGGGGATTCTAATTCTTTGGTAACTGAGAGACCTAACTCATCTTGGATATCAGCTATCACCACTGTAGCTCCGTGCTTCGAGAAGAGTCTTGCAGTTGCCGCTCCAAGGCCGCTCGCCGCGCCGGTGATGATGGACACCTTACCTTCAAGTCTGGTAAATCATTTGAGAGTGACATGTTATGTTAGCTAGCTTGATTTCATAGGACTATATATACATATTATGACTCTTATTTATAAGACTATGTATAGATAATAGAAAAGTTATTAGAAGTAATTCTTTATGCTATGTGTGATATACATTTCATTTAAGTATTTTTTTAACTTGTACAATATTAAAATTGAAGATAAAAAATTGTTGTTAAAAAAAAATAACAATTTAATGTGTCTGTATTTGACATATGACTAATATTGTGTTTTCTTTTTACTTTTAATTTTTTAATATATGTAATACTGCATGATTAATCCCAAGGGTTGACTTAGCGGTGTAAGGTCTTGCGGACTATCCATCGTGGAAGGTATCATATTTGAATCTCACCTATACCAAATTCCCGAGGACTAGCGCCAGCCACACAGCAAAAACAGGATTAATTTCATCCCAAAAGTAAAAAAACTCATGGTTATATAAAAAAAAAGAATTATATACTAAAATAGTCCCTGACTTTGTATTTTATAAGTCAGTTTAGTCCTCGCGAAATCAGTCATTTTAATCTCTGACTTTCACTGTAATTGGTCTTTTAGTCCCTAACTTTCACTACATCATTCATTTTAATCTCTGACTTTCAGGGACTAAAATAAATGATTATATAATTCAGGGACTAAAGTAACCCGTAAAATATAAAGTCAAGGATAAAGTGACTTATCCGCGTAAAATCAGAAACTAAAGTGAATTATTCTCGCAAAGTTATAGGCTAAAACAGTACGTCACTCTAAAAAAAATATTGGACACTTAGAGAAACCCATGCTTTAATTTGATTTGACATGTATTTATGTCCACTTACGGAGAAAACTTTGTATGTGTATGTTGATTTAGACAGAAACATTATTCATCTGATGTTTACTTACCATTTTTAAGACCATACTAATTAAATATTTTTAATTTAATACTTGTTCTGTCCCATATTAAATGTTATTTAAAGTTGATATACTTAGTTTACGAAACATTAATTTTCTTTTTTTTATAAAAATAGTTGTCTAACTTCCTATTTTATCCTTTATTATTATTATTAATTAATGAGTCACCTCTCTCAAAATATTTATTTAAAACTCAACTATCAAGAATATATTTTGTAAAATATAATTAATGCATCACTGAAACTATAAAATAACAAATAAAATGAGACAAAATTTTTTCTTTAAAACAATACTTAATATAGAACAAAAATAATAATATTTCTGATTTTAGAAACATAACCAGTCAACAACCTATCTCCCTAAACATAAAATAAATAAAGAAAAGTAGAAACTCATCAATCTATATATTTCAGCCAAATCACTATAGTAACCTTGATTTATAAACATATGTTTTTTTCAATATAGATCAATTTTAAGGTAAGAAAAGCCTATCAATAAATTGGGATTTCTTGGATTATATGCGAGAAAGAATGGGTTTTTTCGATAAATGGAAAGGTTGAATCAGAGGTGTCCCATTTCTATATAGTTGTGGAAGGGCTTATTGGTATGATGAGTAATGCGTGTAATAAGAATCTGTTTGGTGTTCAGATCAGCCCGATATAATTTCTCATTTGCAATGTGTAGATGATACATTATTAATGGGAAACCTTGAGGAGTAATATTAGAACTTTAAAGGTTGGGGTAAGATGTTTTGAATTAGTGTGAGGTTTGAAGGTTAGCCTTATTGGTTAAATGCTGATTATCTATGTCCGGCCTAATTATTTGAACGATAATAGAGGAACTTCCATTTAAATATTTGGGAATTATTAGCTAAATCTGTATTTTTATGAAATCCGGTTATTGCTAAATTACTTGTAAAGTCTCTCTTGAAAAGCATGAATCTGTCTTTTTTTAAGTAAAATTGTTGTTTTGAAATCTATTCTTACTTCTATTCTTTTTAATCTTTCGTTTTGTAACATCCCATATTTGTTATAGTTTCCATTTTTAAAGTTCAGAGGAGATTTTTGTGGGGTGGGGATAGAAAAGGAAAGAAGGTTGTATGCGTTGAATTAGGAATATTAATTTGTTTAATGTGACTCTACTCGAGAACTGGAAG
Source organism: Cyamopsis tetragonoloba (assembly GCA_037177725.1). Lineage (NCBI taxonomy): Eukaryota > Viridiplantae > Streptophyta > Magnoliopsida > Fabales > Fabaceae > Cyamopsis > Cyamopsis tetragonoloba. Next base: position 22,577,459 of record CM074122.1, read on the forward strand.
TAGAGGGCAATTATGGAACCTCATCCCCTTTGGTGTAGAGTTCTTAAAGCAAGACTCTTTCTCTGATTTCTTCGTCAGCAATCTGATAAGTGGGTTTGGTTGAGGGGCCTTCTAGAGTGTATTCAAATGCATCAACTTTCTGTTTAATGATGTGATTGGACTATGCCTTCTTGTCTTTAGTGATACGTGGTCCACTCTTTAATGGTGGTTTCTGTTGTATGAAAAATTTTATATTCAAGTTAAAATAAATTTAGAAAGAAGTGACAAAATAATGTAGATATAAAGTGTGTATTATACAATTCTGCTGAAAAATCTGCTGGCTTGGTTTTTCAGGGGTTTTTCACACTATCTGCAGCATGCTAGATTAACAGGATGCTCAACTTCAAATAATGACGGTGGGTGGTTCATCTGTTTGCAATTATTTGGAATATCTGGTTGGTGGGAATGATATTATTTTTAATCATGGAATGATGGGTATCCTTGAATGCTTAGAATTAGCAAAATTAAGATCATGGAAGTGGGCTAAAGTTGCAAAGAAAATTTTTGCTTACTCTGTGCATCAATGGTCTTCAAATCCATGGGTATGCCTCACAGGTTAATTTTGAGAGTTTGTGATTGGTAGGGAATAGTTTGCTCTCTGTGAAAGCTGGGTGATCTTTGTATTATCTAGTTTGTTTGCTCGTGATTTATTGTGTCTTATTTTCGTTTTGTGTTTTAATATTGTCTTTTGGGTAGTTTGGTCATGTTTTACATTGTATTTTGAGTTGTTTGGGCATGTATTTTGTCTTCTTGGGTGGTTTGGTCATGTTTTTTTAGTTTTGTTCCCTGGGTGGCTTCCCTGTAAATTTTTTCTTGTGTTGATTTGGGTTTTGTTGTTTATGTACAGGACTTCGTTGTAAGCACCTCTGATGCTAAGTTTTATTTGTTTAATATATTTTGTTTGTTGGCAGATAAAAAAAATTTTTTTGATTTTGATTATCACTACAAGAAAATTAATATTAACTACAAAATTTAGTTACAAATACTTTTTGTAGTTAATTTAGAGTTAAATTACAATTGATTAGTTATCGACTAAAATTTCCTAGCTAATCCATAGTTAAATTAAAGAAGTGTCAATTAAAAATTAGCTACTAATTTTTTAAATTTAGCTATGGAATATTTTGGCAGCAAATTAGCTACTTGAATTTAGCTAAAAAAATCTATAGCTAATTTTTATTGCTACTAATTAGCTATAAAATTTTGCTAAACAAATTTAAAAAATTCTTGTAGTGTACTACAGGTATTCTAATTTAATAATATTTTGATTTTGATTGATTATAAAAAAATTACATTTTTCTTAATTCTATATATCTATGGTTAATTCAAACACCAATAAATACTTAACTATTACACTAATAAAATAAATCAAATTAAACTAGCACTACAAGAATTTTGCATATTAGTTAGACAAAAATTTATAATTAATTTGTAATAATTCGGTAGTAAAAATAGAATAGCTACCATTAGCAATGAAATTTTTGAGAGCTAATATTTGGTCGTTAATTGGTAGCGAAAAACTTCCATAACTAATTTGTAGCTAATCACTATTTAAACCATAGCTAAATTAGCCACAATATACCAAAGACACAAGCCAAAAGAATGGAGCACAAGTGGACATCACAATACAACCCAATACCTTGATATAACCCAATTCCTTAAGACAATAGGTGCATGAGTCCATCCACTTATAAACCCTCTAATTTTCTCCTAACTATCCAACGTGAAACTTTGATTCATTATTGACTTCGTATCTAATTAGTAGTTAATTAGTACCTAAGAAAATTAGTTAGAAATTTCTTTTTGTTATTTAATTAGCAGCTATTTAGATATAAGTTAGCTATTATATTCTTTAGTTGCTCTATTTCGTAACTAATTATAAGCTAATTAGTATTAGCTAAAAAATTTTTTAGTAAGTAATCTATAACTATTTAGATATAAGTTAGCTAGTGAATAAAAATTTATATTTCGTACTTAAATTTTTAATATGAGTTTTTAATTACCGATAAGATCGGAGTAAGATTTGTTTTTGCATTTTAACAAGTAGTTATTTATCCCACAAAAAAATTCTTAACTGTAACATGTTTACCTTCTTACAGCAGCAGGGGTGGGAGAAACTTGAGCACTAGCCATTGTGCTTTGTGAGCGTTTCACGTTACTGGAATATGCACAGGGAAAGATGTATCTTCACTTTATCAATTTGAATAAAATTTAAATCTTCAAAACTTCCTTAATCTGATGGAGAGAGAAGAACGATTTTTGCTCCATCTGCATCTCATATTTGCTTCTCTTATAGAGCTACCTTCCTTGTAACAGACGGAATATAATAATAATAATCTTTTGGACTCTCAAAAAATTTGCCATACATAGGAAGAGAAAAAGCATGTGGCTCACGTTAGTTCAATTCTTTGGCCCAGCTAGTTTAATTGGGCTCAATCTATTAAATTTGGCAGCATTGTTTGGCAAGGTTATCGATCAAAGTCAAATTTTAAATCTCAATTAATTGTGTATATATGAGACGGAGAGAGTACGTAACTTTAACGCCAATCCAGAAACGGCATTACTACACTCAAATTGTATTCAAATTTTTCCTCAATTCACTTGCCCAATTTAATTATTCGTGGATGTTGGGAACTAAATCTTCCTTTTTGAGGTGAGTTCGTGATAATTTTTTTAAGTGTTATATATATCCAACATATCACGCATGTGTCTCAATATTTTATCATAAAAATGAAAATATGCAATACCGCAATAAATTAAACAAGAGATACAAGATACGAAAATTTAACTGAATTATCTTTCTTTTCATCACAAGCAACAACCATGGACTTTTTTGAAATGGAGATAGAGATCATAGTAAGTTCGGTATAATTATACAGTATTTTTTTGTGTATTTGAGTTATGTTTTGTTTGAAAAATTGAAAGTACACCTACATAATTTTAAACCGAGGAGTTGCTACTTAAATTTACTCCCTAGCCAGTGACCAATTTATTGGGTGCTTTGTGTATTTGAGTTACGCTGGTGCCTCTTGTACCTATTTCAATAAAATCATGATTGCCAATAAAAAAATTAGAGAGTTAAGCATACACAGTGAAGGCTTCCATGCAATTTTGTGTTATAGAGTGAAGTTACAATAATGAGAGAAAAGGAAAAAAGGAAAAGGAAACAAAAGTGATTTTCATCATTTATTAAAGACCTCAGGTCTCAATACACACATAATGTACTAACTTAGAAGAAGAATAAAACTAGATCTTTATTACTATCAGAACGTCGCAATATAGTCAAGTAAAAATAATGACGGTATATTAACAGTGACGATTTATCACAGTTTTCTTTTCTTTTCTTTTTTTTTTATTTGCAACGGCCCTAGCCAAACACCAAATAGAAAGTTCAAACCCAAACGAGGCCTAGAGACTAAAATAAAACACTATCCACCCAGAGAATAGCAAAGACGTTGCATAGGATTAGAAGTCCGGGGAGGAGATATCGGATCGTGGAAAAAATATCAGCAAAATAACATAGTATCTTCGTTCACATTTCTCCTGGGAGGGTCAAAGTACCCTTCGTTGACAACCTGGGAAGCGATCTCGTCGGGTCCCTGAGCGTCAACACATCCACCTTGCCTTCCATGATCATCTCCTTCCTCATCTTCATTGCCATTGCTGACATTCACTACAAAAAAAAACGGAATTGCGACCGAAAATATCAGTCGCCGCATGCCACATATTGGTGGCAAACGACAACAGCGACCGATTTTGAGACTGATTACTCTTGGTCACGAAAATACCTGTCGCAAACACTTTTGAGACCGTTTTTACCATCGGTCGCAATTTGCTACTGACAATAACAATCGCAATTTTCGTTGCAAAATACTTTTAGAGACGGTCACAAGATTAGATTTTGAGACCGATTTTTTTTTAGTCGCAAATTTAGTCACAGGGTTTCAGTCGCAAAGTGGTCGCAAATTTGGTCACAAACGGACATGCTATATATGTACAATGAAATGAAAAAATTAGACACAAAATGATATTCTCAGTTGCAGTTTCGGTCGCAAAAGCTGTTATTTTTTTTTAAAAAAAAGCCTAAAAAGTGGTTAACTAGAGACCTGTACTGCATCATATAATATTAACCTAATAATTATTCACAATATTCAAATATGTCATTGATTAAAAGAAACCTATATTCAACTAAACAATGATATTAAAATGTAAAAAGCTATCCAAAGCACACATAAGTGCTAAAAGTCACATATAGAACACAATGCAAATAGTCTAAAACATAACTAACTAAAGTAGTACTCCAAATGAAATAGTCCAAAACATAGAACACAATGTAAATAGTCCAAAACATAAAACACAATGTAAATAGTCTAAATAGGAAGAGTCGCCACCACCATCTACCACTCTATTCTTTCTTGCGATTTGCTCTTGGCCAGCCACTCAGGTGCATCCCATATCTCATTGATGTTTTCCACGATGGGAGCACGGATCCAATCTATCTTCCCAACATCACGTCTCAGCTTACCAAAATGTTCTTAAGTTGTCTAAAACCCTTGTGCTCAAAGATCCTTAGAATCTCATGGTGGTGACATGGCTCCCAAGTCCCAACAGTAACTTTCCTGTAATTTTTTTAAACAAAATATGACAATTAACTCTAGAGAAAAATACATAACCAAACAAAATACTGTACTGTGACAAAGAAGGAGGAAATGGAATATTCTTCCTATGTTTTATATGAATGGATGACAACTAATGATCACTTGGTGGGCTTGCTCAACTATCAAGCTAATTATAAGAGTTTACTAAATTAATAAATATAAGAAAAACAATTAAATGAATAAAATCCATTATCCCTTATTCAAATTTCATAATGGAGATAGAAGAATCGATCCTGTAAAAGCTTAGTGAGTGAAAGCCCTTAATCAATAAGGTTAGAATATACAAGTGTCTTTAAAATAGTTAAGGCCAAAGATTGCAGCAGTGGACTAATTATACTCTATCCATTTTTATTTTCATTTTTATTGCATTAAAATGGGGTACTCCCTCCATATTTTGATAGAAGAAAATTTGAACTCATGAACTGTGGTCCAAAATTTCTTAACTAATTTCACCCTATTTAATGAATCACATGACATTCAAAACAAAGAATAAATAACTGTAGACTGTTGTTTATGTCCATCTAATGTTAGCTACTACTTAACTATATCATAGTTGAGATCTATTCTCTTTTTTATATATACAAGCATCATCTATTAAGCCATCATACTGTGATCTCAAATAACTATAGATTCTTAGTTACTATCTATTAGTCATTAGATGCACAGAACTGAATTTCATACGATACCACATATAGCATTAACCTGCTAATCAATACCAGCATCCAAATATATATCCTCTACGTTACTCTCTGCTTCCTTCAGTAACTCATTCACTCAATTTTTCAAATACTATTTAATCACTCAACCAACAATCAAATACTTCCAATGGTACTAAAGTTACGTTCTATCATCTGCTAGGAGTAAAAAAATTATCCAACTACTTCCAAAAAATTATCTTAAACTTCCAAAAACATTTCTTAAGCCATGGCCTTCAGTACAGTTAATTTTTCATCTGTCCCTTTACTAGTTTTTACTAGTGAAAATTTTGACTTTTGGAAACTTCAACTAAAAACATTTTATTTCACAAAAATTGTGCGATATTGTTAAAAGTGGTTACACAAAATCAGATAATACTGTCACTCTGTCCGAGAAGAAGTGGAAGAAGTTAGAAGATTGTGAACAAAAGGATGTCCAAGCTCTGTTTGTTCTTCAACCAGCTGTGGGAGAAACTATCGTCATACGGATCATGGATGCAGACACCATAAAAAAAGGCATGGGATATTTTGAAAGAAGACTTTGAAGGCAATGAATAGTTACGCTTCGTCAAACTACACTATATAAGAAGAGAATTCGAGACCATCGAAATGAAGGAATCCGAGACCATTGAAGAATACTATGAAAGAATAGAAGAATAAAAGAAATAATCCATAAAATAAAATTATATGGAAAAGAAATAAAGGAGAAGAGGGTGGTAGAAAAAATTCTAATCACTCTTACGGAAAAATATGATTCCATTGTAGCTTTCATAGAAACTTTCTCGAATCTATCTTCTCTATCCGTAAATAAATTAGTTGGTCTCCTCGGAGCTCACGAAGCAAGATTAAATAGTCACGCCGATACAAACTCAGTTGAGAATGCTTTCTAGTCAAAGCTTAAATTACGGTCTAAAAATAAAGATGAAAGGTAGAAGAATGCAGGAGAAAATTCTAGAAACAAAGAAGATTCTAGAAATTTCTCTGGAAGCAATGATAGTAAATATCCTCCATGCAACATATGCAAAAAGCCCGGACATGCAAAGAAAGACTGTTGGCATCGCGGAAAGCCAATATGCCACTATTGCAAGAAACCTGGCCACGTGGAGAACTACTGTCGTAACAAGAATAAGCATCAAGCAAATTTTGCAAGAATCTCATGATCACGGAGAAGGAAGCTGGTTCTTGGATAGCGGATGCAATAATCATATGGCCAAAGATAGTAGCATCTTCAAAGACAATGACAACACCGTCAAAGTCAAAGTTTGACTAGGAAATGGAACCATGGTGGAGTCACAAGGTAAAGACATTGTTATGGTACCAACAAAGAAAGGTACAAGTCTCATAAAGGACGTCTTACTAGTTCCCAACCTCAAAGAAAATCTCTTAAGCATTGGCTAAATGATGGAGAAAGGCTATTCTCTTCACTTTGAAGGAGATACATGCAAAATATATGACAATAAAAAGCTAGAAATCAGCCGAGTGTAGATGAAGAAGACACCCGTAAGCTTCAATTGTTGCACTAACATTTCCATGAAGGTAGAGGTTGACGAATCATGGCTTTGGCATCAAAGATTTGGACACTTCAATATTCATGTCCTAAAACTTCTACACTAGAAGGGTATGATGAGAGGCTTTCCACGTCTCAAAGAAAATAATGAAGCTTGTGAAAGATGTCTTCTCAGAAAGTAGCACCGACAACCGTTTTCGAGCAGTAATGCATAGAGAGCCAAAGACTTGTTGGAGCTTATTCACACAGATATCTGCAAACCGATGAGGACACCATCACTTCATAACAACATGTATTTATACCCTTCATTGACGACTTCTCAAAAATGACATGAGCCTACTTTATCAAACAAATGTCAGAAGTATTTGGAATATTCAAGAAGTTCAAGGCCCTTGTCAAGAAGCAAAGTGGAAAACAGATCAAAGTTCCAGAAGCGATTGTGACAAAGAGTACACCTCTCATGAGTTTGATAAATTCTATCAAGATGGAGGCATCGAGCAAGAACTTACAGTCACTTATTCTTCACAACAAAACGGAGTTCCTGGAAGAAAGAATCGCACAATCATGGAGATGGCAAGATCGATGTTGAAGAAGAAAGGTTTGCCAAACACTTTTTGGGCCAAAGCTGTCTACACTACCTTCTATATACTCAATAGATGTCCAACTAAAGCAGTAAAAGACAAGACTCTAATTGAAGCATAGAGCAGGCAATAGGGGGACAAATCTGCAAACATCTTTGCAAAAAGTTCAACGAACCTCTGAGGTATGTGTCAATAGCTCTCGCTGCCAACATCCTAACTGAAATCGATATGTTGGATTGGGAACACCCATCATAAATTGGTTCATTAGCAGCTTTCAACAAATCAAAAAACCTCTAACAACTTAGGTTAGAAATCTCCTCCTCCACATTTTCTATAGCTTTAACCCAATTTGTAGGTGCATCAATGACTGGCCTAAAAGCATCTGTCACCACATGGTCCATCATTTGAAAGTCATTCTGATCCCCCAATCATTTTCGACACTAGTTGACAGACCTCTTAATCCTTCCCATTAACCCTCTGGCTCATCTTTCCCGTGTTCTGTCCAAACCTAATAGTCAGGTTTAAAGCCTCTTTTATACAAGTGCAATTTCACCTTTGACTCTGTAAACAATTTCATGCACCTACACGTTGTACATGGACAACCAATCCCTCCATCGGAAGAATAGTAAGGAAGTTTTTTAGCTTTCCTCACAAACTCATCCACTCCCTCAATAAACTGATGTTTCAACCCCCTCCTATCTGGGTCAACCCTATCATAGATCCAACTACGATCCTCCATATTCTGCACTAAACGTGTATTAATCTGGTTTACAAAATATTCGGCAGCATAACCCTTACTATACAAGCATTTCCCAAATTTAAAATAACTGAAAAAATTTAAAATCAAATAACATGCAACGGCATAAAATAAACCAGCACCCCAGTATGTATTATTTTCATCAGAGTCTCACCTATTCACTAAGTGTACTAGTTGATTGGGATTTTCTTGTGTTACAAATGAGAGACGAGTGCTTATTTATAGGCTTTGCTTCACCGCTAATGTAATTTGGAGGTTACCAATTTTTTTTTTTACAACTCTCAAGATTTAGATATATCTAAAACAACTAAACACTTTGACTTTTTCACAATTTTTTTTTGAATTAAAGGTATCGCCAGCCGATAGTCGATGACTAATTCCCTCAAGGCGTAGAGATCACCGAAGTGGGCTTTGTCTCTCCCAACAAAGTCTTCTCTATACGCACGGCCATAATTCGAACCATTGTCAGGATGCTTAAACGACCCAGCTATCTGCTAACTGTGCCGAACTTTGTTGTTGGTAGATGTTTCTTTTAAATGCTACCTAATGTACTCTAGAAATTTTGCATCACATGTTTTATCGGTAAGAAAACAGCAGTTAAATTGATATTCCATAGAAACACTAGAAACATCAACATTGACTATATTCAAAGTCACACTAAGTAAACAGAATATTTATGCGGATTGTCCAAAGATACAAAATCCAGAGTTTACAACGGTGAATCCTCCATCTATCACAAGATTATGACCACTAACACACTTGGACTCATCACTTGCAAGGTAAAGAGCAGCTTCAGCCACATCTTTAGGGACAATATTAGTACCTTTGAGGTTTGAATAAACCGCAAGAACTCCCTCATCATCAACCTTCAAGAAATTCCTAGACATCGGCGTGTTGACCACATAAGGCGACACACAATTCACACGAATGCCAAACTGTCCAAGCTCCACCGCCGTGTTTCTCGTCAATCCGACCACCGCATGCTTCGAACTCGTGTAAGCGTGTGAAGCCACTCCACCTATGATTCCGCAAATACTAGCCATGTTAATTATGCTTCCTTGTTTTGAAGGGATCATAACCCTTGCAGCGTGCTTTGTTCCTAGGAAGACACCGGTTAAATTAACGTTGATCACTTCCTCAAATTCGGACTTTTTGTTCTCGACGATGTTGGTTTTCTTCTCACCGGTTATTCCGGCGTTGTTGAACATGATGTCTAGTTTGCTGTACTTTGAAACGGCAGCGTTCACGGCATTTTCGATGTGGTTTTCTTTCGTTACATCGCAATGGACGTAGGAAGTAGACGATGATGACGACGACGATGATTCCAAGTCTTTGCAAACAGATTGACCCAATTGGTCTTGGATATCAGCTATCACCACTTTAGCACCGTGCTTTGAGAAAAGTCTTGCAGTTGCCTCTCCAATACCGCTTGCCCCGCCAGTAACGAGAGCCACCTTTCCTTCAAGCCTTGTGAAATCATTTGAGAATATGTTAGCTTATTAGAGTTGTATGAACTACATTAAAAAAAAATCTGTTTAAATTGTTTTTTTATCGGTAAATATTTTAACGACTGAATTAGTGAAGTTAGCAATAATATTTTAAGTGACCAATAACCTTACAAATTTGGCCATTAACTTTTTAGTATACGAGTAAATCTTTATTTTGTTTGCGCAATAATCAGTTATGACCACTTTATTTTTAAGCAATAATAATACTTATTTGTTAAAAAAATGAAGGTGTAGGTTGGAACTTGCTTTACCTTCTTGCTGCGGCCGTGACCACAGAAAGAGTTGCCATGGATAAGCTTTTGGATAGGCAAGGCAAGTAATAAAGGAGTATACAATTTGCTTTTCTCTGACTGTTGTGACATATATGAAATTTGCTTCTCTCTTATATATAGTGAAATAATGATAGGAACATCACAGCATAGTCGATCCTTTTAAGTTTCATACCACGTGCTCGTATATATATTTATTTTATGTTCGTGTAGAAAAGAAACAAATTATCGACATATGTATTTTGACTCAAAATAGTCAAACTTTGAATTTTAACTCAAAAGTAGTTCAATTTTGGCTTTTTTTGCCTTTTAAGTTCTTTAATTCTCTGTCTTGGGGTCTTTTTCACACCGCAATAACTTTTTTTTTTGTGCTGGAATAACTTGATTTTTAGTTATTGAATCCATCTTTAGATTCTTTTAGTTTAGCGTTTATTTCTTCAAACGCTACTGTAAGATCTGAAGATAGTTATTTTGCAACTATTAAATTAAAGTTTTTATGCAACCCAATTAGTAATTCAATAATAGTATTATTTTGTATTGCTATTAACTTATAGTAATACTTGTAGAATTTTTAATAAATCTTTCTGTTGATGACAAAATCTGAGTAGTACTATCAAGTGTCTTTTGATAGTCTTAATTTTGTTCGGTCATGCCAAGATTGTAGATATTTTATAATCTAAGTGTTGTATTAGAGATTCAAGAGTTTTAACGCTTTTTCTTTAATTCTTTTGCTAGTTGAACAATTTCTTCTTCGATTTTCTTTCGTTCTTGATTTATTGTTAATAATAGATCTTCTGTATCTTTCCTCGTAGGTAGCTTAGAAAGATATGACCTTTAAGGAATCAACTTTCTCAATTAATTCTTTAATTGCTGTTTTACAAGTAGAGACCCTTTTATTCAATAGATCCAAACCTTGTAAAGATGATTCAATCAAAGAAATTTTCCTTTTTGTTTTTGATATAAGTTAAGCAAGGATTTAAAAACCACAGAGTTAGTATCTTTTTCAGATTGCAAATTATACAACACAGTATAGGAGATATCAGCGATACAATTAAGTTGAGCAAACATAATGACAAAGAGTTAGGTTGATTTCCTACAATATGATACATATGTTTGAAATCTTTTTTTATTATTATGAAAGCATATTAAACTAATATGATCAGTAGTTCCTCCTCGTTCATTCTTTGGAAATTCTAAGTCCAAATAGTCCAGTCTATTTCTTTCAGTCATTTATCTGAAAACCTTTTATTATTTAGTCCTCCTGTAGTCCCTTATCCATCAGGTGCAAACATCTTTTCCAGTATGGTCTTACCTCTTGCCATAATACTAAGATTGCCTTCCCTAGCCTTCAGTTATACAGGATTCATAATTTTATTAGCTTTTAGAATAAATGTCTCAAAGTTTAGAGTTTCTTGAATGCATTCCTTAAAATGAGTATGGAAGCATCATCATCTTAGTTACGACATACTTTTATAATAACAATAAATAGATCAAATATACTTCACACTAACAGTACTCTCAATATAATAAGTTTTAATTTTCCATTACTAAGTTTACTCTGATACCAAAAAGAGGAGAGTGCAGAGGAAAAATGCTTAATCCCTTTCTCTTCTCTGAACTTCTTGTATTCAGAATTGTGCAAGAACAAAGAGTAAGTGGTTATGCTGAACAAGGTGTATTTTCACACTAACCATTACACTCCTTTTATAGGCAAACATAGACACACAGACTTGAAATCCGGATTTGAAACTAGAAATAAAAAGTACAATTATTGAAATAAGTGGGGCACCGCTTTTCTGAAAAGCAGATGCTTTTAGTAGTGAGTGAAGGCCACACTTGTACATACTTAAATATACGTTATACACATAGACAAAGGTACAGGATTCCTGAATAGTAAAGAGATAAGATAAGGAGAAAGGAGATTCCTTTCTTGGCTGTATGTTGCCCAGTTGTCCATTAGGCAGTGGTCTTCTAGATTATCATCATCTTGGTCAAGATTATCTTCAGATTCTTTATTAGATAATAAAAACCCTTAGTGTTTATTTTAGCATATAAGCCCATCTGCTACTCTTTGATTCCTGTTTTGGGCTTTGTATTTTGGGCCCATTTTCTTTATCCCTTCTCTGTTTTTGTATATATTGCTGTCCCATCTTACTTTGTAATTTGGCTGAACACTTTATTCTCTCACATGAGAAATATACAAAATATTTTCTTTTTCTCTGCTATCAATTCCATTATGGTATCAGAGCACGTGACGATCCCTTTTCTTTTCCTCTCTTTCTCTCTCCCCGAAACCCCTTTCTTTTCTTCTTCTTCCCCTAGCGCCTCTAGGGTTTCTTCCCCCACCCGTGCGCCTGCTCCTTCCCATGTTCTCCCATGGCGATCAACCAGGCAACGGTCACGCCCAGGTAGATTTGCTGACTACCAATGCTATCTGGTCAAAGGTATTTTAAATAATGCTTCCTCACAGCCAAGGTATCCTCTATCGTCCACTATTTCTTATGATAATCTTTCTGCTTCCTATGGTAAGTATATCATGAACATCACTGCTTGTGTTGAACCTTCTACCTATAATGCTGCTGCCAATGACCCTGCCTGGGTCCAGGCCATGAATGCTGAACTTTTAGCTTTAGCAGCCAATAATACCTGGACCCTAGTCAAATTACCAAAAGGTAAGAAGGCTATTGGGTCCAAATGGGTCTATAAAATAAAACATAAGTGTGATGGTTCTATAGAAAGATATAAGGCTAGGTTGGTTGCCAAAGGATACAATCAAAAAGAAGGTATTGATTACCTTGACACTTTTGTCCCGGTTGCAAAATTGACAACTGTTCGCCTTCTTCTTGCTGTTTCTGCTATCAAAAATTGGTCTTTACATCAACTAGATATTAACAATGCTTTCCTACATGGGGATTTAAAAGAAGATGTTTATATGACTGTGCCTAAAGGTTTAGATATTTCTGATAAATCCCTTCTTTGTAAATTGAATCGTTCTCTTTATGGTTTAAAACAGGCTGGTAGAATGTGGTATGAAAAATTAACTACATTTTTAACTAAACTGCATTATGTTCAATCAACTCATTATCATTCCTTATTTATTAAGAAAGTTGGCTCTCAGTTTACTGTTATTGTCATTTATGTTGATGACTTAATAATAGCAGGAAACAATGACTCTGAAATTCATAACATTAAACTAATGCTTGACTCTGCTTTCAAAATAAAGGACTTGGGTCCCCTGCGCTATTTTCCTGGCTTAGAGATTGCTAGATCTAAAACTGGAATCTCTGTTTGCCAACGAAAATACACTTTAGACTTACTTGCTGATTCTGGTATTTTTGCAGGTAAACCAGCCCCTACTCCTATGGTTAAAGACAGCATATGCAGCAGCCACTGTTGATTACCCTGACCCTTCCAGCTATCGACGAATGATCGGAAGGCTCCTGTATCTCACCACGACTAGGCTTGACATCAACTTTGTTGTCCAACAACTATGCCAGCACATGTCCAAACCAAAACAGGGACACTACACTGCTGCCATGCGCGTTCTGAGATATCTGAAAGGTAACCCAGGTCAAGGGTTGTTGTACCCCGCATCCTCAACACTACAACTTAAGGGATTTAGTGACTCTGACTGGGCTACCTGCCAAATATCCAGAAAATCTGTCACTGGCTTTGCTGTTTATTTAGGTGACTCTTTGATCTCTTGGCGTTGCAAGAAGCAGGGAACAGTATCTCGGTCATCTTCTGAAGCCGAGTACAGAGCTCTCGCGTCAACCACTTGTGAAATCCAGTGGAACACTTATCTTCTTCAGGACCTCAATCTCAACTTTCTGCAACCTGCTCTCCTATTCTGTGACAATGATTCTGCACGACATATTGCACAAAACCAAGTTTTCCACGAACGTACAAAGCACATCGAGATCGACTGCCATGTCGTCCGAGAAAAACTCCAAAAGGGTCTCATCCATCTCCTTCCAATCAACACCAAGCACTAGTTAGCTGATATTCTGACTAAAGCACTGGAACCATCTCAGTTTCAAGTACTCCTCTCCAAGCTGGGTGCATACAACATATACCCTCCAACTTGTGGGGGGTATTAGATAATAAAAACCCTTAGTTTTTATTTTAGCATATAAGCTCATCTACTACTCTTTGATTCCTGTTTTGGGCTTTGTATTTTGGGCCCGTTTTCTTTATCCCTTCTCTGTTTTTGTATATATTGCTGTCCCATCTTACTTTGTAATTTGGCTGAACACTTTATTCTCTCACATGAGAAATATACAAAATATTTTCTTTTTCTCTGCTATCAATTCCATTATTCTTCATTCTTCAGAGGAGATTAACCTTGGTCTTCCTAAGGTCTTAATGCGAACTTGTTCTGCATCATTCTTCTTGATCTATAATGTGATAATGCTTGTTTTGGCTAATATTTCTAAGCCAAATTTGTCTCCCATGAATTGATCATACACCTTATTTTGCGCAAATAACATGGACATGTATTCAAAATTGGGACTTTCTACTCGTTCAGAGTATAGTGCAGACTCTGGTAACATGAATCTTGCAATAAGATGATGCTTGGATGGGGAATAAGAACCAATATGTTGATCAAAGGTAGGGATTATTGAGAACACTTAGATGTACATTGGCGGGTATAATGCTTTTATAAGCCAAAGCACATCTCTAATTCTGTTTGACCAAAAGGTTATTTATGGGCCAAAGAAGGCTGGCACACCTTAGCATTTTATCTTGTGAGCATACCCATAAAAGAAGAGTTCTTGTACCAAGTCGTTAGATAAAACTTGCTTTGTTAAGTCAAGATTAACAAGGATTGGATTAAGTGTGTTACGGTTGTGGGTTATGTAAAAACATGGGTGTGAATTGAACCTTTTGTCAATGCTTGAAGAAGTATGGAATCCTCGATTAAGTCGTAAATGAACATCTGTAAACTTATTCAGTTAGCATAATGAGACTCAAATGCCAACTTATAGATTTTTAGGTTGAGGGATTCTGGTAATCCTTCCAGAAAATTGTTTCTGAATGACCAAAGAAGTGTCATCCTATCTATCAATTCCTTATAAGGAATCGGAGGCAGTAGCCTATCATGTAATTCACCGATTTCATATTGAAGGTCTTCAATCTAAAATTGTAAATCCATGATTTCTGTTTGGAAATTACTCTTTTTTCTTTTCTCGAAGTTGTTAAAGATTTCTTTTCTGAAAACTAAGTTTTCGAATATTCTTTTCAAGAAATGACACTCTTTGCCGAAGTTGATGAATGGAAAATAGGTGTGAATCATTATTGTCCTTTTCAACTTCAAAATTACAATGATCAAGAAATCTGCAAAGTTCACTATAAGCTTGTTCTATGGTTGGAATACCTTGGAACTTACAATGTTTATCTTTTTCCATATCCTTAAGAAGTAAAGAATACTTAATGTATACTCCAGGCTTTGGTCCTGTGAACAACGCATAAGCCTTGTTCTTTGGTTTTTCCATTTTTGAGAAATAACAATTTAATGCATTTAGTGCATTAAGTTTTGATGTTGGTGTTCCGGCTCTGCGATGAGCGGTTAATAACACATGTTGCTTCTTTGAAACTGGGCAACCATTTAATGGCCAAAACTGTTGAGGATGATCATCGGGTAAAACAGGAAGATGTTGTACACCAAATTGAAGTTTTGGGTATTCTTCAATTGCTGAGGATGGTGACTTGCCTTTTTCTTCTAGTCCTACCATCTAAAAAATAGGATTAGTTAAGATTAATCTTGAAAACGAATCAACTGCATGATTATACTTACCAGAAATATGCTCAATTTTAATATCAACACCTGTTCTAGAGACATTATCAATAAAATTAACCCATCTATTTTTTGAAATTTTGTTTGTGTTCATATTATGATAAAATTTTAATATGGCCTGACAATCAGTTCTTAGAGTAAATTCTTTTTTATCTAGAAGAAAAATTCTAAATTTTTCAAAGGCAAAGATACAAGCCATTATTTCTGCATCAATTGCAGAAATATTGGTTTTATATGTACCTAACACATATCTAGCAATTTTTTCTTCAGAGATTCTTGAATCCTTATTAGGTTTCCACTTGAGAATGGTACCCCATCCTTGTAAGGATCCATCTGTTTGGATAATTATGTAACTATCCTTTGGAGGAAAGTCTAAAGGTGGCAAATTTTTTACAGCCTCCTTTATTTTTCTAATAACTTTCCAATCTTGGCTATGAAATCTTCTCTCACCATGAAGAGAACATTTATTGTACAGACTACCGGTGAGTTTGCTGAGATTAGGAATATAATTTCTTGTGTAGTTCAAGATCCCTAAAAATTGTTGTAAACCTTTTAATGTTTCAAGGTTTTGTTCTTCAAATTCCAAAGATTTTCTTAACAATATGAGGTAGGATTTCAACTTTTCCTTTCCCAATTTGTAATCCAAGGAATTCGATTCTTGTAACACCAATTTTCAACTTATTTTTAGAAAGAGCAAGTCCTTCTTTTTTACAAATTCAAAAAATGTTGAAAGATGTTTTAAATGTTGTGTGAAATCTTCATAGAATACTAAGATATCATCCATATATGCGATTATGAAATCATCATACTTATGGAAAATATTATCCATTTTCCTTTGGAAAACTACTGGTGTTTTTAAACCAAATGGCTTAACAATCCATTCAAAGTGTTCTTCTGGACAAAAGAATGCAGTCCAAGGAATGGATTATTTTTCCATAGCTACTTGATAAAAACCAAATTTAAGATCAAATTTAGAATATACCTTTTTATCACAGATTTTCAAAAGTAGATAGTCAATACCTGGAAGGGAGTACTGGTCTTTATGAGTATTATCATTGAGTCTTTTGTAGTTGTAAATCATTCTTGATTTACCTTTTTTTTTTCTTTTTCATCAAAGACTTATGTTCCAGATAAGACAATGAAAGCTACAGTTCGATGTTTGGAGTTTGACTTCCTAATGACACATAAGTTGAGGAGGTTTTGGATGTGCCTCCTATACTCCTTTTGCTGTTCTGGCGTTGGGATAATTAGTCCATCCTGTATAATAAGATCTGGGTTAATTATTTCTAACTTACACAAGATCTTATTTTGCCAATATTTCATAGGCTCATCGCCTATGTATTGTATCTATTTTAACCTCTAATACCTGAATTTCTTCACTTGTAGGTACTAGTTCTAATTCTTCTGTTAATGTTTCTGAAACATTACAAGAAGCATAAGGGGAGGCCTTGATTGTATCAGCCTTTTTATAAAGCTTTACAATACCTCCTTCTATCTCTATACCTCCTTTGAAGTTATAGATGAAAGACATTCAAATGATTAGCTTGATCTTTCTTTCTGCAAATTCTCCTATTTTCAAAGGAATAATATAGGTTTAGGGCAGAAGATATTCTTCTTTGTTGAAGATTATCTTAGCATTACTTAGTCTATGGTTAGTTGTCTCTGATCATCCCAGACCATTTACAACCATAGGTCTATTTGTTTGTTTCCAGCATTTTTTAGGAAACGCATCAGTATCTATGAAGCAATGACTTGCTCCGATATCTATTATTGCTTGTAGTACTCTTTTCTCTCCTTCTGTTGTTACTATAACACTATAGTTTAGGAGATTATTTTGTAAAGCTGCATGCCTTTGTATAGAAGCACAAATTTCATCATCACAGTCTTCAAGTACATACTATATCTTCTTCTTCCCGGGTTTTTTTGCGAAATTTGAGCTCTATTGTTATTACACCACTGTTTCAAGTACTAATACTCTATCTTGCAAGACTTGTACTTGTTGCTATAAGTCAAGTATATACTTGGCTTGTTCTTGCACTCAAACAAATAAGTTTGTTTTAGTTTTCGGCATGTCTGTCTTGGGCCGAATTGGGATGGATAATTTTAAGATACGCAGAGCTTCTGGGATGCATATTGTTAATTTGCATTTATTATAGTGTGCATTGTTACTATCAAGAGTCATTATTCGACAGATATAACACTTTCTGTGCATTTCATCTAATTTTAGATAAAATTGCCATTGCTGTGAACAATTTTGTTGTTCTTTAGAGAGCACAGTTGGTGTTCTCCAAGTTGGTTGTGTTGTAAGCATCATGAAAGATGACTAATCCTCAAAAAGATTTATAAAATCCTTTCTAGCTTGATCCTCTTCAGGATCCTCATATGAGTAGATATCTGAATCCGCTGGATCTTTATCTTGATCAACGCTTATTATATCCCATTCTTGAGGTAGCTCAAGTTCTTAGTAGATTGCAAGGCGTTCTCTGTTGACTCTTCCTGATCTACACTAGTTTGCGAAATGTACTTCTTCTCAACAAATGTAACACTTACATTTGTTGTTTCCTGGTTTTTTAGTTTTAAATTTTTTAACATTATTCTTATGGGGAGTTCCTTTATATATAGTTAGTAGCTCTCCTGAGGGGTCTACGAGGACGATAACTACTTCTATAAACTCTTGAGACATCAATATTTTTACAAAATGAAAAATCCTTTGCCTGTCTATTGATCTCATTTTGTTGACAAAGCTGTTGAAGTACATCAAACACGAACTTCTTTCTTGGTGTTATCCCAACTGTTTGGTTAGGATATGCCTAATTCCATAATTCTATCATTTTAGAACTTAGTCCATCAAATTGGTGCTATTTTTGTTGTAGGTTAATGGCTGGAGACTCAGAGTTTGAGTTTTTTCAAAAAAATCTGATAAGGCCTAAAAAATGATTTCAAACAAAAAAATAAAAATACATAAAAAAAAATTAAGCCCATAATTTTTTAAAAAATAAGGCTTTTTAATTATGAAAAACACAAAAAGCAAAAATGCACCAGTTTTTCTTAAAAAAAATTATATTTTTTGCATTTGCTTAAAAAAAACTAATGTCATTTGCAAGGTGCAAACAGTAAAATTAAAAAAAAAAGTTCAAATATTTTTTTATTTTTTAATTAGTATGGTAGGCCAGCCTGCAGTCCATCTAATTTTTAAAACAACGGGCCAGGTTAACAAAGTGAGCCCGCGAAACCTTGGCAGCTCGTCAGCCAGGCCTGTTTTTTGGCTGGCTAAGTGAACTATGGGCCAAACTTGTCGTGTTGATCCGCTTTTCAACCCCTACTTGTGATATTCAATTTTATAGCTCACATCAAGATTAATAACTTGTGATATTAAATTTTACAAAAATATTAAAATAGATATTTGTATTTTATTAAAAAAATTGATATATTTTTTTAAAATAAATTCAAACCAACAATGAGGTTTGAGATGATGGTATTATTTAGTTTTTTAATCATATGTATGGGGGTTCAATCTTTTATTAGTAGGAATAAAGTGACATTTTTTTTCACCTGACAATCGTTTTGTGTGAGCTAAACTTTAAGAAAGGAATTAGTCACTTCTTCTATCGATAAATATCTTACAAGTTACAAAAAAATAAATTAAAACCTGATGGCTTTTAACATTAATAATGATGAAAACGTCCAAATTATAATCTGAAAGAATACATACAAAATTCTAGGTATGAGATTAACATTTATTAATGTGACTGGTCAAAAAAAACATTTATTAATGTGAAATTTTTACAATTATTGAAGTTTTACAATTATTGAAGATGATGAAGATAATGTTGACAAAAGAAATGGAATCAACGTGGTTAATGTCAAATACGAAATTAACACGTCAAGTAAACATACAAAAACAAAGTTAATAAGAAAAATAAAAATTAATCCAAAATTGACCGTAAATTAAAGTAAAACAATAGCAATTTTATTGATATATATTCCATAAAAACATGCCCGATACAAACACTAGAAACATCAACATTCACTATTCAAAGTAAACAATTTTTTTTTTAATAGGCTAAAGTGCGTCTACATAAATTCGAACGAGGACATGCCACTCAAAGCAGTATTCGTGAACCATCTGACCAACTTATTAGATGCAACTCAAATTAAACAGAATATTTATGCGGATTGTCCAAAGATACAAAATCCAGAGTTTACAACGGTGAATCCTCCATCTATCACAAGATTATGACCACTAACACACTTGGACTCATCACTTGCAAGGTAAAGAGCAGCTTCAGCCACATCTTTAGGTACAATATTAGCACCTTTGAGGTTTGAATAAACCGCAAGAACTCCCTCATCATTAAGCTTAAAGAAATTCTTAGCCAACGGCGTGTTGACCACATAAGGCGACACACAATTCACACGAATACCAAACTGTCCAAGCTCCACCGCCGTGTTTCTCGTCAATCCGACCACCGCGTGCTTTGGACTCGTGTAAGCGTGTGAAGCCACTCCACCTATGATTCCGCAAATACTAGCCATGTTAATTATGCTTCCTTGTTTTGAAGGGATCATAACCCTTGCAGCGTGCTTTGTTCCTAGGAAGACACCGGTTAAATTAACGTTGATCACTTCCTCAAATTCGGACTTTTTTGTTCTCGACGATGTTGGTTTTCTTCTCACCGGTTATTCCGGCGTTGTTGAACATGATGTCTAGTTTGCCGTACTTTGAAACGGCAGCGTTCACGGCATTTTCGATGTGGTTTTCTTTCGTTACATCGCAATGGAGTAGGAAGTAGATGACGACGACGACGACGATGATTCCAAGTCTTTGCAAACAGATTGACCTAATTGGTCTTGGATATCGGCTATCACCACTTTAGCACCGTGGTTTGAGAAGAGTCTTGCAGTTGCCTCTCCAATGCAGCTTGCACCTCCGGTGATGAGAGCCACCTTCCCCTCAAGCCTTGTGAAATCATTTGAGAATATGTTAGCTTATTAGAGGTGTATGAACTTCATTAAAAAATAAAAAATAAAAAATGGGTTTAGCGATAAATTTTATTGATGCTTAAATTACTTTTTTTGGTTAATAAATATTTTAGCTACCGAATTAATGTGACTGAAATGGTAATTAATAGGTCAAATGCACCTTTTGGTCCTGTATCTGTTATGCGCATTTTATTTCGGTCCTATATTTTTTTGGGGTTACATTTTGGTCTTGTATCTCTTATTAAAGTTTCATTTTGGTCCAATCCGTCAACTCCGTCAACCCCATTACAAGGTAATTTGACTGTTCTAATTAGGGTTCATGTGTATGTTATGATTTTTCTAAATTCGAAGATAAATGTCGTAATTTGTCTCTGTTCTTATTAGGTCAATTCTGTTAACGGAGGTGACGGAGTAGACCATAATGAATCGTTTATAAGAGATACAGGACCAAAATATAACCTAAAAAAGTTATAGGACCGAAATGAAATGCACATAAGAGATACATGACCGATGGGTGCATTTAGCCAAATTAATAACATTTTAAGTGAGCAATAGCCTTACAAATTTGGTCATTATTTTTTTTAGTAGAAGAGTAAATCTATACTATGTTTGTGCAATAATCGGTAATCACCACTTTATTTTTAAGCAATAATAATATTTATTTATTAAAAAAAAAAAAGAAGGCGTAGGTTGGAACTTCCTTTACCTTCTTGCTGTGGCCGCGACCAAAGAAATAGTTGCCATGGATGAGCTTTTGGAATAGCCAAGAAGGGAAGTAAAGCAGTATAAAATTTGCTTTTCAAAGACTGTACGTTGTGATATCAAATTTGCTTATCTCTTATATAGTGAAATGACAGGGTCATCACACTCATTATAGCATAATCATTCCATTTATGTTTCATACCACGTGCTCATATATTTAATTAGCTATATAAATAGTTTAGGTCAAAATGTATTTTTTATCTCCTAATTATGGTCTTTGTTCACGACAAGTTAACGGGGTGTCCCTAGACCGAAAGCCTAAGGATCATTACCCCGTAGTTGCCTTAGTAGAAATTGTGACATGCCCCTTAACTCGACGGTCTAGATCTTATAAACATATGTCGGTGGGTTTCTCCTTGGTGGGCAGGGGATCGTGGGTAACTGTCGTGGTTAGTGGGAGGTTAAATCCTGTTAACTCGGGACCAATATGCATAGCTTACTGGCCTGCACATCGACTCGCACCCAAATCTATCGCAAGTTTAAGGCCTGCTATCAGGGCTTCATATTCGGCTTGGTTGTTTGAGGCTTTGAAGTCGAACTGTAAGGACTACTCTATCGTTACTCCATTCGTGTCTTCCAAAATTACTCCAACCCCGCCCCTTTTGGTGTTATTGGCCTTCCTCCCTTCATACCTAATATCAAATTCGGGCAATTCCACCGACTAACTCGTCATGCGACCTACCAAATCTGGATTTTCTAATATGCCCCTTACGGGCATGTCGGTGCGTATTACTATTGGAATGTTCTGGAAGTACTGGCGTAATATTCTTGCTGCTACGACTAAGGCCATCGCTACTTGCTCAATTAACTGGTAACGAACTTTTGCACCTTGTAAAACTCTGCTTACGAAGTAGACCAGTTGTTGGGTACTTCCTTCTTCTCTGACTACAACTACACTGATGGCAATTTTAGATGCCGAGATGTAGAGTATTAGCTCTTCTTCTTCTTTGGGTTGGGCTAACATGAGAGGGGAAGCCAAAAATTCTTTTATCTTCAAGAAGGCTTGTTCACACTCTTGTGTCCAACTAAAAGTGTTTGCCTTTTTTTAAACATTATTGGAAGAAAGAATGAGCATTTTCCCCAACTTCGGACATAAATCTAGATAGCCCTACCAAGCGACCAGTTAGCTTCTATACTTCCTTTACGCAAGACAGGCTATTCATGTTTAAAACGACCTTGAATTTATCTGGATTGGCCTCAATCCCCCTTTCTGACAACATGAAGCCCAAAAATTTTCCTTATTTCATGCCGAAAGTTCATTTTTGGGGGTTAAGACACAGGTTGTAGTTCCTCAACTGCTTGAAGATTTCTTCCAAGTCTGTGACGTGATCAGAGTCTGACTTCGTCTTAACAACCATATCATCGATGTAAACTTCGATGTTCCTACCAATTTGATCCATGAAGACCTTGTCCGTGAGTCGCTGGTAAGTTGCCCCGACATTCTTTAAACTAAAGGGCATAACTTGATAATAGTAGTTGGTGGTATCGTCTATGAAGGTCGTTTTGTCTTTATCAGGTGAGCTCATCCTGATCTGGTTGTACCCCGAGTACGCATCCATGAGGGATAAGTACTGAAATCTGGAAGCGCTATCAACCAGTCTGTCAATGTTGGATAAGGGGTAAGAGTCCTTTGGACAGGATTTATTAAGGTCGGTATAATCCATGCACATACGCCACTTTTCCTTGGCCTTCTTTACCATCACAACATATTGCTAGCCAGAGTGTATATTGGATTTCTCGTATGAAGCTTGCCTTTAGTAGCCCTGTAAATTCTTGCTTTATCGCCTTCCTGCGCTCTTTTCCTAATTTTCTATTCTTTCGGGATATCAGCTTTGCCTTTGGATTTACCATGAGTTTGTGGCATAGGAAATCGGGATCAATGTCGGGCATGTCCGCGGGGGTCCAAGCAAGAAGATCGACATTCTTTCTCAGGAACGATATCAGCTCGCTTTCAAGGTCAGCAGGTAGCTCACTACTGATTTTTGTGGTGTGGTCCTCCCTCCTGTCGAGTATTATCGACTTAAGACCTCTTGCGAGCTAGGGGCATCGCTCCTGGAAATCCTTATGCAGGTCCAAGTCAATTAGATTCTGATTCTCCGAAATCTGCATTACTTTCTGACTGATGCTAATCGGCTTTTTGATTGCTCTTAAGCTGTCATGGTAGCACCTCCTCGCCATCTTTTTATTAACGCGAATAGTTCCCACTTTGGTCTTTGAAATTGGGTACTTCGTCACCAAGTGAGGGGTGGAGACTACTACCCCAACTTGTTGAGAGTTGGTCATCCTATGATTATGTTGTAGGAGCTGACCACGTTCACAAGGAGATACCGAACGGTTACCTTTTTGGCTGACTCACCCTCACCAAATATGGTTTGTAGCTCGGTGTATACCCTAACACTGACCAGTTCGCCCGAAAAACCTGCCAAGTTATTGTGGTATGTTCCAATCATGGTCGTTGATAAATCGAGTTGTCCGAAGGTTATCCATAACATAATATCTGTCGAGCATCCCTGATCAATGAGGACTCTTTTTATCGTGCAATTTACCATACTTATGGATATCACCATTGGATCATCTTGATTTGTGTTGTCCCCCACGAAGTCGGTGGCGAAGAAAGTAATGGGCGACACCATGTTGGTTAGGCAAATGTCTTGACCTACAAAATTGGCGTTCAAGATTGCCCGTAGGTGTCGCTTCTGGGCTAAACTAGTGAAGCCCCCTCCAGCGAAGCCACCTGTTATGGATTTGATGTATCTACGGTGTTTTGTTTTTGATAATCCAAAAGGCTGATATTTTATGCTTCCATTGGCGCAATATTGGTATAATTCTTCTCTGTACCAGAGTATTGGGATGTCTCCTTTTAAAGCCCTCTATGGGAGGGATCCTCCTTCTATCATCAAGTATGAACTAGTTTCTACTAATTTGAAACCTATGCATGATATGTTACAGGCTCGTGATACAATTCTACAACACTTGAAGATGAACAAGCTTAAAGCACAATATATGAAGCACCAAGCTTATAAACGTCGTAGAGAATTGCAGTTTCAAGTTGGTGAGTTAGTGTCGGTGAAGCTTCTGCCTTAAAGACAACATTCTGTTGCTCTAAGAAAAATTCAGAAGCTGACGATGCGTTATTTTTGTCCTTTAAAAATTGTGGAAAAATTTTGAGAGGTAACCTATAAGCTTCAACTTCCTAAAACAGCGAGGATTCATCCGGTTTTTCATGTTTCATTACTCAAAGCATTTAGAGGAAGTCCTTCACAATCTTACTTACCCTTGCCCCTAACCACTACTGAGTTTGATCCAGCAGTACAACCACTCAAGTGTTGGAATCTAGGATTATTATCCATCATTCACAAGCTATAACATAAGTGTTGATCCAATGGGAATCATTAGATGAAGCTGCTACAACATGGGAAAATGTTCGTGAAATTAGAGACTCATTTCCAGAGTTCAACCTTAGGACAAGGTTGCTTTCAATGGAGGGAGTATTGTAACGTGCAACAAAAATGGGGATTAGAAAATGCTGAATCCGAGTTAGTTATGCAGAAGGGGCACGTGACACACGATCCACAATCAAAGGGGCAACGAAAAAGTTGAGACATAAGAGAGAGAATGTATATTTGAAGGACTATGTGCTTTGAGAGCTTTATGTGTGTGGTATGTTTCCTTCTGAAAATTCTTTCATCTATCCTCTCTAAACATTTCTCCCACTCTGTCAAACTCTCTGAACATTCTTCTTCTCTGATCAGGTGCTGAGTAAGGCTTGTTGCTGATGTGCTATTGTCGTTGATTTTCAGTTGTTTGAGACCTTAGTCTATATTCCCTTGATTGCATACCATTTGTACTTCAACTGTTTCACCCTTTTCATTATAATACTATTTTAATCTTTGTTGTTCGGTTATAATATGTTCCTCAAGCTCAGTACTAAAGGCTTGCTTGTAAATAGTTAATTAGTTTATAAAAAAAATGATACCTAATATCTTTAGCAATTCTATTGTTTACAACATTTTTAAAATTTTAAACTTACATATCACATGTGTATCATATTTTATTTTTAGTTTATCAAATTATAATATTAAATCATTCATAAAATATAAAATTAATATACTCAAATTAAATGAAATTTTCATGAAATGAAAAATTATTAAATAAACAACTTAAACAAGCCAAATTCAAACTTTATTTTTTGTTAATGAGTTAAATTTGAACTTGTTTAAATGAATAATTTAAAGTTCAAGCGATCTATTCCTTTTCACAAAAGAAGTCTAAAAAGTTTAAATGTTTAGTTTGGTTCGACTTGTTATTTCCTCTATCACTCATTCTCTTTTTCCTTTCCCTTTCCTTCTCTTTCTTTATAAAAATGAAAAATATTGTATTCTCCTGTATATTAAATTTTTTTATAAATTTTTCTACTCACTTAATTTTCACAATTATTATTTATGTTTTTAAAAAGTAAAATAGCGTGTAGGCCGCGCCTAGTGGTTCCGCACAATTAAATGAAAAATGTAGCACACTGTAGGATGTTCGGAGCACTTTCATCACTTTCTGATAGAGCATGAAATTGCACGCAACAACTACGACAGTCCAACATCATTATCTTATCTATGATCACACTTTTGGTAAGTTAAATTTACGGTACTCTTTTAAAATTGAACAGTAACATACTTTATTTTTATTTTTAATACTTAAGTTAATATTTTTATAATATTAATAAAATAAAATAATATAAAATTTAACCATTTATAATAAAATATATAGTACACTCAAACTTAATAGGTGAAAAGACCCCTTTTGGTATTGTTATTTGATTTCTCAACATTAACTTGCTTCTCTAACTTCATACTCCCTTTGTTTATAATGAGTATCATTTTTAAAAAAAATTTAAATAATAGTCGTTTTATATTTTTAATATATTATTAAATGTTTTTTTATTTTATCCTTATAAAATAATTAATGTTAATTAAAAATAAATTTTTGAAACCTATTGGATTGTTATATTTTTGTTTGAATATAGCTAATGCTTTCAGTTTTATTAATTTGAATTTTTAAAAAGAAAAAATTAAAAATATGTTTAAATAATTAATGTGTTCATCATTAATATGTTATTTTAGTAAAACTATTTTACTCATTATGATATTTATTGCTTTTTAAAACAGAAGGTGTATTGTTTTCCATGTCTCTCTCTTTTTCTTTTTTTCTTTTTTCTTTTATCAACGTTATCTTTTCATTCTCTTATGTTGGTTTTGCACTCATCCAAGATTCCATTTTCTCTCATCATTTCTAATTCAATAATAATTCATATACATCAATTAAGGTATATAATTTATATAGAATCCATTTAACATTAGTCAAATACTATACCATAATTAATTATTAATAAAATTTAAAAATTACACTATAATATAATTGATTATTAGTAACATTTAAAAAAAATCACTAAAAATATTGCAAAATCATTAAAAATATTACTTTTTAGCATTTCTAAATAAAGTTAATGTTATTAATATTAATAATATAATCGTGAAATTAAATTTTTTATTTTACTTTTTTATTTTTTTAATATTAAAAAATTAATAAACGAAATGAATATAAATAAATTGTACACTCTAATGATGTACAAATACAAAACATTTTTCTTTTCAATTTATTTTAGCTTGCTTCTTTTATTTGCTTTTTGGGACGTGGTGTTTTCAGGTGGGAATTTTTTAAATTAAATGTCTCGAATAACGACGTAGATAGTCTTATCACATTCAGTTAATTAACAATATTAATATCAAATAACCAATTAATAAAAAAAAAACTGTGTATGGCATCACTTAATTTATCTTGTCTATTAAGTAGTATATGGGTAGGTTTCGATCTCCTGATAATAAAAATAATATATTTTTTTTCTGTTCGTAAATGTAAGATTCGCTTCAAAAAAATTTTGTCTCTTTTATAAGATTTTCTTAAAAATTTTGTGTCGAATTAAAATTCTTTTTATCTAAATTCCCTTAATATTCAATAATATAAAAAAAATAAATTATTAATTAGATGGAGAGTACAATTATGAATTTCAATAAAATAAAAAAAAATATTTTTAAAAGTTAATATAAAATTTTGACTATAATTAATAAATTTAATCATACTTTTTAATTTCGGTAGATAAGCACACCTATGCCCAATTGCCCAATGCTTTCACAATTCACATTTCTCGTTAACTCGAATGAAAACCGTTTTTCACCGACAACCCAAGATTTTTATTTTTACTGTTTTTAGGAAATTCATTTAATTTGTTCTCATCATAAATATATGATGAAAATAATTAAATTTTAAATAATTTAAATATTATTTAAATAAAAATAAATTTTTTGTATCCTTTTTATACGCACTCAACCTTTTAATCTAACTTACTATTTTATAATTTCTCTTAACTTACTATAATTTGAATGATTAGTAATTATATATATATTATTAACACGTGCCTACCAGTATAAGTTAAAAAAATCCTCTTCTACATGCATAATTCATCACCCACATACTAGTAAAAATCAGAGAAAGATACTCAATACTCAATTGAGTAACGTTATATTCTTCAACAATTTCTTTCATTATTATATATAGTACAAATATTAGTTGAAAAATAAATTTATTTTTATTTTAAAACAATAAAAAGTATTTAATTTATTTTATATATAAGAAAATACAAATACTTAATTATATTTATGCTTCACTACAATAAATACTCCACTATTTTTACCATTTTAGGTATCCTTAACCTGTACAAAATTACATAACATAAAATAAAAAACCTTTATATAATTATATAATTATATAGAAAAAAATTTTTCATACTCATGTTTTTCGTACTCACTTTATACTCATGGTTACATACGTTAAAATATTTAGTTACACACGTAGAAGTTTTGTTGAATTTTTATTTTTATGTTGTAACCACGTATTTCGATTGATTGTAAATTCGGGGAAAAAAATTCGAATTTCTTGACTAACCCAATAGGTCTATTTAGGAAAGACAAACGAGATAATCTTTGAGAGTGATGTCAGCAATAATTATGTTGTTGCCCATATTTTAATTATGATAAATATTTTATTGCCCATATGAATGAGTATGAGTGTATGACAGTGTCTTAATAAAATGATAATTCTCATAATTTTTTCACTTTTGCATATCAAAAAGAAAATCTCATAATTTTTTTATAAATAATGATTTCATAAATTTTGAATTGAAAGTTTATATGAAGTAAATTAATAATGTAACAATTTAGACGATTTAAAAATCTATAAGTATATAATCTAGCAAAAAAATTTCTTGTAAAATATCAAATAATTTTTTATTTACGTGAATTTTTACATTATTAATCTACATTATATAAATTTTTACTTTGTATGAAATTTGTTATTTATAACAAATAATGAAAGCTGTTAATTTCTTTTTAAAAGATACTCAACCGATTTCAATATGAGAACTAAAGAGAGATAAACGTGTTTCATTTATGGTCTATTCATGCCTGTTTCGTTAGTCTGTTGAGGAGAGTGCATTTCATTTATTTTTTTGGATGTGCTTTTCTCGATTATATAAGGAAAAAAGTCTTGGGTTAGTTGGGGATGGAGGCTCTGTTGGAGGATTTTATTGGACCATGGTATTCTACGTTATAGTTATTATGAACAGAGATCCGTTTAGATTGATGTCGCTATTGAATAGATTTGAGAGAGATAAAAAAAAACGCAATATAGCTAAGTTCTTGTTGAAAAAAATATGGTGTGATCATTATCGTAGCATAAAGTAATTGATCATAATCTCTACGGAGTCAGAGTCGAGGTCTTCTGATGGCAGTAGACACAACTCCAAGTCAATGGGTACTGGAACGTAGGATTCATAAGATAGTGCTTATATAGAGTGTCACTGTCAGGAATCATACCCATTATAATTCTAATGGGACATGACTACTAACTTGCCCATCATAGTAAGTAATCACGCTTTTGGGCTCTGTGTTCACTAGATGACCCACTACACTTAGGGTTTGTTTGATATCTCTTTTTGAAAACAATTTTTTGTTTTTAAAAACAGAAAATTAAAAAACTCGTTTGGCAGTGGAGTTTTCAAAAACAGTTTTCGGGAATAGTTTTTGTTTTTCAGTATTTAAAAACTAAAATACCAAAACATCTAAAACATGGTTTTCAGTTTTCAGTTTTCTGAATTTACACACAAACTTGTATTCAAAACTCCTCTCACTTTTTTTAAAAACTGTTTCTGAAAACTGTTTTATAATACAATTTTTAAAAACTAAAAATCAAAACAGTTCCAAACAAGCTCTTAGTCACTTATTAGTAGTTACTCACGACCTTAGGCCCATGTGTAACCTGATCACTTTTGGGCTCGATAACTTTATGTTGGTATAACAACAAGTCATCTTAGAGCAACACGTGTGTTTATGTGTTCCTATGCACACATGCCTAAATACTTGTATAATAGACCATAATCCGAATAATCTCCCACTTAGCTAGGATACCCAGACAAGTGAGAACGGAATGACATGTTTTGTATAACAAAGCCAACAAATACATCCATGCCTTTAACCGTCAACAGAACGTTCATGCTCACCAGTCTTATTGTCAGAAAGACTATAGAGGCATTCATTGCATTTCAAGAAATTAGACTCGTATAATCACATGTATCAACTCTGACAACATGGCTCCAGCGTAGACACGCAACAGAGAAAATTACATACAATGTGATCCTCATGTCAATTTCTTATTGGCCCTCTTTATGAGATCATAAACAATTTATAGAATACTTTATATTCAATTTTCGTAACCTTAATATCAAAACATCAAAGATAAGTAATGAACTATAAACAATGCAGGGTTACATGGAAAGTCCCACTACTTTTAAGCATCCTTACTAATGATTCACATACTAATTACATAGCCATGAAATGCTTTCGATATCAATGCTTGAATGAGAGATCTCGCTGACATAACTGTTCTACAAGTTTAATACGAATCCAGATACTTTGAACTTGTTCCCAAACAATAAGGAACAATGTATTCACAGTTATGCATTCCATAAACTCCTATTACTAATGGAGTATAAGATCACACCTTTATTTTCAAAGAACATCTTAAGTAACCTTTTAAGCTTCATTGACAACCGTAGTCCTTCAACAAAATTACCCATCCATAGTGTTTTAGCAGGATACCTCATGTTACACTATTGACTATACCCTTATGGTGGAAGGAGCAATGAGTTATTGCTTAGAACTCTTCAAAAATGGTACTTTTCAACCAATAGGAAAACGTATCAAAAAGTTGACATGCGACTAACCCGATACCCGTCAAAGTTAGAGTAAAAAAACCTTATGATCTCAATTTCATCTAACTTCCCGTATATCAGCACACTATCCTTTATCATCAAAAGTCACTTGAAGACCTTTCTAGCTACAAAAAAATGTTCTCTTCCCAGATCATAAAGAGGGGCTCTATGAGCTGAAGGAGAGGGGTTCAATCGATTTAGGAGCTGTGTAGTATGGGGGTGTGTGTTTAGCCAATCAAAAAAACCTTATACGCCCACTCAAATACAAGATCATGACGGGTATAAACTTGTGCGAATTCAGCTTTTGCTCACCAGACCTTCACAATGTTCTTACTATGTGAGTATTTAAAATGAATATGTATGCCCAATACAAGAAAACACTTCACTAAGATATTCTAACTCAAATTCGTACAAGAGAGATTTCTTAGTCTATTGAGAAAGCTTTACATCATTTGCTTTGTGCAAAACGTTGTTTGCACATAAAACTGAATTTTAATCTCACTCAACGAAAATCATGGCATGAACAAGCCTTCACATCATTTTCCCCTAAACTAAATGACACAATGATGAAGTTAAACTTTAAGTGCCATTGATGAGAAACTTGGTTAAGC
Organism: Cyamopsis tetragonoloba; assembly: GCA_037177725.1. NCBI lineage: Eukaryota > Viridiplantae > Streptophyta > Magnoliopsida > Fabales > Fabaceae > Cyamopsis > Cyamopsis tetragonoloba. The sequence continues at coordinate 22,608,939 of CM074122.1, forward strand.
TCGCAAATGATTTTCTTAATTTGTAGACTAGTCAACTATCTTCTTAAGAAGAAAATTCCTTCAGTCATTCCATATAGAATTTTCCTCAAGACCCCTATTGAGAGAAGCAGTCTCCATCTAAATAGTTAAAGATACTAATTTTGAAACAAGTATCATAATGGTTCGGTAGGGTCCTTTCATTCACTGTACCTATTGGGTGAGTCCTTTTGTAACAAGACATGCCTTGTACATTAAACGCACCTTGTAAATCAAAAATGGTTTACAAATCCACTTTCAACTTGGCCCAATTTGACTCCTTCAGATAACTGTACCATTCCTTAAGTTTCATAGTCGTTTGTGAATTGGAGTTCATTTCACGACCTTGACCCACATCATGAGAATCAGAACCACTAATAAGTTCTTCAAAGATGAGCATGTCATTTTTGAAAAACCAATAGTCCGAAGGCTTCTAAGAAAAAGGCTTAAGAGGATGCCAAGAAATTCAAGAAAAAGCTTACCGACATAAAGCTAAAGTTCAAGGCAGAGGCTCCCAAAAAGTCTGAGGAGGAGGGAAAGAACACTACTCTCTCCTCCCAAGTTCAAAAGCTTGAGGAGGATCTTCACAAACTAAACATGGAGAAAAAAGGAGCTGGAACTTGATCTACGGGATACAAAAGAAGACTTGAGGTTGACAACCGGCACTTGTGATGAGTGCTGAGAAAAGTTAAAAGATTTGGAAGCCAAAGTAGAACATCTTAACGGGCTCCTTGGACGGGTTGGCTCCAATGCCTACCAAGACTGCATTCGCTTTATCTAGTTTCTGAATCCCAGGGTTCAACTGAACTTGAAATGACTTCATCCCCTTCACGGGTTCAAAGATGGGAAGTTGTATAACTTCTCGAATTATACGAACCCCATATTGGTCGACCTCAATGATCCTCAACTCTAACCCTATAATCCATCAACATTTCCTCCTCGTGATAATGATGGTGTTAATGTTGGTGGAGTTGAAGCTCATGCCTCTTAGGCTTATTTTTGTACTTTCAGCTGTCTTTATTTTTCTTTTCACTTTTTTGGATCCCTTTTGGATAACTTGTAATACATTTTATATTAAACTTGGCATCTTTCTTCTTCTAGCTTAGTAGTTATTGCTACTTATTATTTGATCTTTGAAACTATTATTTATACGCCTTCTATCTTGTCAATTTTGTAATGCCATATCATTTCTTCCCAAGTGTTATTTAAACGAGGACTTTTTCCCTTTATAAGCACACAATTTTCGTGGGGGGGGGGGGGTTTGCCTCTCTTCCCCGACTTTTATCTTGGGGTGGCAATGTGGCATGTAGCTTTTCTAAGTTTGGCTAAGGACTTTCATCCTGAATTAGCTCTTATCCTTATTTTTGAATTTAGACTTTCGTCAGGGATTGCCATCCCAAATTGGCCCTTTAGCCTTATTTTTTATTTCAGACTTTCGTCAGGAATTGTCATCTTGGATTGGCTCTTAGCCTTATTTTTGAATTCATATTTTCATTGGATATTGTCATCCCGAATTAGGGACTTTCATTCTGTGTTGCCTTAGAGCCTTTTTCTATTTCAAGGAACTGGCTCCTTCCACTCCTTATTTTCTTTTTGATTATAGCCTTTCTTCAGTGTTCTCTGACTTTAAATGGGAGCTTTTGTCCTTGACGGACTTGTAGATTTTTCTTGAATCTAAGGATTTTAGTGTGGACTTTCATCCCTGATTGCCTCGTGGCCTTTTCAAGGATTTGAGTTCCTTTGAGGTTGCATCTCTATTTATTTATGCAAATCAGCTAATGTAAGCAAAATGCTATAAAATAATTACACTAAGCAAGTAGCATAAACTGAATTTATTCATTAATTGGATAGTGGAGCCTCATTAAAACATCTAGTACTAAAACCCTCCTTAGGAATAAAATTTGCTACAGGAAAAATAGTACCACCAGTTACAAGCATATTACTCAAAACCATCTAACTATAATACTTCTCCAAGTTAGTGACGTTGAAGGAGGGTTTCCAGATCTAAGCTCCTATCTATGTTGATCTATTTACCCTATAAGGGCCATCCAAGTTGGTTGCTAGCTTTCTATCTTTGGCATTTTTGTTGCCGATGTTGGCTCTACGCAAAACTAAGTTTCCAACTTCAAAGCTTCTATTGGAGACTTTCAAGTTATACCTTCCAGCTAGTTGTTTCTTTTTGGACATTTCTTTAAGCCTGGCTATCTCTCTAACTTCGTCAGCCAAGTCAAGATTTTCTCTGATGAGTTGATCATTCTTGGTGGGAGGGTACATCACTCTCCAGGATGGTTGGCCTATCTCTACCAGAATTATGACAATTGATCCATAGACTATCTTTAAGGGGGTTTCTCCCGTAGAAATGTGTGGAGTGGTTCTATAGCTTCATAAAGCTTGGTATAGATTTTCCACACCAAATTTCCCTTGGCATCTTCCAATCTTCTGTTCAAGTCATTCGCAATAATGTTATTCGTTGGTTCAACTTTACCATTAGTCTGAGAGTATTCTACACTAGCAAAATGCTGCTTGATCTGCAATCCTTCAAACATTTCGCGGAAACCCTTATCAGTGAACTAGGTCCTATTATCAGTGATGATCTCTGCCAGGATCCCGAACCAACATATGATATGTCTAATAGTGAAATTCTGCACCCTTGCCGAAGTAATACTAAACAGTGGTTCTAATGCAATCCATTTATTAAAGTAATCAATAACAACAATTAAGTATTTTAACCGACCTGGGGCTAGGGTGAATGGTCCCAATAGGTCCATTCCCCAAGTGTTGAAAGGCCAGGGGGCCGACATACTGTGAACTTCTTGTGCTGACATGTGGAGTATTGATTCATGTTCTTGCCATTTCTAGCATTCTTGACTGTAAAAGTATGTGTGCTTAAATGTTTAATAGATTATGTTTTGATATGACAAATACAATAGCAATAAGTTATGTGTAGTATGTTTTGATGTTAACAAATGTAAGATTAAATTAGGAATGAACATGCTACTATATGAGCTTAATGGAGTGCATGATTATATGTTCTATGTTGTGATAGACAAGTTGATAATCATGCAATGTGTACATCAATGCTTGATAGACTAACTAGAGTTATATATTTATAAATCAAGCATATTTGATATTGAGTTTTGATGTTTGGACTAACTATGATTATTTTCAAGTGAGAAATATCTTGTAGATAGTCCAAGTATTAAGAGTAAGCAATGATCAAGAAAAATGGAAAAATCAATTATGCTCAACTCAAGAAGGAGAATGACAATGGTGGTCAATCACTTATGATACTATGAAAGAGAAACTAACAAGCTTGGATTGCATCAAGAAGCCTAAGGACTTAGTTTGATATATTTCTTTTCTAGGCTATGTAAGTGTAAATTTGAGAAGTCATTACTTGATAGAGCTTGTCATTCACCTTGCATTCATAGCATCATTTTAAACCATAGCCTTCAAAATGTGTTTTTCAAAGAAATTGGTTACAAAGTGTTTTATCATGAGAAAATCATTTTTCAATTAGATAAGGATTTGAAAAGTGAGTTTATGTTTAAAAGTACAAAAATATTTGGTTTGAATTTGTTAATAAGCATAAACAAATATCTTTTCAACAGTAGTCTTATATGGAAGCTAATATATATTTACCGTTTTGATCATATCATTATGTGTATTTTGAATATTGAGCTAAACCTTATTTCATTTGAAAATTGACTCAATAAGCTTTTTAATGACTGGTCTTTTGCTCTAAATGGATCACAAATGAAGAAGTTATGAACTTTTGAATTCAGTATTTGTTTTTAGGTTTTGAAAAATGACCTTTGTTCAATATTTTGATCATATCTTTAAACATTATTTGAGTTTCGATCTAAAACTTGTTTCATACGAAAGTAGACTCAAAGGGCTTTCTAGAAACTAGTCATTCGCTTGAAATGGACAAGAAATAAAGGAGTTATGATTTTTCAAAGATAGAGATTGTCGTCAGGAATTTTATATCCGAATACATATTCGAATATCTAAGCACTAGTAAGTGCATATTCGAATACATATTCGAATATGGCTTTTGATATTCGAATATATATTCGAATATAGCGTTTTAAGCACCAGTAAGTGCATATTCGAATACATATTTGAATATGGGTTTTGATATTCGAATACAGCTTTGAAAATGTGAAAAATCTGCTTCCAAGTGTTTCATATTCGAATACATATTTGAATATGGGATTCTATATTCGAATATATATTCGAATATGGACTGTGCAGAGCTAAAAACGGCTAGTAACGACTAGATTTCAATGGAGGGCTATAAATATGAGTTCTTGGACCATTCTAGCATAAGAAGCAAGGTTTTCCACTCTAGTATCACACTAGAATCATATTATCTCATTTCTAAGCTTTTTCTAACATGAATCAAATGCTTTAATCTTGGTCTTTCATCTTGAATCATTCTCATCATTCAAAAAGCTTTGTTATTCAAAATTGTTCTATCTTGCTAAAGGCTTGCTCAAATCTTTGTGCTTCAAGTTGTAATATCTACTCTTTTGAGAGCTTCACTATTTGTAAAACCATAAAGTGAATTGTGGAGAGAAGGTGAGGTATCCTTCTAGTTGATTGAAGGTGGGGTATCCTTCAAGGTTGTTTTAGGGTGAGGTATCCCTAGTTGAGGCTCTTGCACATTGGTGGGGTATCCAATGGTGGGGAGTGCTCTTAGTGTGTAATCTTGTTGAAGATTGAATACAAGTATTTTCGCGGTGCTGTTTTGAAGACTGGACGTAGGTCACAAGGAGGTTTAGTGACCGAACCAGTATAAATCTCTGTGTTTGATTCTCTCTTCCCTACTCTTTAAACTTTCATATTTGTTGCTCTATATTTTTGTTGCTCATCTTGCTTCATACTCCAATTCCTCTAATTTCATTATATTTGAGTTGTTTGTGCAAATTGAATTCTTTATAAACTTGTTTTGCTGCTTATAACTTTTATTTGCACAAAATTGTTTAGATTTCTTGAAAGTGTTTTAAAATTTTAAATCACCCAATTCACCCCTCGTCTTGGGTGATGGTTGCCATGACCAACATTGACATTCGCCACTGAATCTTCATTCATTGTGGGCCAAAAGTGTCCACCTCTCGAAGCCTTCCTTGCCAAAGATTTCCCTCTGACATAATGTCCACCACTTCGTTCATGAACTTTAGTCAGGACATACCAAATTTCATATGGGAAAATGCACTTCAGTAGGGACGTAGAAATCCCCCCTTTGAAATAATTGCACCTCAATCACACTAAATCGAGATGCTTTCTGAATCAACTTATTAGCTTCTCTTGGATCTTCTGGAGTTTGGAGGTGAGTTGGTAAACCACTGGCTTGCTGCGTTAGAGAGGGTCAATGGGAAACCTCAACAGACTATTGTTTCATTGACTCTGTAAGAGTACATAGTGGGCTCAAAATTATTGATGTGCAAGGTTGGATCCTTGTTCCCGTAATAGTCATTCAACTTCTTAGTAAATTGGAAATTTGGGGATAAGTCATGTGACATGATCCATGACACAAAAGCATTGCTAGTGTATCCAAAATTCGACTTGTTTTCTTCAACTCTTTTTGCTCATGTTGAACCATTTGGGCTTTCTAACCGTTTCTTTGTGGGACCGGTCCATCCACCCTAGAAACTTCCCTGACTTCATTGTTGTTTACAACTAGTTCTGCATTTGCATTAGGGTTGATGTTCTTGCTTGCATCCACCCGAGATGATTCTCTAGCCATGTTAATATGAGGAACCCTAATATTAGGGTTAATATTAGAGTCAAGGTTAGAGTCATCTTCGCTTTGCCTCCCTTCTCTTTTGCACCTTTGTTCAACAATTTCTCTTGCTTGATCTTCAATTAAGGTTCTTAGGCACTAGAATTCTACCTCTAGATTGATGAGAGGGTTCTGAACCACGTTCTCAATGCAAACAGGCAGTCGCTCTGCCTTGAGGTTGTGGGATCACCCTAATTGTGAATGCTCTGGTTGCTATCTCTGTCGTAGCTCTTCCGCCTAATGCTTGACATGATGATAGAGTTGGGAAATAGGATTATCGTTTCCCACAAACGACGCTAATGAAATGTACTAACCTGAGAAGGTTAGGTCACGATCACGAAAAGGGCAAGCCTAGGGTGGAATATACACTCTTCCATCGTACGATAAAGCTCTGGTGTGGTGGGATTGTACCTACAAAGATTCCAATCCCCAAATCAATGACTTATTAGGGTTTGTGTACTCGATTTGGGCTTGTAAAGGTTAATGGCTGGGCTTGGGCCCTTAATCCAACTAAAAGTCATAATACACGTATCGCACTTCAGATATATCCCAATCAATAAATCAGGATGGCTCCATATGACTAAGGGTGTGTTTGGATACACAGCTTAATTAAGTACTTATGCAATAAGCTATTTTCAAATTATAGTTTTTTCTTAGAAAAAATTGTTGAACTTACTTGAATAAGCTAAAAATAGCTTATTCTAATAAGCTACGTCAAGAAGCTTATGAAAATAAGCTGAAAACAGCTTATAGGAACCCATAAGCTATTTTCATAAGCTATACATAACCCCTTCCAAACAGGGCCTAAATCGCGACAAAGCACTCATATCGAGGTATCAAACCATAACATGTAGCACTTGATCCTTATCTTTTAATAACTTTCTATTTAATAGTAAATATTATAAAAAATTATTCAACAATTTTTTTTTAAATAAAGTAAGAATTAGTGCGTGTAGCTTATATTGATCTCAAACGATTCCAACATACTCCCTTCGATTTTAAATATATAAGCAGAAATTTTTTTTTTTTCTAAATATGAGCAATAATTAACTATTTTTGCTTTATTTCATGTTAAAATTTCCTCATTACTCTTACCTTAATTACTTGTTTATTTCTCACAACTCATTTAATTTTAGTGGTTGGAAAAATACAATAAATATAACAAAGAGGTAGTTTAGGAAGGACAATATTTAATTTGTGTAAAATCAAATAAATTAAATGAGGTTAACTATTGTTTTAATAGATACTATATTTTAGTTATTATTAATTATATTTGTAACTGGCGGGAGTATAAGATATAGTATCTTATATTGAGATCGGATCCACTTCGAAATCTTACACCGAATCTAAAAGATTTTTTTTTGTTTTTGGGTACAATCAAGTCTGAAAGATTAAAATCACGTGCTAATTTAACGGTTTAAAAAATGCCAACAGCCGAGCAAAACAATGAGTAATGCTAAATTTAGATACTTATCTTTCTACATATTTTTCTAATATTAAAAATATTAAAATTAAATAAAAAATTAAATATACTTTAAATCATGAAAAGTTAAACAATATTTAATACATCTTAATAAGAAGAAGTAGTAGAAAGATTTAGAATTAAAAAAATGCTAAAATTTTCTATAAATCTTATTACACTTGTCAAAATTAAAGAAAATTTGTAGAAGAATTTAGTAGGAAAATTTAGCATTATTCTTAAAATTATTTCAAAATAAATTTCAACCTTCAAGTGACTGAGAGACTCGCGAGCAAATTTTCCTCTTTCCAACATGGCACATGGTAATCACTTTATTGTTAGTGATAAAAAGAATGTTTAATTGCAGTTTTGATTTTTTAATATTTTTTTATGATTTTGGTCTTTCGAGTATTAAATGAGTGATTTTTGTCTCATTTAAAAAATAGACGATTTTGGTTCCTATCTTAGTTTTCTTTTAAATTAGTCATGATTTTCAGCCAATTTAATGTTAAGATAGATTAAAATCGTTTATTGATAGAATATATTTTTAAAATTTATTAATTAGCTACATTTTTCCTCTTAATTATTTTTTTAAACGATTTAAAACTTGTCTCTAGTTTGAAGGAAAGTTGTCACTAAATTTATAGTTTTTTTAAAAAAATCTATCTTTAAATGATTTTAGCCCCTTTAAAACTTGGTTGAGTTGTTTCACAACTTATTCCTTACGGATTAGTTATTGAATAATTTTTTTTCGCTAATTTAGTAGCTATTGATTAACTATTTAGGACGTGTTAGATTAGCTGTGAAAATAAATTGATTGTGTGAAACATAATCACACTGCAAGAAAATTCAATATTAACTACGAAATATAGCTATAGATTTCTATTCATAGTTAACTTATATCTAAACAGCTACAGATTAGCTACTAACAAACTTTCCTAGTGATTAACTACTAAATTAGTTGCTAGTTACATACGAACTTAAGAATGAATCAAAATCTCACATTGGATAGTTAAGAGTAAGTTAGATGTTAGTCATGGCAGCCATCACCCAAGAAGGGGTGAATTGGGTGATTAAAATTTTTTTACACTTTTACCAAAATTGTATTTTTCAAAAGTTTATGTACAGTGGAATGATTAAAGAAAAGATAAAACAATAAGTATGATGATCTAAAGAGTGCAAGGAAGAGAAAAAACAAACAAAAAGAATTATACTGGTTCGGTCATCACCCACTTGTGACCTACGTCCCGTTCTTCAAGACACAATCAAAATCTTTATTAACTTTGCAAGTCTTAACAGGCGCTTGCGACCTTTACAACAGAGAGCGCTTCTCACATCTTGAGATATCCCACCCAAGTGCAACCAGCGATGCCTCATCTTATTTCTAAAATGAGGGATACCTCACCCTCTTCTCACAAATGAGCGATGCCTCACGCTCTTCTCAAACGAGGGATGTCTCACCCTCTAAAAACTTCAATAAAACAAAGAAGGAAGAATATGAAACTCTCACAAGAGTAGGTTACATAAGTTAAAGCACTATAACCAATAAGTTATATCAATGATAGAGCATTTTGTTACATCGAGCAATAAGAGAGATGTAATCAAGGGTTTGAAAAGATTGTTTGGATGATTTGGATAGTCAAAACACTACTGTTTATAGCTTTAAGAAGATATAGCCGTTGGGATGTGAAAAGATGTGTTTTTAATAGTGTTTATCGAATTTTAATAAACTTGGCCGTTATGGGAGTTTTCAACCGTTGCTAGCAACTAGTTTTAGAATACCAACTTCAAACGGTCGTAACTTCTTCATTTGTTATCCAATTAATGCAAATGGCCATTTGTTGGAAAGTTTGAGTCTAATTTCAAATAAAATTGGTTTCAAATCAATTCGGTAAGTGTAGTTCAAGTTATGATCAAATTAGTGGGCAAAGGTCATTTTCCGTAATATAAAAACATTGCTTACTTTAAAAATTCATAACTCATTCATTTCTCGTCCGTTTTTAACGAATGACCACTCATTTGAAAGATCTTTGAGTCCAGTATCATACTCCCTCCATCCCTATTTATAAGAACCTTTACAAAAAAATTGTTTGTCCCTTTTTATAAGAACCTCTTTAAAATTTTGTGCACATTCAAATTATTTTTACTAAATTACCCTTATTTAATTAACCACTTTTGTGTGATTCAAAATCAATAAATGTAATAAATTGATGAGAGATAAATTCTCTCTCTTATGATAATTGGAGAAGACTAATTTAGTGGGAAGAGAGTAATACTATTGGTTTTAATAATTAAGGGTAAATAGGGAAAGAATGACAAGTTGCTACACAAATTTAATGATTTTTTCTAGATTTACTAATTTCCTTAATTCTCGTGCCTTTTTTGTATAGGGTCTTATGTTTAGGGACGGAGGGAGTACAAGAAAAGTTTCATCTTAAAACGCAAAATATTTTGTAAGATATAATCAGAAAGGTGAACGAGGGTCATTTTTCAAAACTTAAAATAATGGCTATTTTCATAGATTTCAAATGCTATCAATACTAACCATTTTTAAGTAATGAAAACAAGTTGAAAGATCAATATTAAAACCAATTTTGAGCAACAATTATGAAAACTTATTTTTCTCATTTTAAGGAATTTTTATGAAACAACTGTAGTTTCAATTTTAGGCTATAAATGTTGGTGTAAAATGCGGATAAAAAAAGTTGCTTCTATCAAAAGATAACTTACTGAATTTTACACTTTGCTTAACCTAAGTCTTGTATCCATATTCCGGTGAAGCCTTCTTGGACTTGGCACAGCATACCATTTGTCTTGAATTGCTTGTTTGTTTTTTTTCATAATATCATCGTTCTCCTTATTAAGTCAAGCAATTGAATTTTTCATTTTTCTTCATAATTGCTCACTTGTCATTTTTGGACAGTGCTATAAAACATAACTTACTTGAAACTCATAGTTAGTCCAAACTTCAAAATTTATCAAGATTAAATATTGATTTATAATATATAACTCTAGTCAGTCTTTTAAGCATCTATTAAGCACAAATATCATTCATTAAGCATATAGAGAAAGTAGACTTGTATTTGTCATCATCAAAACGTGATATATTAATTCATCACACATACTTCTACATTCCGCCCCCTTTTTTATGATGACAAATCATTCAAGAAAAATATGTCAAGATATATATAATCATGTAAGCATATCGCACGAACATATTTTTCCTTTCTTCATTTCTTCTCCCCCTATTTGACATCAACAAAAAAGTTTAGGGAAGAAATATCAAATCAATACATTTTTATCTCCTTAAAGCCTATTAGAGCATCACATCTCCATTTCAAATTACTTTACTTTTAATCCAAGGATAGGAAAATGAAACTAGAATGCTATCAAATGCATTAGGAATTATGCATGCAGTACTTGTGATCAAGACTCATTATAGGATAGCTTCTTAATGATGGCGTAATAGGAGAGACCAAAAAATATCTTCATCGGCACATTTGCATAGTACCAAAACAAAATTTGCTTCATTGTCAAAAAAGAGCTACATGTCATATGATATGAACAATAATTAAGATCTAGGCTCCCCCTAACATTATCCATCCCATTAAAAACATATAATGCATGATTAATTGAAGTTTAGTGTATATTATTCACGACAAAAGGTGTTTCTATTAATTCATTAAGCAAAAGACATTTTGAATTAACTTCCCCTTTCAAAAATTTTTTTTCAAAGGATACAAATTTGTTAAACCAAAAGCCTTAAGAGAATAAGATTACATTAAAGATCAAGGCAAGTGGATAGTTATTTATATCATTATTTATTGGCATCAACAAGAATCTAATAATCCAAAACGTATGATATCATAAAAGTTTAGGAAGTGTGATATACTTATTGAATTTTTACAGTTTGATGCTCCTTATTTGTCATGACCATTGAACTTTCTTCTTTGAGTTTATCCTTAAATGAAAAAAGTCTCATTTTCTCCCCAATTTTATGTCCTTCTTTTCCTGTACTTTGAGAATGATGACTATCTTTGAGATGCATGAAAATAGTAGCAAAGCTAACTTTAAAGTTCCCAAAATCAAAGGTAAGAATCAAGTATCAAGTAATGTACATTTACAAGCATAACTTAGATTGATATAGAATATAAAGAAAGTTTAGAAAATTCACCCAAGAGATAATATCAGTTGACGTGGACAAAAGAAGAACATATACACTTGAATACTAAATATGATATATAAGCATTCCTAAAGTAATATTCAGGATTTGTAAGAAGACAATCACATAATCATCATCAAAACATGAATGACAATTTATTTTTGGTGCAAATAATGATCATATTTTGCATGTTATATTGAGTAAGAAATTTAAGACCGCAGGCTAATCAAGAAACAAAATTTTAGTTTGCAAAGTAAGATTTGAAATATCATAGAACAAACTCTGATTCATCATATTGAATTAAACTTCCTTGCTTCAAGTGTCATGGAATGAGTTTCAATATCAGATCCTCACTTTGCATATGTCAAAAATCTCAAGTCAAATAGATGTGTCTAAAATGATATGCATACTTGAGACATTTGACACTCTACAACATAATTCAAAATACTTTGGATGTCCTTTAAGTTTGAATACTTTATGGTTAGTCACTGATTGTTAATCAATTACGTTAATTACATTTCGATAAAAATCAATGTCATGATATGCATAGGCATAAAATATTATGTGATCAAAAACTATCAAGCATAAGGCCAATAACACCCTCTCTTTCAATAAATTCAAATCATAGCAAGGATGTTAAGGTGTAAAATATTCTATGATCAAAATATATGATAATCCAATGACCAAAGTTACCACAAGTTTAAACATAATCATGTGCTAAATATAATTTTCATAGTTTTATCAAGCACATATGATATTGAAATATTACCTAAGGCCTAAAAGGAATATACCTCAAATTCATTGTATTTATAATTGAATGTACACAAGTGGTAGAAATATTAGATACCTTAGCCTTGGTAATGAAGGGGGCATTTCTTCTTACCCATTGCTTCTCTTTTTGAGTATTTTGTTGAATGTTTCCATTATGCATTTGAGAAATTTTGGTTGAAATTTCTTCCTTTCTTTGCTTAAACTTTTGCCATTAATCCTTGGAAGCATTTCCCTTGGCAATCTCCCCTTGACTAGACCAATTTGTCCTTTTTGAGAAGTTTTCTGCAAGCAAGACTTACTAGAAGAACATTTTGATACCCACTTCATCTTGGATCCTTTAGGGTTAGTGTTAGAGGCTTTGAGAATTTTAGGAACTCATACTAATTTGTTTCTCATATAAGAATTTCTTCTATAGTAACACAAATGAGAAATGTGTCCTAAATAGCCACAATAATTGCACACAACATATTTAGAAGAAGATTTGAACTTATGAAGATCATTGTTCAAAATCTTGATTTTATCACAACCCAAATCATTTCTGCAATAATCATTTCTTTGCTTTTCATGCAAGATCTCACTATTTTCCTTTATCTTTTCAAGCATGTAATGTGAGCATGCATAATGATTTTCTATGGGATTTCACAAAGGTACTTCCTTAACAAGATTTTCAAGATCAATGCATTTATCATATATAGGTGAGGTTTCACATTTCAAACATATTTCATTATGAAAATAATATGCATTATTCAAAGACTGAATTTGATTTTCAATGGAAGAAATATTTTGCGAATAATTCAAAATTTTCTCTTTTGAATTCATCAAATCATTACATAATACATCATAAGCATATTTTAACTCATCATAAGAAGCACTATGGTTAAGTTTAACATCATTTACCTCAAAGTTTTTTTGAGTCATCTTGATTTTTGTTTCAATTTGTTGCATTACTTCTTCCTCAAAAGTATCTCCGCCTACATTCATTTCCATGAAAGCATCAAGACTATGCTTCTTGTAATTTTTCTTTGTCTCGTTCTTAAATTGAATGTCATCATCATCTTCAAGAGGCATTGTGCTCATTTCACAACCATCAACATCTTCTTGGGAACAATTATCTAGATAATCTTCTTTCATTGAATTGTGCTCCTTTTGCTCTACATTTTCAACTTCAGGCACAAACTCGTTGTTAGCAAAGTGATAAGTGCTTGGTATTGATGTTTTCCAAGTAATCTTAAAGCACTTATCCCTATCGAAAGTTTAGTTTTATTGTTAAAACTCCCCTTTTGCTAGAATATTGTGAGTCTTTAAGTAATTTTGAGACTTAGGATGATTTAAGCACTTTTAATCTCTTGTTTTGTGTTTTTAGATGTTGGAATAGCTATAGGAAGCTTGGATGGAAGAAATGGAGGCCAAAATCACAGTGCCCAGGTACCAGGCTGCGTGGAACAGGGCTTTTTCACTGCTCAGGATTTTGAACCAGCGCCTAGGCGCCCACATCAGCGCCCGGCCGACAGAAATATGTGAGCAGAGGGACCGTACTGTACCTGAAGCAGAGGCCCATTCCAATGCCCAAGCGAGAGAAGCAAATCCCAAGAGTCACTTTGCAACGCTTGGGCGCCAAAAGCAAGGTCTGGGCGACAGAATCACGACAAGTTTTCTTTAAATAGCTGTTTTAGGCTCATTTTGGGAGACATTTCTAATTTCTAGTGAGAGAAATGCATCCTTGTAGAGAGAGGGAAAGTGTGTTAGGGCTGAGGACTTCTAGGAGGCTAGGGTTCTTGGATTTTCTATGTCCCTTTTCTCATCTCTTCTTGTTTATACTCCTAGAATTAGGAGCTGATTTCTTTGAGACTTGGGATTGAATGTAACTTCTGTTCTCTTTACTCCTTGAACTCATTGTAATCTTGTTTATTCTAGTTAAATTGCATTTCATTTCTGATTTTATTGTATTTTTGAGCTTGATCAACTTAAACTATCTCCTTGTGATTTTATATTTATGATAATGAGTATGAAATCTTGTGTATGTCTTGGAACCTCAATGGTATGATAATCTAGAAATAGTTAATGTATCATTGATTATCTTGTTAGGTTTGTGCTTCATGCTAGTTGGTAAAATTTTTATGCCTAAGATATTATGGTTGAGCTCTACTACTAAGAAACTTATTAATAAGATATATTGACTTGTGATTTGTATGCCTTGGTATCAAGTTATCTAGATTATTAGAGTTTATCTTGAGTCTCATGTGAGTAAAGAGGGTAGAGTAAGTGAAGTTCAATCTCAAGTGCCTTTATATCTTGATTTAAAACAGTTTTCTTAAGCATTTAGTTTATGCTCTGTTTTTCTTACAACAACATTTATCTAGAATTCGAATATAGGATTTAATAAGTCTTTTGAGTGCTCCCTGAGATGATAACATTTCTCGCCCTATACACGAAACGTGTTAAACAATTTAGTAATACTAAAATGTCTAACAAAAAGTAGATAACATTAAGAGCATCCCATATATCTTTAGCACTAGAGCAATTTTTGATTTTATCATAGGCATCATCATACAAACTATTTTTCAAGATTTGCATTACTCTTATAGTCAAGGAAAAGCATCTCTTCTCATAAGCACTCAAGAACTTCTTTGATCTACAAGAAAATCTGTCAAGTATAATATGCCAAAAATCAATATTAATGGATTGAATATAAAACATCATTCTAGTTTTCCAATACACAAAATGTACACCATCAAAGAATGGTGGTTTATCATATTCAAAACCTTTCATTTTTAAGAATATCCTAATGGTTGCGAACAATTAGGGATCTTTCACTCTAAGCGATTAAGCCTTTACCAGAACACGAAGCTCTGATACCACTTGTTAGTCATGGCAACCATCACCCAAAAGGGGGGAGGGGGTGAATCGGGTGATTAAAACTATTTCACACGTTTACCAAAATTGTATTTTTCAAAAGTTTATGCACATTGGAATGAATAAAGTAAAGATAAAACAATAAGTATGATAATCTAAAGAGTACAGGGAAGTGAAAAAAAACACAAAGAATTATACTGGTTCAGTCACCACCCACTTGTGACCTACGTCCAATTCTTCAAGCCACGATGAAAATCTTAATAGACGCTTGCGACCTTTACAATAGAGAGCGCTTCTCACACCTTGGGATACCCCACTCAAGTGCTTAAGCCTCAAAACAACCAGGGATGCCTCACCCTGTTTCTCAAATGAGGGATACTTCACGCTCTTCTACAAATGAGTGATGCCTCACACGTACTAGGAAGACGATCTAGGATCGCTTCCTAGTACTACATTTATCTGTTTTTACTTGACCAAATAAAACTTTGATCAAAATGGCGCTATTATCGAGGATCATCGGTTTCGTCTCGACTAAGGCTTTATAGTGAGATTAGATTAATTACATTAGATTAGACTAGGTTAGGTTAGGTTAGACTAGATTAGTTTAATATAGAGTAGTTTTATAGTTCATAATTTTGATATCCAATGTGTCCTATTTTGTTATTCTGTTTCACTAGGCGAGCTGTGATCCTTTCTTGACCGAACATTGGTGACTACAATTTTATATAGTCATGGTTTGAATTTCAGCATGGAAGTCTTTTGCACACTTCTTTTGTCCCACATTAAGTTTAAGATACCCCACCCCCACTTGTTTTGGTCTTGGTCATGAGTTTACACAAAGTGGTGAAACTTGTTTGAGAGAAAACTTCAAATAACCATAACTTTTGTTGTAGTTATCAGAATCACTATTATTACATAACGATTTGGGGTAGCTCAATGAGATCTAGCCTAGCCAGCTTGATTGGCTAGCTGATTCACCCTAGAACACTAAAATGTGCCGTTTTGTTTTTTTTTTTGTGATTTATTTTGCTTATTTTTCAATTTGTTTTTTGGTAGGTTTTATGGTCAGGCTTTGAATTTTCTTTGAAAATTTTTGTGGCGGTTTTGCATGATTTTAGGATGTTAATGATGCATTTGTCCCATTGGTATCTTATAGTTTGATGCGAATTCCCAATTTTACCCTATTTTGCAGGTAGTTTGTGAGTTGTTACATACAGTGCATGACAAGAGTCAATCCTAGTCATTTGCATCCATTTGATCCTGAAATAGAAAAGAAATTTCATAGATTAGCTAGGGAAGTTTATCTTTAGATAGTGATTCTTTCGATTTCGTTAGTCTGGCTGATTTTGTTCGTTCTACTAAAGTAATTGATTCTATTTCTAATTTTTGTGAGCATCTGCATACTGATAATATGGATCAGCCAAGTGAAAGAACATTAAGGGAACTCTTTGCACCTAATTTTACTTTTAAGAGGTTATGCATTCAATATCCTAATGAAGCTAAATGTTGTGTACTTAAGACTGGACTGATGCATTTGTTTCTAAGTTTCATGGTCCCGCAAAATTATCGTCCTATCTTACAAGAGGATGAAGCTAAGGATATTACTCAAGCTTATGTTACTAACATTTCCAATGGTAACCAACATCAGTAGAATTATAACGTATAGTCTTAAACATGTATGATCCTAGTTGGAAAATTCACTTGAATTTGAGATGGGAAAATCATTCATAGCAGCAACATCTATTGCCTTATCAAAATAATTTTGGACCAAACAAGCCTTATCGATGTTCACCTGTTTAGCAACAAGAGATGGTTGTTGCACCTATTAACAACAAGCCTAAATTAAAAGATTTGGTGAAGCAGATGATAGTGAAAAATATGCAATTCCAACAACTAACTGAAGTTTCTATTTAGAGTTTGAGCACTCGTGATGGCTAGTACTTAACACTACATTCTTGAGTCAGTTACATCAAACTTTTAACATTACATGCTTAAGTCAATTGTAATCTTTGAATTATGATAAACTTCCTATCCAGACCATGGTGAATCCCATGATTATTAGTTTCATTAATCTGAGATCTAAGAAGAGCATTGATGTAAAAGAGTCTGAGAAGCAAAAACCTATTGCTGAGATTGATGATGGTATTACTATAGTAAAAGAAAGCAAACTTTTGCAACAAGAGTCAAAGAGCAATAACATAAGAATTCATGTAACAAAGCCTTCTGATAATATGATTGAATTGTTTGGTGATATTGATTTTTCATCTTCGACAGATTTTAATGATACTTACATCTGTGAGGCATGCACTGATTCTCACTTTTGTAGTGCATGTGGTAAAATTGAACAATTTAGGCCAAGTGGTTTTACAATTGGTTCTGAAAATGTAGATGAATTTATGGATCCAACAAAATTAGAATGGAATGAGTTGATTACAACAGTTACACGATAATATGATTTTGTTGTTGATGTGCAGGTTGTAGATTCATTTCATAAATGTTTTCTATGTTACCTCCAAATTCCCATTGCATATGAGGATGATGATAAGATTGCAATATGCTGCCCCTTCAACACTCTTTCCAAGCAAAAAGTGATCTTTCAAGTTATGAAATCATTGTCTCAAAGAACTCAATTCAATCTCTTTGTTGGAACCCGCCATTGATCCACCATGATACATGAGTTTTCTTTCTCTTCTCTTCTCTTTTGTTACAATTGTTCTCTTTTTATGATTTGGGTTGTGCTCACATTGAAGATAATGTGTGACTTAAGTGTGAGGGAGGATGTTAGGAGTAGGATTGTAGAATTTTGTTTTGTTGGTAATTAGTTTGTAATTTTGATAAAAAAAAATGTTCAACATTTGATATACTTTGTTTTTTTTTTTGTTGGATTTGTATGAGTTGTGAGCATCTTTATCATGTTTGTATTGGATTTTCTTGATATGATATGAATTGAATCCTAGCCTTTTTGGCATGATAAGTTGGTCTTGAGAATTAAGAGTTTGGAATGTTTGTGATAAACGTAGCCTTGGTGACATTTTGAGCCTTGTGATTGGATGGACCATTCTATACCATTCTATTTTCTTCTTGTGTGATTCCACTCATGATTTCTTGTACACTAAAACTTCGCTTGACTTGTTTTTATGATACTTGATTCACATGCATGTATTGAGGTGATTTAGACATTTTTTGTTTTAATAACACTACAAGAATTTTGCATATTAGCTACGCAAAAATTGTGACTATTTGTAGCTAATCACTGTACCGAATCAACCGGGCTATGATACCACTATCTGGACAGAGAGGATAGAGCCAAAGACACAAGCCAAGTGAATGGACCACAAGTGTATGACACCACAATACAACTAATATGTTAATACAATTACAACCCAATTCCTTAAGACAATATGTGCATGAGTCCATCCGCTTATAAACCCTCTAACTTGCTCCTAACTATCCAATGTGGGACTTTGATTCATTAAGGACTTCATATCTAATTAGTAGTTAATCAGTAGCTATATTTGGTAGCTAATTTAGTAGCTAATTAGTAGCTAATTTGGTATCTAATTAGTAGCTAATTTAGTAGCTAATTAGTAACCAAGAAAATTAGCTAGGAAATTTTATTTAGTAGCTAACTGGTAGCTATTTAGATACAAGTTAGCTATGATATTCTTTGGTAGCTATATTTCGTAGCTAATTTGGTAGCTAATTAGTATTAGCTACGAAACATTTTTTAGTAGCTAATATGTAGCTGTTTAGATATAAATTAGCTATGAATAGAAATCTATAGTTATATTTTGTAGCTAATATTAGATTTTCTTGTAGTGTAAGCTACTAGCCGAATGAGCCTACCTTAAATTATTCCACTTGGTAGCCCCTTTGAGCCTATGTATCTCATTTCTTTGTTTATTCCTCATTACAGGCTTTTAAGTGAACAACAATGATGGTCCTTGCCTTAGGGAATTGGTGAGCTTTGGGATTGTTTTGAGAATGGGTTCTTAAATAAGTGTGGTGGTATGCTTTATTTATGATGATTCTTGGTTATGCCCCATTTGTGTATATGGTTGGCTAGTTAGTTTTCCATTTGTTTTCTATTTCAAAAATTAAAAAAGAAAAAGAAGAGCAAAAAAAAAATTGAAAGAGGCAAAATAGAAGTGGAATTTGAGGTTTTAGGGGTTTGACTTTCATGCTTATTTTTCACTTTACCCCCATTGCTACTCTATTTGCTTTTGTTTTAGCTACTTATCCATATGTTTTATCCTCTACCTTGATCTTCCTCAATACAGCCTTGGAAAAGTCCTATTGATCTTTATGTGCATGTGTGTTGGGTGCAGATGTTAGAGGCTTGCCAAGCCTATGGTATTGCTTGTTTTTCATGAGTGCTTTGAGTGTAAATACTAGCCTAGACACTTGAGAGTTAGAGAGAAAATCTTGTGATATTCTACAACTTGTGATTCACCTCTTGGTGTGATTGACTTTCTTGCTTGCTTGGGATGTTTGGATAATGTTCATGAGTGTCTTGATTCTTTGATTCCTTAGATGATTGCCTTTACTTACTTCTATACATTTCCTAGTTCATTGTAGATTAGGATCTTTGTGTCCACTTGCATGATTCACTTTCATGATTCACTTTGACGCCTCTTGCTTTTGATTGATATTTTTTGGCCTTGCTCATTGGTTTTGCTCGGGAGTACAAAAGATTAAGTGTGGGGGAATTTGATGATGAGTTATATTTTATCCATGCTTTTTAACCTTATTGAACTAATATTATTTGAATTGGTGCCAAATTGGCTATAGTTGATGTGTTTTTAGTGGATTGGGCTTTATTAAACTATTATTTCTAATTTGAGTAAAATTGGATTTAATTAGCCTTATTGAGTTTATTATTGTTTTCAGGTCATATTTGGTCACCATGAGCATTTTAGGCATGAAGATATTAGGTTTGAAGTGAAGATTTGTTAGTTGGACCACCTTAGGAACTTATTTTCGTTTTTATTTGTGAATGGGCCAGATTGTCACTTGAACCCATCTTACTTTAAGTTTTGGTGATTGAATAGGGTTTCTTATAAGTTAGTTATTTTCATATTGCAGCCACCTACTACTTACATCACACTCTCTCCATATTTTTTGTTTTCTTTCCTAGGTTTTGGATGTTTAGTTTATGATTTTCTTCTTCCTTGCTTTCAATGTTGTTTTGATTAATATTTTGGGTATATTGCAATCACTTCTTGAGGTTTCTACTTTAATTTCATTTTCTATTTCATTGAATTCTTCATCTTTCAATTTCATGCTTGTTTATGTTTTGGGCATATTTCTTTTTATGCTTATCTGGTTATGTGTTGTGTTTGATTCTGAAAAGCTTTCATGTTTTGGGTTTAAATTCGAATTTTGTTTCATGCTTAATGGATTTGGGTTTCGGTTTTGAACTGAAGATGTTTTTCACAGTTTGCTTAATTTTGTGGATTAGGGATTAGAGGGTGCATGTGAGATGCTTAATCATGTATGAGTTCATTGATCTCTATTTTTTATAGTTATGTATGAGATGCTTAATTAGAGTCCTGATGAATTTTTTTTTCTTAACAAAAGTAAGGGAGTCACAGGTTAATTGACGCTTAGTTAGTTCATTCCAAATTGAACCATGGATTCGGTAGGAATGGAAACAATCTTTTGTAACCACGGATGAGATTGATTGCAATTGAATCAAGAACTTAATCTATTTCTTTATCTATTTTTAACCTTTAGTCTCAGTTTTTTTATTATTAATCTAAACTCTAAATCATAAACCCTTAATTTCATGTGTGTGTTATGTGTGTGGTCATTTGTCTGAATGATTGACCTTGAGAGACGACTATGAATCGCTTCCTAGTATTATATCCATCTATTTTTACTTGATAAAATACAATTTTGATCCGTGGCCTCTCGGTAAAGATCTGAAGTACATTGATCCTGCAACAAATAAATGAACTGTGTTTAGTGATAAAGTTAAAGTATGATTAAAAAGTAAATAAATTAATTATAACTAACATATTACCTAGAATTCCTTCCAGCGTTTTTCTCGAACATAAAAGAATCAATGATCAAGTAAGCCACGCATCCCTTAACTAGGACTTGATGGACCTCATTAGTGCATCTATACCTGGCATATTAAGAGTGCACCTACAAATAGTTTCAAACCAACATATACACATAGTTAACAAACATATAAATAAATTAAAAATATGTGTTACATATCCTCGGTCGTCCGTCAGAAGGATACATCTCCTAACCGCGTCTCGCTTCTACTATGATCGATAGATGGCTCGAGCTCGCAAGCGTGGAACCCCACGCTAGTCATCTCGGAGCTCATGATGAAAAACTTCTAGTTTTTCATGTCACTAAAAAAAATATGAAAAAAATTAAAAATAAATATTTTAAAAGTTTAAAGATTATAAAATAACATTTTAAAATTTAATGACTAAAATAATAAATTTTCACAAAAATTCAAGACTAAAAATATTTTTAACCTTGAACTTTTTTTAAACAATGATATAAACTTATCTTAAAGTATTCTAACCCATTAGAGATTCAACATAGAGTAAAATTATTATTCTCAATATAGAAAAATATTCATCTATTGTCAGAAAGAACAAACCAACTCCAACTCCAGTACCACAAACCCAAATCCAACACATGCCTTGTTCACAAAAATACCCAACACAGTTATCTAAAAAACACCCAACGCATGTCAACGCTAGAGATATATAGTGTGTGCTTGAATTTGTGTTAGATTACGTGAAATCACGTTAAGATAAACAAATTAATGTATGAAATCAATTTAACACATAATCCAAGGCGGATCCCATGAATGCTACAAAATTTAGCGTTAAACTAAATCCACGTTAATGTGAATCCGGCTATATCCAAACATACACATATATGGCCTACATAATAGATGGTCAACATATCACCACACATTGTCCTCTTTGATAATGATTCGTGTACATTTATTATGATGTACAATTCATTTATAATTTATTTAGCATAAGTTGAATTAAATTTTTTATTTTACTTTTTAATTTTTTAATATTAAAAAATAATAATAAAAAAATAAATGAATTATACACCATAATTAATATAAAAAAACATTTTTCATCCTCATAAATGACAGTAACAAAACTTGTATCAAAATTAAAAACCGAACACCACATCAGAGCCCTCTATTTAGACCAAGAGCCAAACAATTATTTAAAAACATACTTCATTCGTTCCTTTTTATCTGTCTCTATTTTAATAATATACCATTTTTATTTTTTACTTTGTATATTAACATGTAGGGACAGGTTTAGAGAGGACAAGGTATATTAGGAAAAGTAATAAATAAAAGAATATATATTTATATGTTTATATTATTTATTACTCTGTCTCTCATGTTTCTTTCCTATTTCTTTTTTTTCTTATCCATTTTAAATTGTTTTTATAGCACTCATTTTCTACTTTATTCTATTCAAAAAAAATTCTTTTGCTATTTTTAAATTTATAAATATCAAGAATATATATTTATATTATTTTATACGTTAATAAATGATAATATTTAAATATTTTATTTCAAAAATTTAATATTTAATTTTCATAATAAACTATTATTATTGTTTTCCTCTGACCCAGCATTTTTGGATCCATCCCAGTTAACATGAAGTGAAGAATCAATGATTTTCAAGTTCTAATAAGAGTACAGTAGATAATTACCTCATAATTTTTATTATAATAAGAACATTAATTAATTTTATAAATTAACTTTAAGAGACCATAAAAAAAAATCTTTATTTATTTTTATTTCTTTATTTAGATGGGTCAAATATATATATTGAAACCAGCGTTGCATACAGCAAACCCTCCATCTATGACAAGATTGTGACCACTAACATATTTAGACTCATCACTCGCCAAGTAAAGAACAGCTTCAGCCACATCGTTAGGGGCGAGATGAGTACCCTTAAGGTTTGAATAAACCCCACGAACACCTTCCTCGTCAAGATTTAATTTATCCTTAACTAATGACGTGGCAACCAAATAAGGCGACACGCTATTCACGCGAATGCCATGTTGTCCAAGCTCCACGGCCGTGTTCTTCATCAACCCCACTACGGCGTGCTTTGAACTCGTGTAAGCGTGCGAAGTACCACCAGCTACCACTCCCGCAACACTAGCCATGTCAATTATGCTTCCCCTTTTAGCCGGAATCATCACCCTCGCAGCGTGCTTTGTGCCAAGAAACACGCCGATTAAGTTAACGTTGATCACTTTCTCGAAGTCGGATTTCTCGTGGTCGAGTATGCTGGTTTTGATCGCGTCGGACGCGCCGGCGTTGTTCAACATGATGTCTAGTTTCCCGTACTTTGACACGGCCGTGTTAACGGCGTTTGAGACGTCGTTTTCGTTTGTGACGTCACAATGGACAAAGGTAGCGGGGGATTCCAAGTTTTGGATAACGGCGTGACCCAAGTCGTCTTGGATATCGGCGATTACCGTTGTTGCTCCGTGCTTTGAGAAGAGTCTTGCAGTTGCTGCTCCAAGGCCGCTCGCACCGCCGGTGATGACGGCCACTTTCCCTTCCAGCCTTGTAAATAATCATTTAGAATATTATTACATGTTATGTTAATTAGTTTAGACATGTGGCCATAAAGATACATCAATATATATATGTGTTACGCTAAAATGACTTGTCACTGTATAATATAAAGCTAAAAAATATTACATTATATATATCTGAACTAATATTGTGAGTAGTTATAAGTGACCAAGTGTAGTGAGACGGTTAGTAAACGCGCATAGTCCAAAGATGTAACCACTCATTTTGATGAGCAGGTAGTAATCATAGCCTATTTGAGTATAAGAAATAAAAAATATATAAAAATCCTATATTAAATAATAATTATAGGGAGTCAAAATAAAAAATTCATATTAGTAATAATTTTCCTTATCAAATGAGGGGTGTTTTTGTCCATCCACCACTGTTTTAGAGTATTAATAAGAATAAAATTTGCATTAATGCCTTGAGCAACTTTTTATATAGATTTTAATTTTAAAGGCCAATTTCTTGTGAGAAAAAAAAAAGTCAGTTTCTCCAATTAAACTTTCTAATCTCAATTTTTTTTATTTCTTCATAATAATAAAAAAAAAAACTCAATATATGTAACTTGTATACCTTCTTACAGCAGCAGAGACCAAAGAAACACTAGCCATGATGAACCTTTCAGGCTTTCACTTACGTTACTGGGTTCACAGGGAAATGTGTATACTCTCTTTTCTGATGGTGAGAGAAGTAACTATCTTGCGCTCTATATAGACAGATCTACACCTGAAATTAATTAGCTTCACTCTTATAGAGCTGCATTCATGCAAACAGACAAAATTAGCGTGGAATTAGATTTTTTTTAATGTCTATTTGATAGTTTTATTTTGTACTTAAAAATTTTTGGTTAGTTTTTAAAATTAGACATTGATTAAAAAGTTTCAAAATTGATTTTCACAGCTTAAAATTATCTTAAAAATCACATTTAACAGCAAATATATCTAAACAAATTTGATTATGTCACTGATAGTTAAATTTTTTCATAATTTATTTTTATAATTAATCACAGCTAATTTAAACACACTTATAAAATTATTTGTCAACTACAGCTTGGACAGTGAATAAGGACCGGATTGAAACAGTTTTGGTTTTAAATTTTTAAAAAGCAGTATTATAAAACAGTTTTCAAAAATTATTTTTTTAAAAAATAAATAAGAAGAGTTTTATTATAAATTTGTGTATAAATTCAAAAAATTAAAAACTGAAAAACAAAACAACTTTGAAATATTTCTAAATTTTGATTTTTAAATATTAAAAAACAATTAAAAAAATTATTTTTAAAAATTTTTTTATCAAACAAATTTTATAATTTTTTATTTTTAAAAACATAAAAACACCTCCTAACACACTCCAATCCATTAACGCTTCACAGTAACTGTCACCTCATTCATAAAGGCATTCGTCTTATTACGTGGGTCGTTTTCCCACGGAGGAATCTCTCAAACTTTTCATACACAGAAAGGAAACGGGTACACGTGGGAATGGATTCCCTTAAATTTAAAAATAATATGATATAGTATTATATTGGTATTTTTATATTTATTTATTTTTTATTAATGTTTATAGGAATTCATAAATTTAATATATATTTAATACATATTGGGAGAGAGATAGATATAAAAATAATAATATGATACATCATGTTATTTTTTAACTTAAGAAGATCCATTCCGGATAAATTTTCAAGCAAAATAAATGGAAATAAACATTGCACACTACTTTTCATTCAATAATTTATTTATAACTGTTTTAGAGTATTTTTTTTTTAAAAAAAATGGATAGACAGACTCACGTAACAGTGGCATAAAGACCCATGTAATAGTGGCATGAAGATAATTGTTAGTAAATTGTACAAGATGATGATATACATATATCATGTTACGAAAAAAATTATCTGAAATATCTCTTTTGATAAATATTTTTTATATACATATTTAAACTTTAATTTTCATCAGTATATTTAATAAATTTAATTATTTGTCAACTTTGTCATAAGGACTTTATGAGTTGCGTAGCTCATCATGTTATTTGGTCTACAATTTTGGCTCATTATTCTCTTTGGCAAGGTTACACAACATACAAGAGTCAATGTTTGAAATCTCAATTAATTTTAGAAAAATGCTAAATTGTATTTTTAGAACCCTAATTAAGGAGTTTAATATAGTAAAAATTTATTGAAAAGTATAATTTTTAATATTTTTGAAATATGAAAAAATATATAATTATAGTTATTTTTCTAATAATATCTTAACAAATATTTTTAGGACAATTGTTATCAAGACACTTAATTTTATAGGTCGACCTCTATCCGCGGTATTCAACAAAAGCAACTTCAAATTTCAATCACATATTCGCAATCACGTTTTTCATCACGTGTTATTATTACATGTCTTGGGATAAAATTTTCTAACATCAATCCCCACGTATCACTGCGCCAAAAACTGTTTCTACCGACAATCATCAATCAAGGGCCTTAAGTTAATTGCCAGAATTTTATAATTTAAAATACTACATTTTTAAGAGTAATGATAAATTATTTTACTAAATTTTCTTATAAATCTTCCAACTCACTTAATTTTGACAAATGTTATCTATCTTTCAAAAAATAAATGCTTAATGAAAGATAGAAGACACTTATCAAAATTAAGTAGGTAGAAACACTACAAGAATGTTACTCGTTAGCCACGGAAATATCCGTGGCAAAAAAACTAATTCCGTCGTTAATATTCATTTTTCAACGGATTAGTGACGATCATTTAGCCGTCATTAAAAGTGGCGTCGCTAGTATTTGTCACGGAAATATCTGTGACAAATTAGCGACGGAAATTTCCGTCGCAAATTTGCCACGGATATTTCTGTGGCTAATTTGCCGTGGTTATATCATTGGCTACGTTATTTTTGCGGAAATATAATTTTTTTGGCGCCACTTGTAATCCGTCTCAAATTTCCTTTGCAATGGATATTTCCGTGGCTAATTTGCCACGGTTATTTCCGTGACAATTTTTTTTTATGCGACAATTTATTTTTGACGCCAGTTATTCCGTCTCCACTTTCGGTTTGCGACGGATATTTCCGTCGCAAAGTTGCCACGGTTATTTCCGTGGCTACTTTGCCACGATTATTTTCGTGACTAAATATTTTTGGCACAAAAAAGAAATATTTTCAAATTGCTAATCTAATCTTACATACTTATATTGTGTCTTATACTAACCTAATCTAATCTTACATTCTTATAATCTAATCTTATACTAATTTAATCTTATACTAACCACAAAACACAATCATATCCATATTCTATTTCTAAGTAATTGCAAATCTAATGTTACATACTTATAATCAATTTCATACTAAACTAACAAAATGCTCATCAAACATATATTATCATTAATGCCTTCTATAAAGTAAAAAATAGAAATAATTAAAAAATTCCCAATTTCAAAAAAAATTAAAAAATTACCTAATGTGGAGGTTGAAGATATGATTCAAGATAAGGTTGAAGATAGATGGTTGGTTGGTGGTAAGAAGTTGAAGATAAGGTTGAAGATAGATGGTTGGAGAGAAGTTGAAGATGGATGGTTGGTTGGTGGTGAGTAGCGCCAGTTGCCGGCCGAACAATGGTGCGGGAAGGGTGGTGGTGCCGGTGGTCGGCCGGACGATGGCGGTCTGGGCGGGTGCCGAATGAGAGAGGATGGCCGGATAATGTTTTGTAAAAGACAAGAAGAAGATGGAGAAAAATTAATATGTGAGAGAAGTGATTTGTGAAAAGAAAAGAGAAATGGAAGATGTTTTACAATGCGAACCCAAACTTAATATTAGCCACAGAATTATGCGTGGCAAAAAAATAATATTAAAAAAGGGTAAAAGTTTGCCACAGAAATATCCGTGGCTAAAGTGCGAAATTTTAAAAAAATAAAAAAAATGTGTAGTTCGAGTTTTGCGACGGCTAAGTTCGTCGCTAACGTCTCAATTTAAAAAGAAATAAAATAAATGTGTAGTTTGGGTTTTGCGATGGCGTGGACCGTCGCTAATTTGCGACGGCCAGGTCCGTCGCTAACGTGTGAATTTTAAAAAATAAAAAATAAAAAATGTGTAGTCTAAGTTTTGCGACGGCCTGGAGCGTCGCTAATTTACGAAGGCCCTGACTGTCGCTAATTTGAGACGGCCTGAACCATCACTAATTTGCAACGGCCAGGTTCGTCGCTAACGTGTGATTTTTTTAAAAAAAAATAAAAGAAATGTGTAGTCCAGGTTTTGCGATGGGCTAGACCGTTGCTAATTTGCGACGGCCAGGTCCGTCAATAAAGTACAATATTTTTTAAAAAAAATGTAGTTTGTGTTTCGCGTCGGCCTGGACCGTTGCTAATTTGCGACGGCCAGGTCCGTCACTAAAGTACAAAAAATATAACAATATGTTGGAGGGGTTTTGCGACAGCTTGGACCGTCACTAATTTGCGACGGACTTGTGAATTTTCATAAAAAAAATGTGCAGTCCGAGTTTTTTGACGGCCTGGATCGTCACTAATTTGCGACGGCCAGGTCCGTCGCTAACGTGTGAGTTTTTTTTTTTTAAAAAATGAGTAGTTCAGTTTTGCAACGGCCTGAACCGTCGTTAATTTGTGACGACTAGGTCCGTCGCTAAAGTACAATTATTTTTAAAAAAAAAAGTGTAGTTCTTGTTTTGCGACGACTAGGTCTGTTGCTGAAGTACAAAAAAATAAAAAAATTTGTAGGAGGGGTTTTGCGATGGCCAGGTTCGTCGCTAAAGTACAAAATTTTTTTAAAAAAAGTGTACTTCGTGTTTCGCGATGGCCAAGTCCGTCGCTGAAGTACAAAAAAAATTCTATAAGAGGGGTTTTTCGACGGTTTGGACCGTCGCTAATTTGTGACGGCCAATTCCGTCGCTAACGTGTAAATTTTAAAAAAAAGTAATAAAAAAACGTGTAGTTCAGGTTTTGCGATGGCCTGGACCGTCGCTAATTTGTAACGGCTAGGTCCGTTGCTATCGTATGAATTAAAAATAAATAATGATAAACACAACCCCTTTGTGACGGAAATTTTCGTCGTAAAATTAGCGACGGTTTTTTTCGTCGCAATTAATATATATGTGGTCACAAAATTAGCCAGTAATATGTTAATTTAATTCGACACTTTTTTTTCTCGTGACATTTAAACTTCATATTAGAAGAGTGTCCCCATAAGCAAAAGGAACAATGAAAACATAGTGCTCATTTCTCGTTCATTCCTAGCTCATCATCACGCGCAAAGATCAATCATCTTTTCCTTTAGCGCTCACTGCGATGGCAGATTATTCTACATTGAAGATTGAGGTGCTGGAGCGTAATCCTCTTGTCCTTTGGCACTCAACGCGATTGCGGATTCCATAGCAAAGATTGATGCACTAGAGTCCCAGAGGTATGATCTCTTTGGTTTTATCTGTAAGAAAAAATAATCTCTTATTTATCCCTTTATTGTTTACACAACTTTCTGTCAACTAGAGAATTTATAGAGAAATCTAATTGATTTAGGGTTTTAGTGTGAAGATCCACTATATTTTTGTAACGTGTACCATAGAGCTGAAGGAAAATGATAGCAGGGTGCAAAACGCTATGGACCCAAATGGAAAGTTTGTTACTGTGGTGTGTGATTTGTCAAAACCGGAAACCAGAAAGAGCACTAGAGCCTAAAGGAAGAACGTTTTATTGGAGGGCTTTACTTATTGAAAATGCATGTGTGTGGTATGTTCCAACCTCTAAAATTCTCTGTGCTTCCTTTTGAATATTCTTCTTTGAGATTCCTCTTCTGATTCCTTATCTGATTCTGTTCTTCTCTGTCTGGTTAACCTAATGGTCGTACATCACCTGTTTGTCGATTATACTAACCAATCACTCCTATAGATATTATACTATCTCACTTCTGCATTGTATTCCATTTATATAAATCAATTACTTCATCTATGCTCAATTTTCCTTTCATTTCCATATTTTGGTTCACTTTGGTTTCAAATTATTGTTTCCATATATAGTTTGAAACTTCATTCTGATTTCTTAATGTTTGGATTGCTTTTTTATTTGTTATGGTTGAGGAGAATAGGTCATTGATTTCGATTTAAATGAATTTAGTTTGGGTGTTAGCAAATTTATTCATGGTAAGCATGTAACTATCATTCATACATGTAATTATCTCAAAGGTCAATTGTATACTTCTGACTTTATCTCTCAAAAAATATTTCAATCATAGTCAATTAACCTCTAAATCAAGCTAGTCAATAAGTCCTTTTGACTTTAGTCAGCAAGCAATCTGACTTGTAGTTAGAAGTACATTCTAACTTGCTTACAACAGCAAGCATTATATTCTGACTTATGGTTCAAAGGTCTTTTTGACTTGCTTTCAATAAGCATTTTGACTTATGGTCAGAAGGTCATTATGACATGTTTTTCAATAAGAATTTTGACTTGTGGTTAGAAGGTAATTTTGACTTGCTGTTCAGTAAGCATTCTGACTTCAGAAGGCCATTTTGATATGAATCCTAATGAGCAGTAAGGAATATTGAAGGATCTTTCTAGGATTTGAGAGCAATTTTTAGAATTTTAGGAATGGGCCGGGGAAAAGATGGTGAGTGGCCCGCTAAGAAAGAGAGAAGGAAAGATTATGAGAATTTTAGGAATTTCGGGGTTAGAGGGAA
Source organism: Cyamopsis tetragonoloba (assembly GCA_037177725.1). Lineage (NCBI taxonomy): Eukaryota > Viridiplantae > Streptophyta > Magnoliopsida > Fabales > Fabaceae > Cyamopsis > Cyamopsis tetragonoloba. The sequence continues at coordinate 22,639,274 of CM074122.1, forward strand.
AGAGGGTGGCTACACAAATTGGGAAAGAGAAAGGAAGAAGTATGGTTTCTGAATTTTAGGGATTTTTGTGATATGAATAAGAAGAAGATGAACTCAGTGGAGAAGAAGAGAAATTGAACAGGGGAGTTAGGAAATGGATAGGGAAGACGTCACACAAATGGATGGATATCCTTCGATAAGTCTCAGCTCTTGTTTCACACAAGAAAATAGGAGAATCAATCACTCTTAAACTTAGAAAATATTTTCTGAGCATAAAATTCAAGTATGAGTTTCGCATTCATCCATAGCCTTCAAATAGGCTCAGAAAAAGTTACAAAATTGCAAAACCCTAAAAACGAGAAAAAACAAGTTGTTAGTGCGTAGGGGCGCGTGAGCAAGCCCTGTCTTTACGTGTGAATGCAAACTGCAAGCCTGGCTGCTGCCTAGGCGCGTTAGCACGCCCAGATGGTGCGTGTGAATGCCCACTCTGGCTTCTAGTTGTTGTCTTGGTGCGTTTAAACACAAATTTGGCGCGTTTGAACGCAGATTCTGCACTTATTTTCCTAAAAACATCAAGCAAACTTGAAATAAAGGTCCTAGCAATCTTATTACAACACTTGGATCAAAACACAAACAAATGATCCTTATTTAAACATCTCGAAAGTCTTTCAAGAACATTTATTGTTCTTCTATCATTGTGCAAAGCACCATATTGGGCTTCATTCTTCTAAGTTGAGACTCTTCTTCAAAGCTTATCTTCAATACTTGTTGTAGAGTCTCCTTTGCCTTCTTAGCTCTTGCCCTTGTCATAGGTTTACCCAAACCCCTTAATGCTTCATGGTCCTCGTTCCTAGCTATGTCCTCATCACATTATGACTTGTTTGTTAGTGAGCACTCTGACATGTGTTCATAAGTGTCTTAAATTTTTCAATGAGTGAACAGTAATTTTACTGTTCACTGGGGCCCACAGTCACAAAATGTGACTTTACCTCATTTGTGTCACAATCTCCCACTTAAAGTAACTTTTGTGAACTTTCAAAAAACTTTCTCTTCTTGCCAGTCCCATGTTGCTTATGTTTCCGATAGGCCGTGAGGATCTGCACCATGCAAACTTATCTGCATTGATCGGCTTCGTCATCACATCTGCTAGGTTATCTTTTGTGTGAATCTTATGTAAGTTTACAGTCCCTTCTTCTACTACATCTCTGACAAAGTGGTATTGTACCCCTATGTGCTTTGTCCTGGAATGAAAGGCTGGATTCCTTTCGATATGCAGGGCACTCTGACTGTCACAATACACAGTAATCTCCTGTTGCTTGTGCTCGAGTTCCTCCATTAACCTTTGAATCCAAATTGATTCCTTGCAAGCCTGCGTAGCTGCCATGTATTCAGCTTCGGTAGTAGACAAAGCTACAACAGACTGTAACTTTGATAACCAGCTTACTGTACCTCCTGCAAGTGTAAACACATAGCCTAAAGTAGATTTTCTTCTGTCAAGATCACCTGCAAAATCTGAGTCAACATATCCCATGACGACAAACTCTGACCCTCTAAAACATAATGCAACATCCGAGGTTCCTTTAATGTATCTTAGGATCCTCTTAACAGCATTACAGTGCTCTCTACCAGGATTTTCCATGAACCGACTAACCAATTCAACTGCTTGAGCAATATCTGGTCTAGTACAAATCATAGCGTACATGAGGCTTCCCATCGCCGATGCATACGGTACTCGAGACATTTCCATCCTCTCCGCTTCACTGCTAGGACTCATACTTGAGGATAATTTATAATTGATAGGAAGTGGGGTAGAAACTGGCTTACAGTCTTGCATATTGAAGCGCCGCAAGACTTTCCGAAGATAATTCTTTTGAGAAAGCCAAATCTTCTTATCTTTCCTGTCTCGGTGAATTTGCATCCCTAAAATCTTGTTTGCGGGTCCCAAGTCCTTCATATCGAATTCCCTAGCCAATTGTGCCTTCAATTCTTGGATCCGAACTTTGTTCGGGCCTACCACCAACATGTCATCCACATACAACAGCAAAATGATAAAATCATTATCTCCGAACCTTTTGTAGTATGTACAATGGTCTGAACTTAGCCTGTTGTATTTGAGGCTAATAATGAAGGAATCAAATCTTTTGTACCAACATCTCGTCACCTGTTTGAGACTATACAGAGATTTGGTTAACCTGCAAACCAAGTTTTCTTTACCTTTTTCTTCAAAGCCTTCTGGTTGGAGCATATATATTTCTTCTTCAAGTTCTCCATGAAGAAAAGCAGTCTTTACATCCAGATGTTCAAGATGTAAATCAAGTGTAGCACACATAGCCAATACTACTCTGATAGTGGTAAGTCTAACCACTGGAGAGAATATCTCGTTGAAATCAATTCCTTCTTTCTGAGCATATCCTTTGACCGCTAATCGAGCACGATATCGTTCCACCTGATCGTTGCCATCTCGTTTGATGTTGTAGACCCATTTGTTTCCAATGGCTTTCCGACCTTCTGGAAGTGTAACAAGTTCCCACGTCTTGTTTCTATGCAAGGCTTCCATTTCTTCCTGCATTGCTGTTATCCATGGAGAAGCATCCGAACCACTCATAGCCTCTTGAAAGGTTGACGGTTCCCTTTCTTCCGTAAGAAAACAGAATGCATCATGAGTTGCCGTGACATATTCTCCAGTGCGAAACTTGAGTGGAGGCTGTTTAAATCGTGTACTCCGTCGAGGTTCTACAGCAACTGCCTCATCTGGTTCTAGCTCCTCGTGATCAGGTTCTACTTCAGAAGAATCATCTTCTCCAGATTTTTCATCTATCTACACCATAGTAACATCTTTTGAAGTGCTGTCATCTTTTTGCTCACTTTGCAGTTCATTTTCTGCAAAAATAACATCCCTGCTGACAATAACCTTGCGGGCAGTGGGGTCCCACCGGCGATACCCCTTAACACCGTCAGCATAACCTAAGAATATACATTTCCTGGATTTTTGATCTAGTTTGCTTCTTTCTTGGGAGTTGTACATCACGTACGCAGGACATCCAAACACATGTAGAGAAGAATAATCTATCGGCTTGCCACTCCACATCTCCATCGGTGTCTTTAACCCAATTGCTGTTGATGGCGACCGGTTTATAATGTAACAGGTAGTTTTAATTGCTTCTGCCCATAAAGACTTGGTCAATCCTGTTGTATTCAGCATGGCTCTTGTTCTTTCTAGAAGTGTTCTATTCATCCGCTTTGCTACACCATTTTGCTGAGGTGTATAGGCATTTGTGAATTGTCTTTTCATACCTTCTTTCTTGCAAAATGCCAGAAAATTACCATCTGTATATTCTCCTCCGTTGTCTGTCCTCAAGCACTTAATTCTTTTTCCAGTTTCAAGCTCTACTTGTGCTTTGAACTCCTTGAATACTGGAAACACATCTGACTTCTTCTTGATTGGGTACACCCACAGTCTCCTAGAGTAATCATCAATGTAAGACACAAAGTACTTTGCTCCTCCTTGGGACAATTCTGGTGACTCCCACACATCAGAATGAATCAAGTTCAGTATGTGCTTGCTCTTTGCAATTGATCTATCAAACTTCAACCTATGTTGCTTGCTTATCACACAGTGCTCACAAAATGGTAGGTTCACCGATTTGAGCCCGTGAAGGAGATTACGTTCTGCAAGAATTTTCAAACCACGTTTCGACATATGGCCTAACTTGCGATGCCACATTAACGTTGATTCTTCTTGACGAGTTGATGCAATTGATGCTTCTCCCTTCAGCATCGTATCTCCCAGAAGCATGTATAGATTTGAACTGATCTTCTTTTCTTTCATCACCACAAGAGCACCTTTTACAACCTTCAAGATCCCATTTTCTACATGGGTCTTGCACCCGAGGTCATCAAATTGCCCAATAGACAATAGACTTTTCTTCAACCCTTTCACATGTCGTACCCCTTGAATTGTGCGAATAGTACCATCATACATTTTTATTTTTACAGTACCAACACCAGCAATTTCTAAGGCATCATCATTTCCCATGAACACAGATCCTTCTAAGACAGGTTCATAAGTACAAAACCAATCTCGTCTAGGAGTCATGTGCCACGTTGCTCCCAAATCCATGATCCATACATCAGTGAGCTGATTATTTCCTTTATAACTGACTGCAACTTCGCTATAAAGGACTTCTCCATCACCAGAGGTGCTTGCAACACATCCTTGAGATGTACTTGCATCATGAGACTTTTCTGCATTCTTCTTGTTGTACCAACAATCTTTCTTCAAGTGCCCTCTCATGCCACAATTGTAGCATCTCACGTTCTTCCTCCTTCGAGATTTTGATCTACCATGACTTTGACTCCCACTGGAGCCACGTTTCGTTGATCTTCCTCTCACCATAGTCAAAGCCTCTGCTTGCTTTGAACTTTCCGATCTGTCCTCCTTATTCTTGCACCTGGATTCTTCTTCAAGAATGGCTCCGGCAACATCATCAAAGTTTAGATAGTCAAAAATATTATTATTTGTAATATTTATGATGAGTTGATCATACGAGTCTAGTAAACTCTGAAGTAGAAGCTCCGCACGTTCATTTTCTCCTATTTTAACATCTGATGCTGTCAGCTGATCAAATAGCGTGTTTAGATTGTTGATGTGATCCGTAACCAAAGTGGATTCACTCATTCGAAGAGTGTAGAGTCTCCTTTTCAAGAAAATTCTGTTGTGAAGAGACTTGGCCTCGTACAATTTTACAAGTGTATCCCAAATCTCCTTTGCCGTTTGCTTTTCTGCAACACTAGACAAGACTGAGTCTGCTAATGTCAAGTGTAGATTGGCAATAGCGTTATCATCCATCTCCTTCCACTTTTCATCGGTAATACCAGCAGATTTACCCTCAATTGCTGCAATGCAATTTTGTTTTCTCAAAAATGCATTTATCTTCAATTTCCACAGGGAGAAATTACTCCCACTGAACTTCTCAATCTCAAATTTTGCTGCCATGGTTGCAAATCAAACTATTTTTCACTGAACTGGCTTACTCTATTTCACCGTGAATAGTACCGTATACATGAACAGTATTGTATGTATTGCAGTATACGTGAATAGTACTGTATATGTTAACAATCACTGTGCGAGTATACATTTTCACGTATGAATAGTAACCGTGAACAGTACCGTGAATAGTACCGCAACGTGAATAGTGACCTTCAACCAGTGGCTCTGATACCACTGTTGGGTATCAGAATAATAAAATTAGTATCACGCAGCTAAAATAGAGTTGAGAAAATAGGAATTGACACACAATATGTTTACGTGGAAAACCCTCAACAAATAAGGGAAAAATCACGGGCAAGATCTCGAGAAAATTTTCACTAAGTAGAAGAATAATTACACCCTCTCTCTAAATTACAAAGAGAGAACAATTTCACTCTCTCTTGATAAAATAGGAGAATACACTCATTAGAAAAACCTCATAGGAAAAACTATATTTTCTCTCTGTATTTTTCCTCTCAATATTGGATGTTAAACCCTCTCTCTAAATTACAAAGAGAGAACAATTTCACTCTCTCTTGATAAAATAGGAGAATACACTCATTAGAAAAACCTCATAGGAAAAACTATATTTTCTCTCTGTATTTTTCCTCTCAATATTGGATGTTACTAAGAACTGGGATGCATAAACTGAACTGAGGGAGCTGCTATTTATAGGCAACTCACCGAAATCATTTACGCATTTTCACTGTTCATTACTGTTCATCTTTGAAGAATTTTACGCGTTTTAGTAAATTTTTTCAATGAGTGAACAGTACTTTTACTGTTCAATGGGGCCCACAATCACAAAATGTGACTTTACCTCATTTGTGTTCACACATGTTAAAGTAAAATATTTTTTTTCCATCATCTCCGGGTTTTGAACTTATTTTAATTTGTCAATTATAAAACCCATACAACAAGCATAATCCTTACAGTACCAGGTAATTTCTTCTTGAGAGCTAAATGTCATTCCAACCCTAGGTTTTTCATCTTCACCACCAACCTTTGCTTCTAGACTATCATCATACTTGATCTCCATCATTCATGTCCTCTTGATCAACTGATTATGTAAAAATAAAAAAGTTTACGTGAAATAATGAAATTAATTTATTGAACAATTAAAAAACTAAAATATTAAACAATTGATAGTGGTTTTTTCTATCTCATTACACAGAGACAAAAATAGAAAAATTCTTAATTGAGCAAACCAATTATGCGCTTGTTGCCTATGGATGTGGGTATATGCTTAGCTAATTAGTAGAATTAGAAGACAAAAAAAAAATATTATAATTTACCTTGAAGTTTTTAAACTTAATTTACATAATTTTTTTATATTTTTAAAATTAATTTTTTTTTAAAATCATGTACTATATACTTAAAAAATTGAGTGTTTTTTTAATTTAAAAATGAAAATGTGTTTTTTAAATTTCACAAATTGTTTGATTTTTTTTAAAATAATGTATTATTCACTTTAAGTTTTTAAGGTAATTTACATAATTTTTTTATATTTTTAAAATTGCAAAAAAAATTTTGAAAATCGTGTACTATACACTTGAAAATTTGGGTGTTTTTTAATTTAAAAATTAAGGAATGATGCAGAGTGAGCGATTGTGGCGGCGGGCTAAGAACTTGTAGCTCAAGTAACATAAGGAGGAGCTTTTGAGCTCAATGAGAGGGGTTCGATCCCCAATATAATAAATTTAAGAGTACATTTAAGAATAATATAATGTGAGGGTGTGTGTTTGACCGATAAAAAACAAAATCTTTTCGCGACGGGTATTAGGGTATTAGTGGGATACAATGCAAGAAACAAATTGACAGAACTTTCTCTGTTTTTGGGAAAAAATATTTCATTATTTAGCGCCTTTTCAGTTCACAATAATAGCCACGCCATTCGTGCATTATACATGAAACGCATTTCGTACTATATATCAGAACTGTAATGGTTTTATAGCTTGATGTGCACGAAAAGGTTCATTTGTAATTTGCAAAATGCAATATCTAAACTGAAATGTTGTTGGAAACAATAAACAAATAATTATAGATATGAAGTAAAGTATTTATTTGAAATGTAAAGATTACATACTTGATGAGAAATTAAAAGAAAAAAAAAATACATAGATCAAGACATTGAAGACAACAAGGGAGTACATAGATGAAAAAAAAGAAGAATAGTGAAACACAAGCTGAATTCTCCTATAAGCGAATTGGAGGTACAAGGAAATACAAGCTTTGGTTGAACTAACTTTCATGTAGCTTTCCCACCTTGGGAGCCATTTGCACAAGAGTTGCTGAAATTCAAAATAAAGGCTTTGTTCTCTAATCAGCAAATTGTAGATTCAGTACACCAAGTATTAGATCATGGAAAACAAAATAAGGCTAATAACAAAAAAGAAACATAATTTATTAAATCATTAACTTAAGCATAGACTTCCCATACCTATGTAGAACATAGTAAAATGATAATTCAAAGTGCTGAAATTAAAATAGAAATTATATTAATGTTTCAAAACAATAACATAACTAAATATTTGTAACACCCTAAATAAAATGGTGTTGGCTTATCACACACATGCCAGAATATAAATATGTATCATACAATTCTAGAGAGCTTTGTACAATAACTAGGCGAGTGTCTTTAATACAAGTTCAACAAAAGAAACAAAAAATAGAAGCATAATTATGGAAATATATACAATGATGACTTCATGATATAATACATTAACAATATCTAGTCTAAGTACACGTTCTTTATTCTTTTGCATTACTCCGGCTCCTTTTCTATAATACATGCAATAATATAACAGTGAGTTATATGGAATTACATATATCTCAGTAATCCCCTAGATTATAAAATTAGTTGACAGTGTTGTGGGCAACTAAGTTACAAAATCTCCCACTTAAAATAGAAACAATAATATTCAAGAGATAAACAATCAAATAAAAATCACTTCAATACAAGGTTAATCAAAATATTAAGGTTAGTTATTATTATTATTTAATCTTTTGTTCCAGCAACTCGCACCCTCTTTGGAGACTTTTGATTTTCGAAGGAAGCGTCCTGTTGTAAACCAAGATTTCAGTCCAAGTTCTAGACCCAGGCCCAATCAGGAATGACGCTCCGACCTGATTTATATGATATAAATAGGCATCATTACTGATCATTAAGGTACGCTTAATATACTGTTTATTCCTCATATCAACCTCATACTAACTTAAGCATCAGAATCTATGTAGGTCCCTCACCTCCGCCATCATCGGAGCACTTGGATACTAAATTCTTCCCGTGGATTACACCTACACCCTCTCCAACCAAGTATCATTTATTATGTGTCCTTTCTATTATTTTGGGATTATTTTGGGATGCAACAGTGGCGCCGTTTATGGGAAAACGTTTTCCCATTCTTTACCATGGCTAGCATCACAGGATTAAATTCTACAACCACACCTCACGGCAAAACCAGATTCGAAGCCTACATACACGCCTGAAGTCGCAGAGAGAAGACAACCGAAATTCTTTCATTGCAATTTCAATTTTGTCAATAACCCTCATCTAAGAGTCTACGGCTCACAAAATTTGGGAATCATACATCGATTGAATGCAACGATTTGATTCTCAATTGAAATCCAAAGGTAAAAAGCTTCAAATGGGCACACGCACCACCCTCACCGTCGTCACCTCAGACAACAAAAAGTAAATAGCTTCGTACACCGCCATGATGTCCGACGGCAACACTGACAACCCCGTGCACCACCGTGATGGCGACCACCACCCGTCACGACTCAGCTGCGACCCAGGTTTGAAATCAAGGAAGTAGAAAATTCCATGCATACAAAAAGTATTTGGCCGAAGAAAGAACTGTTGCGGCGCTGTGCTTTCGTTCACGTTCCTATGTTAGGGAAGACAGTTGGTGCGCATAGCAGAAAAGGTCAGTGTCAAAATTGGGTGGTCCCCTTTTAAAAAAAAAAAGAAGTCCAAGTGGTGAATCTGTCCAAAATAATAATAAAAAAAAAATTATTCCAGTCAGCAAAAAGCAGATAGATAAAATTATACAAAAATGAGGTAGAAGGGGTGGTGCACAAAGCAAAAATGAACACATGTTGGTCACAACAAAATGATGGTGCGCCTAGTAAACAAAAAAGATGGGGTCATACCAAGAACATGTGTTGGTTTACTCAACAGAAGATGAACAAGGCTCACCTGCACAAAAATGAGAGGTGGTGCAGTTAGCAACAAAAAACAAAAAGAAAAATTCAGTCTACAAAAACCAAAAAGGGAGAGGTGGTGCAATCATAAACAAAAAAGGGCCCATGTACTTCATCAGACAAATGTGATAAGTAAAAAATGGTGGTGCGTGTAGGAAAAACCATCATCTCAATCCAAAAAACTCTAAGTAAACAAATGAGGTGGTGAGCTCAGCACACAGACCATCTCGGTCCATATAAGCCTATGACGACCAGAAGGATTAGTCCGATTTCCAAAGATTGTGTCGATGCAGCTAAAGATCACGATGGCACAACACGAAAGTGTGGACGTGTAGAGCTCTCTAAGGCACGACCTACTATGCAGAAATTATCTGCTAAAATAGCAGTTGCACAACATCCCCTGCTCGATATTTCTTCATAATTTACATGCTAGCATTCATGATATGTTGTCTGTATAATACCACCTGCACAATACTGCTTCACGAAATTAATGTCATCATTAACGATATTATCTATTCAACGCCTACGACTTAAAATACATGCATCCACAATATACTTGTTTCCATATTACTATACACTAGTGTCCAATGGATAATGTCGACACAATACCTACTGCTTGATACTTATCTTATGATATGATATATTAGCATTCATTGTTATCTACACAATTAATATTATGTTCATAATGTTACAATGTTCATTGACCATGTATGGATGATAAGTGGCAAGACTAGCATGAATATCATGTCAGACAACTATATACTAGCAGTGGAGCTTTGTTTTTCTTTGTAAATAGGTGAAAGCGAAATCATGGTAGAAATTCTAAAGGGGAATCCCTGAAAAAAGAAGACAACAAGGTAATGGTTGAAATGCCAAAAGGACTAAGTCCTTGAAAATAAATATACGTAAAATGATGGTTGAAATTCCAAGAGGCTAAAGAATTTGAAAATAAACAAACGACATCATGAAAGATAATGAAATCCTTGTTTACAAATTCAAGATATCTTGGACAAAGTTTACAAAAAAAATCAAAATAGGACTATATGTCCCACATTCATCTCACGACAACAAAAATCCGAGATAGGGCCAATGCCCCACAAATCAATCTCGATTTGTCCTGGAAAGGCTTGATGCCCCACAACTTCAATTCAGGAAGAGGCTTACCCAAGTAAAAGGGTCTAAACGCCCCAACTGTGCATTACTTGATCACTTATTCGAAATAATTTGAAAAAGGGGAAGATTTGAGCTAAACAAGCAAAGAGCATTCACACAGGAAAGAAATACTTAAGGTTCCAGATGAACCCATAAAGCATGCCATCAAGTCAATGAGCTTCTTGCAGTAACTCACCGGCTTGGGGGCAACTATTGTGGACCAAGATTTCGGTCCAAGTTCTAGGCCTTGGGAACGACGCTCTAACCTAATTTATATGCTATAATAAGGCATCTTTACTTATCATTAAGATACGCATAATATACTATTTATTCCTCATATCAACCTTATACTGACTTAAGCATCAGACTCTATGCAAGTCCCCCACCTCTGCCGTCATAGGAGCACTTAGAGATCAGATTCTTCTCGTGATTACACCTACGTCGTCTCCAAGCTAGGTATCATTTATTATGTGTTCTTTCTATTTTTCGGGATACAACACATCCCACCATCTTTGGAGATTGTGGCAACCCAAGTATTGTTCTAGTGAGGAATTGAGCTTAGGAAGCTAGAATCCTCCGCATGTAAGAGCTAGGGTTGATGAACGAAGGGTGGATTTCCTTCATTGGTGAGACTTTGGAGAGAAAAATGGTGTAGGGAAAAAGGAGAGGCGAGAAAAGAAAAGGGTGAGGTCTTATTATGTTTGTTTTAATTTCATTTTCTCTCTTTTTGTCCAAAGGAGATTAGATCAAGAGGGACCAAAGGAAAATTTCTAAAATTGCAAAGTGACCCTCCTTCACCTATCAAGGACCATTTTGAAATCTCCTTTGTATTCTTCTATTTCCCCAATTAAAGATTGTTGGTATTAAAATTTTGGACTTACGGTAAGGTACCCAATCGCACAGAGCCTCCAAATATATGGGGCCCCAAATATTATATGATGCACCTTATATCCCAGGCAGGGATATATACGATTATACTCCATAAGACATCACAATGGTTCACATATCTTAGCGGCGACTCTGTCGTGTGGCATTTTTTTCTTCTCCTTCCAATCCGGCTGTAGGATTTTTTTCATATTCTTCATTTAGCCTTTTTTTTTCCAATTATTTTTGCTTCTTCTTTCTTTTCTTTTTTTAATTTTTTTAAACAGTTTATATAAAATCTTAAATTCAAACTTTCATGCTTTCATTATATTAAAAAATAGCTTATTTGTATGTGTCTCTTTTAATAAATTTATTTATTAAAAAATAAAGTGTCATATTTGTGCTATTATGCGATTTATAAATTTAAAAAAAAAACCTAACACGGACAATTATATATTCTTTTTATATCTAATACTTTATATTATTTTTCTCTCTTAAATTCATATGATTTTTCTTTTCTTTTCTTTTAATAAATTCTCTTTGATACTTTTGTATTGTCATCAATTTGTTATTAACTCCCCCCACCCCACCCCACAATTCATCCATGGATTCGTCCTTGATCTTAGGCGCATTAATAGGCACACACCTCCCTCTTTCTCTCTCTCCTCTTTTTGAATACCATCGTGCTTCTTTTCCCGATATAGAGATGCATCAACTATTCAACTTTCCTTAATTTTCTCTCTCTTCCTCCCTACATTCACTCATTTCTTCCTTCAAAAAACTCTTAAAATTCTTCAAAAATCACTCCAAAATATTTTTGTAAAGTATTTTTTTATTTAAAGAATTTTTTATCTTTAAATTATGAATAGAGAGTCTCGTTTTCAAAAAAATTAAAATAATAAATAAAGCCCCAAAACTTTTGCTGTGGCCCGACAATAGCAAAAGCAAGCATGAGCTTATCACAAAAACTACAACAGAAACATGACAATAGTCAAAGAAATTAGAAAGAAAAACTCCACCATAATCACCACAACTTTAATTGGCAAAGTTATCCCCAAAAATATGAAATCTTTACTTGATATTGGCATTAAATGAAGAGATATACTTTTCTATACTTTTTTAAAGGTTTTATCCTTAATCCTTTTTAACCACATAGCATGATCTTTTAATTTCTATTGTAGATATATGCTTTTATTGGTTGTAAAGCAAGTCCCTAAATGCTTTTTTCAATTATTTTATATTTTTTCTCTATCGACATTAAATGTTTGTCATTTTTAAAATGGGCTGACACTCATTTTATGTAAGTCGTATCTAACTTACCTTACTTTCACCCTTATTTCAATAGGGTCTTGAGATTGAGACTCTTACTTGAGTATAAGTTATGTCATAACATTGAGTGTCTATTTTTCCTTTCAAGTGTTCAATTCACTCTCAAATATAAAATTCAAATTCATATTGCTCACTAAAAATAGAGGTATGAAATGTGTATATGGCATGCAATTCTCATCTTATTTACCTTTGGCCTCTTTCTAAAACTAGGGGGTGTGTAGTTTTCTCTAGCTTCCCAACCCATCTTTGCTTTTTAACTTTTGAGAAGGATAAAAAAGATGTGATTTCATTTTGTTGGTTCCTCTCCCTCCCTCAGCCACACATGCAAATATTGCTCGAGTGCAAGCGCTTAGCTAAGCAACATTGTGTTTTCATAAAATTAACAAATATTTCTATAGAGAGAGAAACGAGTGTTGGTGGATGTTTTTCCTCCCAAACTTCAGTTCAAAATTTTATTTCCCCTATTTAAATATGAGTAAAGGATCTCTTCCTTGAGTGCAATTTGAGTTTCTTCCATTCTTTATATTTTGTTTTCTGATTTCAATGTTTTATTTATTTTTGAGTAACTTATGGTTTGCTATGAATTTAGATGTGAATTCTTATTATTTGGGACACCAATTTTGCGCTCTATTTTCTATGGTTAATCCTTTAATTATCAATATGAATTTGATGGCTTAATTTGGGTTTTGATTTTTAATGTTTCATTATCATCCATGTGGCGCATCCATAGATTTTGGTTCATTGGTTTGTGACTAAAGCTTGTGGTGCACCCTATTTTCTATGCATTTATTTTTTTAATATTGAGCATTATTTTTGCATTAATGGATCTATCTTAGTTATTATAAGTACAAGATATTATTTTTTATAGTTTGTATGTATATGTATATGTAAATATAAAATCAAGAAAATCTGAGATTAAATTTTTATTAGTTGAAGTGTTATGAAATGCAAAGGATTAAAGAATACTAATTAATAAAAGAACACATTTTAAAAATAAACATATAGTTATAGATATCGTAAAAACAATGTTAGAATTTAGTATTAAATTTTGTTACTTTACTACTAAATATGTTATGAACAATTATTTTTTATTAAAAGAATAATAATGAATTATTTATTAAAAATAATACAAATAAAATACTTTAGTCTAAATTACATCACAACGTCAAAGAAACTAGCAACAGGAGTAATACACATAACACAAATTAGCAAAAGTCAAAAACTAATACCTAAATTTAACTTTGATATATTACTAACATCTAATTTTAACCAAATTTAAATTATATTAAGCAAATTACTATGTATTATTATAAGCCTTTAAATATTTAAAAATTTTAAGTTAATTGTCAAACAAAATTAATAATCCATATTTTACATATCATTATAATTTTAGTTATAACTTTTTTCTAACTTGTGCATATAGGCACAAGATAATAATGATTGGCAACAAATAAAATTTTATGGAAGGGAGTAGTTATTAAATAGTAGGTGATAAAGAATTTAGTGATTGCACATATAATATAATAAAAAAAAATCAAATCTGATTATTAGAAAAATTCCAATTATTGTTAATTTGTGCTTATGGGCATTAGTTAAAAAATTCTTTTTAATTATTCTTTTGACTGTCTAACAAAATAAACTTGAGCATTGCAAGGGTCATGAATATTATGGTATGTTTGAATAAGATTATTTTTTAATGTAAATTAGATAGTTGTATTTTGTATTTACAAAAGCTTTTGATAATTCTTTTAACAAAAGAAGTATTTTAACAAAAGAAGTAGACATTGTTTCAAAAAAGCTTCAAAATTACTTTTCACAGTTTAAAATTATCTTAAAAATCATTTCTGACAGCAAATATATCCAAACAAAAATTGATTATGTCTCACATAATCCATTCTTTTTCACAGCTTATTTTCACAATTAATCACAGCTAATCGAAACACACTCTTAGGTACCGAGGCGGAGCTAGATGATAATTTTTGGGGGGCCGACCATGAAAATTAAAATTAATATATTAAAAATTAATTAAAAACTAAAATTTAATTTTTGCTTAACCAAAATTCAAGAACACTCTGTAATACTAAATACATCGATGGTTATCATGTTTAAGAAAATTCATGATTTTTTATATATGAAAAAAAAATCTTTTGGGGGGAATTTCACTGTGCCTAAGTGTTGAACGATATCAGTAAACATTTTTCTTAAGGAGATGTTTCTCGCAGGAATTGAACTAAGAACCTCCTAATGGAGTGTCCTTATGCACATACCCAAATTATGTGACCTAGCACATTTTCATTAGGTTAAACTCATTGAGTACAAAATTCATGATTTGATTAAATAAATATGGAACTAGGTCAATTAAATATTTTTGAAGTTGTCAGTTATTTTTATTTTATTCATATAAATAAGACTTACACAAATTATTTTTAAAAAAGTTAAAATGAGTTAATTATTACTTTAGTTTATTAGTATAAATTATTTTAGTCTTTGACTTTATTAAAATTCCTTTTTAGTCACTCACTGACTTTATAAATTATAATTAATTTTAGTCAATTTTTATATTAAAATGATCAATTTTTTTATAAGTTAAGAACTAAATTGGCTAATTTGTTATACAATTGAGGACTAAAATTACTGATTTTATAAAGGCAAAGACTGAAGTAGAATTTCGATTGAGTTAGGAATTAAAATGAAAAATCACTATAATCTAAGGAATTAAGTTATATATTTACTCAAATTAAAATATCAAAAAGATTTTATATTTACTTTAAAGTTTAAAATAAATAAGTGATTTAATAATATGATAACTAATATAAAACAATCTTGTAACAATTTCAAATAAAAAATTGATAGGAGGCCGTCATCTAAAATATATACATGTAAATAAATTTTTTTCATGATGTGATACGCTCTGCTTAGTTTTTTTCAAAGGTGGTTTTTTCGGTATTCCTTCAAAATAAAGAACAAATTTGTTCCTTCACGTGGCTCCATTTAAGTAGTGACATTTGTTATTACTTATCTATGTCATCTAATTTAATATAACTTTATAATATTGCAAACACATCCTCTCTTTTAATAACATTTATCCTAGTTTAAGCATAATATTTCATAAAATTTCTTTATCTTTTTTCTTTTAACAAATTTAAATACAACAATCACGACTAAATTAAAATTAAAGGAAAGCGATCATAAAAAAATAATTGAAGAAGGGTGAATAAAAAGTATTAAAACATACTAATAGTGTATGACTACTTTTGATGTATTTATTCACAACACAATAATACTATCCATCATAAAAGACAGGTATTCATTAAGAATACATTATACACAATTTTAGTGCAAGTTTCGATAGTTTTTTTGGTTTAGTATGTGATTTGTGATTTTTTATGTTGTTTCGATGTTATTATATTTAAATTCTTCATGTCAATTTGATGTAAAATATGTGTTAGGTGTTCAAGTTTTGCTATAATGTTCATAGCTATTATTAATTGTTCTTGCTATTTTCTTGATAGATATTTCTATGGTGTCTATGGTGTAGAAGATGGAGACATGATCTCTTATCCAATCAAATCAAAAATTTGATATGAGATAATAAGAAATGCAATAAAGTTTTATTCTCTATTAAATCATTTAGATTTGGTAGATACTAACTTGATTTTATTTTTTAATCTAATATTTAGTTTTTATTTATGTCTTAATTTTTTTAATCAAAATATCAAATACTTAGATTTTGGTTACATTATTAAAGGTGTATTTGAGCTTTAGTTAATTAAAAAAATGAGTTTTTATTAGTTGAAGAATAAATAAATTAATGAAGAATATTATAATAAATAAAATAAGGTAAAAGTAGTATTTTGGTCCATAAACTTTATATTAAATTTTAGTTTGGATTTTTTTTTTGTTCATATTGACTTCTTTACTTATTTTTTTTCGTGTTATTTCATTAAATAATTAATAAAAAAAATCTAAAATAGTCGTAAGATGTGAGAAAGAAGAAGACCATGATAAAAAATATTATCATAGGCATTTTTGTTAATTATTTATCAACAAAAATTAATAGAAAATAATTATATTATACTGAAAATATAAATTAAGATTATGAAGAAAAAATAAAAGGACCAAATTAAAATTTGAGATAAAGTTATGGGCCTAAAATATGATAATATTATTTTACAAATTTTTTTCTAGTGAAAATTCATAAAATAACACAAAAAAAAAAACATATTCACATATAAATTTTAATTTATAAATTTGACATGAATAAAGCACACTTATATAATATAATGTATTTAAATAATATTATTTTCATACAAATAACTAGTATACGCATCATTACATTGTCATTTCTATGCTCAAGTATCAATTATTTGTATCAGAATCTTCTAAGTCTTATCATTTATTTCATGCTATATTATGAATTATTTATGTTATGTTATTTTTTAAATATAATTTACTTTTAAAGTATTCATTAATTATGTATTTTTCTTCTAGGTTGCTTCAGGTATAAGTTACCTAGGTCACGTTCTATTTAGCCAAATGTTTGCTTATTATATTTATAGTTATAAAACTCATACTAGTCATCAACTCGGTCAAAGTCCTGGATCTTTGGTCGAACTAGTAAGTCATTGATTGAACCGATTTAACTTGATATATGATAATATTTTATAATTTATACTAATATTTACAAATATAATATATATTTTACCGTAAAATTTAATATATTAAAGAATTTTTGTGTATTAATCATATATTAGTACTAATATTAATTAAAGTTTATGTAAAATTAAAATATATAAATATTAATAAATTTAGATTTGTATATAAAATTATAAGTTAGATAATATTTTTTTAAAAAATGCAAATACATTAAAAAACTAAATTCATAAATATATTGTAATAAAATTTTCTATTATAATAATATAAACATACTTGTGAAATTTTTTATATTTGACAACAAACACATATTTTACTATATGTTAAATATATTTATAGTCTAAAACATTTTAATATAATAATATAAATATATTTATAAAATTTTTATTATAATATATTTATGAGTTTATTTTTTTTAATGTATTTGCATTTATTTTTAAAAAAAAAATTATCTAAGTTATAATTTTATATATCAATATAAAATTATCAATATTTATATATTTTAATTTTGTATAAACATTAACATTAGTACTAATGTATGATTAGTACACAAAAATTCTTTAGTATATTAAATTTTATGGTAAAATATATATTACATTTTTAAATATTAATATAAACTATAAAATATTATCATACATCGAGTAAAATCGGTTCAACCAGTAAGTTAGCGGTTTGATCGGTGATCGAGGACCTTGACTGGCTAGTATGAGTTTTATAACTATAGATATAAGTAACTAATAATTGAGTCTTAAGCAAACATTAGGCCGAATAGTAAATTCCAGTCTGAAGCGACCTACAAGAAAAATACATAATTAATGAAAACTTTAACTTGAAGCAAATTGTATTTCAAAAATAATATAACGTAAATAATTCATAATTAGGTCTGAAATAAATTATGAGACTTAGAACTAATACAAGTAAATGATACTTGAGAATAAAGATGATGATGTAATTAGGCGTGTACGAGTTATTTATATGAAAATAATATTATTTAAATATATTATATTATTTAAATGTGCTTTATTCGTGTCACATTTATAAATTAAAATTTATATGGGAATGATTTTTTTTTTTTGTTTTATGAATTTTCACTAGAGAAAATTTATAGAATAATAGCATCATATTTTTTATGGCTAAATTTATATTTTAGGCCCATAACTTTATCTCAAATTTTAATTTGGTCCTTTTATTTTTTCTTCATAATCTTAATTTATATTTTCAATATAATATAATTATTTTCTATTAATTTTTTGTTGATAAATAATTAACAAAAATACCCATGATAATATTTTTTATCATTGTCTTCTTCTTTCTCACATCTTGCGACTATTTTAGATTTTTTTATTAATCACAAATGAAATAACATGAAAAAAAATAAGTAAAAAAGTCAATATGAACAAAAAAAAAAAGAGATCCAAACTAAAATTTAATGTAAAGTTTAGGGACCAAAATACTACTTTTACCTTATTTTATTTATTATAATATTCTCGATTAATTTATTTATTCTTCAACTAATAAAAACTCATTTTTTTAATTAACTAAAGCTCAAATACACCTTTAATAATGTAACTAAAATCTAAGTATTTAATATTTTGATTAAAAAAATTGAGACATAAATAAAAACTAAATATTAGATTAAAAAATAAAATCAAGTTAGTATCTACTAAATCTAAATGATTTAATAGAAAATAAAACTTTATTGCATTTCTTATTGTCTTATATCAAATTTTTGATTTGATTGGATAAGAGATCATGTTGTCATCTTCATAGAAATGACACTATAGACATCATAGAAATATCTTTCAAGAAATAGCAAGAATAATAAAGAATAGATATGAATATTATAGCAAAACTTGGACACCTAACACATATTTTACATCAAATTGACATGAAGAATTTAAATATAATAACATCGAAACAACATGAAAAATCACAAATCACATACTAAACCCAAAAAACTATCAATACTTGCACTAAAATTGTGTATAATGTATTCTTAATGAATACTTGTCTTTTATGATGGATAGTATTATTGTGTTGTGGATGAATACATCAAAAGTAGTCATACATTATTAGTATGTTTTAATACTTGTTATTCACCCTTCTTCAATTATTTTTTTTTATGATCACTTGCGTTTAATTTTAATTTAGTCGTGAATGTTGTATTTAAATTTGTTAAAAGAAAAAAGATAAAGAAATTTTAAGAAATATTGTGTTTAAACTAGAGTAAATGTTATTAAAAGAGAGGATGTGTTTGCAATATTATAAAATTATATTAAATTAAATGATATGAATAAGTAATAACGCTACTTAAATAGAGCCACGTGGAGGAATAAATTTGTTCCTTATTTTGAAGGAACACTAGAGAAATCACCTTTTTCAAATATGTAGGTGAAAAAATTGGGATTCATGAGTCCAAGTCCCTAATCATATCTCACCAATAGAATATTGTCACGTCATTAAAAAAATTTATTAAAAATTAAAAATTAAAATTAAAAAAAAATTTTAATGACGTGACAATAGATGAGAGATATTTGAGAATTTGAATCCGAAAAATTGACGTGTAAAAAGTTTTATCCATTTTGATATAAATATTTCAAATGATAAAGCCAACTTGGTGTTCTAAGATAGCAAGAGAGTGGAATTCAACAAAGACATGGCACTGGTAACAACTACACCATCCATCAACGACGGGCCAGTGATCGCCGAGGTGGACATGGGTTCCGATTTCAACGCCCCCACCGTACGAGCCACCGTTGTTCAGGCTTCTACCATCTTCTACGACACTCCAGCCACTTTAGGTCCTTTCTCACTCCTCTTCTCTCTCTGATTACTCTTTTACTTGCCCTTTTGTCTTTTTCCCTCTTTTACATCCAACAATTTCTCTCTTCTCTCAAAATTTTCCTACCCATGTCCTTTGATCTGTTGCTTTTCTATTTCTGGTGTCAAAGTTTCCATCTTTTTGTGCTTTGGGGTGGAAATTTCCATCTGGGGTGCTTCAATTAGGATCAATTAAAGATCTTTTTGGCTTGAGAGCTTATTATGTTGTTGATTAGTGATGATTTTTGTGAGCAGATAAGGCAGAGAGATTGATGGCTGAAGCTGCTAGCTATGGGTCGCAGCTAGTGGTGTTTCCAGAAGCATTTGTGGGTGGGTACCCGCGTGGTTCCTCTTTTGGTCTTTCAATGGGAATTCGAACTGAAAAGGGTAGAGAGGAGTTTCGCAGGTACCATTCTTCTGCCATTGATGTGCCTGGTAAGTCCCCTAATTAAGATCAAAGTAAAGCAACTCAACTTAGAAAACAACTCCTCATTGTAGCTTGCTCACGTGACTTGAATTACTTATATGAGTTGCTTAAATAAGCAAGACCAAGAGTTGCTTGAAGGAGAAGTGGGACTAAACAAACAGAATTTTAGTGTAAAAACCTTACATTGTGTGGTACGTGTGGAACCCCTTTGAGTTGCTTAATCCTTACATTGTAGTATAGAGTTGCTTAAATTGATAGAGTGATGTGTACCGATAAAACCTACCAAAATATTAATAAAATATAGGTTAAGCAACTCAACAAATGAGTAAGCTTACATTGAACATGGTATTAGAACAAATTAGTGTTCTGGGTGTGGAATGTCGGCAGGGATAGGATTGGAAAGATGAGAGAAAGCGCACAAGTAAAACATTAATTTAATACTGAAATTAACAACAGTGTATAATTTTGGTTACTGAAGTTATGGAAAAAAAAATTGATTTCTAAAATTAACAACTAAATATAATTAAAGTTGATTGAAAATGAGTTACTTATTTGGGTATTTACTTCATGATTTTAAACATTTTTCATAACAATTGACACAATCTTTATTAATACTTATAAAACTATTAAATTAAATTAAATATTTAAAATTAAGTTTTAATCTTTATTAAAATTTCCTTTTTCCTTTTCATTTAAATTTGTGTTTTTATTATGAAAAAATTAGGAAGGTTAAGAATGAAAAGCACTAAAGATTAGAGACAAAAGCACTCAATTTTAAAAATTAAAAACACGTATCAAATAAACTTTTTATTACAAAAATATTAAAATTTGTATATTTGATAGAGATTAAAAATATACTTTAAGTCCCTAAAATTTTACTATGCAACATATAAATATAAATATATAAATATAATATATAAGGTTCTGATCTAATAAGGAAAATGGGAAACAATATACAAAGTAAAACATTTTTATAATATTAAAAAGATAAAAGTATAAACTATAGGGTTAAGATTAAATGATATCAAGGGTCGAACTTAATAAAATGACACATTCCATAACTTTTTACAAACATTAAATTTCATCAATTCAACAGTTGAATTCAAAACAACCCTGCAAAATTTTAAATGATTTGGACATTTGTCATATAATCTAATTGTGGTAAATTACTTATATTTTAAATAATATATTCATAGTAGTTAGTCCCGGATAGCGGCCGACCCCCAAAACGCTATAGCCGGATACCGTATAGCGGGATGGCTGCTACATAAACAAATTGTTGAATGAAAAATTAGATATATTTAGTGTCTCAAGAACATAAAATATGTTTAATACTTTTTTCATTTTGAAAATTTTACTTGAAGAAGCTATAGAAGAATTTAGTAATATTATTAATCCTGTCCAAGAATAAGGGTCAGTTAGGTATGATTGAAAAGCTTATTGAGCAGTTTTCAATTCAATTTTACTGATAAAAACTTATCTATTGAATATTAATGTTTTTACCTTCATTTTTATCCCCTATACCAAACTAACCTGACAATTAATTTGGTGTAACCATAAAACCAGAGGCGACAAATCTGGGATATGAGTTTTTCATGTAAAAGTTTCATTTATTAAATATTCACTGATTGATTCTAAGAGATCGAAGTTGCTTCTGTGTACACACACACTTTCCATTAACATTAACATATCTTGTATTGTTGCAGGTCCTGAAGTGGATAGATTGGCATCAATGGCAGGGAAGTATAAAATGCATTTAGTGATAGGTGTGATTGAGAGGGATGGCTACACGCTTTATTGCACTGTTCTCTTCTTTGATTCTCAGGGTCGTTACCTCGGAAAGCACAGGAAAATAATGCCGACGGCATTGGAGCGAGCTGTCTGGGGGTTTGGTGATGGATCAACCATCCCAGTGTTTGAAACTCCCATTGGGAAAATAGGTGCTGTCATTTGTTGGGAAAACAGGATGCCATTATTAAGGACAGCAATGTATGCTAAAGGTTAGAATTTTCCTGTTTGCTGTTTTGATGGGGATATTCAAAAACTCTGGACAATTTTAAATCCTAGGAAATTCAATTCTTTAATTGGTTTTCCTAGATCTGTAAAATTCTCCATTTTTATTGACAAAATTACTTGATTGAAATTCTCACAAATTTTTAAAATTCTTGCTTCACTTATTGAAACAAATTATTTTGTACTAATATATTTTTAAATCTTTGCAGAAGTTACATTTGAAAGTGCTTGTGCTTGTTCTGTGGCTGATTGTTTCCACCAATGTTTTGTTAAGGTTTTGCTAAATCTATTATTGGGATTCGGTCAACAGGTGTGGAGATATATTGTGCTCCTACAGCTGATGCGAGGGACTCGTGGCAAGCGTCGATGAGGCATATTGCGGTTGAAGGTGGCTGTTTTGTGTTAGCGGTAAACCAGTTCTGCAGACGGAAGGATTATCCACCTGCTCCAGAGTATGTTTTTGCTGGCACAGAAGAGGACCTAACACCAGATTCTGTTGTATGTGCTGGAGGTAGTGTCATTATATCACCATTAGGGAATGTTCTGGCTGGACCGAATTTCGAAGGCGAGGCACTGATCACGGCCGACCTAGGTATGTCATGCTTGTCTCTTATGTACCCTTGCTTCTTGAACTGTCTTGCA
The DNA here is from genome assembly GCA_037177725.1 of Cyamopsis tetragonoloba. Taxonomy (NCBI): domain Eukaryota; kingdom Viridiplantae; phylum Streptophyta; class Magnoliopsida; order Fabales; family Fabaceae; genus Cyamopsis; species Cyamopsis tetragonoloba. The sequence goes on from CM074122.1 coordinate 22,662,388, forward strand.
TTGCTAGGAGTATTATCCAGCACGTTTCGGTTACCCGGTGCAAGACCAGAGCCATTCCATTATCCAGCTTTCTAAGTATGTTAGGAATTTGTTTATAGATATAAAATATGATTAATGATATATCTGTGGCGCCTGTCAACTATGTAGTTGACTTGGATGAGTTTTTCGAAAGGTCCATGTAGAAGTTGGTTCTAAGCAAATTTCACTGGTCAACTTGTCAAATAAGTTTTCTCATCACGCATCTTCTAAACTTCTTGAAATAGATTTTAGAGAAGTTGAGGTAAGAAAGCTTATTCGAAAAGCTGACCCTTGAAATTGAAATTTATATAGAAACGACTTGCGACATTAGTATTCATATGACAGATTTTACTCTGATAAGTTATAAGTATTGTGTTAGGTTGGTAATTCTATTAGCTAGGCTCCTGTTTGGTCAAACATTATATTGTGAAGATAATTCTTCTTGAACCAAACTGAACTGATCGAATAGTAAGAATTAACTGATTCTTGGAAATTTTGCCCAGATCTTGGAGAATTAGCGAGAGCTAAGTTCGATTTCGATGTGGTTGGACACTATTCAAGGCCGGAAGTGCTTAGCTTGACCGTGAAGGACCATCCAACAAACCCAGTTACTTTTACATCTACAAAAAATGAAGAGAAGACCAAATAGTTTCTTCTTCCTTACATGGTGGGGACTCCGAAGATTCGAATTCACCCTTGTGTGTTAACAGTTGTATCTTTAGTCCATTCTCATGACATCTTTGAGCTTAATACAATCCGCTCGTGTTTATTGTAATATCGAAGAGATTTTTCGAAAAGAAAACAGAAGAGGCGAAGAGATTTGTCGAATGACGATTTAAATAGAAATGGCAAGAATAAATTCAAACAGCTAGAAAGTTAAAAGCCATTGAGGAATTAACAGTGAATAAGTACTTGGAAGAATAGAAAAGTGCAGGAAAGTAGACACTGGATTGGTAGCATTGAGCTGCAGAATGTTTATGGCAGAAAAGAAAGTTAAGTGCAGGAACATAAAAAGATAAAAAACTGAAAGTGCTGGAAAGACTAGATAAAAAATTACAAGCGTTTCCTCTAATCATAACATCATCTACATAAACAATTCAAAGAATGAAGTTAGGCAATGAAGATAAACAAAGAGAAATATAATGAATCAATTTCATTGTAGAAAATTCCAAAAATTAGCTTATCCGAGGAAGTTTGTCATACCTTTTATTTTTTGTTTTTTTATTGTTGTCATATTTCTAGTTGATATGAGACATTTGTTGTCAATAGTTTTAGAAGATGCTTCATGTTAACAAGCTCATTGAGTGTGTCATATAAGAATACAAGCTCATTGAGTGTGTCATATAATAATGCGTTTTTGATATCTAATTGTTTGGGAACCATACTGCTAGAGAAATGATAACTCGAATGGCTATTGCTTTGACAACTAAACTAAAAGTTTTTCCAAAGTCAAGAATAAAAATTGGTGCATACCCTGCGTGACACATAAATAATATATTTTATTTGATATTATCTCTTTTTTTTATTATTTTGAGTATTTATTAATAAGTAGTTTGTTAAAGGGTGTTGGCATATATGGTTAAAATGTTGGTAACCTTAATAATAATTTCATAATCTTATCCCTTTTAATTGCTTTTCGTTGATCAACAAAAACATAATTTCTGTTGAATTTATGTTTTGTGGTTTAGTGTCAACAACTCCTTCCCTTTTTCTTTTTTTTTTAAATTTTTTTTTTATAAAAGGATAGTTGTGTGTAAGCTTAGGTAAAATACATGGATAGATATAATATTTCTATGAATGATCTTCTCAGTCCTTCATTGTAATTTCTTCGAGTATAATTTGAGACTCTAGCATCTCAAGCTCTAGCATCTGACCTACATGGACAGATATATATATTTTAAAAATTCATATTGTATAAAAATTAAGAACCATGAAAAAGAAAATATAAGTTAATAAATTATTCATCTTTCTAAAATAACTTTACAATTATATTTGATAATTGAGTCTTACAAAATATACTTAAAGGCATCATTATAATGTTAACATTTTGTCTTTCCTACCATGTCCCAAGCTTCACATTTTTTCTAACTCCTGTTATAGTATGTCTCACCAAAAAAGAAATACTAAAAGACATAATTACAATATAAACCTATCACAAAAAAACTTTGAAGAGAATTTCTAATTTAAGGTATGTCACTTGATCCTCGTCATTGAAAAAGATAACTTCCACTTATGGTTCATCAAGGGACAAATGAATTATCTCACAAACTCCACTATCATCAAGTTATCTAAACTTATCTCCTACTATATCCCACATTTTTGTTTCCTGCTGAAGGTATTGTGAAATATTTGACAAAAATTACTATGAACAAGTACTAGATCTTTTGTCCTATGAGATGTCATCTTATTCCTCTTTAAACGTTTTCAGTTGATTTTTATTTTTGACATTTTATTTTCAATTATAAAATTACAATTAATTAATTATATTTTTTATTTATTTGGCATATAATATTTTTAAGTAATGTTTTAAGGGAAAAAAGTTGCGAAAAGTGTCTCAAAAGTGTTAAACTATTACACATAAGTGTCAGCTCATAAGTATCGAGCCAATAAAAAAATATTTTTTATTAGACACCGTAAGAGTGGTGTCGGAGACTTGTCTTATAAGTGAAGTGTGATGTCGGTGTTGGACGTGTGTCGGCCACGTTGACACAAAAATTGAGAGAGGTGTGGATGTTTCATAAGATAGAAGAGAAGGAGTGGGTTTGTGATATTGATGAGAAAACCTAAGGTTAATTAAAGTGAGACTGTGAGAGTGTGTTGAGTGAAAAGGGGAAAGTGAGTGTGTGTCATGGAAGAATGAGCAAGTGAGGTGGACTAGTGTTAGGGTGTGGTTGACTGCAATGAGTGTAAAACTCAGCCCCATCTTATTAAAATTACAATTAAATCCTTGGCACTATCAATTTTATACCAAGGATTATAATGAATTAATTAAACTAGAGGTACAGTGATTAAGTTTCAATTAATTTTAAAGTGTTAAGCTGGGTTTTTTTTCACCGTAGCATCCACCATAAACGAACTAAAGGGATATTATATATGATCCATTAAAACTTGGGAATATGATCAGTGAGACGATAAAAAATGCAAGAATGAAAAATCGGGGACTATAAAGAGTAATGCTAAATTTTATTATTAATTTTTTCTATAAATTTTGTTATCCACTTAATTTTGATTAGTGTTATTTATCTTTTAAAAAGTAAATGCTTAGTGGAGGATAAGTAGCACTTATCAAAATTAAATAGATAGCAAGATTTATAAAAAAATTTAGTAAGAGCGAAGATTTAATATTTTTCGACTATAAAATCACTGAAAAAAAATAAAGACAGTGAACACACACATTAACCGTAATTGAGGAACCAAAAAGACAATTATGCCTTTATTTTATGTATAGGAGTGTGGAATGTATGTATAATAACATTCCTCATCAAGGAAATTAATAAATTGTAAAAATAAATATGAATTATTTTTACATATTTTGAATCTTTATAGAGTTTTAACATTTTTTTTAATAAATATCACTTTTCTTTTAATTTTACTTTTTGTTGTACTCTCCCCCTTTTTCATGTCTGTCCATTTTAAGAGAAAAAATTGTTTTTATTTAAAATGGAGTCTTAAATAATTACACCTTTATTAATTTTTCTATGACTTTTAATTGGAGTATTAATTAATGCTTCAATGTTGAAGCAATATGACTTTAACTGCTAAAGAATATTATTATAGAGAGTTCAAAAATATTTGATAAAAATAAAAATGATAATTGCATTACTTAATACATTTATTTTACTCTTAAATGGACAAATAGATAAAAGTAAAGAGATTAATATATTGAAGAAAATGCAATGATTTACTAAAATTTGGAGAAAATAACAGTGAAATAATTGCAAAGAATGAAAAATGGGGACTAAAAGGCCATGAATTGGTTTTCATTTTCTTGTTTCTAGCATTTCCAGTATTTCCTTTGCAATTTTCTAAAAAAAGGAATCAGAATTAAAACAAAAAATGATTACAAAAAATAAAAATGCAAATAACCAAACATATTCTAAAACTGCTGGATCAGACGAAAAAAATATAAGAGAGTAAAGATACACATTAATCATAACTTAGAGACTGTGATTGAGATTTGAAAAAGCTTATTTCTTGAAGCTTTTTGAAAAAAGATGTTAAAAAACTAAAAGTGTGTGTTTGAGAAAAAATCGATTGAAGTTTTTTGATTTTTTTGTTATAACTACAAAAAACTTTTTTTAAATAAATAAGAATTTGGAGCTTATTAAAAAAAAAATTAGCTTTAATCTATTTTCTTCTTCTACCATTCAAATTTTTACTTTAAACAACAATTTTTATATGATCCAAACATATAAAATTTCATACAAAGGAAATTAACGAATTGTAGAAACAAACTTTAATTATTACTTTTACATACTTTGAATTTTTGTAAAGTTGTAAAATTAAAATTTGTTTCTACTTATCTTCCCATTATTATTTTTTTTAATCAGACATTAATTATACATTTATCAATATCCTTAGTTTTAGTTGTAGTCACTCTACGATTCAACTGATAAAGCAATGAGAGAAAAATATTATAATAGAAAAATTTTATTTGATCAAAATAGGAATAACAATTGTATTTCTTGATAAGCATATTTTTACCTTTTGAATACATAAATAGACACAAATTAATGGAATAATATTATTAAGAAACTGTTATATCTCAATATCATCCATTAAAGTTTGTGAAAAATATCGGTAAAAGTATAAAAATTCCACAATATGAAAAATAGGGGACTATAAAAGTATTTATAGAAAAAAAATTAGTGGAGTAAAATCACGCATTACTTATAACCAATAGACCAAAAGTATAATTATGCCTTTATTTTACTAGAGTGATGAATACATATAATAATATTTCTAAGAAAGAAAACTAATGAGTTATAGAAATAAACATTATTTTTTTGTATATACTTTGAATCTTTTCATTGAAAACTAATTTTCATTCCCAAATATATTTATGGCCAAATGTACGTTTTGGTCCTGATCTCTTATGGACATTTCATTTCGGTCTTATATCTTTTTTGGGTTATATTTTAGTCGTGTATCTCTTATAAAGTTTTCATTTTGGTCCAGTCCGTCACCCCGTTACAAGGTAATTTGACATTGTTCTTAATAGGGTTCATTTGTATGTTATGGTTTTTCTGGGCTTGAAGTTAAATGGTGTAATTTGACTCTTATTAGGTTAATTCTGTTAACGGGAGTGACGAGATTGACGGATTGAACTAAAATGAAACGTTTATAAGACATACAGGACTAAAATGTAACCCGAAAATGATATAGGAACGAAATAAAATGCACTTAAGAAATACAAGACCAAAAGGTGCATTTGACATATATTTATTGAATTTCAGCTTTTTTAAATGTAACGGTTTTTCTGGTCAAATTCATGATCTCACTAAAAACAACTTTAATATGTAAATATTATATTTTTTCATTTTATATATATATATATTTTGTTTTATTTCATTTTATATTTTTTTAGTTGAAAATCCATGAGTTATTTTATACATGCAAAATTCCAACTTTACTCTTGTGCCTTGACTCAAATTTTGAAAAATCCCCCAAAATTAATTATAAATCCATGCAAGTGTGAGCTGGAAATCGTCATTAGCCTTTTGCTCTGTGAGAAACTCACAAACTTCCTAAGGCTTACCCTGCTAGATTATACCATAAAACTCTCTCTTTACTATTATCCATTTTCAATCCAATAATCCTCGTTCCAGCATCGATCATATCGTATCATCTAAGGATTTAGGTAAAATATACTTTTCACCTTATTCTCATTTTCTTTTAGTAAATTAATTTATTTTCTTGATGAACTTGTTTGTTGAATTGTTGTGCAATGAATTATCAGTGTGTCTGATGCGTATGTGTTTTTTTGTTAAATATGTTTTTGTTTCCTAAACTATGGCGAAAATCTGATTTTCATCCTTAAACTTAACAAAGTACATTTTTAGTCTGTGATTTGTCTACTTTTAGTCTTTCTGTCTAACTCTAATAAAAAATCCGATGACGTGGAAACTAACACCCTATGCTAGATTTCGGAGACCTAAACCTAGATTCCGGCTGCCCAACCCACATTCCGGTGACCAAAACCCAGATTCCGGCAGCCAAAACCCAGATTCCGATGAACCCAGATTCCGATGAAGTTAACACAAATCGAAATCGAACTCTCTTAAACCTCCATCAAACACACACAGAACCCAAATCAAACCCAAAGTTGTAATAGAACACAAAAACCCAAATCAAAATCGAATCAAATTGCGGGCATTGAAGGAGAGCACAAATCTCACAATGAAAGCCATAACTCCGATCTCACACTATGAAACCCAAACTGAAAAATCAAACCTTTATTGCGTACATCCCCAAATTGCCTCATACTATGAAACCCAAATCGAAAAATCAAACCCTTATTGCGCACATTCCCAATTCGCAAGAAGAATAAGGAGAAGGAGAAGTAGAAGGAGAAGGAAGAGGAAGAAGAAGAAGGAAGAAGGAGGAAAGAGGAGGGAGGAGAAGGAGGAAGGAGGAAGGAGAATGACGAAGAAGAAAGAAAGAACATGAAGGAATTTGACTTCTTATTTTTTATTTTTTTAATAAATAAATTTAGCAATTTTATTTTTTCAATTATTAAAAAAATGGTAGTGAATGAAAAAGTAAACAGAAAAGTAAATAGAGTTAGATGAAAGGACTGAAAGACAAATTCCATAGTTTAGAGATTAAAAGCATACTTTTTTCAATTTCGTGACCAAAATAAGATTTTCTCCATAGTTTAAGGATTAAAAACATATTTAACTCTTATTTTTGGGTCCTTGTGTGTGCTTGATTTGACCTTATTGATGTTAAAGTTAATTGTGAAGGTCTTTCCGACAAAAAAGGTGGGCGCAATGATCTTTAGCTAACATCTATGAATTGGATTTTTTTTATAATTAAATTATCTAATAATTTACTGATAATGGCCACCAAATTTTACTTATCAGTTTTTTTTTTCTTCTTTTGATGTTTTTTTAAATACAAATTAGGTTAGTAATTACTCTCGCAATTCAGACTTAGGTGTGATGAAGGCCACATATTTTTCTCAGAGTGCAACTCTTATAGTTCAAATTCTCCGCCTAAGGTGATTTTGTTGGTGGTGGTGTTGTTGGCTTTTTGGTGGTGTTCAAATCCCTAAGATTAAACAATAGCCAACAAGCTCTATATAGTATTTTGATATTAACCATGTTTAGTTACATATGAAGAAGCATAATCATGTTTTACACACTCACAATACAGTTTTTATTTGTGCTGTTAAGTGTCTCATATAAATTAAATTTATATATATGTTTATTTACTTAGTAAAAAAATGTATAAAAAATAATTATTTTCTCACATTACAATTTATTTAGTGACTATTAATAAGATGTAATTAAACTTGGGTTTTCATTGTAGTTATGGATTTTTTAACTATCACTAAAAAGAGAAAAAGAGTGATGGATGATGGATACACAATAAGTACACTTCCTGATTTTGTATTGGGTCGCATTTTGTCCTTCCTCATTATAAAAGAAGCGGCTCAAACAAGTATTCTTTCCACAAGGTGGATTTACTGCTGCAAGTTCAGATCCAACATACACTTGAATGATAAGTGAGTCATATTATTATGACATATTTTAATGATATATTTTGTTTGTTGTTAAAAATTGTTATGTTTTGTTTGCTAATAAAAAAATATAAGATAATACAATATAAAAAATAATACCATATAAATTGTATTATGTTACTACTATATATGAACATTAATTAGGAGGAAATTGGGGATCAAGAACAAAAGTTTTTTTTTTGGCGTAGGAGTTTTAACTCATTTAGCAATAAAATGTATTTTCCTATAAGAGATGCAGCGAGGGAAATTATGTAATGTTTGACCAACATTTTTTTATTACTTCCTCTTTTAGTTATAAGTTAAAGTTAGACTAAATTATTTTGTTGATGTTCCAAAAATTAAAAACTCTTTTTAGGAAAGAGAAACCTAATGTAAGAGCTAGAATTTTTAACTTTTACTATTCTTAAAATTACTTGTGTAATGGTAGAGGTGATATTGAAACCAAATAATAAATATTTAAAAATATAATTTTTTTTATTTTTGCGAGATGAAATAAAGTGCACTTATGATTACTTTTCTAATTCAATTAACTTTAACAAGAGCCTTAAAGACATTATTTAGCAAGACTCTTTCTTTTTTACTTAATAGAAGTTTTTGTTTTGTTTTCTTCCAAGAGAATGATTGTGATGGTTTTTTCTGTTTGCACTGCTTGCCATTCTTCTATCCCTAACCAGCATCTACATTGTGCTATTGCCTTTGTGCCATCACACATCCGTATATGTAGCTATGTCAATGCTAGAATCTATTGTGCACATATTCTTTGTTTTGCTTGGGTCTTTTCTCACTTAAAAAAAATGATAGATTATTGCAACAACTACTTGATGTTCATATAACTCAGAGCATTCTACAGAGCTTTATTGATGTTTGGGAAGGTGATCTCTTTAACTTACTTTTTTTAAAAAAAGGATTTAGTGATTCTTAGATACTGTTTTGCAGCCCAAAATGCGTACTTGTTCTATTTTTCCTATATTCTCATGTTTATCTATTTAGTTTGATTCTATGTATTCTAGAACCATCATCATTATTCTTGTGAGTTTTTCTCCCTTTATAATGAAATTTGCACAGAACTTGGAGAAATAGAGAGAGCTAGGTTCCACTTTGATGTGGTTGGACTCTATTCAAGGCTAGAACTGCTTAGCTTGACTGTGAAGGACCATCCAGGCTCATTGACGAGTATGTGCAAGTTGTGCTTATGCATAGGGCCTCCAATTAACAGGCGTCTCACAAAAAAAACGTTATATTATAAAAATAAACTATCATTAATCACTTAACACTTCAATCTTCAACTCTTCCTTTTCAAAAAGAGTTCTTCATTTTCCCATACTCATGTTTTCTTTTCTCTCTTTACACAAAAATATTTAGTATCAAAAATGCTAGAAGAACGTATTTTTTTACTTGATAAGTTTACTTTAGAATCACAAGAACAACTTTTAGACCTATGTATTAATAAATATTAGTGGACTTATGATTCGAATGCAATTTTTTCTTTTTTGTTGTATTTAATTTCACTTTTACAATTTTTAATATAAGTAAAAAAATTATTTATCATATGTTTAAAGGGCCTCTTTTTTATTACTACACAAGACCTCCGAAATTTATCTAAATCCATAGGACGACCCTGAGACCATCCAACAAACCTAGTTACTTTTACATCAACATCTACAAAAAAAACAAAGAGAAGACCAAGTAGTTTCTTCTTCCTTACATTGTCATAACTCTGAAGATTGGAACATTCAGTTCTGTGCCTGTCCATAGCTTTAACTGTATTTTCACCCTTGTGTGTTAATTAATAGTTTATCTTTAATCCAATCTCACGACGACATCTTTTTTGTCATATTCCTAGTTGATATGAGTCATTAGCCGTCATTAACTTTAGAAGATGTTTAAGGAAAAACAAGTTCATAGAGTGTGTCATATAAGAATGCATTTTTGGCATCTGATTGTTTAAGAACCACTTGAACCGCCTAGCAAGAGAAATGATAACTCTAATGGCTAGCGCTTTGACAACTAGACTAAAAGTTTCTCCAAAGTCAAGAAGTGCAAACCCCGTTGGTATAACGACACATAAATAATATATTTTATTTAGTATTATCTCCTTTTTTAATCTTGTATAATTATTAATAAGAAGTTTGTTAAAGGGTGTTGACATATATAGCTAAAATCTTGGTAAGCTTAGTATTAATTTCATAATGTGATCCCTTTTAATTGATTTTCGTTGATCAACAAAAGCATAATTTATGTTGAATTTATGTTTTATGGTTTAGTTTCAACAACTCCTTCCCTTTTTCTTTTTTATAATTTTTTTTTATAAAAAGATAGTTGTGTGTAAGCATACGTAAAATACATGGACAGATATAATATTTCTATGAATTATCCTCTCAGTATTTCTCTGTAATTTCTTTGAGCATAATTTGTGAGGCTCTAGCATCTCAAGCTCGAGTGCACGAGCTGTTAGCATCGTTGTGTTAACATTTGGGGAAATTTTGGACATCGAATAGCAGTCATACCACGACACAACATACTTAACTCCCTTTAACTTACAATCTGAAAGCAAATTCATTGAGTAGGTTGAATGCAGGCCATGATTCTATCGTCTAATTTAAAAATAGTGAGTACATTTTTCCTCACTTTTTTTATGTGATTGTTCCACTTAATACTTTGTCATGAGATTGTGGTGGTTGTAGAAGCTAAGTAGATGAGAAATATATGTTACGCCAATTGATCGAAGCCATATTCGTTTAAATAAAAATTGTTAAATGCAGTACTAAGAAGTAATCATAGGGTTTCTCCCAAGGACCATCAATCCGACAAAAGCTAAAACACATAACACACACGAAATTGGGGGAGGGGGTTAGGGTTTAGATTAACAAAAATCGAATTGAGAACAAAGGTTAAAAATAGATAAGGACACAAATTAACTTCCTGGTTCAATTACAATCAATCTCATCCTCAGTTACAAAAGATTGCTTCTATTCCTATCGAATCCCTAATTTAACTTCAAGTCAACTAACTAAGCATCAATTAACCCCGTGATTCCCTTACTTTCGTTAAGAAATAGATTCTCATCAAGACTACAATTAAGCATCTCACACATGACTATAAAAACTAGAAATCGTTGAACTCACACACGATTAAGCATCTCACATGTACCATATAATCCTCAATCAACAGAATATGCATTTAAACATAAACAAGAAAATTGAGATTAGAAGGTAAGGAACGTAAGAAGAACATAAAACCAAATTAAAACAGAAACCTTTAGAACACGATTACAATATCTCCAGAAAGTTAATCACAAGGTTTAGCCTTCCATGAGTGGAAGGACCAAATCAAAACGAGAATGAAAGCATCGCAGAAGAAAAATAGAAACTGAATATCCAATATCCTAGGAGAGAAAAACAAAAATATGAAGAGAGTGTAATATAAGTGTTAGATGGCTTCAATCCCTAAAAAACTAACATACATAAAACTCTATTTAGCCACCAAACCCAAAGTAAGATGGGCTCAAGTTACCCTCTGCCCTATTCACAAATAAAAAAAAAAAATGAGCTCCAAAAATGGTACAACTAGCAATCTTCACTTAAAGTCCAATATCTTCAATGCTTATTATGCTCCCGGTTGTAACATCCCATAAGGTTAATAATAACACTAGTATTCATTGTAGTCCCTAATGATGGAGGGTGAGGGGCTTCCTTGCAAATTCCCAAATTAAGAACCTATTTACTTTACCTTCCCTCACTAGCTCACAATAAGGGAAAAAAGATCACAAAACACACAATCACTCCCCACTCATCCTTCTTCATTTTAAGACACCTAAATCATACTCTTACAACCACCTCTCCACCAACCCATTCTCCCCAAAGGAAAGAAAAGAAAATCACTTTCTCTCTCCAACCCAAGAGAACCAAATGCCACTTCCATCATCATTTTCCTCATCCTCATCATCTTCTCCAAAACAACACCATCAAGGGAGGAAACAAGAATCACACTCCTCTCCCCATCACCAAGACACTATGCCATTCTCACCATCTTTCCATTTATCAAACACTATGAAGATATACATGATTTAACCCTATGAAGGCATCAAAATAAAAATATACACTAAAACACGAAACAACATTTTTAACCTGACAAGGGAGATTTTTTGTGGAAAGTACACCACCAACAATTTAACAAATGGAAGTATCTTTGTTGTCTCTTTTGTTACCCAAGAATCTGCACATAAAGATAGATTAAGAATCTTCACCAAAACACTAAGCTTTTACCCCTTTTTAATACATAATGTATTCAATAGAAAATGAAAAATTAACTAAGAAATACTTGTCTATTTAGAAAAGCTAATAAACAAGAACAAGTCAATGACAATATAATCCTCTTATTCTGTCCTCTCATCTCTATCTTCACCTATTTTAGAACAACAATAAGAAGATCTATTATTAAAATTAAAGTAATGAAATATGGTCTAATCAAAGTTCCAAGAGAAAAAGAAACAAGAAATTTCATTAGTTTTAAATCTTTGAAAACTGGATCTATACCTGATTTTGTTAGAAAACATAAGTATTATCATATTATAATGCATAAACCATAATATTGAGATTTCTTGTCAAAGCATGTAAACTCAGGTTCACAAGTGTTTAAAGTTTAAACAGAACATTTTGCATATAGATTTTGAAAACAATTTTATTTAGCTACATCTAGTTTTTTCAATCTCTAGTTCATAAGTGCTTAATTATGCAGAAACAACACCCCACTATCAACAAACACAAACTTAAATAAAAGGCTTCAAACCGCAGATGGCTTCTTCTACCCATTTGTGCTCCACTTGTTTCCTTCTCCTTTCTTTTACCATTCTCTTATCCTTAGCTCCTAAACCTTGATGGTGAGTAGGTGCAGCTTGAGAGAACTTGGCTTGCATGTGGTCATAGTGTGGAGTTTAAGAGATTATATGGAGATAAGGGAAGAAGAATTGGACAAGAAGTGGATTTGTTGATGATGATGGCAAGGTAGAGATATATAGAAGCTAGGAAGCATCGATTTTGACACGGTTACCGCAACATGACAGACACCACAACAAAGCGAATGTCCAAAATATAGGACACTGAGACACCTTTTATATATATATATATATATATATATATATTTAAAAAAACTCATATTGTATAAAAATTAAGAACCATGAAAAAGAAAATATAAGTTAATAAACTATTTATTTTTTCAAAATAACTTGTTAAACCTTACAATTATATTTGATAAGTGAGTCTTACAAAAAATACTTAGAGGCATCATTATAATATTAATACTTTGTCTTTCAAACTATGTCCTAAGCTTCACATTTTTCCTAACCCCTATCATAGTATGCCTTACCAAAAAAAAAATACTAAAAGACATAATTACAATATAAATCTATCACAAAAAACATTGAAGAGAATTTCTATTTAAGGCATGTCACTTGATCCTCTACATTGAAAAAGATAACTTTCACTTATGGTTCATCATAGGACAAATGAATTATCTCACCGACTCCACTATCATCAAGTTATCTAAACTTATCTCCTACTATGTCCCACATTTTTGTTTCTTACTCAAGGTATTGTGAAATATTTGACAAAGGTTACTATGAACAAGTACTAGATCTTTTGTCCTATGAGATGTCATCTTATTCCTCTTAAAACTATTTCAGTTGATTTTTATTTTTGACATTTTAGTTTCAATTATAAACTTACAATTAATTAATTATATTTTATATTATATTTGGCATATGATATTTTTAAGTAATGTTTTAAGGGAAAAAGTTGCGAAAAGTGTCTCAAAAGTGTTAGACTACTACACATAAGTGTCAGCTCCAAAGTATCGAGCCGATAAAAAAATATTTTTTATTAGACACAGTAAGAGTGATGTCAGAAACTTATCTTATGAGTGAAGTGTGGTGACTGTGTTGAACGTGTGTCAGCCACATTAACACAGAAATTGAGAGAGGCGTTGATGTTTGATAAGATAGAAGAGAAGGAGTGGGTTTGTGATATTGATGAGAAAATCTAAGGTTAATTGAAGTGAGACTGTGAGAGTGTGTTGAGTGAAAAGGGGAAAGTGAGTGTGTCATGGAAGAGTGAGCAAGTGAGGTGGACTAGTGTTAGGGTGTGGTTGACTGCAATGAGTGTAAACTCAGCCCCATCTTATTAAAATTACAATTAAATCCTTGGCACTATCAATTTTATACAAAGGATTATAATGAATTAATTAAACTAGAGGTACAGTGATTAAGTTTCAATTAATTTTAAAGGGTTAAGCTGGGTTTTTTTTCACCGTAGAATCCACCATAAACAAACTAAAGGGATATTATATATGATCCATTAAAACTTGGGAATATAATCGGTGAGACGATAAAAAATGCAAGAATGAAAAATCGGGGACTATAAAGAGTAATGCTAAATTTTATTACTAAATTTTTCTACAAATTTTGTTACTTAATTTTTATTAGTGTTATTTATCTTTCAAAAAACAAATGTTTAGTGGAGGATAAGTAGCACTTGTCAAAATTAAGTGGGTAGAAAGATTTGTAAACAAATTTCGTAGGAGCGAAGATTTCATATTTTTCGACTATAAATGCTTAGAGTTTTAACATTTTTTTTAATAAATATCACTTTTCTTTTAATTTTACTTTTTGTTGTACTCTCCCCCTTTTTCATGTCCGTCCATTTTAAGAGAAATTTTTTTTATTTATATATTAACTTATATTTAAAATGGAGTCTTAATTAATTACACTTTTATTAATTTTTCTATGACTTTTAATTGAAGTATTAATTAATGCTTCAATGTTGAAGCAATATGACTTTGACTGCTAAAGAATATTATTATAGAGAGTTCAAAAACATTTGATAAAAATAAAAATGATAATTGCATTACTTAATATATTTATTTTACTGTTAAAGGGACAAATAGATAAAAGTAAAGAGATTAATATATTGAAGAAAATGCAAAGAATGAAAAATGAGGACTAAAAGGCCATGAATTGGTTTTCATTTTCTTGTTTCTAGAATTTTTAGTATTTCCTTTACAATTTTCTAAAAAAAAAGAATCAGAATTAAAACAAAAAAATATTACGGAAAATGAAAATGCAAATAACCAAACATATCCTAAAATTGTTGGATCAGAATAAAAAAATATAAGAGAGTAAAGATACACATTAATCATAACTTAGAGACTGTGATTGAGATTTGAGAAAGCTTATTTCTTGAAACTTTTTGGAAAAAGCTGTTAAAAAACTAAAAGTGTGTGTTTGAGAAAAAAAAAAAGAAAAAATAGATTAAAGTTTTTTGATTTTTTTTTGTTATAACTACAAACAATTTTTTTTAAATAAGCAAGAATTTGGAGCTTATTAAAAAAAAAATTAGCTTTAATTTACTTTTTTCTTCTACCATTCAAATTTCTACTTTAAAAAACAATTTTTATATGATCCAAACATATAAAATTTTATACAAAGGAAATTAAGGAATTGTAGAAACAAACTTTAATTATTACTTTTATATACTTTGAATCTTTGTAAAGTTGTAAAATTAAAATTTGTTTCTACTTATCTTCTCATTATTATTTTTTTTAATCAGGCATTAATTATACATTTATCAATACCCTTAGTTTTAGTTGTAGTCACTCTACGATTCAACTGATAAAGCAATGAGAGAAAAATGTTATAATAGAAAAATTTTATTTGATCAAAATAGGAATAATAATTGTATTTATTGATAAGCATATTTTAACCTTTTGAATACATAAATAGACACAAATTAAGGGAATAATATTATTAGGAAATCGTTATATCTCAATATCATCCATTAAAGTTTGTGAAAAATATCGGTAAAACGATAAAAATTCCACAATATGAAAAATAGGAGACTATAAAAGTATTTAAAGAAAAAAAGTTAGTGGAGTAAAATCACACATTACTTATAACCGATAGACCAACAGTATAATTATGCCTTTATTTTACTAGAGTGATGAATACATATAATAATATTTCTAAGAAAGAAAATTAATGAGTTATAGAAATAAACATTATTTTTTTGTATATACTTTGAATCTTTTCATTGAAAACTAATTTTCATTCCCAAATATATTTATGGCCAAATGTACGTTTTGGTGCTATATCTCTTATGGGCATTTTATTTCGGTCCTATATTTTTTTGGGTTACATTTTGCTCATGAATCTCTTATAAAAGTTTCATTTTGGTCCAGTCCGCCACCCCGTTACAAGGTAATTTAACTCTGTTCTTAATAGGGTTCATTTGTATGTTATGGTTTTTCTGGACTTGAAGGTAAATGGCGTAATTTGACTCTTTTCTTATCAGGTTAATTCTGTTAGCGGGGGTGACGGGGTTGACGGATTGGACCAAAATGAAACGTTTATAAGACATACAGGACTAAAATGTAACCCGAAAATGATACAGGAACAAAATAAAATGCATTTAAGAGATATAAGACCAAAAGGTGCGTTTGACCTATATTTATTGAATTTCAGCTTTTTTTAATGTAACGGTTTTTCTAGTCAAATTCATGATCTCACTAAAAACAACTTTAATATGTAAATATTATATTTTTTCATTATATATATATATATATATTTATTTCATTTTATATTTTTTTAGTTTAAAATCCATGAGTTATTTTATACATGCAAAATTCCAACTTTACCCTTGTGCCTTGACTCAAATTTCGAAAAATCCCCCAAAATTAATTATAAACCCATGCAAGTGTGAGCTGGAAATCGTCATTAGCCTTTTGCTCTGTGAGAAACTCACAAACTTCCTAAGGCTTACCCTGCTAGATTATACCATAAAACTCTCTCTTTACTATTATCCATTTTCAATCAAATAATCCTCGCTCCAGCATCGATCATATCGTATCATCTAAGGATTTAGGTAAAATATACTTTTCGCCTTATTCTCATTTTCTTTTAGTAAATTAATTTATTTTCTTGATAAACTTGTTTGTTGAATTGTTGTGCAATGAATTATCAGTGTTCTGTGTGTCTAATGCGTATGTGTTTTCCTAAACTATGGCGAAAATCTGATTTTCATCCTTAAACTTAACAAAGTACGTTTTTAGTCTGTGATTTGTTTACTTTTAGTCTTTCTGTCTAACTCTATTAAAAAATCCGGTGACATGGCAACTAACACCCTATCCTAGATTTCGGAGACCTAAACCTAGATTCCGGCTGCCCAACCCAGATTCCGGCCGCCAAAACCCAGATTCCGCTGAACCCAAACCAAGATTTCGGTGACCTAACCCAGATTCCGATGAAGTTAACACAAATCAAAATCAAACTCTCTTAAACCTCCATCAAACACGCACAGAACCCAAATCAAACCCAAAGTTGTAATGGAACACAAAAACCCAAATCAAAATCGAACCAAATTGCGGACATTGAAGGAGAGCAAAAATCTCACAATGAAAGCCATAACTCTGGTCTCGCACTATGAAACCCAAACTGAAAAATCAAACCTTTATTGCGTACATCCCCAAATTGCCTCACACTATGAAACCCAAATCGAAAAATCAAACCCTTATTGCGCACATCTCCAATTCGCTAGAAGAATAAGGAGAAGGAGAAGTAGAAGGAGAAGGAGAAGGAAGAGGAAGAGGAAGGAGGAGGGAGGAGAAGGAGGAAGGAGGAGGGAGGAGAAGAAAGAAAGAACATGAAGGAATTTGACTTCTTATTTTTTATTTTTTTAATAAACAAAATTTAGCAATTTTATTTTTTCAATTATTAAAAAAATGGTAGTGAATGGAAAAGTAAACAGAAAAGTAAATAGAGTTAGATGAAATGACTGAAAGCAAACAAATTTCATAGTTTAGAGATTAAAAGCATAATTTTTTCAATTTCTTCACCAAAATAAGATTTTCTCTATAGTTTAAGGACCAAAAACATATTTAACACTTATTTTTGGATACTTGTGTGTGCTTGATTTGACCTTATTGATGTTGAAGTTAATTGTGAAGGTCTTTTCCACAAAAAAGGTGGGCACAATGATATTTAGCTAACATCTATGAATTGGATTTTTTTTATAATTAAATTATCTAATTTACTGATAATGGGCACCAAAATTTACTTATCATTTGTTTTTTTTTTTCTTCTTTTCATGTTTTTTTAAATACAAATTGGGGTAGCAATTCAGACTTAGGTGTGATGAAGGCCACATATTTTTTTCAGAGTGCAACTCTTATAGTTCAAATTCTCCGCCTAAGGTGATTTTGTTGGTGGTGGTGTTGTTGGCTTTTTGATGGTGTTCAAATCCCTAAGATTAAACAATAGCCAACAAGCTCTACATAGTATTTTGATATTAACCATGTTTAGTTACATATGAAGAAGCATAATCATGTTTTACACACACACAATACAGTTTTTATTTTTGCTTATGTGTCTCATATAAATTAAATTTTATACATATGTTTACTTACTTAGTAAAAAAATGTATAAAAAATAATTATTTTCTCACATTACAATTTATTTAGTGACTATTATTAAGATGTAATTAAACTTGGGTTTTCTTTGTAGTTATGGATTTTTCAACTATCACTAAAAAGGGAAAAAGAGTGATGGATGATGGAGACACAATAAGTACACTTCCTGATTTTGTATTGAGTCGCATTTTGTCCTTCCTAACCGTAAAAAAAGCGGCTCAAACAAGTATTCTTTCCACAAGGTGGATTTACTGCTCGAAGTTCAGATCCAACATACACTTGGATGATTCGTGAGTCATTATTATTATAACATATTTTAATGATATATTTTGTTTGTTGATAAAAACTGTTATGTTTTGTTTGCTAATAAAAATATATAAGATAATACAATATAAAAAATAATATCATATAAATTGTATTATGTTACTACTACTATATATGAACATTAATTAGGAGGAAATTGGGGATCGAAAACAAAAGTTTTTTTTTGGCGTAGGAGTTTTAACTCATTTAGCAATAAAAGGTATTTTCCTATAAGAGATGCAGTGAGGGAAATTATGTAATGTTTGACCGACATTTTTATATTACTTCCTCTTTTAGTTATAAGTTAAAGTTAGACTAAATTATTTTTTTGATGTTCCAAAAATTAAAAACTCTCTTTTTAGGAAAGAGAAACCTAATGTAAGAGCTAGAATTTTTAACTTTTACTATTCTTAAAATTACTTGTGTAATGGTAGAGGTGATATTGAAACCAAATATTACTAGTAGTTTACAAGTTCAAAAAATAACAAAATTATTAAAAAAGTTTTAACTCTCTTTTTAAAGCTTTTAACTTTTTTCTACTTTAATTTTAAAAGCATCTTTTAAGTATTAAAACATTGGATCAAGCACTATGTTAGTATTAGCTAGTTTTTGGAGACTTAGGAGCAATGAGAATAGCCGGGAGAAGACCAATATAATGTTTAGGAATACTTATTTTTAGTAAAATAATTGATTATTTTTTAAATGTTTTCTAACCGAATTTATAAAAAATAAGTGATTATTTCTTTACAGGAAGTTAGTCTGAACACACATGTTACTTGCTGGCTTCCTATAGCTATTTATTATATGAAGGGAAACATTGGCAGCTAATTTTCGTTGGCAATTTTTCTCTTTAAGCTTATAAAATTCTTCTTGAACATGCTCTTATTAAAATCTTTTTCCTTATAAAAACACTTGGACATATTGGATGACAGGAGGATCCATCCTGCGAAAAAGGAAATGTTTGAACAAGTTACAAACAAGTAAATTAATTTGAACTCCAGTCCAATGGTGGAGAATTTCTCCCTCCTTTTATCAACTAACAAAAAGTATGAATCAACCCAAGTTAATGAATGGGTGGCTACTGTATCAAGAAAGAACATTCGAAACCTTCATATCAAGTACATTGCCAAAAGTGTTTTTCCCTCCACATTCTCATTCTTGACTTTCAACTCTTTGGTTCACCTTATGCTTGACATGAATTGTTCAATCAAAGTCCCATACACTGTAATTATGGAACACCTTCAATCCATAAGATTGAACAGAGTAGTATTTTTGCAAGAATGTTCTGATAGTGGTGTTTATTTCGGCTTCCCAATGCTAAAATCTATGGAAGCTAAAAATTGCAAGTGGTGCGAAAGTGTTTGTATACGTGCACCTAAGCTGCACTCCATGTCAATAATTATGAACCCTGATCAGTTGTGGTCAAGTGGGAAGTCTACCATCAAGATTTTGAGTAACCATATTGAGAAATTCTCTTTTACTGGTGATCTGCTTCAACAGAATGTTGTTATAGAGGATTCACAGTCGGTGTTAAATTGTTCTACAAAAATATTATTATGTGGTGAGAATTACTCGGAATCTCAAATGGGGGAATTGGGTTCTCAAGCTTGCATATTTTTGAGGCAATTTCATGAGGCTAATGAGTTGGAATTGGGTGCTGACACTGTTAAAATATGTTTTCTATTTAGTTCCTCATATCTTAAATGTAAATTTGGTCATAACGAAAGTATAAATATTTCCTTTTAATCTCTAAACGTTTAGTCTAGTCTTTTATTTTTGTTCATTCATGCATTAAAGAGGATCATTTGAAAATGAGGGACTAAATGTAAAAATGTTGATATTTTGAAGAACGAAAAATATTTTAACCAATTAGTAATTAGCCTTTGTTTGCATGTCTTATTTGTTATTTTGAGAGGTATAATTGAATTATTTTTTTTCTTTTGTTGATCATCTATGATGATCCAGAACTCAATTTTCTAAGTTGATCCTCTATGATAATTCAGAATTCAATATTCTAGGTTGGTCAATCTAGAGGACAATGATTGTCAATAATTTTTTTTTATTTACTATTTGTTTTATTCATGGAAACAAAATATACTGGGTTATTTATACTTGAAACAAAATTAGTGTATTAGGTTAATAGATATAATATCTAAATTTATTTACTGATTCAAAAATAAATTAGAATGTTGATAAACAATTATGTTATTTAGATTATCAACCTCATAATTTATAAACAATAAATTCTAAAAATAAATAAAATAAATCAAGAGCATATCTAGTTTAAAGATATTATGGACATGATTGCTCCTTATGAAGTCAAGTGAGGGCAATAAGTTAATATCTTAATTACCTTTATTTTAACATCATTAATTTCATTTCTTTTATCTATTATCTTTCAGGTTCTTGTCTATGTTAAAGATTTTTTTGTAGACATAATGCCAACATTTACAAATTTGGATTATCTAAGGTTGGAGAACTTTCCCATTGGAATGTTGTTTGAGTTCATTCAACATTCACCACACCTTGAGACTCTCCTACTGAAGAATGTAAGTATCTAAAAGTAATGATCTGACTCCCTTAGGGCCTATTATATTTGGTTTATATTTTTATTTTGTATTTTCATTTTTCCATAAATAAATATGAAATTTTCATATTATTATTATTTTATTTCCCATACTTGTTGCCTTTACAAATTCCAAAAGATAAACGAAAAACTAAAAACAAAATTATAATTTTATATATGTAATTATTATGTAGAAAAACAAAAAATGCAAATTAAGCATACCTAAATGATTTTAAGCAAATTTTTCTCAAGTACAATTAAAGACTCATTATTCATTGACTTAATGATTCAGGTGCAAACATTTGGTGATGATTTCCTATACACTGATGAAATTGTGCTCTTAGAATACCATACACCCTTAAAGTCTTTTTGCTATTAGAAGTTAAGGGTGATGGACATGAGTTGAGTTTAGTGAAGTTTTTTCCGAAAAACATTGAAAGTGTGGAAAAAATAATTATGTCCACAATATGGTTGTGGGATACAGAGAGAGAGCAAATGTTGGAGCTAGGAGAGGCTAAAAGACAAATATTGGCATATTCTAAGTTGTCCACCGTTACTGAAGTGGACTTTATTATTAATGTAAGGGAAGACTACAACCTAGAGACAAATGCATACGGTAATCCCATTTTGAGGGATGCTCTCGGGTTGTTTTAGAAATGGAAAAAATGATGACTCTATACATATGATTTCTATCATATATCTTATTTACATTATGTACTTTGGATAAAAAGATATATATATATATATATATTAATGTGAGAAAATCATACATACAAGTTTCATTTTTTTTTTTGATAAAATAATATTAGTTTGAATTTTACAAAATACTGTATGGTCAGTTGACTAAATTAAAATGACTTTATTTTTAATAAGCTTTTAGATATAATATTTGACATTATGACTACATTATGATCATTATTTTTACTATTAGTTTATTTGTCCTTTAAACTGTATCAACAATGTCAGATAATTGATTTGCTTTTGTGAAGTTGTTTAAGAGTTGTGTACCTCTCATACTCTCTTTGAATGCTGCACTTATATTTTGGGTTATGAAAAAATTCTATTGTTTTATGGTATGATCACTTAATTTTAAAAGTTAAGAGGCTATGTAAGAACTAAATTAGTTAGTAAGTTATGCAAATCTCTCTATAGAATAGGATCTTTTAGAAATTTAAGAATCATTGTATTAATCTTTTACGTCACGTGAAAATAAATTTCAAAGCCGAGGTTTAATTTGGTCAAGTAAACAAATTATGTCAATGGACTACTGAAAATATTTGTTTTAGTGATGCTTAGCTTTTATTAAGAAATAATTTAAATTATTTATACATTCGTATATCTATTCATTGGTACAATCATATTGCTTTAGGATATGAGACACTTTTTATGTACCTATAAGTAAAGTGAATGGATGATATAGGTTTATTAACCACTATTTTAATTTAAAATACTTTTTTAGTCTCACCCACTTACCAAGTTTTAACGATAATATACTCTTATTTACTTGTACTCTTAAATAGTAAACTCATTTTCAATGAGGTATTAATTTTTACAAAATTCTATTTCTAGATTTGTTGTCTTTCTTCTATTATTGGATGCAATTCAAAATTTTAACCAAAAGTTTGCACAATTGCTTACCATTTCCTATTCCTTGAAAATTCTTTAATGTCATGCCCTCTTCAACTAAAGAAATAACCCTTTAATCACGAAGTGTGATGTAGGGTGGTAGCTCAATTTGTTTCTTAACCACATGTACGGAGGTTAGATTTCTTACCGGTGGAAATGAAGTGGTATTTTGTGGCCACACAACAATCACTTTGTGTGAATTTAACTTAGGGGAGGATATTAATAACTGTTTTCAGTGGTGAATTTCTTTGGAAGAGGAAAAAAAAAACTTTCGAGGATGGGAGCGAAGGTTTCTCTATCTTCTCTTACTAACATCTGGCCTTATTTTCTTTTTAGCAAATGATATATAGTGCTCTAATATACTCTTTAATTAGTTAAATGTAATAATAAATATTTAAAAATATATTTTTTTTATTTTTGCGAGATGAAATAAAGTGCACTTATGATTAGTTTTCTAATTCAATTAACTTTAACAAGAACCTTAAAACATTATTTAGCAAGACTCTTTCTTTTTTACTTAATAGAAGTTTTTGTTTTGTTTTCTTCCAAGAGAATGATTGTGATGGTTTTTTCTGTTTGCACTGCTTGCCATTCTCCTATCCCTAACCAGCATCTACATTGTGCTATTGCCTTTGTGCCATCACACAACCGTATATGTCGCTATGTCAATGCTAGAATCTATTGTCACATATTCTTTGTTTTGCTTGGGTCTTTTCTCACTTAAAAAAAATGATAGATTATTGTAACAACTACTTGATGTTCATATAACTCAGAGCATTCTACAGAGCTTTATTGAGGTTTGGGAAGGTGATCTCTTTAACTTACTTTTTAAAAAAAAGGATTTAGTGATTCTTAGATACTGTTTTGCAGCCAAAATGCATATTTGTTCTATTTTTCCTATATTCTCATGTTTATCTATTTAGTTTGATTCTATGTATTCTAGAACCATCATCATTATTCTTGTGAGTTTTTCTCCCTTTATAATGAAATTTGCACAGACTTGGAGAAATAGAGAGAGCTAGGTTCCATTTTGATGTGGTTGGACTCTATTCAAGGCTAGAAGTGCTTAGTTTGACCGTGAAGGACCATTCTATTTGCAAGTTGTTCTTATGCATAGGGCCTCCAATTAACAGGAGCCTCCAAAAAAAACGTTATATTATAAAAAAAAAAACTATCATTAATTACTTAACACTTCAGTTTTCAACTCTTCCTTTTTCAAAAAGAGCTCTTCATTTTCCCATACTCATGTTTTCTTTTCTCTCTTTACATAAAAATATCTAGTATCAAAAATGCTAGAAGAGCGTATTTTTTTACTTGATAAGTTTAGTTTAGAATTACAAGAACAACTTTTAGACCTATGTATTAATAAATATTAGTGGACTTATGATTCGAATGCAATTTTTTTTTTCTTTTTTGATGTATTTAATTTCACTTTTACAATTAATAGAAGCAAAAAAATTATCTATCATGTGTTTAAAGGGCTTCTTTTTTATTACCGCACAAGGCCTCCGAAATTTATGTAAATCCATAGGACGGCCCTGAGACCATCCAACAAACCTAGTTACTTTTACATCAACATCTACCAAAAAAATGAAGAGAAGACCAAGTAGTTTCTTCTTCATTACATTGTCAGAACTCTGAAGATTGGAACATTCAGTTCTGTGCCTGTCCATAGCTTTAACTGTATTTTCACCCTTGTGTGTTAATAATAGTTTATCTTTAATCCAATCTCACGGCGACATCTTTTTTGTCATATTCCTAGTCGATATGAGTCATTAGCCGTCATTAGCCGTCATTAACTTTAGAAGATGTTTCACGAAAAACAAGTTCATTAAGTGTGTCATATAAGAATGCATTTTTGACATCTGATTGTTTAGTAACCACTTGAACCGCATAGCAAGAGAAATGAAAACTCGAATAGCTAGTGCTTTGAGAACTAGACTAAAAGTTTCTCCAAAGTCAAGAAATGCAAACACTGTTGGTATAACGACACATAAATAATATTTTTAATTTAGTATTATCTCCTTTTTTAATCTTGAGTAATTATTAATAAGAAGTTTGTTAAAGGGTGTTGACATATATAGCTAAAATCTTGGTAACCTTAGTATTAATTTCATAATGTTATCCCTTTTAATTGGTTTTCGTTGATCAACAAAAGCATAATTTCTGTTGAATTTATGTTTTATGGTTTAGTGTCAACAACTCCTTCCCTTTTTCTTTTTCTTTTTTTCTAAATTTTTTTTATAAAAAGATAGTTGTGTGTAAGCATACGTAGAATACATGGACAGATATAATATTTCTATGAATTATCTTCTTAGTCTTTCTCTGTAATTTCTTTGAGCATAATTTGTGAGGCTCTAGCATCTCAAGCTCGAGTGCACGAGCTGTTAGCATCGTTGTGTTAACATTTGAGGAAATTTTGGGTATCGAATAGCAGTCATACCACAACACAACATACTCAACTCCCTTTAACTTACAATCTGAAAGCAAATTCATTGAGTAGGTTGAATGCAGGCCATGATTCTATCGTCTAATTTAAAAATAGTGAGTACAATTTTCCTCACTTTTTTTTATGTGATTGTTCCACTTAATACTTTGTCATGAGATTGTGGTGGTTGTAGAAGCTAAGTAGATAAGAAATATATGTTACACCAATTGATCGAAGCCATATTCGTTTAAATAAAAACAGTTAAATACAGTACTAAGAAGTAATCATATGGTTTCTCCCAAGGACTATCATTCCGACAAAGGCTAAAACACATAACACACACGAAATTGGGGGAGGGGGTTACGGTTTAGATTAACAAAAATCGAATTGAGAACAAAGGTTAAAAATAGATAAGGACACAAATTAATTTCGTGGTTCAATTACAATCAATCTCATCCTCGGTCACAAAAGATTGTTTCTATTCCTATCGAATCCCTAATTTAACTTCAAGTCGACTAACTAAGCATCAATTAACCCCGTGATTCCCTTTCTTTCGTTAAGAAAAAGATTCTCATCAAGACTACAATTAAGCATCTCACACATGACTATAAAAACTAGAAATCGTTGAACTCACACACGATTAAGCATCTCACATGTATCATATAATCCTCAATCAACAGAATTTACATTTAAACATAAACAAGAAAATTGATATTAGAAGATAAGGAACGCAAGAAGAACATAAAACCAAATTAAAACAGAAACCTTAAGAACACGATTACAATATCTCCAGAAAGTTAATCACAAGGTTTAGCCTTCCATGAGTGGTAGGACCAAATCAAAACGAGAATGAAAGCATCGCAGAAGAAAAATAGAAACTGAATATCCAATATCCTAGGAGAGAAAAACAAAAATATGAAGAGAGTGTAAATAAGTGGTAGATGGCTTCAATCCCCAAAAAACTAACATACATAAAACTCTATTTAGCCACCAAACCCAAAGTAAGATGGGCTCAAGTTACCATCTGACCTATTCACAAATAAAAACGAAATGAGCTCCCAAGGTGGTACAACTAGCAATCTTCACTTAAATCTCAATATCTTCAATGCCTATTATGCTCCCGGTCGTAACATCCCATAAGATTAATAATAACACTTGTATTCATAATAGTCCCTAAGAATCTCAATAATTATAGTTCACTTTAAATGTTAGGACTAAGTGACTTAGAGAAATTTGAATTTGGTCCCTCTAGCTAATTACGGAGAGTGTGGGGCTTCCTTGCGAATTCCCAAATTAAGGACCCACTTACTTTACCTTTCCTCACTAGCTCACAAAAAGGCAAAAAAGATCACAAAAACACAATCACTCCCCACTCCCCACACAATCCCTAAAATTCCCAAGTTGTAAGTTAAAATTTATGGGAAATTATCAATTTAGTCCCTAAGGGACTCTATTGAAAAGCATGGGGATTTAAGGACTTTTTTGCAATTATTATGTATTGGGGAAAAGGGACTAAGTTGCAAAATTTAAAGATTTGGAACAAGGGCTAATAAATAACAAATTTAATAAGTTGCTAAAGTTTGGCAAAAACCCCACTCTTCCTTCTCCTGCTTCTCCACGCCATTCTCTCACCCTTCTTCACTCTCTCTCAAGTTCTTTTCTTTCTCTCTTAGGGCCCAAGCCCCAACTTCAAAAATCAAGTCAAATCCTCTCAAAATCTTTCATCTCAAGATGGGGATAGCCATCTCCAAGCCCTAAGACACAAGAGCGCTTAGGTAAGTAGTACAAGCAAGCTTCATTGATCTCTCCTTGGTTCAAATTGAATTTTTGATGAAGAGTCCAAAAACCCTTTCAATTCTCACATGCAACCCATGATTTGGGTTTAATTAAGAGGATCTCTAACAACTTGGTGTTTGTAATCTTAGAAGCCACAAGTGCAAGGGGTCACTTGAGAGCTAGGGCTTGTGAACCCTTGAAGAAGAGAATTGTGCTTTGGAACTCAAGATTAAGATAACCAAGTTTCAAAACCCCAAATTAGGTTGATAAGAAAGTAAAAGATGCATGTGGTTAGGAGATTAGACCATAAATTTCTTAGGTTACATGATGCTAAGTTTGGTTGTGTTGCATTTGTGAAATTGAAACCATGATGCTTTTGATGTTTACATGTATGTGATTCCATGATGCTTTTGTGTTGCATGAATGTGATTAGATGTTGAAATCCATGCCTAGTTGAAGTTTGACATTGCATGTTAACAAGTTGAGTTAGAGTTGGACAAGATTTGTTAGAAATGCTTGGATTGCTTGAATTGGAACCTTGTTGCATGTATGAGACTTGGAATAGGTTGCAATTTAGATTATAAATTGTGGAATTGCTTGGAATAGCTATGTATGCATAAACGTTGTTGAAAATCTGGATCTTTGGTTGTGAAAGGGAGGGTAATTATGGCCCCCAAAGAACCTTGGTGTGAAAATTGGATCATGGAAAAACAGGGGAAACCATTTCTGTGTTTCAGGATATTTTTGCTACAACAAAATACAATTCGCTATAGCAAAAATGAACTGGTTCAAAGGCCCCAATACTGGCATTATTTCGCTGCATTGAAATACCTTCGCTACAAAGAAGCTTTATTTCGCTATAGCGAATAATAGCTTGCTACAACGAAATTACTCAAAGAAAAAGGGGATTTAGTTCTGGACCATTTTCGCTACGGCAAAAATGAGCTCGCTACAGCGAAAATGGCCAAGGATTAAGGTGTAGGATCTGGAATCATTTCGCTGCAATGAAAGTATTTTCACTGTAGCGAATGTGAATTCGCTATAGGGAATGTTTAATAACTCTGCTTTCTTAAGTTTGAAACCAAGGAACCATTTTACCTGCATTTCCATCCAAGATACCTTTGTATGCAATGTCATAGCTATTCCACTACATGACATAGTATATGAATTTGATTATGTGATGATAAGATAATATAAATGAAAAAAGGGACTTTTTCCCATCAACAATTGTTGAGTTAGTGGGTTGATTATTCCTACTAGTAGTATACCGAGTAACTGGACAGATAATTAAAAATGAAAGATGTAGGGTCTCTCAAAAATGGGGTAAGACGACCTGAATGTAAAGGACTATCCCCAAAGAGGGTAAGATAGTCATGGGCTATCTCGAAACGGTTAAGATAGCCTGGTAATTCGACCTTGGTTAAGGACGTTGGCCAATGATCCATGGATTTGAGCTCAACAGTACCTTACTACCAAGGTACCATGGTGGAGATCTAGTGCACTAGACTCCCGTTAAAAGAGGAAAAGAAATGAAATGAAAAGTAATAAGGAAGAATCATGGCATGCATATGTACATAATTTTGTCATTCCATGCATTATTGTGATGTGATTGTTAGGACTTTGTTTGAGGAATTTTCCAGTTAGACTGGCAGTATAATAAAAATTACTCCCTCTGTCCCTAAATGTAAGACCCTTTACAAAAAAAAATTATCCCTTTTTATAAGACCCTCTTACAAATTTTGTGCTAAATTGAAAGTTTTTTTATCCAAATACCCTTAACATTTAATAATAACAAAAAACGTTAGAATCATTAATTAAGTAGAGAGAGTGGAGTTATGAGTTTCAATAAAATAAAAGGGGTATTTTTGAAAGCTAATACAAAATTTTAGACATAATTAATGAGTTTAATAATACTTCTTAATTTACGTGTATTTTTTGTAAAAGGTCTTATATTTAGGGACGGAGAGAGTATTTTATTATACAAAGGATTGCTCAGTTATGCGTATTACAATAACTGACGGTTACGATATTGCAGGTTACACGAACGAGAAAGATTTCAGCGCGTGACGACTGTTATTAGATAAATATTTTGAAAACACTAGGTTGTTATATCTTTTCCCTTATATACTCATATGGGCTATCGAGTGAGACAAGTTACTCTCTCTTGGACTGTATAAGACTATAAAATTGTATTCCTAGACGGGATCTCCCAGTATCAAAGTAGGTATATGTATAATTATATTGCATAAATTTCTGCTAAGTACTCCGAGTGTAAAAAAAAAACAGCCTTTAAAAATTTAGCCGTTACATTTTAAAATTATTAATATTACTTTATAAATAATATATACATTTTATTTAAGGGATGGAAATATTTTATGAAGAAAAGATTAAGTTTTTATGTCATAAAATATTCAAACATGTTTTGAATAAAAATATTTAAAAGTAGAACCTAAATATATTTAAATATATATATTTTTTAGGGTCTAAAGCAATGGTTTAACCAGCCTTACTCTCCAACTGGCTCTGTGTCAAGTCCCACCATTATGGCGAGATTGAATTTCAGTGTGGGCCTCACAACATTAAATTATTTCTCAATTATGTTTAATGTATTTTCTTTCTATTCTATTTCTTTCTCTTTTGTTTCTATCCAATCAAACAATATTTAAGACAAGAGTAATGCTATATCATTCTACAAATCTTCTTACTTATTCTCCTATTACCCTATAAAATATGAAATTAAGGGAACTTTCAATCTTAAAATCATAAAAAGTATTAAAATTATTCTTTAATGAGTAAGTAAGAGAATTTATAAAAATATGAAATAGAATGATTAGGAATTACTCTTAAGACAAATGGGCTATAGGTGGCTGAAATACAAGCACCTGTTACCAAACAAATTCCTTTGATTACATTTGATTCTTCGCTCTAAACAAATTTCACTGCAGGAAATGAAGATGGATTGTACTCAAGTCAAGAAATTAGTAGCTGCATCATTAGTATATAAGGCTGTTTGGATTTATGTACACAAATAAATTTAGTTCAAGGAAATGGAAGTGAATTTCAAACTTATTTTTCATTTAAAGCTCACTTTGATGCAGGGACGGAGCTAATCCATTTTTTATGGGGGGCCGAACAAAATAGTTTAAATTAAATTTATTTATATAATTAATATGCGAAAAATAATCAATAATTAAAATGATTTATGATAATTAATAGATATATATAAAACATATATTAGAGGTATAAAAAAAGAAAAGAAGGATGAAAAATTTACAATTTTCACGTAGGAAAATTGAACTCGACAATACTGTCTAGATTGGAACTCATCTATGATTGATTCAGTATTGAAACGACTAGCAATTTCTTTCTCAATATAAATTGTTAGGCTGTCTGCAATAAATTCATCACCCATTTTGTTTCAAAATCTTGTCTTAATAATATTCATCGTTGAGAATGTTCTCTCTATAGTTGCCGTAGCTACCGAAAATGTCAAGATCAAACGAATCAATCTATCGATCACATTATAGTCTTGAAGTAGTCTTGCACGCTTTGGTTCGCATTGCTCTTGTTCATGAGTTAAAATATTGAGACTAGATGACTCAATCGTAGATACGTCAGTTGTATTCATTTTAAAAATTTTATCAATTATTTTCATTTTACTCATACCTAAAACAAATAAAACACATTATTATATAGTAATTTTTAAATTTGAAACACATCTTCAAAAGTTATTTAAGGCATGTTTTTATGCTATTATATTATTATACAATATTTTCAAAAATCTAAAACACATCTATATTATATATTATAGGGATGTGATATTGCCACTCCTAAAATTCTACTGCCACTCCTTTTGAAATATTTTTTAATTTAAACTATATTTTTTAACCAATGAAATTAAAGTATTAATAACTAAATATTATTAAAATATTAAAAAAGGAGTGGCAATAGAGTTTTTAGAGTGGCAATATCAATTCCCTATATTATATTATTATATGATAATTTTCAAATTTGAAACACGTCTTCAAAAGTTAATTGACGTATTTTTTTATGCTATTATATATTATATTATTATATAATATTTACCAAAATCTAAAACAAATCTATATTATTATAGTATTTTCTATTATCTTTATTTCTTAAATGGATTAATATTTGTTGTGGAATATCTTTGGTACACATCCAAAACAAACTTTTTATGGGGGGCTGTTGTAAAAAATTTTGGGGGGTCCGATATGTAAAATTATATATAGATACTAATAAAAGTTGTTCACAATGGGGGCCGAGACCCCCATTGCAACACTAGCCTCCGCCCGTGCTTTGATGGGTTGCTATACTGTGCATGCCCCTTTAATTTTGGTGCACCGATGATTTCGTTAGAAATAAGTCTCATATTGTTTGTCTCACTTTTCAGGGTGTAGTTTGAATACCTGTTGGGCTACTCTTCATATTGCGAATTGGTTTTGTGATGGAACATTGGCATGGTATAGAGCCAGAGCCAATGCTTCGCTTGTTCCACCAAACTCCCACTTTGTATGGGTCTCCGATACCCTGCGCTTGACCCGACAGTCTCTGTTTGGGGAGAGATGTTAAAAATAAGTCATACATATTGCATGCCTTACTCTCCATAGTACAGTTTAAATATCTGTTGCGCTACTCCTTGTATTATCAATTAATACCTTAATTTAACCTTATCAACCTTTAGGTATATGGATCATCTATTTAAAAATCTTTTAACTTGTTTATATCAATTCAATTCAACGTGAAACTTTTATTCACACTTAGGAACAGTGTTTTTTTTTTTTTTTTTTGACAAACCTGGGAAGGGAACAGTTGGAGACAGAAATTTAAAGCCGTTGTTGGGAAGCTATATATCTAAGTGATGGCCCACTACAAAATTCCAAACGAAAGCAACATATAAGAGAACAGAATTCAAATATATGAAACGTTGAGATTGGAAGTATCCAATGATAATGTTATCTGTCAAGCTGTCACAGCCACTACTTCTGCTTCATTTAAATCACAACTATATATACATCTCAAATATAATTGTGTCCCCATAATTAATAATTTAACTTACAGTTCCAGATTCCTTCTTCTTATCTCCTTTCTTTTCAGGTCAAACAAAAAAACTTCCATTATTTTCTTTTGTCACTATGTCTAATTCCATGTGTGGTAGTAGTGAGTAGTGACATTGCTGGCCAGTGACTTTCGTCCCAATGGATTAAACAACATCTTCAAATTAAAATACACTTAAAGCATGTTTGAATAGTTTTATTATAAAAGATAATCATTTAATTTTATAAGTTAATTATGTGAAAAAACTTTTAAAAAATAGTTATTTCTCTAAAATTCAGTGTTCTGAAACATGTTACTCTGCATCAAATGCAAGTAAAGATACAAATGGCTAGCACAAAACTTTAGAATACGAAACTATTCAATATCAATATATACATGTTTCTTTTATATCTTAAACAGTTACCGAACATAAAATGAGAAGCCATGGACAAATTCAATTCAGGAAAGACATCATTTACAATTTTCAACAGAAATATAGAAACTATCTACCATAATAAGTTACTAGCTATCACTATCAAAAGTCAAAACTCTTTTAAAACCCAGGTTTTCTTCCTGCAACCTATTGTTTCAAATTTGCACCCTCTAAGGCAAGATCATTTTCTCCATCTTCTGCTCCACCAGCACACTGCACAGTTAGCGGTTCGCCATTTATTCGAATAGATCTATTGCTCAGAGTGTCTTCATTATCTTC
Organism: Cyamopsis tetragonoloba; assembly: GCA_037177725.1. Classification (NCBI taxonomy): domain Eukaryota; kingdom Viridiplantae; phylum Streptophyta; class Magnoliopsida; order Fabales; family Fabaceae; genus Cyamopsis; species Cyamopsis tetragonoloba. Next base: position 22,695,074 of record CM074122.1, read on the forward strand.
TTGTATCCGACCTTGCGAGAGAAATTCAATTGACTTATTTTCCGGCTCGAAATGATCAGAAACTTCCTGAACATTATTTATAGCAAAATCCCTCTTTCTGCAATTGGAAGTTCCCTTGTTGAAGCAGATGCTTCCCCACTGAATTATCTCAGAGAAAGACTTCCTCCCTATAATACTTTCTTTCTCATTTGAGACTCTTTTTGAGTTTTCTTGAGATGCATTTTCACTAGCATAACTCCACTTGTAGCCTCTATTAGCGTCGTCAGTGATTAATTCGATCGAATGGAGATCACTGTCATCTGAATCATCATCTCCTTCAAGCTCAGCATCATCATCATCTTCGAATTTCTGGCCGGTGTTGCTGAAATAAGATTCGAAATTGTTGATTTTTGGAGAAACATCTTGATTTCCTTCGTCTTTAGTTCTCATGAAACCCTCGAGTTCATTTCTCAACTTCTCCAGGATAGCATTTTTCTCCTCAAATTGATACTTTGCTTCTGAAAGCTTCATCTGGACTCTTTCCTCGCGCAAAACATCGGCTAACTGAAGCATTTCCCTCTCTTTTTCAACCTCTTCTCGAACTTTCGCCGACTCCCTTTTCAGTTCCTCTACCTGTGCTCTGTCTTCCCCAATACCTCTGGCTAGTTCATCACTAATTTGCTCGAGAATCTCCTTCGCGCGTTTCTCCCTTTCAAGCTCTTTCAACGCTTTCAAATGAGAAGCCTTTACATCAGCCATTTCCTTGGCAATCTTCTTATTCAACCGTTCCGTTTGTCTTCTTAACTTCTTCTCCACCTCGAGCTCTTCTGCTACTTTTCTTATGGCTTCATGAATCTTCTCTCGTTCTCTTCTTTTCCAAGCAGCCTTCTCTTCTATGAAACACTTAGTGACATACTCGATATCATTCTGGTTCGAGTGTTGTTCTTGGATCAGTTTATCGATTTGGTGGCAGACTCGATCAAGTTCACCGCTCAGAGCCAAGACAAGAGGCATGCATGATGACTGATTTTCTCTAAGGCACATTTGATTTAACACCTTCAGAAGCTTCTTTGATGTAGATAGGCCACTTCTTGCTTCCTTCAGACGGTTCTTACATTTGCCGCGATTCTTCTCGTTTCTTAGCTGATTTTCTCCCTCCTGCATTTCGAGTTTTCAGCATGGCTCAGTTTCAGTTTCATGCTTTCTCAAGACCAGGGTAATCTTAATTTTGATTAAAATTAATTAATTTTAAGGTGAAGAGATATATTAAAAATTTTGACCTTAGAAGCAAACTTAATATAAAATCTCAAGCACAGCACAGAGAACAGCCTTTTTTATTTTCATCTGACCAAAGACAGTTTTTCAAATCAAGTTTTAATCTTGTCTAAGACTCTCTCAATGTGCGGATTCCACCCTGTATTTATACAGTTGCACAGAAGTTACTTTTGCTAGAACCACATTGAATTCAAATTTCAAATAAGTGTGAAAAAAATCACAAAATCCTGGTTCAAAACCATCAATCCGGTGTTTTGAGTTTATGAAGTTTCAATTAAGTACCAATAAGCAACCAGTAAGGGCCTGTTTGTTTTAACTATGGATTTGGTCAAAAGTGGTTGACCAAAAGTTAAAAATATTTATTTTCATTGACTTATCTCGGTTTATGTGTTTTTCACTTCTAATTTTACTAAAATCTAAACCAAACATCTCCTCAACAATTTGAAAAATCTCATTGTAGCAACTGATGTCAAGTGCCATCATTCTAATCCACTTTACTTATCATATCCATCAAATAAAAACCGTTAAGTTTCAAATTACGGTCAGCATCGCGGTATCAAGGTTTTAACTTGATTTTAGGCAAATGGCCGCTTCTTGTGACCGCCAACACATCAGACCATGATTGTGACCTCTAACTGCAATTTGAAACCATCCGCATATGTGCCAGTCATGTAGCTCAGTTGGTGAGCACATGTACTACTTTCTTATGAAACAAAAAAAAAAACCATCCCCATATAAAAGTGAAAAAATAATTTAAATAACCAGATTATCATTATGAAAATAATGAGCTAACCACATTTATAATTGCTCTGAAGAATTTACTATGCACAATCATTGTACCTGAATCAAACTGGCACTGCTAAGAGCATCCAGATCCTCCAAGTAGTAATCACCCAATTCAAGTTGATGAGATAACCCTAACACTCTTCTTCTGCACCTTTCACTTTCAAACCCTTTCATTCTCTACACAATCAAAATTCAAACAAAAAAACACAGAACTTTATGGAAAACCCAACAAATCATTCAATCCAAACAAAAAAACTAATACTTTAACATGAATTTACCTCTGAAACAGGACTATACGATGGATCTGACATATGCGGCCGCAAAAAACCCGATCTAGACAACAAGTTCGCACCTTTTTCTCTGCTTTTAATCTTTTCCTTAATTTGTTCAACCTCGGAGTCCTTCTTGACCCTCGAAGGAGGCAAATCATTGATTTCCCAGAGCGTAGCAGCGAGTTTTCTGGCTGACACAGAAAGCAGTTCCCTTTCTTTGTAGGGTACCCCAGAAACAGGGGAAAGGTGTTGAGGACCCAAAGATGGAGACTTTGTGTTGTTAGTTTTCCACATGGGTATTGGGGTGGTTGACCCTCCTTTCTTCCCAACCAAAATGGCTCTCTTGAAACGGTACCTTCGGATCAAAGAGGAAGAAGAGGAAGAAGAAGAACCTCGTTTCCTTATCTTGTTCTGATTCTCTCTGAGGTTGTTGTCGTTGTTGGTGTTGGTGTCATGACACGAGGGCATCGTTAAGTTCTCTTCGTTGTTATTTTGGGGTGAAATTGAACTATGTAACCTTGAATTTAGTAAAGTGGGTCATCAAAGATCTTTCTTTTTTCTTCTTGTTCTTCTTCTAATTATTGGAATTTGAATTTGGGGACCAAGGAAAGTGGGAAGTTGTGAAGAAATGGAAATATTTTACTAAGTTTGAGATGGAAATAATAAACGGAAGGTTTAAGTTGGGATGGTCCTGAGAAATCTTGTGAGAGGGAAAGGAAAGTGGGGAGAAATCGCTTTCTTTTTGGGTGCAAAGTGAGGGAAATCTTGTGAGAGAGAAAGGGCAAAGCACACAGTGTGTAAATGGTTCGTTGGAAAAGGGCCTTAAAAAGAAGAGAACAGACAGCGTGGCAGACACGTGAGGGGCAGGTGCATTCAATCAGGGACGTGCATGTGCTCTGTTCAAACTTCAAGGTTCCTAATACAGGAAAGAAAAAGAAAAAAAAAAAAAAACTTATTGTTTTGGAATTGAATGCGATGGAAATGAGAGGCATTTCTAAGTCACTAGGCAAAGCATTATTGTGAGACCGGGGATCTAAATACATTGTTTTTAAGGTTTATCAAGAATTACACCCGTAAACAAGGACAGATGAAAAAGGAAGAGCAAGAGGGGTCATGGCCCCCCCTCCTCTGCTAAAACAACAATATTAGTATTAAGTTAAAATATAATTTTGGTCTCTTACGTTATTGAAAAGTCTCAGTTTGGTTTCTTATGTTTTAAAAGTTTTAATTTGGTTCCTTATGTTTTAAAAGTTTCAGTTTAGTCCCTTACGCTGTATTTATGAATCACTTTCGTCTCTTGTGTTATTTTTTTTTTCACATAAGGGCCCAAAATGAGAAATCGAAGTGATTCAAAAATACAACATAAGGAACCAAAGGGATTCAAAAAATACAACGTAAGGGATCAAAGCGAACATTTTTAAACATAAGGGACTAAATTGAAACTTTTAAAACATAAGACACCAAATTGATACTTTTTGACAACGTAAGGGACCAAAAATGTATTTAAGCCTTAGGTAGTGTTTGGCCTAACTTTTTTCTGGCTTCTCTTCCTCTTATAAGTAAAAGCTAGACCAAACAGTATTTATAGTAAAACTCTTAAATTTAAGCTGGTTTTTTTCTTACGTACAAAATGCAAAAGTTGGCTTTTAAGCCAGAAGCTAGAAATATGATTTTTTCAGAAAAAAGATGGCTTATTTGTAGACCTAGTGTAATTAATACGTGAATATTCTAACACTTGAAATCTTGAATATATTTTCCTTCTCTCTTTGCTAAAATCTTCAAAAAGTCTTCTGCTCATTTATAAGTTTTATTGTTATTTAAAAATTTTCATATTCAAAAATATTTAATGTTATATTATTATTTTAATAAATTTATATTGCGTTTATTTTAAAAAAAATAAAAAATATTGAGTTTTATCAAAGATTTTTTTTATTGTAATTTTTTTTTAACAAATAAAGAAATGTGACAATTAATGAGAAGTAACTTCCCCTGTGGATGCACTTTAGCCTATAAAAAAATGATAAGTAAGTTAAAAAGATTGGCATAAAATACTTTTAAAAAACAAACAATTTTTTACTTATAAGTAGCTTATAACGTACAAAATAATGAAATTGTCAAACAACTTTCAGTTTTTTATTTAAAGCTCTTATTTCCAACTTTTATTTAAAAGCGGCTTATAAGCCAAAAATAAACTGGCCAAACGGAACCTTAGTATTATGATGCGCAAAAAATGCATATCAATCATTTCTGGTCCGGTGGATTTCATTGCCTCACTCTTCCTAGAGGGTCTTGAGTTTGAATCCACTAATCAGCTTAAATAAAAATTGACTCAGTAAAAAAATTTGTGTCTTTTTTAATTTTGGTAACATTAATGATATTAGCAATAACTTTTATTATTTTTATTTTTAATGTATTTTATTTTTTCTTTTCAATTTTTTCTACTTTTTTTTAGATAAATCCTTTCAAGATCACAATGACTACATGAATACATTCTTTTTCAAGTCTCATCTATTATACTATTAGCTATTTAACCTTCATTGTATTGTTATTACATAAGACTTTTTATCTTTTTCATTTATTTTTTTTAACAAACCCTAACTTTCGTCGGCCCCTCCCTTAAGATATTTCTGGATCCGTCCCTGCCTTTAAATTGGGTCAGTCTAAGGCTATTTAGAAGTCATTTCTGCAGTAGCTTCTCAACTAGCCTTTAGGTACTAAAGGATCTCCTTGGGAAGGATTGGCCACCAAGGGGGACTTGAATGGCTCCACGGAGCCTCAAACTCATGATTAGGTTGAGGGAATCTCACTTTCTTACCATTTGTGCCAACCCCGTTAAGAAAAAAAAAAACAACTTCATTTAATATAAAAAAAAGAACCTTCAATGTTCCAAGACTATCCTATTATATATTGGATAAAGACACTATTTACTCATAAGTATTTTCTTTACAACAAAAATACTTTTATTAATTAGAAATCCTAGGTTTAAACGGGTGCATAATGTGTAACCTAATTAACTAACACATAGTTGTTTTAAGGTTAACGGGTGGTTTTAAGTTTGAGTCATGGAGAATTGGATATATTGTTGTGTTAAATACTTATAAAGAAAAAACTATGTCCCATAGACTTAGAAATTCTATCTATAATGACTCTAGCTAGCTTAAATAAATTTGTTTTTAGTGATGGATACTTTTGCTCTAAACAAAAAATAAAATAAAATAAAGTCTATCCCAATATAATCGATTAGAGGTTAGTGATAGAGTCATATTTTTCCTAGGGTCATTGATTCGAACTTTTACTTCTTTTGAGATGGAGTAAATATAAGTATATTTATAAGTGCATTTTGAGTCTAAAGCCTTTCCGGTCCGTTGAGGAAAAATTTGTAAGTTTTTACCAATGGGTTTAGTTAATATGGTTGGAAGAACCATTGGTGGTAAAAACCACTTGAAGATTGAAAGATGGACAATAGCGATGGAAGGACATCAAATGTCTAGATTAAAAGCAAGATCAGTTAAAAGATCGAACAACTCACATTAAATCAAGAGAAATGGACGGCTAAGATCTCAATGAAGCCGTTGATGTGGCTTAGTCAGAAATGGCCTTATTCTAATTGGCCATCTAAGGTAGTGAGTCGAAGGAGTTAGCTCACAAGGCACGATCTATAAATAGAAGGAAAGGCATCGATGGAGTATGTGCCCTATCACCTGGGAGTAGTTGTAGTATAGCTTTTGAACTATCTTGTAACATTATTATTGTTTGAATTTGAAATCTCGTTTACAACTTGCATTACTACACTTGTAGTTAATCAATTGTATTTTTATATATCTTGTTATCGAGTAGAAAATATTATGTTCTGTAATATTTTTTATTTCAATTAGTGTGTGCGAATTGGCTTGATATGTATGATTAACTACCTTTAACCCTTAAATTCAACTCACTGGACGTTGTGAACATGTGTCATCCGAGACCCCTCTAAAAAAATAATCTCCTTCCTCAAATTGAAATTATGGACTTTGCACTTCATCAAACGATTACTAAAATTTCGAGCAAACATTATCCTACCATTATCATTTTGTTATCTAACAAAATAGATACCAAGAAAATAGTTTTTCATACTTTGAGGATTGATTAAAGTTTGACTTAATTATAGTTCTGGTCCCTTAATTTTATTAAGAGTTTTTTCAACTTATGTAATATTGCACAGGATAAGAATCCGTGAAAATAATAATAAATAATAAATACATATTTAAACATATCTCAATTAATTTTTGTGTTTTTCCATAAAAAATTTCTCATTTGAGAAGCTTAACATGTGCAATATTGCATATGTTAGAAAACTCCTTTTATTAATTATGCAATTTTAGTCCCCCAACTTTCAATTGAACGATTTAGTCCCTCGACTTTTTTAATTGTGGGATTTTGGTCCCCAAACTTTTAATTATGTGATTTTAGTTCCCTAACTTTGCCTATTGTGCAATTTTGATCCCCTCATCCTTTTCGAATTGTGCAATTTTCCTTAATTAATACATCTTTCGTTAAGAAGCACAATTAAACCAATAAAATAAAGTGTATAAGAGCATAAAAATTGTGCAATTAAAAAAGTTAAAAATTAAAATTGCACAGATAAAAACTCATTATATGGGTTTGACGGCGTTGACCATTAGCTTTTTAACGAGAGATTATCAAAATCACGCAATTAGAAAAGTTTCAAAACTAAAATTGTGCAATTCAAAGTTAGGATACTATAATTGCACAAATTACAAAGTTATAGGACTAAAATTGTGCAATTAAAAAAATTAAGAGATAAAAATACAATTAAACCTTAAAGTTTTGAGTCTTATTCTTGTAGTTAAATAAATAAACTTCACTATTTCATTATTTTCATCACAGAGTAAATATTTCCAACTCTAATACCAAAAAAAATATATATATTCTCAACTCCAAAATGGTTTATATTGTGTCAAAGATAGGTTCATTTGGCACATGTAAGTATATAATGTGTGATATAAAATTGATATCGATGAGCAATTGTCTCAATTCTTTGCACTGTATTGATTCATTCATTTCCACCCCATTCTTATTTTATAATATTCATTGCAATTAGTCCCTTAATCAGTCGTGATCTCACCTGGAATGTTCCTCAAATCTGTCTATAGCGGACTTCTCACGTCATCTATAATGCCATTTATTTTATAAACTTATTCTAGCCTGGCCCAATCCCAACAATCATTTTGATTTGAAATTAAAAAAGAAACTTATTATATTAATTAATTAGTAAAATAAGAGGTTAATTACTGTGTCGTGTCACCATCTGAAAGAAATAATGATGCATTGAATGCTAAATCATTAGCGATCACTGGTGGTAATGCACCGTTAATAGTAGGAGTAATTGTCATCATAATTTGTTGGAAAGAAGAACAAGGATATACGGATAAACCCAACATTAGAGTCAAATTAAGATTAAGACATATCATAATTGACATGTTTTTATATGGAGAAGAAGGTAAGAGAATTCCACCCAAGCAGAATACAAAAGCAAAATAATTGAATGGAAAGCAAACAAAGAAAACACTCCAGCACAATTTTTTTTTTTAATCTTCAAATATAGTATTAATTTAGATTTGATTGTTGGTCATTTGTCTAAAAAGACTTTTTTAGGCAAAACTAATTTCAAATGGTGCCTAAATTTTAAAGAAATTTAACTTCGGCTATTTTTTTAAAAAAATACTCCTTTCGTTTTCACTTATATAATCTTTTTGGAACATTTTTAGTGTTCTTTGACATAAGATAATCTATAAGATTTTATGAGCATTTACTATTCTTTAATGTGTTTATGAGAGGTAATTAAGGATTAGATTGGAACGAATTTTGGCAAATCCGAAATCCAATCCAATTAAAAATAAATGGATCAGATTGGATTGGATTTGTGTTTTTCTGTCAAACAATTCGATCCGATCCAACCCGATAAAAAATGGATTGAATTGGAATATATTTTGGATTACCCGTTTTATACGTAAAAATAAAAAGTTATGTGAAAAAAATTTAAGACATATATATTGGCAAATTATATTATTATGTTATATATTTATAAATTATTCATTACTATATATAAAAAACATATATGTTATTTTATAAAATATAAATATTAAAAATTTAGTTTTAAATTTGAATTTTTTTTTAAGAAATCGGGTCAGATCAAATCACTTGGATTTGTAATGTGTTAATCTGATATCCGATCCATATAAATTGGACATATGACTTTTTAATCTGTTTAGATTCGTTAACCTGAACCAATCCGTTTTTTTATGATTCGATCAGATTGGATTGATTGAGTTGGTTGGATTGATCGAGTTGGTTGGATTATCCGACCCATGATCACCCTTAGTGTGTATCCTCTATAATTAATGAGCTTTCTTTGATAGTGGAATGAAATTAACGCAATGATGAAAGAAAATAAGCGTACATTTCAAAGATTGTTTATTTTCTAAAAACGCCAATACGTTAATTAACTTTATGACATATTTTCTTAATAAGTGTAATTGTCTTCATAGAATTTTATAATAAGAAATGGGGGGGGGGTGACTCTATTGTGTCTGACAGTCAATCTCTTGATCTAACAAGTCTCATTAAATATTTTTTTCCTCAAGACATCTAGGTTTATGTGCCATCCCGAAAATCGACCTCATCTTAGCTAAACAAGCCTCTTTAACCACAAGAGTGCATGACCTTGTAGTTGTGTGCCATCCCGAATGCTAGTCTCGGCCCAGTCCACTAACTCTTCTCGTCAATCTTGACACCTCAATTCCACATGAGTGCATGACCTCGTACTTGTATTTCCAAACAATATATATTTAATATTTAACGCTAGTGATGCATAAAATACAAAGCTACATACCAAAATATCAATAAAAGATAAATTTACAAGTACATAAAACAAAACATGATAGTGTAAAGTAAAATATTAAATTATCTCTAAATACATAAAAAGATAATATAGTCTACTCTTAACTGAGGTATGAATCATCATAATCTTGGATAGGTGGAGGACGATGATGTACCTCACTAGATGGGTCAATCAGTGGTTGTGTGGAACAAAATGTGGAGGATGACCCAATGTTTCGGTGGAGGAAATGGCATGTTCAGTGTCAGCAGTAGCGGCCCTAACAGTTTCGGTAGCATAACTCTAGTCTCATCCCGCTCGACTAGAACCTCCTAACACTACATGTGTGTGAAACTCTATGATGTCTACCGAATCCACCTATGTTGTTGCATGGAAAGTGGAGGTGGAATCTATCTGACTAAGCAATTTGGGTCAAGCTCCCCCTAATCCCACACATTATCCTTCTTGCTCTTTTCTCCCACCACCTTTAGGTAAAGGGCGTTATCAACCGCAACATAGGTAGATCCATCACCGTTGCTGCCCTATCGCTCACCTCTCTATCATTCCAACTCAATATACACATAAAATGACACACTTTAGCATTGACATTATATTCTTAAAATAATAGGGAATTATAATAAGTATAAAAGATGTTACTACTTACTACAATGTCTTGGGATTTTCTATAAACCTAGTTGTCGCCCTTCAATTTCTTCGTCTTCTCCATCATCTTGAAGTCAATTGGCTCCCTATGCACCATATCATTGTGCAAAAAATAAATGCAATAACACTTATTTACTCAATGATATATGAATTAAAACTAAAACTTAAGTACTTACAAATCTCTTACGCACCCTCAAATATAGGATAATGTGCCACCGTTCACCACCCTATTTGCCTTCGCTTGCTCGCTCTTTTTCTATGACTCAAGCCCAGCCCATATCTCCTCAAGCTACTTGTAGGCCGAATCTAGTCCATCCTACAAAGGTGAAAGAATACTATGAATATGAGGATGAACATAAATGAACACCAAGATCAAAATTAAACCAATAGACATCAAAGTTTGATATTATGGTCACAAAAGTGAGAAGAATTAAGATACTAAACTAGAATTTCAAATTAAATCCACTATCATCAAAGATCATAGATCAAAGTTCAAAAGCAAGAACACTCGTGAAAATTTTGTCAAACATACCCACCAAACAAGAGTCATTCTTCAACTATGATAAATCCAAACATGAACATAGAATTTTCAAATTCACAATGAATTATCAAGTTTTAGCATTGGCAAAAGCAAAAACGTGGAAACTAGATCAACTTGTGCACTAATATACAATTGAACAACAATGGTGTGTATCAATGATTAATCACAATTGAATAGGATAAGCAATCAATTAAAACATGCATTAAAATATGTAATCAACATATATAGCATTGGACATATTTTAATTTAATAGGTAAGCAATTGTGCACATAAATCAACCATGAATTTGAAGATTTTGAACCGATTGAAACAAAAACAATAATAATCTTAGCATCCGACCCCTGAAAATCAAGAATTAACAATCTAGTTGTACTCAAAATGTTGTGGTGTTTTCTCTTCACAATACCATTCTATTGAGGTGTTTCTATACATGTAAGATTTTCTATGTATAGTACCCTTTAAATCATACCAATCACTAAGCATGAACTCGGGCTCATTGCACTCCTAATAGACGACTTAATAGTTTTTTCAAATTGACTTTCAACCAAAGATACAAAAGATTTGATTAGCATGCATGTTTCAGATTTATTTTTCAAAAGGAAAATCCAAGTATACCTAAATTTATATTCAACATCAGTCAAGAAATACCTATGTCTAAACAGGGAGGAGATAAATAAAGGTTACCAAATATCCAATGCTCCAAATTAGACAAATTATCAGAATTTGTTTCACTATCATTAAAGGCTATTTTTCTCAGTTTAGCTGTATGACAATTTTCACAAGGAAAACTAGTTTTATTTCACTTCACAAATGGATACAATTTCTGCATACACATAATCTTTTCATGAGACAGTACATGTCCTAATCTCAAATGCCAAGTGTTTTTATCATATGCGCAAAAACTATTGATACAATGCATGTTGTCGATTTGAGTGTGATTGAATAGAACAATATATAAGACATTCCTACGCTCAGCTATACCAATCCTCCTCATAGTAGATTGGTCCTATAAATCACATGAAAATTTAGAAAAAAAATCATATTGTAATATAAAGCATCAATAAATTTTATAACGGATATTAAATATTTAAATTAAACTTAAAATTAGGAACAAAGGGGTCATCCATGAGATATAGCTACTTGGAGAATGTCATTGTCCCCAAAATACAGGTAGCGACTTGATTCTCACCGAGTAGCCTAAAAGGCTGATCAACACTGGTTTAATTTTCTTATAGCATTGCAACGTGACTATAGAGTTGCATATGTGGTCAGTTGCCCCACTTCCAGGATCCAACATGATGAATCATGGCTTCCAAAAGTGATACAGACTATACCTTGGTTGCTATTATTGATGTTGATCCCTGAAGATGACGTAAACCAATTTACAGTGTGAGATTGGTGAGCCTGCTAAGGCTTTTTTCGTTGAATCAATGACAAGATAGCTTGATACTGATCAAGTGTGAAGCTCACAGCTTAGTGTTCCTTTCATTCTGGGACACGATGCTTCTCGTATCATCAACATTGTCTTTCTCTTCCATCATGTAGTTGTTCATTGTGTTGTTTCATTTCATGTTTGTTGGATACCCATGCTTCTTGAAGCAAACTTATTCAAACTCTACTGCAGAAGGTGTAGGTTCTGGTTTCTTTTACTCTGCCTGGGGGGTTTTTTCCACCAAAAGAGTTGCAGCGACACCAGTTGCAAAAATTTGGATGATTAGCTTTGGGTCTTGAAAGAGTTCTATTGATGAACTCCAATTTGTTCTTGGATTTTAAGGCATCCATCATGGCATTCGCCTAAGTGTGATAATTATCTCCGTTCAACTTGTAGGAGATGATTGGGACTCCTGGATTCTCATTCGAATCCAAATAATAGCGGTTCAAGGGATCAACGATGGCATTCGACATCTTGGGTGGATCTGAGGCCTCCATGACAGAAGAAAGTTATGAACAATAAGACGAAAAGATGGAACAAACCAAGATACCTATGGCAAAACCAAGACTCACGATACCATGTTCAAGATGAATGTGACCATTGTGTTCAAACATTCATCAAGAAGCCACAAATAGGGGTGAAAACAGACCAGGCCAGACCAGACTTTGGCTAAATAGGTCAAACCTATTTTATAATTAATGGAGTTAAATCTGACCTATTGGCCTATCATAGGCTCATTTTTCAGGCTAAGTCTAACCTATTTGAAAGCCTATAAAGCCTAAAAGCCTATTTATAGGCCTACTTTGTCCTAAGGCCTCTAAAAAGACCAACAATTCTATCTTAAATATGCCAACAAGCCACTAAATAGGCTAATAGGCCTTTTTAACAAGCCTCTAAATAAGCCTAATTTATAAACATATTATAAAATTTATTATATTTACATTTATAAAATTTATTATATATGTATATTTTATTTTTAAAAAAAAAACATAATATATATATATAAAATAAAATTTAGGTGATATATATGGGTTAGGATCCATTGACACCAACTAGACTTACACCAATTTTTACACCTCTTTATAACATTTCGTCGAAGTTGCTTTTCACGAAATCCAGCTTTTGATTGAAACTAATAATCTTATAGATCATGTCTACCAAATTTCACATCAATCCAAAATCTTTTAGTGCTCCATCAACACGTTTGTTATTTTCATATATTTGAAAACTATATTTTATGTTACTTTTTTTAGTATGTTGATGGAGTACTAAACGATTTCGTATTGATGTGAAATTTTATAGACGTGATCTATAAGATGATTAGTTTCAATCTAACGGTGGATTTTGTGAAAAACAACTTACTCATGTGTATAAAATTTGACATAAATTCGAGATCATTTTATATATACATAGGGTTAGCATCAAATGACACCAATTGATTTGACACAATTCTTACACTAATCAATAACGATAAGTCGAAGCTTTTTTTCATGAAACCTTCCATTGGATTGAAACTACTTATCATATAGATCATGTGTATAAAATTTGACATCAATCCGAGATCATTTAGTACTCCATCAACGTACTAAAAAATTAACGTAAAATATGGTTTTAAAAATCGTGAAATAACAAGTATGTTGATGGAGTATTAAACGATCTTGGATTGATGTGAATTTTTGTACACATGATCTATACACAATGAATAACTCATTAATTAATAATTTTCTTACAAAACCGACCGATAGATTAAAAGTTCTTAGTATATAGATGATATCTACAAAGTTTCACATCGATCCGAATAACTCACCTAAATTTTAATATATATATATATATATAATATTTTTTCAAAAAATAAATATACATATATAATAAATTTTATAAATATAAATACAATAAATTTTCTAATGTTTATAAATTAAGCTTATTTAGGGGGCTTGTTAAAAATGTCTATTAGCCTATTTAGTGGTTTGTTGACGTATTTAAGATAGAATTATTGGCCATTTTAAAGACCTTAGGACAAAGTAGGCTTATAAATAGGCTTTCAGACTTTATAGGCTTTCAAATAGACTATGTTTAGCCTGAAAAATGAGCCTATGATAGGTCAATAGGTCAGACTTAGCTCCATCAATTATAAAATAGGTCTGGCTTGTTTAGCCTTGGCTTGGCCTGTTTCCACCCCTACATGTATTTAACATTGAGGTGTCATTTATCGTATATAAGTTGAGATTTTTCAGACAAATCTAATGATTAACATTGCTTGATGTGATATTTAATGTGATTGATTTTTTTTTAATATTAAATCAATGGCTATAAAGTCATTTGTATATGGATACACAAATTTTCTCTTGTGCACTATAAGTGCAACCTAACATCGAAGTGTGTGTTTAGTTTTCTGTTGGTAAAATTTAGTTTAATTGAAAGTAAGTTGAGTTAAAAGTTAGTTTAGTTCAATAGAATTTATGTTTGAATATTTTTAACAAAAAGGTAAGTCTGACAAATTGAATACTATTATTTAGATAGAAAGATAAAATTACTTTAATGAACTAAAAAGGGTTGAAAGTACTTTTAGCAAACAAAAAATTGACCCATAAACTTCGTTAATCAAACCTACTTTAACCTCACTTTTAATGTCAAAACTAATTTTGATAACTTGACTCAATAGAAAAATAAATATAATGACACATAATCTTATGTAATTAAAAATATTTTTTTAACCAAACTCAAATTCAAACACGGAGAAACTCAAACATATAATCAAATAGAATTAATACATTGTTTGGAATGAAAGAAAAATGAAATTAAAGAAGTACTATGAAGGAAAGAAAATAGAAGGAAGGAAAATAAGAAGAATGAAAAATTTAAATTTTTTGTTTCTATAAGTTAATTTCTCTCTTCATTTTTTCTCCATTTTCCATTCAACCAAACAAAAGAATATGTCTTATTTTCTATGTTTTCTTTCCTTTCATTTTTCCCCTCTCATTTTCTTTTCAACTAAACAAATCATAAAAGAAAAAGAAAAAATTGTGTAAACCCACTCTTCATATTCAACTATTTACTTAACAAAAATAGCAGTACGGAATAATAATTGAGTGGGCTTAAAACTCCGAATCAATCATATCATCAACAAGTCATCAGTGGCCTCCTTCACACACTCACAAGGCAAAGAAGCGTTGCACGAGGTGGGCCCCCAACAAACGGCTCAATATTGATGTGCTTTTAATTGAGCAAATCTAATGGTCGTAAAAGGAACACACAATGGGTGTGGCATGTAGGCCCCACACCTCTGGCTTTCTTTTACAGAAAAATACAATTTACAGTATCATTAGAGCGACAATAAACTTCATCACCAAAGGAACGTTTTTCAGAAAAATTGAACCAAAGCTGTCTTTACAGAATATTCATATACACCATTCTCAAATTATACCAACCTAATACGTTTTTACTAAGCGAAACCAACTTGGTGATTGCTTTCTTTTTGCAATGAGAACATACATTGTGGGTTCGTTTGGACAATTGGCCGTTATGTCTGGAAGTATGCACGGCACTTGCATTTATACCATGTTTTTATGACTACTACCTTCTTCCATTGAGGTAGCAGCTTTTATCACTTACTTTACTGCTATCAATGTATGTTGCTGTTATATATCTATCCATAGTGATAGAAGTGTATCTTCTCATAATAATAGACACCAGTACATAACTGAAAACTTTTTGTAGTAACTGAAAAATGCGTATCCCAATTGAGTTTTCAAAGGCAATGTTATATTTATGGTTAGAAGTCCCACATCGGTTAATAATATGATCATTGTTTATAAGCATGTGGCAATTCTCATTTTACAATTTAGTTTTTAGAAATGAATTAGACCTAAGCTTAAAATTGTAAAATTTATTTGTTTATTTTTTATTTGTAACATCTTTTTAAATTTTTTCTCTCTTTTTTATTTTTTTTATCTCTCTTCTTATTTTAACCCTACAATGTAGCCTAAAATTGGGTTGTGAATTGAACATTATTCGAGTATATATATGAAGCTGAGGCCTGAGGGTAACGGTATGACACAGTAAAAACCTAGCTATATGACGCAGTAATTATTGAAGCTCAAAGAAAGAAAAGAAATTGGGAGCATCATGGGTTAATCTTTCGTCATTCACGTGACGAGGTTGCAGTGAAAGCTTCTTAATTTTGAACATTGCCGACAAGGCAAGCAAGATGAAACCATGCACAAAAAGCTGGTCCCAACTGCTTGTTTAATTGCAAAATTATTGAGCTCTAGCTAGGGAAGAACATTTCTTATTTTATGTTAAAAGGTTGAATAATTTTATTTTGAGTTAATTACCAACTTTCTTTTTGCCAGTGGCAACTTGGAGTATATTGCCTTTAATCCTATATATAAGTCACATCTTAGAAAAAATTTTTGATCTTAAATATAAGTTATTAACCTACTCATTAATTGAGTTTTCTTCTTTTACTCTTTCTTTAATTTTCAAAAATTTAATTAATGATAGGGTGAGAAAGAGAATGGAATAAGAAAGAAAAGTGATATTAATTTATAAAGTATTTACTAGCATATTTAAATTGAGTGTATAATTAAAAAAAAACTCTTTTTTAAGACAAATTTAATAAACTAACTACTCTTTCTTAATTTTGTTGATTCAATTAAAAATAACTTATATATATAGATAGGATCGGAGGGAGTATTTGGTAATAGATTATTTCATCAATCTTTAATATGTTTTCAGTTATTGAACATAGTACTAATAACGAGCCTTGTTTGAATGATTTTGGTGGATACTAGCACTTTACCTGCGGTATTTCAAACGCTACTATGATTAACGTAGGTTTAAGGAATTCAGCTCATCACATTTTTATTTTTTCAATATTATCTTATTAATTGATTAACATTTTTTTTATATTTATAAGCTATCTTAACCGTTGATTTTACTAAATACTTTGAATTTTATCAATTACTTTATCATTTTTCAGATTTTAACTCTGAGCTTTTAGTTTTTTATTTTTCAGATTTCAACTGAGTTTTTAGATTTATCTGTTGGTATTACCAAACACACATCAAATTGTTGATAATTTTTATCAAAATAATATAGCACATTTTTCACAACTTGTATTCTCATAATGAGATATGGTTAAATTATATTCTGATGACAATATGGATAGTTATATTAAAATTAACCTTGCAACTTTCGTGATTTTTTTAAAATTCAAAATATATTCTCACGAGCATTTGATTCCATCTAAACACAATTAAAAATATATGCAGAGATTAGTTTTCTAGGGGTTAGGATCCTTCAAATATGCTTGATGTCAACTACGATGAGAGTCAGATACGATAATTTTGTGGGTCTCACTTGTTAAATTAAATTTAAAAAATTATTGTGTCTATATCTTTCATACTTGACATCAAATAAACTTAAGATGATCTTAAATCTTAACCCATTTTCTAGCTATAATGTTCCAGGGTCCCTTAGTGTTATCACGTGACAACACCATATGAATTGTGTCGGCTTCAGAGACGGCTCAACAAATTTAGAGGCCTATAACAAATTATTGACATACAACCTTCTAAAATTTTTGGTAATAATAAACTAAAATAATTTAAAGTATATTTTTAATTTTTTTAAGATATAACATCACCCAATTATTAAACTTTTATGATTAATTTACGTCACGTTTTATTTAATGAATCGATAATAAAGTTTATTATTTAATTTTTGTCGAGATATTATTGATATTGGATAGGATTTATTAGATTTTAATTGTGAAAAGAGTTGTTAAATATTATAAAGAGAAGACAAGTTGAGAGAGTAAACATATTATTTTATATAGAGTAAGCATATTTACACTCGAACAATTTGTCTTTGGTCATAATAATAGAATAAGGTATACTTAAGAAAAAATATAATATACACATTAGGAAAAAATCAAGGCTAATTATGTAATTATATATATCAATTGGTGTATCATTTTTCACTATTATAATTTTTTAAGTGATATTGATTTATATTTAACATATTATTAAAATTAAATATTTCTAAATTTTTGATATTATAAAAAAAATTTAAGGGCCTATTTTTTGTCAGAATATTATGGGGACTTGAAACCCTTGCTTTAGTTGCTTGGACCTTGAGTCTGCGCTGATGGACTTGTGGGCGCAATTCACCTGGTGTGCTGCCATGTAGCAGTTCCTATTTTTTGTTTTCTTTTTAAAAAGCGTAAAAAAAAAATTTTAATGATAAAAAAGTTTCATTTACTAAAAAGATATTTAATTAGAAATATATTAAAATAAAGGTTTAATTGCAGTTTTAGTCTTCTAATTTTATCAATAGTGCAGTTTTGGTCCCTCAACTTATAATTGAGCGATTTTAGTCTCTCTACTTTTCCAATTGAGCAATTTTGGTACTCCAACTTTTTATTGTGTGATTTTAGTCCCCTAACTTTATCTATTGTGCGATTTTGGTCCCTTCAACCTTTTCAAATTGTGCAATTTTGCTCAATTAATCTATCTTTTGTTACGAAGCTAACGATTAATACAATCAAACCAATAAAATAAAGTGTGTAAAAGCACCAAAATCGTGCAATTAGAAAAGTTTCAAACCAGAATCACACAAATAAAACTCGTTGTATGGGTTTGACTGCATTGACCATTAGATTCTTAACGAGATATAGTCAAAAAAATCAAAATAACGCAATTAGAAAAGTTTCGGAACCAAAATTGCACAATTCAAAGTTGAGGGACCAAAGTTGCACAATTGACAAAGTTATGGGACTAATAAAATCGCATAATTGAAAATAGAGAGACTAAAATTGCACAATTAAAAAAATTAGGAGAGTAAAAATACAATTAAGCCTAAAATAAAAATACTTTTTATTCATTAATTTTTATAACTATTAAATGAATACAAATAAACAAACTATCAATAGGGAAAAATTGGAAAAATATATCGGACATCCCGAAACCAACATGAAAAATGCATCATAAATATTCTAAAATTATGTCATGCAACTAAAAAAAATCAAATAAAAAAAAGGGGTCTAACCTTATGAACTAGAAATAAAAAAATTGAGAAACAAACTTAAAAATACTTAAAAAAACAAAAAACTCCTATAATTTTTTTTTTTTGAAATTTTGACGACCACAATTCCAATTGGATACTAGTTGTGTAAACTGTAAAGAACACATCAAGATCTCGGAATTAATATATAAATAAGGGTATAATAAAAAATTATGTAATTAATACTCATAGAACTTTTAATATCTAATCATTTCTTTAATTCATGTGTATAACTATAAACGATTAACAAAATAATTGAGAGAGTAACTCAAACAATAGAAAGGAGTGGTAGCTCCAAGCCTACCGTCAAAGCGTGTCATTAAATGGGTTGCATTTTCAAAACAATAGATACTAGTTATGACCTGTTAGACTAATCAAGTATCGCACCACCGAATTAGGCTAACCCAGTGCCACCCAATAAACAAAAACCTACTAAGCACTAAGAATCTCCCTCAGAGGCGAACCATATTGTTGGAAGGGGAGCTATCGATGTCATGGCTCCCCTGATAATTTTGCAAATATTTACTTACTATACAGAAAAAATTAACAAATGATTGAATAAAGAAAGTAATTGACAAATTAAAATACATGGCAACACCGACCGCAAAGGTTTAGTTTCCATACATGAGATATGGTCAATATGATTCAATTTAATTTAAATTTAATACGTTGTTTCTCACATAGACTTTTAATTTATTCTTGATATATTTCTTTAGTGTTTTATCTTTCATATAATCTAGTTAGTTATTCAATTATTAGGTCTTATTATATTGACTTTTATTTTTGAAAAATTTACAACAACACTTCTTGATAGGTTTGTATTTTTTTTTTTCACTTGGCCCCTCCTTGTTACAGATAATTCACAAATCTCTCGTGGAGGGGAGGTCAATGTAATATTATCTCTTTATTTTATAGTTGATGAATATATTGATTTGTTTAGTCATGATGATATCATAATATTTTATTGAATAATTCAAATTTTAGTTAAATAATTTTAATTAATATTTAATGGCTCCTTTTATTTTTTTTTATCGGTCAAACACACACCCCTCACACTACGCTATTCCTAAATCTACTCCTATTTATACCTCGCCAGAGATTGAACCCCACACTTTCTGCTCAATGAGCTTCTCCTTATGTCACTTGAGCTACAAGCTCTTGGCTAATGGCTCTTCCTATAATTTTAGTCAAGGTTCACCATTGATTTCTCTAGAGAGTAATGTTCACCATGAGAGATCTTAGTATTGAAACCATTTGGGGCAATATTGAATTGTACGTGAAAAAACATTTTTTTTATTTGAGACAAACACATCTACAAATTTAGAAAATAAAATTAGATATTAACTCATTTATCACACATTAATTATTATGTTTAATTACACTTACTTTTTATGAGGTTTGTAGAAATTACACTCACCTCTTGCTAGTTTGAATAGTCGCCTTTGAAGAAATATTAGAAATCATTTAAATGAACTAACTCCCTTATTATTAATCAACGTTTAGCTCACAACAGGAATGAGTTTGTCATGTTATGAACCATTCAAACACATGAAAAATATACTAAAACATAGCTAAAACTCTCATTTTATTCGAACATAGACACACAACAGAGTCTCTGGATAGAATTTTCTCTCAAGATGAGAAACCTATCTATTGAGGTCTCTCATTTTCGAAATGAAGCTAATTAGAATTTTTTGATCCTTCAACAAAGTGTTTTTCTCATCTTGAGAGAAAAATAATATTGTGGAAGACTCGGATGCAATCTACATAATCTAAAAGAATAAGAGCTTTAGCTATTCTAAGCTAATTTTATTTTTATCTCTTAGAATGTTTGTTTATGTGAAAATCGTGTGTTCTGTTAGTAATCAAACATCCGTTAATATTACCTTGAAGGAGATCACTCAAATGGTTTCTAATCTTTTAGGAGAGGCGGGTGTAATTATTTAAATTAAAAAATAAATATAATTCATATAAACTTTAAGAGAGATTAGTATAATTAATCTTAATTAATAATTTGTTAACAAAGTGCTTTGAAAGGTATTGGATGAATTAGATGAATAAAGATGTATTTTCTTTCATGATCAATAATTATGATAATGATAGGTTCTGAAGCAAGTCCTTAGAGAAATGGCAGAAGGACTAAAAAGTTAGAGCATTGATGAAGGAGAAGTACAATAATAGTAATATACAACATTATGAAGGCGATATTACATAGATTTTCTCTAGTAAGAAGGACTAGAAAGAGTTGTACATAATAGATTACAGGGCAGAAATAAAGAAAGGGGAAAAGCAAAAACAGACAACTTGTTAGGAATTCATTCAAAAGTAGTCCTCAGTCCTTCCCTTGAAGCCAATTTGCCCAAAAGTGAGGGTGATGAACAGACCCAAATGCCACGTAATCAGCCATAACCTGCCCATAACGTATGCATCATATATAATGTCTTGCCAGAAATGTCTTCAATAAAATAAAACACGGAGTGCATTATTAGATAGGTCAAAATGTATCTTTTAGTTTTGTATCTTTTATGTACATTTTATTTTAGTCTTATATCTTTTTAGTTATATTTTGGTCTTGTATCTTTTATAAAAGTTTCATTTTGATCCAGTTCGTCAACTCTATCATCCCGTTACAAGATAATTTGACTCTGTTCTTATTAGGGTTTACGTGTATGTTATGATTTTTCTAGATTTGAAGATAAATGACGTAATTTGACTCTATTCTTATTAGGTCAATTCTGTTAACGGAGATGACAAAGTTGACGGGCTGGACTAAAATGAAACGTTTATAAGAGATATAGAATCAAAATATAACCCAAAAAAGATATAGGACCGAAATTATATACACATAACATATAAGATATACAGGATCAAAAGGTCTATTTGCACCGTTAATTATGTTCTATTAAATATGGAATATTATTGATTGGTTGCCATTTGCTTCCACAGCGGGTCCCATGGTCTAGTGGTCAGGACATTGGACTCTGAATCCAGTAACCCGAGTTCAAATCTCGGTGGGACCTTTTTCCTTTTTAAATGTTATATCATCCGTATAGACCAAAAAGAAAAACAATGTCTTTCTATCAATTATTTAAAATTCAAATACTAATCACAAAATGTTCTTTTTACGTTGACGGATGTGTTAACTTGTGTTATAAAAGGCAATGTTTCATTATAAGTTTATTTTCACCTTCAAAAGAGTATAATTTTCTTTTGGAATTTTTTTTGAAAAAAAAACTATTGTTAAGATGTCAATGATTTGGCTCAGATCGATTCTTCCATGCAAAAGATGAACAATTCTTGGTACATAATAAATATCTGAGGATAATAATAATAATAATAATAATAATAATAAATTACTAATTGGAAAAAGTTGTTAAAATATTAATTATATTATGATTCTAATAATTTAATATTTAAAAATATCTCGTCAATAACAGTATTATTATTTATTAGTGTATTTTTTGAAATTTATTTTAATGATTTAATTAATTTAGTTGTGTACCATAAATAAAACCTAGAAAAAAAGGTAGTTCATAATTCAACCACACATTTTCGCTATCCAAATTATTTGTTTTTCAGTCACGCCACATATTAACGTTTGGAATGTATAATTACTCTCTTGAAAATATTAAAAGTGATTCTAGAAATTAATTCGAAAAACATATGTTAGAAATGGTATCTTAAAATATAATTTCCATATTACCAAAAAAAAATCTAATTTTCAAAAATCAAAAGAAAAAAAAGTAAATGTTTTGTTTTGACAAAAAAAAAGTGGGTCATAAACATAAAATAAAAGGATAGTGCAAAAAGGAAAACAAGCAGCAAAGATCCAAAAATGTACTTACTGATAGCCTTTTCTTTTTTGTCAACACTACAGCTGATACCATATTTTTGTCAGTACACTCTTTTTTGGGCCTAAGTCAGTAAACTGATACGTTGGGAGGGATTAATACCACCCAATTTTAGAAATCTCATTATCCCTTTATATATAATAATAATAAGTCTATATATTAAAAATGATACTGTCACTTCTAATAGGGATAGTGTTAATCCCTTCCACCAATTGATACTACTGCCTAAAACTTTGGCCCATATAGATTTGGGATGGTGGTTAGAATTGACACCACTCATTCATTTTTCTGAAAAAAGTCAGTTTGAAAATACAATTTTTTTCAGAAAATTCAATCTGGAAACACCTTTTTATTTAAAAGCCAGCATTTTTTTCTGTAAAACCTAGTCCAAAAACTTTTCCTTTTTTAAAAAAAACTCAACTTAATTTTCTAAAAATGTGATAGTGCTTTTTCCTGAAAGGATGGCACCAATCTTAACTACCTTTAGAATATTGGACTAGAGTTTTCACTCTGGGCCAAAGTCCTCTTTTGACCCATATGTATATGCTTTTCAAATTAAAAAAAAATTAAATAAAAAAAAGATTATGATTCTGCTAAGTTTTGAGTTTGGCTTACACGTAAATTTAAAATTCAAAATCTGAAACTTTTTAATGAAAAATAAAATATTTATTCTATTCTAAATATCAAACTCAATGGAGCTAATGCATAAATGAGAGCTAATGCAAAAATGATTTGAGTAGATTTCGGAAAGATCCTGTGATTCTTATTACTCGTAAGCTTGATAACTTTAGGTGTTAATTGTCTCTTCCTCGAATGCGTTACATGTTGTTATTGTTGTCTAGGTATAAAAAAAAATCAAATTGATGAAAAGCATTTAAATATTGAGTAATGTGTCAAAATGTTCTAGTGCATGGGTCTTGCAAGTATTTAGTGAATAATAATACGGCCTTGAATTCTCAATATACCAAGATATAAATTTTATGTTTTGCAAATAAGTGACCTTCTACACTCATCGTTACAATATATTACTTCTATTATTCTTCAAATATGAGATTTGAGATGGATCCATCACCACAAGAATTGATTCGAAATGCATGTAACATGGATTTCATATTAGAAGAATAGTAGAAGTAGTACATTGCAAAGCCGAGTGTTAAAGGTTAGTTATTGCCAAGCATATAATATGTGACTTTGTATATGAACAATTCAAAACCTAATTGTCGTCCATTGAAAGCTTGCAAGACCTAAGAAGTAGACCACTTTCACACATTACCCAATCTTTAATTGCTTGCCAACACTTTGATTTTGTTACACTTAGACAACGACAACTATGTTTATCGAATTTGATGATGAGACAATTAACACCTAAAGTTGTCTAGTCTTCTACACAAAAAAAAATTGCTAGAAATTATTCAAAAGTACTCTTGCCACACCGTGGAACTCATCACCACTTCTCCTTTTTTTTTAGGGTCTTGATATACAATGTCTTAAGGGCATTAGTTAAGGTCAGTAAAAGTAGAAAAATAATCATAAGAGCACATTATTTCGTCTCTCGGGAATTAAAAAAACTACACATTCCAATATCTTTTTACTATATTTGGATTTTTAAATAGTGTCCTTAGGACACTAAATATCATTTGTTTTTTTTAATAAGCCACCGCTTCTCCTTATTAATTGTATTTCATTTCTAATTTTTTAAAGAAATAAAAGTTAGTGGTTTATTTTTTAAAATATTAACTATTGTAAAAAGTAATTCACAAACAATTAGAAATTAACGGTCCCAGTCATATAGTTGAATTGGTAAGTGATGCATGAGGACATGCATATGTAAGTACGGAGTTCGATACCTAGTTGTACTACTTTCCTATAAAAAATAAATTAAAAATTAATGTCGTTAAAATTAAAATACTGAATTTTGTTAAAAAGACTAAAAAAAGTGAAGCTTAGCCTAAAATAGTACAAAAGAAAAAGTAAACAAGAAAACAGTTTATTCCAAACCGATTTCCCGTTGTTCCTTAGTCATTTTTTCTAAACTTATAATTATTTTCAAAATAAAAAATAGTTTACAAGGGAAATTATTTTGTTTCCAAACCAAATTTCCATTGCTAATTTTTTTTATAAAAAATACCATATCCATAATCAGTTATTACCAAAATAATTTTCTATTTAAATTTTAAGAAAGTATTTTAGAAATTAATTTCTCATCTTAACTAAAACATATATGGGATTGTTTGTATATATTTTTACTCCAATAGAAGTATTTTCAGAACAAGTAATAATTTTTTATTTTCGTCAGATTTATTTTGAAATTCAAAATCATTATCAATAAAAGAACGTCTTAAATTTTTTAACTCATACTAAACCGTATTATTTATTTTCACTTTGAAAAATCTGTTCGAGCATGAACAATTTGTAGAGAACTCAAAATCCTTAAAAACAACACATTTTTGGGAACCAATAATGTTTATTTTTCTTTGTTTAGAGGAAGGGATGAAATAATAATCTTAAAAGTGTGTGATATTTTGAGAATTAAAATTCAAAATAATATTCTTTATGTTAAAAATAAAAAGTAGATCCTTCACATCTATAATTTTTCTTCTTTTATCCCATACATTTTACTATTATTATTATTGTTATTGAAATGAAATAAAGAGGCACCAAATGAACAAACTAAGAAGGAATAAATTAAAAATTACAAACTAAAAGTTTAGTTACACTTTTGCCCCCTTAGTTTATATTTTAAGAGAATTTGGTCTCTCAACTTTTAAATACGTGATTTTGATTTTTAAGTTTGTAGGATGGGCAATTTTAGTTCCTTTATTAACTGTTTTAAATTTAACGACAGATTTTATTTAAATTAGCAATAATTTTTATTTAAATTATGATAGTTCTCATCAAGAGTTTGTAGCTCAAATGACATCAGCAGGTAAAATAAAATGAAACTCTTGAACTCAAGGTGTAGGGTTCGATCTCAAGAGTATAAATTTAAGAGAATATTTAGTGTAATTTGTCTATAATTAGCCGATAAAATAAAGTTAAAATCTAAATTCATACAAAATATAAAACAAAGAACTAAAAATACAATTAATTAAGTGAAAATGAAAGGACTTACCAAAACTGTGAAGTGAGAGGAGGAGGAGAAGGGAAATGAGCAAGTTCAGTTCCAATGCTCTCAAAGAAGAGTCCAGTTAGACTTTTACCATCAATAGCAGGAATGCTTGATGGCGCTATCCATCCAATCAACCCAAACCCAATCACGTTGAAATCTCTCCGCAGCCAATCTCTCTGGAAGCTTCTCAACCCACCATCACATACATGCATCACATTTCACCAATGTCACCATTTCTTCTTTATTTTAAATCAATTTTCATAACACGATTCCTTGAATGAATAATTAAAGTTAGTGGCACTTATAGTGCACAAATTATGTAATATGATGTGATATTTTTTTATTTTATCATTAAATCAAAGGTGATGAAGTTATTTACGCATTCATGTGCAAGTTTTTACTTATTTAAACCATTAAAGTTTAATAAATCTGTTATAAATTAAAATGATGAAACATGTATACTTATTAAGATATTAAAATAAAGATTTATCCACTTAATTACACTAACTCTTTCTATTTTTTTTTATACACCAACTATTCTTTAGGTCACTATAAGAATTGCCAAAAGTGTAGTTAAATAGCTTAAAATCGCTATTAAAAAAAGTTAGCGACGACTAAGCGACAGAGGTCAAGCTGTCGTTATTTTTTGCGTTATTAAAAATTTTATCAATCGACAGTAAAAGTCGTCGATAATTTTTCGAATGCAAAAACAATGATGACTTGATATCCGTCGTTTAATCATTGCTAACTCCTTTTTAATAACATTTTTAAGCCATTTATCGACCGTTTTGACCTTCACTATTTTTTAACATTCTTGTAGTATAATCAACAATTTAAGAACAATAACATTAAATAAAATAGATGTATTTAAAAATTACTTATATTTTATTCTAAAAACTTGATATTTTTATTGCTTATATTTCATTCAGAGTAAGTCTCATTCATGGATTACGCATAGAATACTCCTAAAAAAAATAAAAAGGGAAGAAGAAGTGTGTATAATTTGACTACTAATTGTAAAATTGATGAGAAGTCAAGTGAATTTAACGTAACAATAACTTGGGTAGTTGTATGTGATTAACCCTAAAATAAATAAATAATTTATTTACTTAAAAATTAACCGTATATTAAAATTAAATTACCATGTAACCCTCCCGCGGTCTCCCAACGGCATAGCTTGCCTCAAAGGATTCCTAGCACTCACTGGCGATTTCACAAACCCTGAAGCAAATCCATTACAAAACATGTCACAGGCAATAATAATGATGATCATCTTAATTAAAAATCATCAGCATGTCATACCAGAGGTGAAACGTGACAGCGATGCGCCACCGAGTCCTGCGACGGTCGCAACGGTGGTTGCCATTTTCTCTCTTTCTCACGATTCAGAATGTTTACGGAATAATGAATCAGAAATGTGATCTCGTTCCAGTGTTGTATTTTGTTGTTGTTGTTATTTATTTTTCTGCGAAAGGGAATTCCTTAACATAGATTTGGATTGGATGTGTATGTGTGCGTTAGTCAATAACGTTATGCCACGTCAGCGGTTCTAAGATAAAGTGGGGTCTACATTATCACTTGATCATCCGTGGAGGTATTAGCAATTCGTGGTCCTCATTAGTCGGATTGCAAATTTGTGCAATTGGTGGCTTTGAATTGGATTCATTCTTAACATGATGAATTGCGTTTGAAGTTGCGGGCCACCAATTTAACCCATTTTTTTAATGGATTTTGCTATCCTTAAGGCAATTTATTAGAATTTGTTATAGACAGGATATCCAATCAGGGGCATCTAAGTAATTTCATTTTTAGGGGTATTTTGCACTCATCTTTTGGGCTAGAAACTCCTCTCGCTCTAAGAAGGGTCGGAAACAATCATCCCGACCTCATCCCGTGAGATTACCAATTCCCGCAGCGTTGACCTTTGTTTAAGAACGGCATGGACAGCCCTAACGACAAAGTACAGAAGGAGGATCACACATGCCAGACATGTCCCTTTACTAGCACAAAGGACCCTTTTCTAGGATTATGGCCTTGGCCCATAATCACTAAAGGTAACCACGTAAGACTACTATATAAAGGGAAAGTATCCCATCAAGTAAGGTAACCTTCACTATTCCATAAACCAGACTACTATTTCTCTCTCTTACTAACTTAAACTTTAGAGTGGTTTTGCATGTGTCATCCCCCCTTCTTGATCGGAGGAGCTCGCCAAGCTATCCTGGACCTCTACACCTTGTCGGTGGACCTTACATCTCTAACCTGAACTCGATATTACCACAGTGTCCCAATCACGGTTCTATAGCACAATTGAATTAAAAAAATAATTATAATTATATATTATCTTGTCTCTTAAAAATATAAGAAAATAAATATATTTTTAATATATTTTATTATATTTAGTGCTCTTTAAACAATGTCTTAAGACATTAAATATTATTTTTCTTAACTATCAAATTGAGGGTGCTTTTATGAAGATGAGGTGATTTTGTATATTTAATTAACCGGTTTTTTTAATATGTACATTAGTGAACACACGATAAAAAGTTGCAAAAGAAATATAAAACACATCAAGTATAGATTAAAATATACTTTAAATTATTATTAAATTATAAACATAAAACATCAGATATTTTAGTCATTGACTTATTAGACATATAACGTTAGTTATTGACTTTTAAATCCATCGATCGAGTTAGTCCATGATGTTATCTCTCAATTACAGAACGCAAACATAGGATGTTAAGTGCCATATTGGATGCCATATATGATGCTAACCAAAACGACGTCGCACATCCTAGTAAAAAAATGTTCATTTTGGTCGTCCCTAGCTATCATTAGATTGTTTGGTGCAAGGTGCAAATAATTCATTTTGGTTCATGATTCATCTTCACAATTTATGAGCAATTTCAAAATCTATAATCTATAAATTGTGTTAAAGAAACCCCAAAAATCAAAACGGTTACCACTTGAGTCGAAAATTAGAACCTAAATGTGAGATATGAAGGAGGGGATGTGAGTTAGGTTTTGGTTTTGATTTTAGATTTGGGTATTATTGGTGGTAGACTGTGGATGAGAAAGTAGATGATGAATTTGTTTATCAGATCTTCCGATTTTTAATCAAAGTTAAGTAAAATCAATTCAAAATCTTGGTATGAAAGCCCCTCTATAATTTCCCATTGAAATCCCTCATGAAATTACAAGAAAATAGAGGATTATGGTATGAGGTCGCACATGACCTATTTCATGTTGAATCAGGTCGAACATAACCTGCACTTAATGTGCCATGTCTATGAGATAACGTCAGAGACTAAATCAACAAACATATGTAAAGATCAAAGACTAACATTATTTTTCTAATAAGTAAGGGACTAATATGTCTTATATTAACAAAGTCAGAGACCCCAATACTAGTTTATTCAGTTTTAAATCATACAAAATTTTAAGGATTTTTTTATTTTTTATTCAAACAATACATTTTTATAAAAATATTTTAAATCCTTTTGTCTTTAAATTCTTTATTTAAATAATCACAAGTAGTTATGTGATGATAGTTTAATTCGTCCCTTAATTACATGAATGGCGATTCGATTCCCCGCGGCAGCGCAAACCATATGGTGAGAATGAAGGGACGACAACTACTTCATACGAGTTCATCTTTAAGAACTACACAGCTTGTAGGATGAGCATTGTCACACCCTTATAAACTCAACAATGACCTTATTCACTAGCCAATATGAGACTTCTAACATGCCCAGAACTACACAGCTGAAGCGTGGACAAACACGGGTGGCCCAACAATACGGAATTAATAAACACTCAAGCCGATGTGAGACTTCTAACACGCCCAACAACAAATATGGGGACACAACAAACGAATCTAGGATAGGCTCTGATACCATCTTACAATTTGGGTTTGAGCCTAACTCACTCCCAAAAACTAGCTTGTAAAATGAGAGGATTGTCGCACTCTACTAATTCAATCATCATACCTCTTTATTGTCATTTTGTGATCACTAACTCTACTAATTTTTTTTTTTATAAAATTCCTTGCTAACCTTTTCAAATGCTCTCTCCTGCGGTTATATATTTAGTAGTACTATTTTTTTCCCATCGGCGATTTTGATCTCATTTGTTTAAAAGAAGTGAGTGACTTTTTTTATTCACATTAATTTTTTTTAAAATTAGCCATAATTTTTAATCAATTTAGCACCAGGATAGATTAAAATCATTTACTGATCGAATATATTCCCAAAAACTATTAATCGCTACAATTTTTTCTAATTATTTTTAATAAACAATTTGAAATTTGTCACCAATTTGAAGAAAAGTTATCACTAAATTAGTATTTTTTTTAAAAAAAATTCTATCTGACAATGATTTTTATCCTTTCGTTATTAATTTGGAAAAATCTGTCACTAATTAACTAAAAATTATGGCTAATTTAAAAGAAAAAGTAGCGGAGGGACCAAAATCGCCTGTTTAATAAGATGGACCAAAATCACCACTTTAAAATTTGAGGAATCAAAATCACCCAAAATACAAATAAAAGAGACCAAAATTATAATTAAACCTAATTTTTTATTATATTATAAGTAGTGTATTTAGAGTACTAAATAATATTTGTCAAATTAATATTATTATTATTGCAATATTATAAAAACTTAACTTTTCTGTTTTCTCTCCTCAAACACTTTTTCTTTTTTTCATATTTCTTAATCTCTGTTTCCACTATTTCAAACAATAAATAAAAGAAAAAAGTAGACAAAAAGAAAAACAAAAGAAATACAAAAAAATTGAAAGATGTGATAAAAATACTCTTTCCGTTTTATATTACTAATAGTGAAGTAATAATTACTATCTCAATTAAATATAATTGTTAGAAGTGCAATTAATATCATTAGTTAAGAAATTTTTGTTGTCCGTATAATATGTACAAAGTTGTTTTTAATCCCTTTTCTTTGCAAAACATGACTTGTTTGTAATGTAGAAGGGATTATCCCTATTGGGAGTGGCACCATTGTTTTTAGTATATAAATTTATGATTCTTATATATAAAAAGATTGTGAGATTTCCAAAATTTGGTGGTCTTAATCCCTCTCACCATTTGTAATCGATCTAAAAATTACCTAACCCAACTTAATTATCCAACCCAACAGTCACTTTTGTAATTAGTTTAGGTCGAAATCAAATAATCAAAGAAATGAATCAAAATAAAAAACAACAAAAATTAAAACCAAACAATCTCAAATTTTGGAACCTAATTCAAAAATTTTAAAAATGCTCATTGCCCATAGATCTTACTTTGAAATGAAATAAACTCATGAGCATGGAATGCTCAAAGAAACACAATAAATCATACTTGTAAATACAAAATGATCTTCAATTTAATTAACAAAGTAATAATTATACATAAACTACTAAATAAAAATTAACGGTTATGTTGTATTCTAGTTTAGCTGGAAGACCCTTTTTCATCCAAATCCATCTCATTATGAATACAATTAGATGCAAGACATCCCCTTGCTCGTTCTATATCAAGATTCGGCAAAATTTTCATATCATCTCCTAGAGGATAGAACCTCCCACTATAAGCATTTTTCACGATTTGAATTGAGTAAACAAGATGCAGATATTTCTATGGATTGATAGATATACTAAAACATGCACTGATTGCATGTGAACATGGAATGTGAACCGCCTGAAACCTGCCACACCCGCACGTTCCTCGAGTCAAATTCACTGTATATTTGCAGGGGCTTGCGACTGTTGAACTAGTGAACCTCAAACAAACCTTGTTCTCTGTCAAATAGAATGGATCAATGTGTAATAGCGTGTCTTGTCTCTACACTCATCCTCTCTTGCGCATCTTATGGCCACCTACCTAGATCCTATTTCAAGCATTCTAGAAACTTTTGCACGACGATCACAAAATATTTCATTCATCCTGTGATAGGTGTCCCTGACTAATGCAGATACTAGTAGACAACGAAGCTCCCTCAACTGCCCATTAACACTTTCCGCAAGATTTGTTGTCATATGTCCCCAATGCCTTCTTCAACATTGCCACATTGTGTCCACTTCTCTATCTCCACATCATTGAACCATATGTATAATCTTGGTTTGCCACATGTAATGCACTGCATTTTTATTCTATTCATTTTTCGTGTGAAATCATGTTCCTCAAATCCAGCACCTATTAAACCAAAAAGAAAAACTTATAAATTAATTAATGTGATAAACATATTTTTCATACATATTGACATCACTATGATCATCTAAAGATTTAACTATTAAAAAATTATCAGCACTATATATGGACTTCTTTATGTTAGTGTCTTCGAATTCCCTATTCAAATTATTTACGACGTGCCACAAACAGTAAAAATGTCGAGTCATTGGAGGTTGCATGCTGACACTAGGGTCCTTCAATGCCGCCTTAAGTCCAGTACTTCTACAAATATGAGACCAATCTCTCACCCTTTAGCAACGTGTCTTTTGATGTGCCTTAAGAACCATGCCCACGCATCATTAGTCTCACCTTCAACAACTGCATATGCAAGATGAATTATCTGCCTATGACCTTCTTGTGTGGATTCCACTAATAAAGTTACTTTATATTTCCCATAAAGAAATGTTCCATCAAACTGGATTATTGGCTTGCAAAAGCGAAAGGCACCAATACATGGTTTGAAGCTAAAAAAACACAACGAAAAATTTTAATTGATGAGTGATGACTACCTAATAGATCACACTCCACTATAGACCCTTCCATCTTGAATTGCATCAAACCGAACCATCTTTGGAGCTTGTCATAGCTTTCATCCCAGTTGTCGTGAATTCTTCCAAGGGCAGACATTTCCCCATCCAAGCTTTCTTATATGATACATTGTATTGGAAATTCCTTTGTATTGCAGCTTGTAACAACTTTACCGGTGTGTCAGGCTACAACCTAACCTACTCCATAATGTTTTTCCCTCTTATCTTATTATCTAGTTTTTTGTGTTGTTGCACTAAGTTTTCATTGACGCAAGTGTGAAGACCATTATATTTCTTTATTTCCCACAATCCTGAGCGACTCTTCTGCTTGCACAAAACCTCCATTGACAACGGAATCCATAATGTGGACACTTCAGCACCCACGTATCATGCTTTGATTCTTCAGTGTTGTAAGTATGATGCACACGTAAGTGGTACTGCTTCACATACGACACAACCTCATCTTTTGATTCGAATTATTGCTCGACCCATAACTCATCCCTGTGAACATAAACACCCTCGTTCGCTTGGAAATTATTTTCGCTCATTTGTATGGCCTCCCAGTTTATACTTGAATGCCATCTCGGTTGTGACGAAAGTGGTACCACATTTACATCAATTCCACCGACTTGCTCGACATAAGGATCATTCAGGTTGAGGTTAGTCTAATCTTTTTCTTCAATTTCAACAAAGGGATCCACTAGTTCATCTTCTTCATTTTCTTCAATTACTATCAATTGTAGGAAATCATGGTGTAATTGTGGAGTGTCACATCCATCAACGGATACATAATGTCGGGTTGGGACTCTGGTGAATTGGGATACAACATTACTTGAGTGTGACATTGACTGTCGTAGTTGGTCCAGCAATGATACTTCTTCAATAGTATCAACCTCTACAAGTATCTTTATATTTTGGACATGGGAGGAACATATACTATGCCTATAGAACATCTATGCGCCATCTCCATCTGATGCAAGCTCCATTGCTTCCCAATAAAGTGGGTAGAGGCTAATCGATCGTCTATAAGTCATCTTCTTCACCACTTGATTGGGTTGTAGAGACAACCTCCTCTGGACGTAATGCCTCAACTTGTGATGCTCACTGTTGTTAATTATTGCAAACAAGAATCAGAAGAAGCACCGAAATCAAAATCAGAATAAGAATCAGTTTCAAAATAAAAATAAGAATAACAATTGAAATTAGAATAAGAATCAGAATTAGAATTAGAATAAAATCAGAATCCAAAAAAGAATAAGAATATTTAGCTTTATAGATTTGATTTTGACTTTTTCTAATACACGTTATAATTTATATAGAATATTTCTGTTAAAGTTATTTTTAATATGAGATGTCTTTTTAACAAGTAGCAATATTACTATATATTTTCCTTATTTATTAAAAAGAAATTACTAATATTATTACCCGCCAAGAGCTTGTAGTTCAAATGGCACAAGGAGAAGCTCTTGGAGCTGATTTAACGACTATCGTATTCTGTCTCTGAAATTTTGGATAGCTAAAATAATCTCAAAAAAGTTTTATTTTATCGTGACACATTTCGCGACTAACTAATTTCAGTGGCTAATTAATTATTACTTTTTAAATTTTTTTTTGCTACCACCTTATTTTAGTTGCTAATCTTACTTCAATTAAACCCCTTTTGTCTCACTCCTTATCTTAACCATTTTCCCAAATTAAAAACCCTAGTCTCCCTCTCCCTATGTGTACCCCTCAGCTCCTTCCACCACCGTCGACCTCACCTCCCACCTCTATCGACCTCGCCTCCCACCACCGTTGACGTTGCCGGCCGTCACGCCATCGATGTTGCCTCTTGTCGCACACGGTTTCTCAACTTGATCTCCCTCTTTTTTAAGGTTTGTCATCCACCTCTCCTTCACTCTGCTTTGGTTTTCTTAGGTTGTTGTCTCTGCCGTCCAATACCCCTGTTGTCTTCCTCACCTGTTCATTTTCTCTGAACCCATCCATTTTTACTCTTTAAACCAAAAAAAAATCGACAGACTTTGGAGTTGGTGGGTAAGGAATCGAGTACATTGGAGGGAGAATTAGCAGAAGAATGGGTAGAAGTGATGAGGGAATTGTGAGGGGTCAAGAGGAAGTGGTTGTCTTGATTCTGATGGTTGAAAATAGAGGATTTTGGGAGGATTTTGGGTTATCTATCTTACTACGACTTTTAGTCTACATTCTAGTGTCACTTTTTTCTCAAATATTTTGGACTACTTGCATTGCACCTTGATCTGTTCTCAAGCTTACCAACATGATCGGCATATTATTGAATATTTTGATTTGAATTTCGTTTAATATTACTTCTGTGAATGTGTCACTTTGTCGTTAGTTGGAGACGTGACAAAGGAAAAATTATTTATGCCAATATTCAACAATATATTTCCTTTGAACAATTGGAAGTTAGTGGTAGTGCGGTATATGAATCCCAGTATCAGATGTTTTTAATTAGAATTACAATTACATAGGGTTCAAAGGCTGGAAACACTTTTTCATAATTAGTTTTAGCAATTTAGTTACGGGAGTAATTAATTTAGTAATATATATACATAATGCTTTATAGTTGCTTGTTAATGAAAAACAAAAATCATTGTTGGAGTATGCGATTGAGAGTTTTTTTTTTTAATTAATGCATAATAATCACTTTATTAGACCTCACAAGATATAAGATATGAGAGAGTGTATACATTTCTATTTTTTAAACTGAGGTATTCATGAGAAAGTGAGAATATCTATCAATCAATATAATATATTTAGGTATTCTTTCTATGAGTGGGAATCCAATCCCTTTTGCTGCTTGTTGATTCTATCGGTTCCTGGTTTCGGATCCTGGAATTGTGGTTCTCTATTTTCTTTCATTTGTTATCTTTTGGTTCTTTTCATTCCCTGTTATGCTGGGGTTTTGTATCTGTTGTTCTTTGGCTAGGCACTTCTGGTGCTTGGTTCTTTTAATTTAATAGACTTTTGCTGATAAAAAAAATTGCAGCATATGCAATTAAATTCTAGTTTAACCAAGCTTGTAATACTATAACTTTTCTATTGCTTGAAATCAATCATAATTATTTATAAAATTTAGTTACCAAAAATAATGTAATATATGTTTAATGAAAATCTTTTCATTAACTTGAAGAAATTGAATCTGTGTGCAGTGCGTATAATAGACCGGCCATTAAGTTCCGTGGAGTGGAGGCAAACATTAATTTCAATATAGAAGATTATGAAGAAGACTTGAAACAGGTGATTGTTGTGAATATTTTTAATTCTATAAAATAAAAAGATATGCATTATCTTATCTTGATTTATGTTATTGTTTTATGTTGAATTATTCTTGTGATCAAAATTGGACGTTAATATATATAGATGAGCAATCTGACTAAGGAAGAGTTTGAGCACATACTTCTTTAATAACTTGTAAATCTTAGTAAACTGTCCAATATCACTCAATAAGTAAATTGTCCAATTAGTCTCAAATTTCTACAACATGTTCACATTACTCTTCAAACTAAATAAATCCTTTACATTACTTCATAACTTGCCATTTTCACTAGCATATTAGTCCTTAAACT
This sequence comes from Cyamopsis tetragonoloba, assembly GCA_037177725.1. Taxonomy (NCBI): domain Eukaryota; kingdom Viridiplantae; phylum Streptophyta; class Magnoliopsida; order Fabales; family Fabaceae; genus Cyamopsis; species Cyamopsis tetragonoloba. Next base: position 22,731,270 of record CM074122.1, read on the forward strand.
CGTAATATCGTTAGTCATCTCATAGGACTAATATGCTCCACAAGTTATTAAGTTGTACACTAATATAAAGGTTTCTTCAACTTATTAAAGAATTAAAGTTATCTACAAATTTCTGGACTAATTTACTGGTTTCATCTTTAATAAAATATCTTAAATTACACCATGAATATGGGTTGTTTAATTTTTATTTTTACTTTGAGATAATAACTTAAACATGTATTAAAACACATGAAAGTTACTATTAAAATATAACCCAAGTAACTTTTAAGTGAATCCATGTTTAATTTATTTAAATGTGAAACTGAACACATATTTTGGGGTATTATTCCAGTTTCCATTTGCTTTTTGCAGCATTACTCCATGTTATTGATTGTTCTGTTCTGTTTTGAATTTTTTTTGTTGATTGCTCTACCATCTTTTGTTTTTGTAGGTTGCTTTATCTTGAAGCTGATGATAGTAACTATCTCTGCCCAACCATCTCTTGATTCGTCCCCTAGTGATAATGGCAACTAATTGTTGATGATCCAGACCATGCTTCATGTCTTTAGGATTATTTACTATGACTTTAGTGAAATTTTATTATGTCTTTAGTTATATTTACTATGACTTTTGTGATATTTTGACTATGTATATAAAGTATGGTCTTAGGGTATTTTGAGTATTTTGACAAGATTAGAAACTTTGTTAATAGGGTAAATTGCACTCACTACTCTTAAAGTTTGGCTAAATTGCACTCCACCCCATTCTTGATGTAAAATTGCACTTCACCCTATTTAATTAACTATGGTTAGTTTCATTTTTTTTTTTACGGTGGTTAATTGATTATTTTCTACATTAAAATGGTTAGATTTTAGGTTTGAATAAGTTTTTAATCCCAACAATTTTTGTTTTTCATTTTAATCCAACTTAACACAAAAAATTTATTTTTAGTTCTTAATAATATTAAATAATAGGATTAAAGTTAAAAAATTTAAATTTTTATTGAAAACTAAAATTAAAAAAATTTAAGGGACTAAAAATAAAATTTTTGAATTAATTTTGTCAAAAATTAAAAAAAGAAAATTATAGGATGAACCACCCTTTGGTTAATTCTAAACATTTATTTTTAATCTATATAAAATTTTGTTTCATGATAAATATATAATGTTTTAGTCCTTGTAGTTACTAATTTTTATATTTAGTCCATTTTTTTCTTACTTTAATCCTGTTATTTGATTTATTTTTCTTTTGGTTCCTAAAAAAATATGATGCAAAAATTTAACATTATTAGAGACTAAAAATAAAAGTTTTGAATTAATTTGTATTAGAAGGAAAAATAAAAATTGTTGGCACTAAAAGTTTATTTAAACTTAAAAACTAACCATTGTAATGCACCAAAAAAATCAATTAAAAACTAAATTAATTCAAAAAAAAATTCTAGTCCCCTAGAAAATGTCATAAAAAAAACTTAACATTATTAATAACTAAAAATAAAATTTTTGAGTTAAGTTGGATTAAAATGAAAAACTAAAATTGTTGAGACTAAAAATTTATTCAAACCTAAAAACTAACTATTTTAATGTAGAAAATAATCAATTAACCATTGTAAAAAACAAAAACAAAAAACAAAAAAAAAATAAAAGTAACCATAGTTAATGAAATGGGATGGAGTGCAATTTCACCTCAAGAATGAGGTGGAGTGCAATTTAGTCAAACCTCAAGAGTAGTGAGTGCAATTTACCCTTGTTAATATTTTGACTATGTGTAGTATTTTGACAATACTAGTAACTTTGGTGGATATGTAAACACTTTAGTGTAATATTTGTTATAACAACTATCTATGTTATTGTGCATATTTAAGTCAAATTATGCATTGTGATTGTCATTTGTGGACACATATCCAAGTTATTTAATTCTCTTAATGTTGAAAATAAAGCAAAAAGGGGAAAAATAGAAAACTTATTTAGCGATCAACAAGTTCCGTCGCTAAATTGGTCAGGAAAAGAAGGACAAAGCATCTTTTGCGACCACATTAGCGACCGCAATTTGGCATTGCAAGTATGCAGGATGAACTTGTGACGAATTTGCGACCCATCTAGTGACTAAAATTTGCTAGTTTTTGCGACCACAGTCAACGAGTCGCTATTTGTGGTCACCAAATTAGACAAGTGACCACCAAATTTGTGATTGCGTAAATTGGTCGCTAATCTGTTGCAATTTAGTGACAAACATTTGTATCGGTCGCGAACGCGTCTAGCAACTAGGGTTTTGGTTACCCCTTTTTTTGGTCGCCAATTCGGTCACCAATTATTTTTGTTACCACAATAAGTGATTTGGCGACCAAATTTTGTGGTCACGAAATCAGAATTTTCTTGTTGTGAGATAAACACATCTACGGTACACTTCATTGTTTTTCTTTTTCTTTTTCTTTTTTTTTTTAAAAAAAAAGAAAATGTATCAGGTATGTAATCACATTTGAAAAATAATAAGAATAAGAATCCGAATAAGAATATTTAGCTTTTTTGTACAAAAAAAAAAAGAGAGAATATTCAGCTTTATATTTTGCATGAGTGACATTTAACATAGAGTGTATTTTTTTCTGGGTTTTTCCTTTCTCCTTTTTCGGGTTTCTCCTTTTATACTATGGATTTTTTTTTATATTTCCGTTTTAAAATTCTATCTACACTAATAGCCAATTGAGTAAGTCCAATTGAATATAAGAACATTGGATATTAATTAAAATGATAGGATAAAAAGAGAATACGAATAAGAATCTGAATAAAATAAGAATCTGAATAAGAATATTCAGCTTTATAGATTGTATGAATGACATTTAACATGTGGGTGTATTTTTGTTTTACCTTTCTTTCTTTCTCTTTTATTCAAATATAATTGTGGTTCTTCCCTTGGTCTCTTGTATTTATTTTAGTCTTTTATATTATATTTTTTGAATCACTTTGGTCCCTTATGTTATATGTTTTTACTAATTTAGTCTTTAATGTTATTATCAAGACTAAATTGGTCCCAAAAAATATAACATGATAAATCAAAATGAATTCAAATAAAGTACTCTCTCCAAATTCAAATATATGAAAAAAAAAATGTGTTGTACAATATTACACATGTTACAAATTAAAGTAAAAAATTTTTGTTGAAAAACCAAAACTTTAATAAAATTACATGTAACATACAATAAATAATGTTTTCTTTCTTCCTTCTATTTTCTAATTTGTGCTACATTATGCTACATTATAATGTTAAAAAAAATGAAATGAAAGTCTCTACCATGCATCACATCATATTTATTTTTTAATAAAAAAAAAAAAAAAGAAAACAAGGACATTGTACTGTGAAGTAGTGTGTATTTTACTTTTCTTTTTAAGTTTTTAAGTTTTTTATTAAAAATCAAGAGAGAGCAAAGTAACCCTATTTGAGGAATTTTTTTCAAAATAGACCCAAAAAACATAAAATCTATGTACTATATATAACACCTATAACACCCATGAGGGGAGAGACCCCAAAATACACAAGCTAATGTTTAAAAAACAGAAGCTTAGGTTTCAGCTGTGATAGCCTTGAGAACTTCTTATCTTACATTTATAACATTGACGAACGGCTAATACAAAGTCATGGCTGGACGGCAATAATGGCCGGCCCACATGCTTTGGCCACCATTGTTCTTATATTTTATCTTGAAATACTTTAAGTAAATAAAAAAACATTACTCCAATTCTTGTCGCACTCGTTTTTATCATCAGTCAACTATATTGAATCCCATCCTTACAAAATATTTATTTATTATAACATAAAATAACGAAGCAAAACGAGTTCGAATCAATGTACACATACATCCAACATAAAAAACAAGATCGATGAGGTACTAAACAAAGAATATATAGTAGATATTTTATTATTTCATTGGCAGGTAAGGTAACCAAATATGTGTCGTCACGTCTTTCTAATTAAGAAGAAATAAATGAAATGAATGAACAAATATCTGGAAATACAAATTAAGTACTACAAGATTTGAAGTTGAATTACCTTTGACTAACATGCTGTAAGACTATATGTAATAATAATTAGTAAATAACTAAAAATTAGAGTCATAAACCAGCAAGGAAGCTGAAGAGGAGAAATGCAACGAATGCAAGCAGCATAGCAACAATATCCCTTGCTTTATCTCTCCTATGCTTCCTCTCTCTCCTTTCCTTTATTAAACACGAGAAGTCGTGAAATCTCTGTTTTGCCCCCATTGTATCCACTTTTTTCCTCTCACCATTTTCCATAGCATTCTGTAGAGTCATCACGCCCTCTTTCCCCGTGACCTGCCTTCCCTCTGTATCCTCCATCACGAGACTCACTTCCTTCACGTGCAACTCCCCGCCAACCTTCCCGCAGCACGTGACCTTCACCAAGCACTGAACTAATTCCGTTGATCGTTGCTTCTCCCCCGCCATCACCACCGCGTACACCAATTCCAAGTCCCGCGTCAGCCAGTGCCGCTGCACGGACACCGGCCTCCAGCTCGACACATTCGCCGCGCGATTCCGGATCGGGTCGATCACGATCCAGCTCAAGCTCAAATTCTCTTCCAAGTGCTTCAGCCACTCCTCGTCCTTCCTAACGAACTTCACCGGCGTCGGGACCACCTCGTTGGGGTCCACCGCGTCGATCCACAACGGCGACGTTAGAAACCAGTTCTTCTGCGTCTCGATGCGTTTGACTCGGGAAAACACAGATTCTCCGCGGTAGTATATGTCGACGGCTGAGATCAATTCCTGCGGAGGAGGCGATGGACGGTGAGGATTACGCGGAGAGAGAGTGTGAACGGAAGGGAAGGCGTCGGAGAAAAGTGAACGGTATCCGGCGGGGAAGGAGGAGATGAGTCCGGTAGCGGTGGGGTCCGCAAGGGAAGGCCACGTGGCAATGCAGATTTCTCGCCAGAGATCGTCTTCGGTGCAGAGGCGGCGCATGTGAGACGATACGGACGCAGCGGATGCCAGCGTGGCAGCGTCAAGGCGAGTGAGAATATGTGTGTGGATGATATCAGAATGGAGGGTGGTGATGGTTGAGACCGTTGGATCCGGGGCCGCTAAACTATCAGCCATCGTCAAAATGAGAATTGAGAAAGCGTACACGAGAAGAGATTATTACAATGTTCACAATTCACAAGAGGAAAGTGCTTAAGGGCTTTTATAGAGAAGTGCAGATAAAGAAAGGGAAGGGAGTAAAGTGAAGTAGAGAATAGAATGACGTGGAGTTCTAAAAAAAATAAAAGATAATAGAATGACGTGGAGTCAAGTCAACGCGGTTTGTTAAATCTGTTAAATCTGCCTGCGTGTGTAAAACTTCGCTGGAGCAGCATTCAAACTTCGCAAGTTTCATATTTGGTGTAGATATTGTCTTTTATAAAAAATTAATGTTAGTTATAGAAAATAAAAAATGATTAATTCAGTTCCTTGGTGATAAATAAACGTGGTTTTAAGACGGTAAAACTCGGGAAAAGTCTCGTTTTTCGGCATATCAAATTGATTCCAATTTCCAAACGTGGTAAAGCTGTGGGATATACAAGCTGGAGTTATAACTTGATCCCAATTTTTTTAAAAAACTTTTTCATGTTATACAGTTTAAATGTTAATTAAGAGCTAATTAATATAGAAACATATATAAATCATTAGATAGAAATTTATAAATATTTTTCTATTATTTTTTCAAGGTTTCACTTTTATGGTACATAAATAAAAATTTATATGTCAGTCCATAACCCTTTTAACCATTATTGATAAATTTGTATTGCATAAATTTGTTTATATTTATGTTATGCTAGGAAATAACACTTACTTTCAATATACCTACTTGCATGAAATAAAACCATGTTAATAATTTTTTATAAGAAAATGTTAATTTTATATAGCATATAAAATATAAAAGAATAACCAAATAAATTAAGAGAAAATATTATTGTAATATTGAAATGATTCGTACACAAACAATGTAATTAATATATGGGAATTGATATTATCACTCCTATATTGATATTGCCACTTCCATTTAAAAAATTTCATTCAATCTTGCTTTGCTTTTTTATAAAAGAGAAGAAAAAAAAAGAGTGACAATATCTATTATTATTGAAGTGGCAATATATATATATATATATATATATATATATATCCAATACACATCCAGTTCAAATAGCAATTAGTTTTTATCGATCAGCTGGTGTTGACGTGGCCAGCTTCCTGATGAAAGCCTGAAAATCCATTGGACCTCTTTGCACTTTTTATTTATTTATTTATAGAAAATAGTATAATTTAGATATTAAATATTATACTCACGTATATATATTTTTATGTACTTACCAATTGAACTATATAATTGAAATAAATTATCCTTCATTTTAGTGATTACAATAATAATAATTAATAATTAACTTAAATCATAATTTTAATATTAATAATAAATATGTTAATTGGAATAGTAATAGAGTCAAACCGTAAATTATCCAAGAATAACGATAAACATATTATTTAGGAGGATAAATATATTTATATCTAAACAATTAATATTTGAGTGGAGTTACTGTTACTTTAAAAAAAATCACTATTTTTTGAAATCTTTTAATAATACTTATGCAATAAAATTTAATTAAATTAGTTAAAAGATATATTTTAAATTAAAAAATAATTTAGAAAGAGTAGAAATAATCTTAATAGAATAGCAATAACCACACACTTTATATTTTATTTTAATAATAAAGTAAAAGATACCTACAAAGAATTTATTGATATTTATGTCAATTTTTTTATCAGCGCAGTCAGCTACAAGAAGTGAAGATACATGTTATATTTTTTATTTATTTCTATCAAATGACTTGTTAAATTGTTTACTATTTTTTATTCCTTTCCTCTTTTACAATTTTTATGTAAATGTAAGAATATCAATTTTTTCTCACTCTCATGTTACTCTCCTATTAAGTATGCTTTTATTTTTCATAAAAAGGAAGGCTAAAGCAGAAGGTTACAAAAGAAAAATTCTGATTTTTGGCCAACTCAACTTAACTAATTTTTAACCAATCTAATATAATATTATTTTTATCTCTTTCTCCTGATTTTTATCTATTTAATTAAAAAATAAAATATTATTATTTTAATTAAATTGACCAAAAAATTAACTAATTTTAATTGGCTAAAAAACTTTATCGACATAGGAATACACGAGGAAACGACGCCCCTAGCAGTCAGCAAATAGAAACGAAGTATATTAACACAATTTTATTTTAATTAAAAATAAAAACACCTTGATTTGAAGTGTGCGCCGTGCTTATTACGCATAACATTCACGTGTTACTATATTCTTCTTTCATTTGACGAGGACTTGGAACTTCGAGTCTTACATGTATAAAATTGATTGGAGTAAAACATCAAGTTATCAATCAAGTGAAATATTAAAAAAGAATTTTAATTTTTAAAATTAATAACTGTCAATTAATTTTTTTTTATCGGTCAGATTTACACACCCTGCGCTACACTACTCTTAAATCTACTCTAATATACCTCACCAAAAATTGAACTCCTCCCCTAAAACTTCTCTTTATATCACTCGAACTACAAACTCTTCACAATAACTGTGAATTAATTTACTATCTAAAATTATAAAAATAAATTATATTCCTTCTTGAAATTATGTTTTGAGATTAAATCCATCACAAAACTTACGTTCAATTACTTAAGTGTTGTTACTATTGTTTTCCAATTGTATTATTATATTACGACACATCAGCAAATTAATTAAAGACTTAAAGGTCTTGTTTCCTTTAGATTTTATCTTGTGCTTTTATTTTCTATTTTTTAATTACTCAAGCTGGGTTTCAACACTCTAGAGATTTAGGTGGATTTTATCACCCTTTTTTGCAGCTTACCTCCATCCTCTTATTGTGGAAAGGTTCATTTTCATAAACCTTGTTATAGTATCAATTAGCCCGTGATCCAATTCATCATGGTTGACGATGACCTTATTAGTTCCGCGCCAATGGAGGTTCAAAATCTTGCTAATTCCTTTTTCATTCATCTGAATGAAAATCCTTCCATGATTTTTGTCACACCCATGTTGCAAGATGGCAATTATCACACTTGGTCGACCTCCATGAAAATGTGTCTTGAAATGAAGAACAAGGACGATCTTCTTGATGGCTCCATTATTCAACCCCCATCTGATGATCCACTATTTCTATACTGGAAACGCTGCAATACTTTGGTTCTTGGATGAATCTTTTGTTCCATGAGTCCTAAAATTGCTCAATCCATCCTTCTTGTTCCCACTGCTGCAAAAGCATAGTTTGATCTTCGGGAATGGTTCTACCATGCGGATCTCTTTCACATCTCAAAAATGCAAGAAGATATATATAGTTTCAAGCAGGGTGATCTCTCATTTAGCAAGTATTATACATGGTATGAAAACCCTTTGGGATGAATTAGACCTTTTCAGTCCCATTCCCATTTGTACCTGTGATTCGTCCTATACTTGCGGTGCTTTTGCTAAACTCAAAACTCAACAGAACACAGATATGGTTGTCCGATTTTTGCGTACTCTGAATGAGCAGTTTGCCCCTGTTAGATCACACATTATGATCATGGATCCCTTGCCTCAGTTGAGCAAAGTTTTATCGATTATTTCTCAGCAAGAAAGGTAGTTCTTAACCTCTAATTCACCCAATGAGCGTCTCCTTGCTCTCATGTCAGCATCCAATACCTTTGACACCCGCAAATTCAAAGGGTCTCCCTAGGGTCAATCCAATTCCAATAGTGACAAATTGTGCGATTTCTAAAAAAAGAAAGGTCATACTTATGACGTTTGTTATCGAAAGATTGGTTTTCCTCAACTTTTCAAATTTAAGAATTCGAGAATGCAGTCCAAAAGTGTCAACATGACTTCCTCTGAGAATCCTAATGCTGATACTTAAAACTGCCCAGAGGAGCATAAAGTGAAATTCGAGTTCACAGCAGAACAATACAAGTCCTTATTGGCTCTTCTTCCAGAAAAAAAAATCTGATTCTCCAGCTGCACAATTTAATATTGCGTTTGTTCAGCAAGCTTCAACATCCACTAACCATGGTACTGTTTCCTCCTTTCACTGGATCCTTGACACTAGTTCAAGTGATCATCTTTGTTGTTCTTTAACTTATTTTTCATCCTATAGGTCCATCAAACCTATAAGGATTAATTTACCGAATGGTAGTCACTTATTTTCTTCTATCTCTAGCACTATTCATCTCTCAAATTCTTTGTTTCTCATTGATGTTTTTTTCTCACCAGATTTTAGCTATAATCTCATTTCAATCAAAAAGCTTACAAGTATTCTACTTTATCTTCATCGTCTTCGATGAGGATGTCATGTTCTTCAGCAATGGAGTTGTGATTATGAGGAGAATGATCCGGTATTAATGTGTGTATTTGGTTGAAATAATGAGAAGGGGTGAACTAAGATATAATGTTTGTGTTTGGTTTGTAGGGGAGATAGAGATGTTTTACAAAATATTAAAAATAAATTGTAGTTGTTTTGATTGTTTTCAATATTTGCAATATAAATATCTAAAAACAAAAAATAAAATGAAAAAAAGGTAATGGTTTAATTTTGTATTACAATTACTCATAAAAACAGAAAATGAAAGTAGGAAATAGAAATGCAAGCAAAGTAGACAGGCCTTTAGGTTCCTTCTTCATTCTTTTGCAATTCATGGCCGGTCCCCTTCAAGCTTCGACAAAGTATCATTGCTAACGTCTCCTTTTTTAGCCTCGCTGTCAATGATCCTCGGCAATGAGCTTGTCGTCATCCATTCCGACCATTCCCTTCTTCCTTCCAATGCCCTCACTGCCTGTTACCTTCGCTCGACCTGTTGTTGCCTTTTCCTCTCTATTGGAGAATAAAATTAATTCCTAATTTCTGGTTGTTGGGCTGTTATTGTATGTTTTGCCCAATTCTATGTGTTTTTTGTATTATTGGTCCTGCGTGCTTTGTATGATTGACCTGTTAGGGTTTTCTGCCTATCCGCCTTCTATATATTAAGGTGTGAACAATGTTTTGGTATCAACAAGAATACATTTCATTTTTTTCCACATAGCCTTTTATTCCTTTATGGTATCATGTGCCTTTAACTCTGCTAGGGTCTCCTTCGCTCTGTTAGGGTTTCTCATATATAACCCTACGCTGTCGCCATGACCGAAGTTGATTCTTCGATTGTTTCCTCCCTTGATAACCCACAAAATCTAGCTAGCCCCTATTACCTACATCCTGGCGACAACCCTGGCAGTTGTTGCTTCTCCGATCTTGGAAGGGACCAAGAATTATCAAGTTTGGTACTGAAACATGACAAGTGCCCTCATATGCAAGGACATACTAGGGTTTATCGATGGGAGCATCGTGAAGCCTCTGATCACCTATCTTTTTTTAGATAGGCGAAAATGTATTTATAAGGGTTCAAACTAAATAGTTGTTGCTCAAAACTTCACTCTTCACGGCCACTAGACAATCTATGTATACTATCTGTACTTCTATACTACATACAAAAAATTAGGTTAAATTGATCATTTAGTCTCTATACGTGTCCTTCATTTTCGTTTTAGTCCCTATACGTAAAAATCGTTCCTTTTTTGTCCATATACGTGTCTCTGTTAGTGTTTTAATTTGGTCCTTCCATTATCTTACCGTTAGTCCTTATTAAAACGAAGAAATATTTGAACCCCTGTGAACGCACTTTAGCCTATAAAAAAAATGAAGAAACAACTTTAGGGACTAAAACAAAAAATAATTACATGTATAAGAACTATAACGAAAACAAATACATGTATAGAGACCAAAATGAAAAATTAGTACATGCACAAGGACTAAAACAAAAAAAAAGTACATGTATAAGGATTAATTAATTTTCATATCAACCGTCCATATGTCTGTCATTGATTGGCTCACAAAGATTCCGTTAGCCACATAGGACGAAGTTAACATCGTTAGTATTGAAATCGACTATAGGGACTAATCCAAAAATAACGAGCACATATAGGGACTAAAAAAGAAACGTTTTTTACGTATGAGGACTAAAACAAAAATAAAAGACACGTATAAAAACTAAATAAATAATTTAACCAAAAATTTACTTTGTTATCCAACTCATTTTGCAATAGTTCCTTCCTTATTCAACCAACTTATTAATTTCTCTCTATTTTACCCGTCATTTGCAAAAACTTAGAGGATAATTGAAAGTGACAAATAATTTATCATTTAAATTAAATTATTTATTATTGTTTTGCATAAAAATTTGTTTATAGCTTTTTGTATAAGAAATCCAAAACCGTTAATTTCTCACATGTTTAGTTTTTTTTTTTAATGAAAAACTGACTCCAACTTTCTATATTTTCCTTAAAAATTAGGTACTTATAAATTAAATATTTCCGTATATTACACGGTATAATACTAGTTTGAGTTTTTTTCCCTCTTTTCAGGGTATTTATCACCGAAAATCATGACTAATTCCTTTTCTGAAGTTAAGCTCGCACAAAACGATTGTCGGATGACCGCGGAATATCACTCTATTCCACAAACAAGGAATCAAACCACCACACTTGTGGTTAAGCGATGAGATGAGCTTACCGCCACACCACATACACCTTACAGTTACAATACTAGTTGTTTAAGCTTAAAATAAAGGAAAAAAGGAAACTCTAGAAAAAATTAAACAAATGTCATCCTTATCTTAATTATTCCAATTCTAATTATTGATAAAAGAAGGCTTAAATATGTTTTCAGTATTTGTAGAATATATGACTTTTGATTTTGATCCTTACACAAATTTTTGTTTGATTTTTGTCCATATAAAACACTTTTGTTTGATTTTAATCCTTTTTCTCATAAAAATTAGGACTAAAATACAAGGAAATTAAGAAACTTAAGAATGGAAAGCTAAAGAAAAAAAATTATTATTATAACAACTAAAATTAAACATGTTGGTTTCTCAGGGATAAAAAAGAATAATTCAAAGACTGAAAAGAAAATTGAATTTCGCAGGACCAAAAATATTTTTTTTAATGGATAAAAGGTCATATATAAAATAAATATAAAAATAAAAGACTAAAACTTAAAACTTTCTGATGCATTTAAGTCAGAAAAGAAATATATAAATAAAAGGTCAGATCCTGATCCTATTTGGCTTCGATGGAGCGTATAAGTCATAAGTGTATAACTATTTTTTATTTTAATCTATATTTTTAGTATCAGCCTTAACTACTTTATGTCCATTTTGAGTCCAAAATTTGGAATTGATGTCGTCTTCCACTTCACATCATGTGATTATACACTCATGTGAACGTTTTCAATTTGTAATGGTTGGTGTAACATTTTATATATAGGAAGTTTCCAAGACCTTGCTCTTAATTTTATTTTATTTTTTTGATAATACTCATAGTTTTAAAAAGACTGCAACATTTCTATGCAGGGAAAAAAAAAAAAAATTGGCACTGCAAGTACGTTGAATTAGAGTGGTCACTGGTGAACGTGTGTATATTATTGGAGAATTTGGAAAACAAGTACCTATCAATGAGATTTTCTTCTAACATTAGGTATAGGTATTGACTGAAATATATATATTCCCATTATTTCATAAAAAATAATAATCATATTAATTTGTTTTTATATTTTACACTAAAATAATTTTATTAATTCCTTAAAAATATAATAAGTCAAGAAATTAAATGAAAATACAATTTAATACGTGTTTTTATAATTATAATGAAGGTGTGACTGAAAATAAATAATTAATTATATACATTTTGAAAATTTAAAACAACAATATTTTTAAAATAAATAAAAAATATAAAATAACATAACTTATAAAAGCACTAGTAGCAGAAAAAAGGTAGTACTAGTACAGTAGTACATGCACAGTATTTTTTTTATTTTTTTTTGGGTATTATACACAATATTAAATTCAATCAACGTCTCAGCCACCAATTACTATCTGTACACGGTATGAGAAATAATGCTACACAAAGAATATTAGAACCAGCATTTTCTACGAACCAACCAACAAAACCCAAACTTGAAATGACTAGCTTCTTCTTCTTTTATTTTATTTTTCCTTTTTCTTATTGATTTTTTCATTTTAAAAAATATCGTTCCTTGAAAGAAAGATTATGCTTTCATTTTTCAAAAGAAATTAATTTATCATGTACTTTTTTCTTTTTTGGTTTGCACCTAATCGACCCACTATAAGATGAAGTGCTTCGAACACATGACCTTATTTAAGCAGTGAGAGTGTCGAACCACTCACACTAATCGCTTGTTGGTTGCACTTTTTTTCTTTTTAAAAATCATAAAAAAAAACTCATCAGAATTTATATTTTTTGGTAGACTATTCTGGCTTTTCTTTTTGTTTTTTGGTACGCTAGTTTTCTGGCTTTATGTTGAATATTATTTTTTATCTTCAATTTATAGGTGGTATTTATTATTATTTAATACAAATAAATATGTTAGAAATTTTATAATACGTTTAAATGTCTTAAAAAGATAATATCGTTTGGACATTCATATTTTATTTTAGTGTTATTTTAATATTTTTACCAATTTTAATATTACTTTTATTTCATAATATTATTTTAAATATTATATTTTCCATATTTTAATATTAATTTTTTAATTCATCAAAATACTTGCAAATACTCGTGGAGAGTGGTAGCGGGGTTGCTATCCCTAAATAATAAGAAAGATTAAGCTTTCATTTTTCAAAAGAAATTAAACTTGTAGTTTTTTTTTTTACAAATAATAAAAATAACACATCAAATTTTATTAATTTTTTAAGAAATTGTCAATAAGGGTCTTAGTGCCGAGTTAAATATAAAAAAAAAATTGTCAATAAAAAATATTTGAAGAAAAACATAAAAAAGATGGTAAACAATAATTCAAAACTAGTTTGTGCAACGCACTATCAAACGCTCGTGTTATGGCCTTATGTTATTCTAGCTTTCATTATGAGTGAATGATCATATTGGTCTCTGACTTTTTGAGATTTGTTCACATTGGTCCTTAACTTTTTAAATGGAGCATTTGAGTCATTGAATTTTTTATTTGTGATTCATTTAGGTCCCTGATGACATTAGTTTAGTGTTAACACCAATGCTATTAAACTCGGCCCGGTCATCGACTCGATCAAGGCACTGGGTCACTGGTTCAACGGGGGAGTCACTGGTTGAACCTCTTAAACCGGATATATAATAAATATTATATTGTTAAATTAGATATAATTTTAATATCAAATTAAACTTAAATTTATATATTTATGAATATGTTTTGTGTGACATGATTATATTTAAGAAAAATTTTATGACTTGTGATATATTTTAATAACATATTTCATAAAATAATTTAATTGAATTTTAATTTTGTTTTCAACCAATATATATGATTTTTCAAGCTATAAGAACAAGGTAACATAGTGGCTCAGTGGCGGTTTAGTTGGCTACTATGCATTGGATTTTTGGTCATTGGTCCGTGACACATAGAACACTCAAAATGTTGTTGTTTTAGTGCTAAGGTGACATATAATCTAATCTAAAACATCGTTATTTTTTGTCCGTGGTGTACTTCAAAAGCATTTTTCTTTTGGAAATTTGGGTTTTTCTTTCGTGATGTACAACGTCGTTTTCCGCGGAAAAAAGAGTTTCTTTTAACCTACAAAGTGAGAATGACAGTTTTGATTGTCCAACGTGACATTTAACGCGCCATGTTACGCGTTAATGGTCTCAATGTTTAACTAACACCGGGGATCAAAATGAATCAAAGATCAAAATATCAAGGACTCAAATGTACCATCATAAATGTTAAGGATTTATGTGAACTTTCACTAAAAGGTTAGTGACTAAACGGTGTATTTTTTCAATTTTTTTATTTTTGTATATTTCAAAATGAGGGTGGTGGTGTATCTTTGTTGATTTACATTGGGGATTACAAAAAAAATTTACATATTGAATAATTGTATCTTATATCTTATCTTATCTCATCTATTTTATAGTTGGGAAAACATGTTATTTCATCTCCCCACGTTAAGCCACGTCTCCCCAACTGCTTGCCCTAGGTCCCATGCCCAACAAATACTTTTGATCCTTTTTTTTAAAAAAAAAAAATTTACAAAGCTTCCTTGAGAAGCTATGTTGCCTATTAAAACTTCTCTCTCCCTTCTTCCACACTCAATTCAAAAAATTTTGAAAAACAATCTGAGCAATTTTCTCTCTTATTCCCTCATATTCTCTCACGCAAAATCTTTCTCTGTCTTTCGTTTTTTCTTCTTTTTCCTTCCACATCTATATTTTTATTATTCCTCTCTCTCTCTTTCTTTCTATCTTTCCTAGATTGATTTTTGTGTTCGCTTACCTTAACCTAACCTCTCTCCTTTATGTAGCTCATCCAAGCACCGAAATCCTAAATCATGAATCTTAGACCCATCTAAAACTCACTTCCAAACATGATGCTTCATAGGTTTTCAAATTTTCTACTTATCTTGCTTTTTTCAGTTCAACCTTGCTTTTTTGGAGTTTGGGGATGATTGATTGTGAGAAAAGGTGGAAGCTTGGGGTGGGTGAAGGCTAAACGTGAGGTTCTTTTTGTCCAAGTAGTTTTGCGGGAATAAAATACTATTTTTAGCTTGGAAAAGGCCGAAGAAATTATGCAAAAGGTTTGATTTTCTCCATTTTTTGTATTTCAATGTTTGTCTTAGTGTTGGATTTACATATTTTCCTCTAATTCTCTCCCAGTTATTTTCTTTTCCCTTTTGTTTGATTTCTCTTATCTTTCACTCTGATTTTAACTTAGAACTCATTTACTAAAACATACGGTTGTTATTAGGGCCACCACTATTTATATCACAGACATACCTTTTCAACTTTGCAGCTGTTTGGAAGAGTAACATTTTCTGCTTTACAAGTGGGTAACTATGTTTAAACTTTCAGATTTCCATATTTACTTAATGCTTTGCAAGTGTTTGTTGATGTCAATATAGTTATTATTGCAGAAAAATACTTTTGGTAGTTTGCATATAAGATGTTTAATAAAATATCTATTACATAATATAAGGAGGTTGATGACTGCTAATTATGATTTCCCTTTCTCATTTTTGAGTTTCCAAGTGTTGATTTTCAGTCAACTTGATTTTAATTCTATAATAATGGGCAAAGGTCAAGTATATTACACTATATCTACAGCTTAATATTTTGAGTTATATTAGCCTCTTTGAGCTTGACTAAGGGAAACTCAACGTTGCATATGTGAATAAATGTTAGTCTCATTAACTATAAAAAACTGTAGATTGAAGCATTTATAAGGAGTATGTTCATTGTTGTACCTCTATATTATATACTCTTATTTTTCACTTTTACTTATTATGACTTCTACCTTGGTTACTTTATTTTAAGATTTATATATAAGAAACTTCAAGATATAAAGTGAGTTAAAGATTCTGGAGAGCTCAGACATGAAATAACAAATAAAAGATAGTTCTATATTTTAAATTTGTAGTTTTAAAGATTTTGATAAGCTCGGGTTCCTCTCGGTTTCATTTGTCAATATTCATTGGTCTCACATGCCTCATTTTATCACTTCTATGCTTTTACTCTATTTTACATAATTGCATTTTTCTCATCTTAGATTCTTAGTATGTTTATCACATTCCTCAAGTACTCACAACAGGTTAACATCATGACAACGTTGACGGTAGATTCAATTTAACTACTAGAATCCAAAACTTTGAACTTAAATAGACCAAAGCTCTAAGACTATATTTTATGATGGACAAGTCTAAAATATTGAGAATTTTCATAATATAGAAGTATTATAAGTTGTCATTTGACATTAACATATAGTATTTTTCACATATTTTTTACTATTATATTGAATTGAATTAGTCAACATATCATAATAGTATAATGCAACTGTAATCATTGAGGAGAACCCATGATATAAGTATGCAAGACTTAAATGAATCAGAATCTATTTGCTAACCTATACTTTTTTGTTTTTTTAGTAGTTTAGTTTGTATTTGTCTTCATATATAAATTATCCAAAGAATTGGACCATATATAATCTGACATTATATCATGATTTTCTTGAACTTATAATTTTGTAGTCCTACATTGGTAAGTTTATGAACTTAGAGTGTGACAATTGATTTCCTTTGGTTGGACAATATATATTTTCTTTGGGATAATTATTTCCTTTGGTTGAACAACATTGTGCTTAAGCCTTTAACCTTCTTATGAGGTCTTATGATATTTTTTTGATGACTAATTTTGTAATGTGGGTTTTATTGTAGATGAACATTGATGCAAAGGAGGAGTATAGCATGCTCCAGAGTTAGAAATTTCTGTAGGACATGTTCATAGCAAGCTAAAAATTGACAAGATAATAATCAAGTGAATACTAGGAATAGAATAAAGTTTTATTTTAGAAAATAAAGAACTAAGAAAAATATTAAGACAAAGCATTTTGTTGTTTATGTATATAATAACTTTTCTTCGCTCGTAATATTATTAAGTAATTGCTTTTTTATATTTGTATCCATCGAATTTTTAATTTTATTAAGCCATGTTGCCTGTGACATTTCCTATTTCAATTTAAATTTTGAAATGACAATAGCTAGCCGAGAAAGAAAAGGGAGACATGGATTTGAATGTATAACATTTTACTCTATAATTTTTTGAATTAATATTTTTTAAACAAGATGTTCTGAATCAAATTTATGTTTGCATTGATTTAATTATTTTTTATTTCAAATGTTTATTTCCTTATATTACTTTTGTTGTTGTAGTAGATTTTGTGACTTTTTTTTTTTCTTTCTATTTTAAATTTTCAGGTATAGAGTTGTATGCTATTTATAGTTTTCACTGATTTTTTTTTAGTTATTAAAATTGTGGGAGATATTGCTCTCGCAATTCTGGGGATGGAGCATTATGGTTACTCCCCTCCCAACAAGTGCGTTTCTCGATATTTGAACATGTGTCCTCATCCTTACAGGGGACCAAGTTGCTTACCACTTGTCCAATACCTTGTTGGTTTTCACTGATTTTTTAATCGTTGGGAAGCTTTGTTTTGATTTTTTGAGAATTTGTTATGGGATAATATTTTATAGCTTTGATTTAACCGAGAAAGGAGGAGAAAAAAGGAGGATGGAAGCCGCTGATGTGATCACTCTACGAACAATTATCTGAAATGGTAATGTAGAGAAAAAGATTCTTAGTGCAATCGAACTTCCTCTTTCCTCTTCAAAGAGGATGATATCTTTATGATACCATTTTCGTATTCATGATTTTTGATAAAATTCGTAAGCTTTGAATTTAAGAGAGAATTCAAAGCTTACGAATTGATTGAATAAAAAAGGGTGCGATTACAAATACTATTCAACCTTATATATTAGCAACTTACTAACTAGCTAGCTATGCTTTGATTGCTTAGACGATTCTTCAATTCTTCCATTAAGACCTAGATTTTGTAAAAAGTTAAAATAATCAATAATAATAAAATAAATTAATTTTATTATGAGACTATGTTATCATGTTATAGAAAATATTAGTCCTTCAAAAAATAATGAGTATGCATGTATAAAAATTTCAACAAAGTCTTTCTAAAATTTATTTTTGTTTACAAGACATTAATCGTAAATGTTTGAATGGTTTTAATGCACTTTCTTTACAAGTAATTATCATTGTTTTTTTTGTGTGGAAGATTATATTATTTTGCATATAAAAAGAATCGTCATAGTTTTTTAAACAATTACCCATGCATATTATAACACATTATGATTCTAATGATTAAGGTTTACCAAATGCAAATGTATAATATTATCATAATTGATTGATTTTATAATTAATCAATTTAAGAACCCTTGTAAGTACATCCCGTATGTATAAGTGTTGACTTATAAAGTGAAATATGTATAGGTTTTGACTTTAAAAAAAATATATGGCTATGCATTTCTTCATGACTTTGTCGTGAAACCTTTTGCTATCCGCTCTGTTTTCTACATATATAAGGTACTCTTAAATTATTGAATTGGGTTAATGGTTTTTATACATAAGGAAATACAATGGGATGTTTTTTATGAGATAACTGATCATTTACATTATAACTTACTTTTGTAGTGATATAGCTTATCTTTGTGCACTTGGTTTCGATTAATGTTTCGTATTTTTCTGCAAGGAAGTTGCAAATTAAACATGAATTCATGGTCCTTAAGTTTTTTTGTGTCATTCTGTATTAAACCACAAGATTATATTTTAGTATATATTACTGAGATTTAAGTCGATAAATGAATCAATTGTAAAATCAATGATTTTTTAGTTTTACACACATCCATTATTAATGACATGATAACAATTGTGAAAATCTTAATTTTCTATTCTTACATGTTTAAAAAATTGTTTTCACATCATATTACATATATTTACCTTCGATTTCCACTGTTGCGTACATACACATGTACATCGCATGTGTTTCTTACTAGTGTTTTTGTTAAACCAAACATAATAACTTGACAATGATACATCTCCTATATTTTAACTTAAGCAGATAAATGTCACATATTTACAGCGATAACAATAATTTAGCAAAGTTTTAATTACATGTACTTACTATTTTTTTTAGGTTTGTTACCAAAAGGTTTATTAAAAATTGAAAGGTTGGATAAATATGTTTTCAAAGGAAGGAAATGACATAATTTTCACTCTTTGTATGCGTTAAAGGATAAACAATAAGACTATGTTTGGTTTTCTGTTATACTGTCTCAACTCACTTATAACTATCTTTCAACCTACATTTGTTGGACGGACCATAGGAGTCACAATCAAGTTTGCCAAAAATACTCTTAACCTCTTTTTTGTTTATAGAAATATTTTTATCTTTCTATTCAAACAATATTCAGTTTATTAAACTTACTTTTAACTTAAAATATCCAAACATAAATTTAGTTGAATCAAATTAACTTTTAACTGTATACAAAAAAAAAAACTATTAACTCAACTTATTTACAATCAAACTAAGTTTTACTAACAAGAAATCAAACACACACTATGTCCTGCAATTATTGTACTGTATCATACAATAACAATATGTCTCATAATAATCGGAAAAATATTAGACACTTATTTTATATTATTCATTTAAGTACATTTAGGATATAGTATGGGTGCATAAAATAGCAAACAAGTAATAATTTCCTATCTTACCATAATTAAAGAATTTCCTAATTTATAAATGTACATATACAATCTTGTGTCATGGCAACAATAAAATAGCAAAAAAGGAGTTTTTATACATTTTATAATATCCTATATGTATAATATCCTAAAGTTTTTTAGATTTATCTATATTTTCACCCTATAAACAAGTTCTTTTAAAAAAAATAGACATTGTCTCATAAAAAAGAGGAACATGTCATACATCTCCCATAATTTTTGTCTCAAATATTGTGGAGTTTACAAACACATACCCATAGCAGATTTTTCAGATGTTTTTTTGGTAGTTTTATTGGATAATATTTTATAGCTTTGATTTAACCTAGAATGAAGAGAAAAAAATGATGGAAGCCACTTTTAACTCAACTTATTTTAAATTAAATTAAGTTTTATCAACGGAAAATCAAACACACTCTATGTCCCGTAATTACGATAATATATCATACAATATCACTATGTCTCACAATAATCATATAAACATGGGGGCTTAATTTATATCACACCTTTACGTACATTTAAAACGCAGTATGAGAAGCAAACATACCTTACCATTTTCGTAGCATTTCCTAATTTATAAATTCATATCCACAATCTTGTACCACTAAAATAAGAGAGTTTTTGTATATCCTGTATGACATAGTTTCCTAACATTGTCTTGGTCAATCATATCCTAAAGACAAGTTCTCCTAAAAAATAAGATGTTATGTTATAAAAGAATTTTTCTAATTTGTCATGCATCTTTCACAATTTCTTTTATCAAATATTCTGAAGTCTCACGATTTTCAAGCTTCGGTTGTAGAGGGTTGGTATGACGACAAATGCTCACCTTGTCAACATGGGGATAACCATAAAATAGAGTGTCATGTTGTATAATGACAAAACAAAGACCAATTGTATACATGAAATCGAAGTCTTCTCCTTTAAACTTGTTGCTTAAAATTTCTAATCAATTGTGATTTTTAATGACTTTTTCTTTTCTTACTTTTTTTCAATTTTTAAGGTGGGGAGTTAGAGGGTTATTTATATTTTCCACTGATTTTTCATCATTTGAAAAGTTTTCTTTGGCTTCTACCCTTAAAGTTTGAAGGTAATAATATCGCATCTAGATCTTACCATCGTTTGTGTTATAAGAGTATATTTGCTCAAGGTATGTCGCCAATATAGTCAGAATTTATCTATAAATTTGTTTTGTCGGTCCATATGTCTATTAATCGGACTCAGTTAATTTGTTTTTACGCAAAGCTTTTAGACCCTTTACTTAAAACAACAAATTTTGACTCGTGTTCACAGTCTCTCACGTGTTTTTTAATGTTATTGGATAATATTTTATAGCTTTTGAAACCCCTTTTATCTCAATTTATTTTAAATTAAACTAAGTTTTACCAACAGAAAATCAAACAAACACTACTTCTTGCAAGTATTGTACTGTATCATATAATAACAATATGTCTCACAATAATCGAAAAAATATTGGACACTTATTTTATATCATTCATTTAAGTACATTTAGGATATAGTTTGGATGCATAAAATAGCAAACAAGTAATAATGATCACATCTTACAATAAGTAAAGAATTTTCTAATATATACAATCTTGATTTATGACAATAATAAAATAGCAAAAAAGAGTTTTTATACATTTTGTACCTATCCTATTTGGTATAATATGTTAACTAACTGCATGAAATCGAAGTCTTCTTCTTTATACCCGTGGCTTAAAATTTTCAATTAAATGTGATTTTTAATGACTTTTTCTTTTTAATGACTTTTTCAAATTTTGAGGTTTGAAGTATAAATTTGTTTTGTCGGTCTATATGTCTATTAAATCGAGTAACAAACTGTTTCACGATCTCTCACGTGTTTTTTAATCGAGAAAGAAGAGGAAAAAATAGAATAAAAGCCCCTCTTAACCCAATTTATTTTAAATTAAACTAAATTTTACTAATAGAAAATCAAACAAACACTACGTCCAATAATTACGGTAATATATCAAACAATATTAATGTCTCACCATAATCAGACAAATATTGAGACTTAATTTATATCACACCTCTCCTTACATTTAAAATGCACTATGAGAAACCTAAAATAACAATTAGATATAAAAAAAGAATTATCATGTTAGAAAAACCCTATTAATCATTATACTACAAAAGATATGGGAAGCTTTAGACCAAAACTAATGAATAAAAGTATAAAACGGTGAGTATAAGGCTCAGCCGGGGCTCTGCAGGCAAACCTGATCCCTTCTCTCACTCGCTGAAGCTTCTTCTCCTTAGACATCACTGCCGCCTCCCTCTGCTCACTCTCTCTCTCGCTGCGATGCTGCTGTGCTATCCTGCTTGCTGTCCTGTGCTGTCTTGCTCGCCACCACCTACTGCTTGGATCACCGCCACCACCTACTGCCGTTGCTGTCCTTCTCGCTGCCAGCCCGTCACGGCGCTACCACCTGGTGTGTTCTATGGGGAAGATCGAGGTAGCTTTAAAGAGAAATTAAACAAATAAAAGAAGAAGCTAGGTAGATCTGATTCTCTGAAAGTGGCAATTAATATACTACACTGGATTAAGAGCGGCACTGCACTGCGGCTGATGCGGCGTTTCGTTGCGGTTTTGGGTGTGATTTGGAATCACACCGCAATTGCGGTTGCAGTCCGCAATTTGAATCTAAGATATTGACTAAAGTCATTATTTTCTTTAAGCACTGCATCTTATTTTGGGGTTTGGATAATATCAGAATTGGATTAGAAAGAAGAGAAAACTGAAGTGTTAGTTTTCTTGGATTAGTACTGTTGATATATTTCAATTTGAGGATACATCAAAGTAACTGTGGTCAAAAACAGGTTTCCGTTATCAAGGAATTGATTAGACTCATGATTGTAGCTTAGAGGTGTATATATAAACCCTAATTTAGATTAGAAAATTCATCAATACAGTTACATTATTCGGATATTTCAAGTTGGTATCATAGCTCACGATGCCAAGAAGTCTGCCTTCACATCCAAAACCATAGCTGTTTTTGTTACAGCACTTTTCCTTGCCCTAACCGCCTCCATTGTAGTCTTATTGTGCCTTATTATAAGGCCAAAGCAATCCTTATAACGCATAGACGATCCTCACCTCTTGCGCTAGCTTTTCGGGTTAAGTTAGGCCTAGCCCAAAATTTAAGGTGGTAACTGCCTATCCAAGATCTATTATTGGGCCAGCATCACTCTTCTTACCTTAGCCACCTTCGTCGCAGCATCCTCTACTGCCTTAATTGCAGCTTCAAGAGAGCAGCCTTCATTGCTTCCTATAGACAAACGTCACACTCCAGTTCTCTTGTCCTTGATGTGAGGGGGGTGTTGAAGTTCCACATTGACTAGATTTAAGGCCAAAGTAATCTCATAAAGCATATGCAATCCTCACCTCTTAAGCTAGCTTTTGGGTTGAGTTAGGTCTTGTCCAAATTGTAAGAAGTTATGACTATGATGATTCTGTTCAAATATGTTTGTTATATCTTGGATTTAATGTTGAGCTTTAAATTTTCACCCCTGCGCTTTTCGATGAAAAGCTAGTGAGGTTTCATTGTCTTATTAGTTACCATAACTTCCTTTATTCTTCTATGGCCTACTTTCCATTTAGATCTAAAACTAATTTGTGAACTTTCACGTAATTTATGCTTTTGGAAGACTGGTCATTGACATAGTATTAGAGTTTGTTCGATAAAGTAATCAGAAGTTTAATCCTTACCACCCCTTTCAGCAAAGGTAACTAAGCATGAGCATTGTCCTCGCCTTAAGCCCAAAAAGGCTCTTGCATGAGCGGGCGTAAATAAAAGTTGAATTTAACATAAGGTAGCCAAGCATGAGCATTGTTCATGCTTCAAGCCACAAAAAAGGGCACTTCCTCGAGGGGGCGTATTATGTTTGAAAGTATTTTATCAATTGTAGTTGGGATTTCACCCCAAAAAAAAAAAAAACAATTGTAGTTGGCATAATTTGTTATTGATCACTACTCCCTTGTAGCCTCTACATTGATTGAAATACATGTTTCGCCATCGTTGTTCCAGTCCGTTTTTTTGTTCCAAAATAAGTGCTATAAATCATTAGCACAATATCATCGTTTTCCTGTTAGTCATAGTCCTTGTTTCTCTGAAAGCTAATTGGTTGAAGCTCTTAATTTTTAGTGAGTGATGCAGATGAGGATGTCTTGCAAATATTTTTTAAAGAGAGAGAATTAAATGGGGATTTTGTATCAAGAGTTTCTGATTTATTATGGCAAAGGAATATCAGAAATGTTAGTGATTATGATGTTAGCAAGCTCACCGATAACGCTTCTCAACAGACAGAGCAGGTGTGCATACTCATTGAGACATTATATCTAATTTGAAACCATTCTGACTCAGTTTCATAAATCCATCTAGTTTGTCAGTTTTGGAAGTCCTTTACCCTGGACTTATCCAGTTGCAAATTCTTGCAAAATTCTATATGGTTTCGATGATCAGACAATTCAATTTCACCTAATTCTTCTAATATTTGTAGATCATAGAGACTAACAGTGATGGTGGTTTTCTAAAACTTTCAAGAACTCGAGAATGGATATTAGGTGACGACTCTGCACCAATAAACCAGAAGATGACTGCTAAGGTTTGCTCCGAGATGCTTTTTATCAAAATTTGGGAACTCCTTATTCTTGTCTTGCCGTTGTTTCTTGACAAAAAATGGGAAACAGGGTATGAAATTGATATGTTGTAATGCATTTTTGTTCTATAAAATGTTTTTCCAAGTTCAACTTCTTCCTTTCAGAAAATAAATAATGATTCACCCTTCCTATAAGATTTGATGCCTCACTTCATATATAAACAGATGTTGCAGGACAGCAGTGCAAGACGCAAGAAACTGAACATGCTCAAATATGAATCTGTATGATACCTCTCTCGACCTCAGTATTGTTCTTTGTTAGTTCAATTAAGTGAAACATATGTTTTCTTACCTCAAACTTAGGTTTTCATCAATTATTATTGTTCAGATGTTGTGTGAGCTGCTGACTCTGTCAATTTTTTTTTTTTTTTTTTTTATAATTATTATTATTGTAGCTCAAGAGGGAAATACTACTACTATCTGTGGGTATTGGATTGGCTTGTAGTGGATATTGCTTGATAACTTTGTCAGTACAGGTACAGATTACAATGGCATGCCCTGTTTCATAAAATAAGGAATTCTTCAGCTTGCTATTATAGTTTAGAACTAGATCAGTTTACTGCTTTTTGTCACTTAATATTTTTCTTCATGATAAGACTAACTTTAGGAGGATAGCAATGTCTTACCATAGTGATTCCGCTTTTAAGATTGTCATGATCTAAGTTCCAACTTCCAAATTATTTCCATCATCTCAAAACAACGTTCTGTAGCATTTTTCTTTATTTATTCACTTATTTGGGGGCGCATGTTACGTGACCGTGATATTGTTATCTGATATTATAGAGAAAGTTGGGGACGTCTTTGCTGAACTGATATTTGTGCCTGTCTTTCAAATGTGCAGGCTGCTATAAGTTATGTGATTGGAGTCCTTTTCAGGTTTGTTATGCATTTTTTTTTATACTGTCTTCTTGAAGTATTTATTGATGAGCTTAAGGGTCTGTTGGTAACTAGATCTTTTGAAACATCACGTCGAATAAGTTTGCCTTCTTCGAACTTTTTGAAACGCTTTCTGACACATAAGAAGCCTAGTGAATATAAAGTGACTGACTGCCCCTTTTCTAAAGCACATGTAGATGGGCGGATTAAGACATGTTAATATGCATTCGCATTATAATCAGGCTAGTTCATATTTGTTCACGACTGTTGCTCTATGTTGATCGAAAGAAAATAAAAGATGTGTCTAATTTTACCATTCCTTGTTATGGAACTTATCTGATATATCATATTCAATGCAGTTGTTTGTACCTTCAGCTCTTGTATCAACATGCAGACAACCTATCCAGTGAAACTGTTCCTCAAATATTCACCAAAAAGAAGTCAAAGAAGTACAGATAAAAACTTGTGCTTTGAATTTGATCTAATCATTCCACTTAGCATTCTCTGATCTCTTATTTTTTTATCAAACAATATTTCTGAATCAGAATTGGCATCAGAAGTGAGGACCTTCAAGATTTTTTGGAGAGGTCAATCAAGGGTAGCAGCATAGCACTTTCATCTCCAAGGCTTGTGATTC
Organism: Cyamopsis tetragonoloba; assembly: GCA_037177725.1. Lineage (NCBI taxonomy): Eukaryota > Viridiplantae > Streptophyta > Magnoliopsida > Fabales > Fabaceae > Cyamopsis > Cyamopsis tetragonoloba. The sequence goes on from CM074122.1 coordinate 22,757,704, forward strand.
CAACCACAGTTTTCGGACTTTGGGTTCTGTCGCATCAGTATTTTACCAATGATTTCTTTGATTTTCAGGTAAACCACAAAGCTTTTACTATTCATTTTTCAACTCTAGTTAAAAATATTGGTCAATTTATTTTTCTGTCTCTTGTTCATCCCAGATTGTGCCTGCCATGTTTGGGATGTTTGTCTATAAGGCTGCTGTTCTAGTGCAAGTGTATAGAGACAATGAAGACTTACAGGTAGTATTTCCAGAAAATGAAGATGGCTCAAGTGACTTAAAGTGAAATGTTTAGAACCTATTTGTTTTGAGAAAACGATTTTTTATTTCATGAATAATTACAAAATAAATTTTGAAACTATGGGAAACAATTTTGTTTTCAAACTGTTTCTAGTGTTTTCTTTTCAGCTTTTAGAAAACAAAAACAAAATAAAAATAAGGCGTTAGTTTTGTGATTATTTATAAGGAAACATGAACTTTTTTTTATTCTCAAGATAATGAGTTTACATTTATTTAAGGATAAAATTAAATAAAATGATTAATTTTTTTGAAACTAATGCAATAACTATTTTTTAAAACTGTGTAAAAAACAATTAAGTGTTTATATTATAAAACAGAGAGAGTATTGAGATGTAAATACACACTGATATTTAATTGTTTTTCTTGCATTTTACATGTAGTACTCCCTTTATTCCTATTTAACTATCCGTTTAAAGTTAAATTTGTATATCAAGGAATGTAATAGTTATTTTTGTTTAATCAAAATATTTTTTGAACTCTATATTATTCTTTATTTCTTTTTTTTATCGGATCAATAGTAAAATATTAATTATTTTTTAATTAAATATAAAGGTAGAATAGATATGTAATTAATATTTTTTTGAAAATATATACAATTTTTTTTTTCTTTAAGTGAACACTTAAAAAGGATTATTGTAATTTGATAGTAATAATGTGACTGCAGTGAATTCCTTTTTCCTTTTGTAACGAAGATGTTTACTTATTTCAATGGTTTTGTTTTGTTGTTTTAGCTTCTAAAATTCATCTTAAAAATAATTTTATATTGTTAAAGTTCATTGTTAAAGTTCATTTAATATTCTTTTTTCTATTTATATTCCTATTGAATGGAATATCTTAGCATTTAGAGGTTAGAGAATAATACTACTAATAAATTTAGAAAATACTAATAATATCTTGACATGGTCCTTATTCCCAATACTTTCTTGATTTCTTCTCAAAATATAAAGTGTGTCTGAATTAGATTTCAGAATGAGAAATAAAAAATGAATAATTCTTAATTCTTTTACTTTATGTTCTTACAAATTATTCTATTTATTCATTAAAGAATATTTTCAATGTTTTTTATGGTTTCAAGATTGAAAGTTCATTTAATTTTATACTTTATATGGTAATAGGAGGATAAGTAAGAGGATTTTTAAGAGGATATAATATTACTTATAAAAAAATATACAAACAAAAATAAATATTAATAATTAAGATTATTAATGTATAAAAATTGAGACAATTTAATAGAAATAAAATTTTTTAGCTTTAATTAAAAATGATTTTCAACAAAGCAAAAATTAAAACCAACACACCCAAAATCATAAATTAGTCGGCCTTTACTTATCTGTACATAAAGTCATAAATCAATTGGTGTTTTGTTACCGATAAATAATAGAATTTTTTTTAATATTTGTAACATTAAATATGTTAAAAAATTATTCACTTTATTTTTATTTAACTGTTTATTTAAAGTTAAATTACACATATTTAAAATACTACTATGATAATTTTCTTTTTAATAATTATATCAATTTCCTTTATACTTATTACACTTACTATATTACTATATTTTCTGTTACTTTCGTTCTGAAATATTAGTCACTTTAAACTAATACACATATTAAAAAAATAGTAACTTTCCTAAAATTTAAGAAAATAAATAATTGTACAACAGTATTACCCTTCTCTTGAAACAATCCCATATTATTAGGAAGCAAAATTCATCTTAAACAAAGAGTTAAATACTCCCTCCATCCCTCCTATACCAATATTGCGGGAATTAAGAAAAGTGGTTAATTTAGTTAAATACATTAAATTTGTCTAACAAAAAGTATTAGTTTCTAAATTTACCCTTTCATTCTCTTTCTATCACCTCACTCTCTTAATTAATGTTCATCAAAATTAGTTGAGTAGCAAGGGTATAATAGTAAAAAAAATTAAATGTGCACAAAAATTCTCAAAGGGTCCTATAAAATGAGACAAGCAAAAACTCTCTAGAGGGTGTTACATTTTGGGACGGAGGGAGTAGCTTAGAAAATTAGAGATTCATTAATCACTACTAATTAATGTAGATTTGGAAAAAGAACAATAAATGTTACATTGGTTATATAACATGACAAATATTTTGGAACAAAATTATTTTACTAAAGTGACTAATATTTCAGAACGGATGGAGTAGTTTTTAAAATAACACAAACCCTCCTAAAGTTTGAAATTTTATTACATTTACTACCTTGAGACATTACACTTAGTCCTTTGAAGTTTGAAATTTATTACACTTACTTCTCTTACTTACGCCTCTCTGAGAGGGTAAGTATAATTTTAAAAACTAGGAGAGAGTAAGGAAGTGTATTGGTTTAGGATTTTACAGTATTTTAAAAGACTTTTTTAAGGTAAAAAAGTCCGTTAGTATTCGATCAGGATTTTCTATCACTTAAAAACAATTAACTGGTATTCAATCTAGATTTTCAAGACTTTAAAAAGAGTTTGTTAAAATTCATTGATATTTGTTTGAGATTTCCTAAAACTTAAAAACAATCTATTGGTATTAGAAAATATAAAGATTTTAAGGGATTCTTTTATTAGATGGATTTTGAGTGACTTTTTAGTAGTATCTATAAATATAAATCTATCAAACAATCCCACCCAAATTGAAAGAAATTTGTGAATAAGACTTTTCAAGTGTTTCATTCTCCAACAAGCATAGAGTCAAGGCACTTCTTCCTCTTCTTTTCTCTCCAAACCCATCGACTGTGAAACATCATGTTCTTCATCTCGATAAATTGTTTTAGAAGACATAAAGTGATGATACAGCATAACTGTTGCTCCGTTCAGGATCTCTTTGGCCTAAGTCAGCATGTGGAGAGTTACTGGATTGTGCCTTAAGTACTGCTACCTCTACGGTCAAAATATTGAGAGACTAGAATTTAGAAGTGATAGAAAATAAATGTTGGAGGATCTAGTCTGGGTTCTGGTTAGCTTTTGGATTATTGGTTGACATAGTGGAATGTCTTTGCCATGGTGCTCGACTAGGCTTTGATACTAAAATTGTTAGGTACCAAGAACAGTAATATAGAGCAGTGAAAAAAGCATAGAGATAAAAGAAAGAAACAGGGAGAAAAAGAGCTGGAAATAACAAATGCAGGATCTTAAATAATATTTCCAACGATAACGTCCATACAGGTAGACACATTCATCTTTAACATTACCGATTAATGAAAACTATAATATTGAACCTAATATTTAAGAGCAAGAACGAGAAGACAGTAATGATTAAAGGACTAGTATAGCTATAAATATGTGGATAAACGCTATTTAGTAGAACATAATATTATGGTGAATTAATTAATAATTGTATTATTTTTACTTTTATTTATCTCGACTTTTTTTTTAATTATTTTTGTGTCTTTGATCCTTTTTTGAATTTGAATTTATGCAAAGGAATCTTGAATTGAATTCTTATCATACGTAAGAACTTCACGAAGTTTTGCAGAGTCTATAAAGTCCTATAGAGTCCGCAAAGTCCCATAGAGTTTATAATACAAATCTATTAAAATCTTGACTTAAAAATTCTTGAAATTCTTGCCGAATCCTTAAAAGTCATGAAAATCCTATAAAATCTTTTAAAAATCTGTAGACTTTTTTCAGCTAATAAATTCTTTTAAAATTCTAAATCAATACACCCTCCTAAGTGTAATAAGTACAAACTTCAGAAAAGATTTGTGTAATTATCCCTTTTTGTTTTTATCAAAATATTTCAAAAAGTTCTTATATAACCATTTATTTCTCTTTTTTTATTGATCAATAGTAAAACATTAATTACTATCACAATTAAACATAAAGAAAAATTGATAAAAGTATAATTAATACTTTCTTAAAAATATACCTATAAAAAAATACTTTCTTAAAAATATAATTGAACAGTTAAATAAGAATAAATTTTTACTTAAGTGGACACTTAAAAAAGAACGAAGCAATAAAATTGAAAATTTGTTATTGAAAAGTATAATATTTATTATAATGGAGGATCGAAACTCATTAAATATAAGTTCTTCTCTATAAAATATTTTTTATTTTTAATCTCTTAACATGTATAATATTACACATATTAAAAGTAACAAAAATAAATACTCCCTCCAATTTTTTTTTCATTGTTTTAATTGCCACAAGTATTTTTATTTTATACTACTACCTCCATTCTTTTATATAGATTCCTAAACAAAAAATTAATTCTTTTTATAAGATCCTTTCTAAAATTATGTATAACTAATTTATTTAATCAAAACATCCTTATCACTTAATTATTTTTGTCGAATTCAAAGAAAATAAATAAAATAGATAAATTTTCTCTCCACTAATAATTAGAGAAGATAAAAGAGTGGCACTATGAGTTTGAGTAACCTTAAGGTATTGTTCCTTGTTTAGTACGTCAGTCAAGAGAAATGAAACATGACACTAAGGCAAATGAACGCGACAGATCGGTTCCATTGAAAAGGGTGGAACGAAAGAGAACAGAACACAGACAAAAGAATTATCATTATTTTCATAGAGTTGTTTTTTTATAAACAAAATAATATATATTTAAATTTCTTAAACCTAATATTATTTTTTTCCAACCAAAAAATATTTTTTTAAAAAGTTTACATAATAAAAATATATTCAACATAATTTATATTTAATAATTAATTTTAAAAATATATTTAATAATTATATTTATTGAGAGAAGTTTATATTTAATAGTTTATTTTTCATAAAACATTAATACAAAAATTAGTATATTTTAAAATTATAATTTAGTTATACTCTTAATTTTTTAAAAAATAAATTAAAAAAATACTATTTTATTTTTCCTTTAATTTTATAATTTCTATCAAGTAAAGTAAAATCTTATATGTTTTATGAAAAATATTTTCTACATTTTAATCCACATTAAATACAAAATAATACATATGGTTCTGTTCTGTTCCATGGTCATCAAAGACCGTACACGATTCTGTTTTGTTTTATTCTGAACCATTCTATTCCGTTCCATTCTGTTCTGTACCGTTATCAAACGCTAAAGGTATTTTAAAAAATTAATAGTACAAATTATTAGACAAATTTAATGACTTTAAGTAAATTAACTAACATTTTTAACTCATATTAAATGTTTATAAGTGGTCATCCATAAAGGAACATAAGTAATAGTAGTATATTTAAGAATTATTTAATTCTTTATTTTCATTTATGTTCTCATTTAATATACTTCCTCTCATTCATATTTTAAGATTCTTTTTAAATATTTAGTATTTTATAACATAAAACTTTATAAAAGTTTTTAAGAGTATTTATTAAATTTTTTATGTCTATCCTTTATAATTAATGAACGTTTTTAAGTGATAGTAGAATGTAACTAATAAAATGATGAAAGAGAATAAAGATATATTTAACATATTGTAGTATAATTTATTTTTTTTTTGAAAACCAGTATATTAATTAATCATGTTATATGTTTTCTTAATATGTGTAATTATCTAAAGATGACATTATAATATGAAACAGAGAGAGTATGCGACTCGTGAGGTATACTCCTATTATAGGGAATCATAAATAAAATGATTAAAAAATATATTAGGTACAGAGTATTAGTAAAAAGTCATGCGTTCAAGCCTTAGGGTATGAATTGCACCATGAAAAAAGGTTGTTCTTCAGCTTTTGTGATCTTTGATGCTCCAAAGAATGGTGGTTTACATGCATGGACTCCAATGCAAAGTTAAAGAGGATCTCTATCAATATAATTAACAGAAAATAAGTTACCTACCTGATGGGGGGAAGGGGGAGAGATTGATCTTACTCTATTTATAACAAAATCCTCGAGTTACATCTCAACATTCCCTATGCTTCTTAACTAACTCATGAGGGTCCTCGTAACCATTGTCTAACCATTGGTCAACACCACGAAATAGGCTTGTAACAGCCCGAAATGGACATTAGCTTACTATGTCGTGGCTAAGATGTTGGGATAACCATCTCCATGTTTAGTGAGCGAGATACCAATCATCAACAAAAAGTATGATAAAAGACTACACAGTTAATATTTTCTTAACGTGTATATAAAAATCTTTAACAACAGAATAAAAGAATAAGAAGAAGTAATCAATGGTGTTATTCTTTGAGTTCAAGTTCTTTAAGTCACTTAAGTCATTTGATGATTTTTTTTCAATCTTGTTAATAATTGTTTTAAGAGCATTATTTAAGGTGTAATAACTAGAACTCATTTTATACATTGAATGGCCTAAAAAATATGTATGGAATGATTTTGGAGTTTTTGAAATAATAAATATCTTCTATCTCAATAAAATTTTATCATTTTTGTATCTTCAACGAGTGTCTTTAGGACATTTACTAGTATTTTTTTTTTTGTCAAAATCACTTTGGTCTCTAAGTAAGTCTTGCACTATAATATTCTTCTTTGGATAAAACATTTAAGTCTTTAGACAAAGGAGCTTTCATTTTTGGATAAACCACATAAATCTTGAACTATAAACATCTTTTTTCAAAATCATTAGATCGCTTAATCAATAATGATGATGTTATTTACAAGTAATGTTGACGTTGATTTGCATTTCCACATCAATTTAGCAATATGGCATAGAATCTGTGTTTTTTGACAAATACTGATCAAAGAACCGAGAAGGAAAAGAGAAGAGAAGAAAAAATGTGATGGAGTTGGATTAAGAATGTTGATACAAATGATTACAAGGGTGCCTATCTATACAATTACTAACTATGACTAATGTAAAGGGTTGAACCATAATGAATAGTGAACAAGGGGAAAAAATAGTTACAACACATAGGTAACAAATTAACCTACCAAAAATAACAGAAAATGAACATGATTAGGAAAGAAGCCTTTAGTCATTGTGATCTGTGTTATGGTAGAGATCCTCTATTCTTTGACACCCACCTCAAGCTAAAGTATATGTTTTTCATTCGAAGCTAGTTAATGAGAAGATTAAAAGGCCTTAGAGCTAAACTCTTGGTAAAGATATCTGTTGTTTGTGATGTACTAATTTTTTTTTTTTATCGGCTAAACACACACACCTCACACTACACTATTCCTAGGTGTACTCCTAGTTATTCCCCACCGGGGATTGAACCCCACACCTTCAGCTCAATGAGCTCCTCCTTATGCCACTTGAGCTACAAGCTCTTGGCGATGTACTAAAAATTGGAATGAGCTTAATCATCCCTATTTGTACCTTGTCTCGAATACGACAGACCAATTAAATATACTTCATCCTTTCATGGAAAACTAGGTTGCTTCGAATATGGACAACATATTGGTTATCATAGACAAGGGAATTGGATGAGAGTATTCAACATGAAAGTCCTTCAACAGCTTGAGCAGCAATTTCCCTTCACAAGTTGCATGGGCCAAGGCCCTATACTCGGCCTCTGCTGAACTTCTTCATGGAGTCCCTTGTTTTTTACTCTTCCATGACACCAAAGATGAGCCTAGAAAGAAGCAATAACCTATCACATATCCCCTAGTATTTGGATAGGTTCCCTCATTCGAATCTAAAAAGCCCCTTAGACTAGTGTCATTTAGCTCAATCCGATTGTTTCTTCCTTTACAATATTTTCAATGAAATCATTACAATTTATTAAAATCACTTATTTTTAAATTTAAAGTATTAGTCTTGGCAACCATCACCCAAGAGTGAGGTGAATTGGGTGATTTAAAACTTTTAAACACTTTTAAGAAATTTAAACAATTTTGTGCAAATAACAGTTATACGCAGCGGAACAAGTTCATAAATAATTCAATTAGCACAAATCACACAAATATAAATTGGATTGTGAGGAACAATGTAAGAAACAAGATATGCAATCAAAGAATATATAGCAACAAATGAGATAATTAAGAGGGTAGGGAAAGAGAGAACCAAACTCAATGATTTATCTTGGTTCGGTCACCCTTGTGTCCTACGTCTAGTCCCGAAGCTATGTGCTCAAGATTTTTCCACGATAATCAAGCTTCCAACAGGTGCTTTAAAATTGGTTGGTTCAATTTTTTTCCCGCTATTTTGGTTCGGTTATATAGTTCAAAATTGACTAGTTTAATTTTTTTTATCATTCGTAGTTAGAATTAATCTAGCTATTCTGAAAATTGTCTCTACTTTTTTTTCATTATGCAATCAAGTTAGAGCTCTCTGTAAGTTGAAATATGCCTAGTACCAGAATATGTATGCTCAACGGAGTTTTGAGAATAAAGGCTGTTGAGGGTCACGGTAGATTCTTGGATCTTCTGAATTTGATTAGTAGATCGAAGAAACAAGTATTTGATTTTGTTCGTGACCGAGTTTGGAAGAAACTCAAAGAATGGAAAGAAAATGCTTTATCTAAAGTGAGAAGAGAAGTCCTCATCAAAGCAATAGTGCAAGCTATCCCACAATACATAATGGGATGCTTTGCTTTACCTGTTAGCTTATTCAACAAATAGAAAATATGGTGGCAAAGTTCTATTGGAGTGGCGATGTGGATAAGAGGAAGCTTCATCGGATTAGTTGGAAGCATATGTCGCGAAAAAAGGCTCATGGGGTTTGTGATTTCGAGATTTTCAAGCTTTCAATAAGGCAATTTTGGCTAAACAATAGTGGTGCTTAACTCAAAATCTTAATTCCCTTGTGTTTAAAGTCTTGAAGGCTAAGCATTTTCCACATTGCTCCATTAACAAAGCAGTAAAGGGACACTCACCAAGTTTATCTTGGCCGAGTATATTTGGGGCAAAGGGGACTTTCGACGAAGGGTGCTTTTGGCGAATTAGGAATAGCCAGCTTGTTAGTATTTGGGATGAGAAATTGTGTCACACCCTCCCAGATTGCTACATTTTTTTGGGATGAGAATGGGATAATGAGATTCACTTGGTTTGGGATCTAATTGATTTTGATCTTAACCCATGGAACAAAGAGTTTTTTTCTAGATACGAAGCTGATGCTATTATGAAGATCCCCCTTCGCATGCAGACATGTGATGCTTTGTTATGGCAATATACCCCTGATGGAGTCTACACGATGAAATCGGGGTATATGCAAATCTTAGAGAAGAAATTTGGCCCCTCTTCAGGTACGTTACACACCACGTTCCCATGGAAGAATATTTGGAAGGCCATTGCAGCCCTAAGGTATGTGGAAACTAGATGGCAGACATATAGGAATGTTTTGCCAGTTAATGACAGGCTCTCTACTAGAGGCATTAATTTGGATACTCGTTGCCCATGTTGTGGAGAGGATATTGAGTCACTATCTCATGCGCTTCTACTTTGTTTAGAGGTTAAAATGATTTGATTTGTGTCTGATTTATCGCTTAGAATTGATGTAGCACGAGATACAGAATTTAGTGATTGGATTACTCCTTATATCCAACAAGAAAATCCAGGGGTGTTAGGTAGAATTTTCATTATTATTACTGGTATATGGGATAATAGGAACCGGTGTCTGTTTCATAAAAGGAGAATGATGATTCCAAAAATTATAGCACAAGCTTCTTCCATGTCAATTCAGGTAGGGACAGAGCAACATGGTGATCTCCATAACATCCAATCTCCCAACGACAACATTCACAATGACGAAGCATCAATGCATGTCTTCGTTGATGTTGGCCTCAAGATGGGTGAAGGCTTGGTATTAGACTATGTCATGATTTCGCCACAAGGTCTCTTCCTCTGAGCTGCGACACGAAAACTCCCAAAGTTGATGTAAGCAAGAATAGTCGAAGCGCAAGCCATTAAGTGGGCTGTTGAGACAATGAAGTGTCTTGGTTTCCCATCCGCGGCCCTGTATACAAATTGCCTCAGCACGGTTCAGACTTGGCAGCGATAACATCGCGGTACATCATGCTTTGAAGAGCTAATCCAAGATTGTATCGATTCCTCAAGTGTTTTAGATGGCTTTCGTATTAACTTTATTAGTCGGAAGCTGAATAAATGTGCTGATTGTAATGCAAAATTTGCATATGCTAACGGAGATGACTAGTGAGAATCTGTTGTCCCACAACATCTTTTACTGTTTTTTCTTTCAAATGAAACCTTTGATATATCTTTCTTTAATTGTTATTATATATTTCTCTTTCTTAAAAAAAATTAATATTGTTCCAACATAATAATACGATAAAATGATTGACAATGAAAGAAAAAAAAATATTAATATATGATTTGATATTAATGAATAAAAAACTACATAATTTGATTTTTTTGGTATAACATACATAATTTGATTGAATAACAAAAAAAACTTAAAATAAATATAAAAAATATATAGGATAATATTAATCAATAAGGAAAAAAATTCTTGTTCAGTTAAAACGTAAAAAGAAAATCCACCGTAGTCTGCAACTCACTCACTATAGTGTAGTAGTAAGGTGCTAGTGATAAGGGTAACTAGCCTTTCTTCCCATCTTCGTTTCTCAGTTTCTCTCTTTGATCAGCGTAGCTTCCTCTTCAGCATCTTGTACCTGCGTTCTGCTAAAATGAAAAATAAATAATTACCAATTATTATATTATTGATCGATTGACAGTGGCATATTTAAGGGTAGATTAGATCGGCATCGTCGTCTTCTATCCACTTGGCACTCGGAAACCCTAGAATATCAGATCTCATCTCCATGGTTATGGCGCCAAGAAAATCTCGCCACCGTGAAATGTTGTTCGACTCCGTCATCGCTCTCGTCTTCATCCTCGTCGCTTGCGTCGACCTCTGCGACGGCGCCACCGTCGTTGACGTCTACCGCCTCATCCAGTACGACATGTCCAGCGTTCCCTTCGGATCTAGACTCGCCAGTCTCAATCACCACGCCGCTTCTCTCCACTTCTCTCCCAACACCGATCTCTCTCGCTCCGTCCTCCTCATACCTCTTCGTGAACTCAATATGTCCTTTGTCAAAGGTTCTTCTTTTTCTTACTGTTTTGTATTTATTTTAAGTTTAATTGTTGATTGTTGATTGTTGATTGTGCTGAGACTTAATTGCTGCGCGTGATGCTGATGCTTAACGTAATTCAGAATCACAACTGCATTTGCAAAACGGAAGAAGTGTTATTTAAGTGTGTCCGTGACGATGTCTTCACTTCGATACTAATTTTTTTTCTACTTTATATATTTTTTTTTAGTGTTAACTTTCTCCGCTGGTGTTTGGAAATGTTGGATTTGGACATTGCTTACTTTCGTAGTTTGGGATTGAAAAGGAAACTGCATACATACGCCACGATTCATTATTTAATAATGCAAAAGAATCTAGTTATACTTGTTTTCTTAGAAATATATAAAGGAGGGGTGATCAGAAATCGATCGTGGGATGTGTCATGAGAAAGTACTTGTGAGCTGATAAATTATAGATCTTAAATTGGTTAAGATATCTAACCAATAAGTGTGACTAGAAGTATTTCATGAATGACTGTAGAAACAACGTTGTCACTTGTCACATTATATGTTGTAGGTATCAGGTTTGAGGTGAGGTTTTTTGGAAGGGGGGTGGGGGTGGCTCACAAGGAAGCAAGAAAAGTGATGCTATTGTTGCTTTTATAAATTGACAAGTTGGTTGTTTTAGTCAAATTCTAAATAGTCAGTCACAGATTTCTATAATTTCCTACTTGAATGCTTAACATTTGTTAACCCTGTCATTTATATTGAATATGATTGTTTTTATCATTATTTGAAGAATGTTATTTTGTTTACCACCTGTAAATTTAACAAGTTCAAAATTTTGTGACTACGGAATGGCAGAATATATTGCTGAAAGCAAGCCTCTTGGAGGTTTGATATTTCTGTTGCCCCGGATGTTCAGTTTTGAAAACAATGGTGGTAGGGAAACTAATAAGCAAGATGGGAGTACAGAACTGCTGAAGAATGTGTTGGATGAACTTGAACAAATACTTCTACACACCATTTTACCTGTGAGTATATTTCAGACAGTTTCTTCTAGAATTTCATATAAAATAAAATGCACGCTGTCTAGAAGAATTAGGCAGAAAAACTTGATTGATATGTTCATGAATCATGATTTCCTTTACATTATTCTGGTTGTGATTGTATTTGATTACTTTCTTGAGATTCTTCTCCATTGTTGAGTTATATTTAAAGTGATTTATGCAGTGTATAAACTGACTAAGCTGTATTCTCCAAAAACCTAAATGATAATTTCTATCATTCAGCAATTTATTTGAATTTTGATGAAGGAAATTTGCTTTGTAAGTTGTGAATGTCCAACAATTTGATAATGAATGAAGACTTTATATAGCTTGTTTTGTGCATGTCTAACTTGTTTGAGTTGCAAATGTCATTACATATAGATAACCTTGATTTTTCTCTTGCAGTAAATGATTTGTGGTATTTATTTTTAAATGATTATATTATTATATTAAATGATTTGTGTTATTTTTTTATCTTTATATGATTATATGAATTATATGAATTGCAGTATATGATTTATTAACCTTTTTTTACGTTTTGCGATGGCTATGCTTCTCATTTGGCCTTGTGTGTTTGTATGCATCTTAGGTTCTTGACTGAGAGCTGCAAGGCACGGTTCTATGCTATAAATTGTATTGTTCTTCCATATATTAGTGTTTTTCCAATTTATCAAAATAAAAAGGGATACTTTTTGCTTTTTATTACGTGTGTCGTGTGATGTAACATTTTTTTTCTCTGCTGCAAAGGAGCATGTTTCTTCTAATCATGTTTTATTTTGTTTCCCACTATTATATTATCATTTTGTTTCCCACTTTTTATTACCTCATTTTTTTTTTCATTTTGGTTTATGAAAGTCTAACTTGAATGTTTCTGTCTCTTGTTGCAGTATCCTGTTTATTTTGCTTATGAGGATGATGACATTAATACTGTGCTAACTGATATCAAGAAGAATGATGCCACTGGTCAGCCTGCTACTGCAACTACTGGCGGGTGAGTTCAATTTTGCGAATAAAGTTTTTGCTGCTTTAACAAACTTCTGTGATATTCTTTAGATTATCTAGGCAAGTGATGTGGAACTTTATGACTTGATTATATTAATGAATTACCTTACATATTAGTTACCAATTTCTGGGTATTAGATATTCTGTTATCAAATACATTCTGCTCTGTTTATTTGAATTGTCTTTCAGTTTTGGGCTAATTTATCAGTTTTTGCTTCTCTTATCTACTTTTTCTCTAGATTTTCTTTCTGAAGTAAATTAAATTGCATGCATATTGTGCTGCTGTATTGTTATTTTTTTAATCTTTTGGAATTGTTTTCATTGACTCATTTCCTTTTCTTTTTTTTTGAGATGGTGCAGATACAAATTTGTTGTTTCAGCTCCAGAGCCAAAGAAAGTTGTATCTCCACCCATTACAAATATTCAGGTTTTGTTAAACCTTCTTTTTAGATAGATATTACGTGGTTGATACCTGTCAGTGATTATTTTGCTATTTTTCTACGACAACTTTTCTTGAATTTCATATATACTATGTCACTTTGCTTCCTATTGTAGATGTAACTTGAACTTTCGATTTATATTTTAAGCTTTGAAAACATACATCTTTTGCTTGATTTAACAAAACAGTTGAAGACTTGTATCATGAATATCATAGTAATCACAACTTGTGAAAATATATGTACATGTGAAATGATTTCACTACTCCTGCTGCATATGCTACTGTATTAATAAGATAATATATAATTCTGGCTTACAAATCTCTTAAGTTAATGCATTTTGTATAAAACTTGTGTGGATGTTGGATGTATCTTTCATATTGTTGCAGGGATGGTTGGCAGGGTTGAAGACTGATGATGATGCGCATCAATTACCCACCATTGCTATAGTGGCATCATATGACACCTTTGGGGCTGCACCTGTAAGTTATTTATTAATTCCACTTATGAAATCAAACAGTTTGAAATGTATGATTGTGTTTAAGTATCTTAATTGTAGGCATTATCAGTGGGAAGCGATAGTAATGGAAGTGGCGTTGTGGCTCTTCTTGAAGTTGCTAGGTTATTTTCTCTTTTATATTCTAATCCAAAGACACGAGGACAATACAATCTGCTGTTTGGACTAACGTCTGGTGGGCCTTACAACTACAATGGAACCCGTAAGGTGATATTCCTATTTGGAAGTTTGTTTATTTGCTGATAGGTCTCTTACATGTAGTCAACCCTCCCTATTTGTTATATCTTGTGATATATAATTCTGCATTTTCCAGTGGCTTCGGAGCTTTGATCAACGTTTGCGTGAGAGCATTGACTATGCTATTTGCTTAAATAGTATTGGGTCATGGGAAAATGAATTGTGGATTCACGTGTCTAAGCCTCCAGAAAATGCCTATATTAAGAAAATTATGGAAGTAAGTGGATTTTCACGCTTAACTTTTCTAAAACGGGTATACTTGCAGTTTTGTCTTCATGCTTTTTGATGGCGAGTTTTGGTGTAGGACTTTTCAAGTGTTGCAGAAGAGTTGGGCTTTAAAGTGAATCTGAAGCATAAGAAAATAAACATCTCAAATTCTCGAGTAAGTGATAAATTTTCATTGTTCTGTTTCTCTTGCATAGCTCTTACCAGTTTATGTTTAACTTCCATTCAATCTCAATGTGGTTGTATTGTCATCCCTGTCCCATTCATTTATTACCATGAACTGAACACTTAATCATATATGGTTTACATGCTTATTTTGAACCTCTGATGTATCTATTCTATTTTTCATTTTAGCTGCTTTCATAAATGTCCTCTTATTTCTTTTTTCTGTTGCTTCATTCATGCTATCCTTCTGACTTGGTTCTTGAAATATGAAAGAAATATCTTATTGACTCACGATTGAATCCACATCTTTATATTGGTCTCCACTCTGGGCCTCTAGTCATATCAGCTTTATACTTTATGTCTTATTGAAATACTTCCGGAAAGCGCTTGTCCTTCCTACTTTTTCTGTCTATAAGCTACTTCTGTAGTTGACTATTAAAGCTACTCGTCTGTTGTAGGTAGCTTGGGAGCACGAACAGTTTTCAAGGCTGAGAGTTACTGCTGCTACCCTCTCTGAACTCTCTACTGCACCTGAACTGCTAGAAAAGACTGGTGGTTTGGTTGACAGCAGGTTCATCTTTGGACCTAAATGCCAGAATTTTATTATTTCTGTACCTGTTTGCTGAGAGCTTTATTCTGCAGGCATTTCGTTAATGAAGCAGCAGTTGTCAGAAGTGTGAAATTAATTGCTGAGAGTCTTGCGGTAAGATTAATTTTACCTCAAAAAGACTATAGTAAAGTTTGCACCAAAAAAATAAGTAAGAAAGATTGGGAGTGTTACATGCTGTCCTTTTAAATTAATTTTCCCATCTTTGGATGTATGTATTACTTAGTGGTATGCGTGTTTCTGATGTTTCAACCGTACTGCAGACATGGTGGCATTAGTTTGCTCCGTTATGGTTAACATAAAATTCCAATAAGCTGGAATTAATTTGACAGAAAAGGGAGCCAGAATATGTTGCATTGCTTATTTACTTGTATGGATCAGTGTTGCATCAGTTTGTCTTAATCCAGCAAACACCCTTGACTCAAGTTTAATTATAGCTAAATGTCATTGTCTGTGTATCACAATTCGAATGGTTAATAGTAATACTGCTTCATTCATGACATGCTGTTAATTAACAATAACAATGAATTAAGGTTAGTTTTTAATATTTCACTGCCTAAGATGACTACATATGCAAAGTTTCCATTCCATATTTCAAACATACACATAACGGGTTACTCAGAATTTTCTTTATTTCACCATCCATCTTTGATTTATGTGTTTCACTTTTTCTTCCATATCCATCCTTTAAGTAAAAGATGGTGTTTACAAATTTCTGACATTGGTATGGTTTGATTTGATGATGCGAAGCGCTACAATGTCTTAGTTGTAAAAATGGTTGGTGGTGTTTAACATGGTAAAAGGTTTCTCGAAAAATATAGCATACGATACGTTCGGGATACACATAAATACTAAAATTTTATAATAATTAAAAATATTCATAATAAAAAACATAGTTCTAATTTTTTTAAAAAAAGCATAGGTCTAATTTTAAGTCCTAACTCCTAATAACTAAACAGTATAAATTGCAGATTTTTCATTGTTGCCTAGAAACAGGAACAATATCAATTTTGTCTCTTCCTTAACGGAACAGATTTTTAATTTAACATATTGCATTAATTTTTTCCAAGTAATTTGTTAATTTTGGCATTTTTTCCCCCCAATACTTCTTCATTTAACATATTCCCTAAACTTTGGTAAGTAATCTATTAATTTTGGCAAGTTTTTTTCGATACTTCCTCATTTAAAGTATCTGAGAGAATCGGGAAAAAATCCGTTTTTTATTTTTATTTATTTTTCTTTTAATGTGGTGGATACCTTTTGAATACATATCAAAGGAGTATTGGAGAGTATCAGTATCGAATACGTATCCGATACTGATAGGTTTCCAATTTACAAGTATCCGTGCATCTATGTATACTCTGTTTCTAAAGGATGGCTGAAAAAAGAGTTTACTCGAGATATACATTGTATTTCCAGTTTCTTTTTATGTGAGATATGGCATTCACAATGTATTTCATAGGGTTCTTATGTGAAGTCTTGTTCCCTGTTTTAAACCGTATTCTGATCTACTTTCTGCAGAGGCATATTTATGGACATCAAGGAAAGAACATCCAGATCTTTGCAGATGACAGTAACTTGGCTGTAAATCCTTCTTATGTTCGATCATGGTTAAATGTTTTGTCCCAAACACCCCGAGTGGCACCCTTTTTATCGAAAGACGATCCTTTTGTCATGGCACTGAAAAAGGTATGTTGCATGTGGGATCAGTGTGACATGTAAAGTTTTGTCATGGCTTTTGCTTTTATTTCAGATCCTGGGAGTACATCCTGATCCCAGGATGATAGTTGTCTACTAATTTTTGATAGCAATAAGAATGCCTACAGTTTTTGTTTCGGTCCCATAGGGAATTACATGTACTTTGGGTTGTGTTCTTCATGCTAATACTGTGTCATGCTTTGCTGGTACTCCTATTTATTTAAACCTTTTATGAGTACTCATTGTACTCTTCCATAAAATCTGTTTTGCCTTTGCTGATAAAAAAATTGTGTTGTGCTACTGTATTTAGAAGGCCAATATTTACTGTGTAGTATACACTTGTAAATTGTAATTAAACAAATAGCGTTAGAGGTCTTGGGGTTCGATGCTCCTCAATTCACTCGGTACCATGAATTGAACTTGCAGCCTATCTCTTGCCATCATCCCTCTTGGGTACTTACTCGAGTGTTCTACATGTATATAGGAATTAGAAGACCACACTGATGAGGTTAATCTGCAACGAGAAGTGCTAGATGGAATGTTCACTTTCTATGATTCAACTATGGCAAAGTTGAACATATATCAGGTATTTGAGGTTATTTACTTTGTATCTTGTTCTGTATACACAGATTAAGCCCTTTGCTTTTCTCTTTTCCCTATTTCAATTGGCTAACCATTTGTAGCTTATGTCTTGTTATTTTTGTGTTGGTAGAGAAACTCTTTTGGTTATTTGACTTACCTCCTCTTTTTAAGGACATTTTCTTAAGGGGGAATGTTCACTAACAAAACGTTATTTTTCAAATAAATACGTTGGTTGAACTGTTGCCGGAAATATTTGTTTTCCTTTTATGCTCTTTTAGGAAGTTGCCAAATTTTCTTGTTGACTCAATTCCAGCATGCATTAAGTATTTTACTTTTGGCTCACTAATTGAATGTAGTAGTAGCCTAGAAAGTAATTTTTTTTTCTCATGATTTTACAGGTTGCCAGTGTCACATTTGACTTGCTGTTGCTTCTAGTATTGGGATCATATTTAATTGTGCTCTTCAGTTTCTTGGTCATCACAACTAGGGTATATATTAAAGTATTATCCATCATTTATTGCAAATCTTTAGATAGCTGGTTTGTGTGCACTCATACTTAGTGATGCTGTTGACAGGGTCTTGATGATCTAATCAGTTTATTTCGGCGGCCTCCCTCTCGAAAAGTGAAAACTGCATAGTCACGGGGATTTGGTCGCGAGGTTTTTGCCTACGGAGTTCTGCAGTTTTAATCGTTAGTATCTTAGGATGGAAGTTTCTAATGGAAAGCTCTAGCGGATTTCGTAAGTTATTTGTTTAGTTGGTTGGTTTAGTGATAACAAGTGAAAACACAAGTTTTCTTTGGCTGTGCTATGTTAAGGACGCCAAAATTTTGATATTTTTTGCTCGTCTTATTTGGTTTTTATAATTATTTATGAAAATAAAAACTGAAAAATTCCACAAAATTAAACAGGGTATGAGTTTCTCATGTTTGGAGAAAAAACTAAAAAACCTATTAAGTGATGAGCACTCCTTCAGTAGGCATTGTTGCTGGCAATGTGTGATTTTTTTTTATTTTTTTACTTTTTATTAAACACTTAACATGCCTAATTTCGAAAGTAAATTGCAACAGAATAGGCCCTATTGCTAGAACATTATTTACCCTAAATGCATGATAAATATAATTTTCAAAATAGTGGCCAAATTTCAACTAGTTACAGCTGTTTAGTTGATCTCGTGTAATAAAAGACAATAAAATTAATTGGTATATGTAGCCATTTGCGGAGAAGTGTGTTTGTTTTTATCACATTCCCCTGCGGAGAAGTGTTTGTTTCTAGCCTATTTCCTAGTTAGAGAAGTTAGAAATGTGATATTTTATGTTTAGTACAAGTATTGTTAACATATATTGAAGTTAGAAATGTGATATTTTATGTTTGGTACAAGTATTGTTAACATATATTCTATATTAAAATATTAATTTGGTTTTTTAAAGATGTGTTCGTTACCAATTTAGTTTCTTAGTTTTTTGTCATTAGTCTCTCAAAAATTTTATATGCATTTTGAGGGATTAATTTACTAGTGATATAATATAATATTTGAGGGGTTAATATTTTTGTATTTTAAATTTGAGGGATTAATTTAGTAATATTTTTGAGGGACCAAATTGGAGACAAATAAATTTTTGAAAAACTAAATTGATATTTTACTGATTTACTCTATTTTATTTCGTTCCCAAGGGAGCTATAATGCTACATTTTTCATAACTCTAATTATACATGTTACAAAATTCGGACCAGTCATCGATGGAATTACTGAGTCACTGGTGATGAATTACTGAGTCACTGGTAAATCATTGATAATTTATTATATTTCACTAATTTATACTTGAACATGAAATTTATAAATAATTTAAAAAAATAGAATATTGGTATAAAATTATAAATATATAAAATAATAATAATACTATTACTTACTATATATTATAATATTAAGCTAGTTATGTGAATATGTTCAAAATCAAATTAAATTAAATCAATAAAGTTAACAATTTATAATTTTGTGCTTTAACAACGGTTAATTGAGTGTAATTAGATGATATAAAAAATTTCATATAATATGTTAAATAATAAAAAAGCATAATAATAAAACATTTAAATTTTTATAATAATTTACCATAGTAATATATCCAATTTGCATAATAAACTTTCAAATACGATGATTATTGTAATTTAAATATCTAAAGTTCTAAACTACTAAAAGGGTTATTACTACTTCAAAATGTTTATTCTCATTCCTTTGTAATTATCTTTTAATTTAAAAATATATTTTTTAACCAATAAACTATACTATCAATATTTAATTATTATTAAAATATTTATATAAGAGTGACAATAGTCTCTCCCCTAAACTATTTACATATATTAAAAAGAGAATTTTAAACTTACTTTTCTTAACTTGGGTCAGATTACACTAATCCCAGCATATTCCATAAATTACATATACCTCCCTTAAACTTTACAACCTCAGTACAAATCACCATCCGGAAGACACATACAAGCATCCTTAACTAATTTTCAGTAACAGCTTGGTAGGTATGCGATTGGCTATGTTAGCTTTGGGGGCATAGGTTTGAGAGAAAATAGAAATTTATAATTTTGGATAAATCTATTTAAGATTCAAAATCACTAAATCTTAGTACTGTAAAGATTTTGGCCAACTAACATTGTCCCACTTTTGGCCAACTTTGTTAAAATAATACTATTTTATTTATTAATTGAAAAATAAAAAACAAAAATAAGAGACATATAATGTTATTTTATTAAGTTGCCCACAAATTGGCCAAAACTTGGTTGGCCAAATGCGTATAAATGTTGAAAAACGGTAGGCATAACTCACTCCACAGCCTTCAAAGCTCTAACAAGTAACAACCACTATCTCTTTTTTTTTTTTTTGGACTTTGTAACAACCACTATCTTGCATTACATGTTTGACAAAAAATAATAAAAAATGCACAACTACAATATTTTTGTTTGGCTAATACTATTACAACTGTGTACGCCTTAAAATGTCTATAAAAATTATTTGCATTATTAAAAGTAGACTGAGGGACAATGTACTTATAGTCGTAGACCCAAATTATAGATTTTAAATCTATAAAAGCATCTGACCAAAAAAAGGCTTAAAATTTGGTATTTCCAAAAAAAATTAATTAAAATTTTGAAACAAAGGAAAACACCTTTTAACCATGAATAAAATAGCTATTTAAAGTAAATTAGTAATATAAATTAATCACTGAATACTTCGGAAAATCAGGGAAACAAAGGTAAGAATCCCATCCTAAGTACTATACTGTTATTTAACATGCTAGTAATTCCATTCAAAAATTTAAAAAGTGAACATAGACGTTTTTCATAATGGGCCATTTGCAACTCATTCAATTTGATTGAGATCAGCAAGGAATTTTCGAAGAATAACAGTCTTCTACGTATATAAATATTAAAATATCGGTAACTCATCAATCACAAAGTTTGGTTAAAACATGAAAAATTTAATTAAAACTTAGAAATAGGCGCGTCTCAAGGACCTTCTACCATTGTTGCTGAACTTTTTCTTTCTATGCCAGATACGAAATTGAACTAAATAGATACTAGGAAGATGTTTAACCGATTTGGTTTACAAAAAAAAAAACTAGAGTTCTACGATATAATTATAGCTAGATCGCGTTATTCAGTGGCTTTACCTTTACGTCTGCTGCTACTGCCAGTTTCTAACAAGTAACAAACCATAGAATCAACATCATCTCCAAATATGCTGTAAGCCTCAATTGCTTGAAGGTAACTAAATCCCATTGATAGTAAAATCTGAATGCTGCTACTAAGATCAGAACCATGCTCTTTCCCATGTTCCATCTTGCGATCAGTGCCAGATGATCCTGCGGTTCCATTAATACATGGTTAGCTTATATATTCCAAAATATGAAAATATACATCTATGCATGATCTTATTCACAATTAAGACATGGATGATGGATGAACTTCAGAACAAAACAGGCAGAAAAAATTCAAAATGAACAAGTTTTAATAAATATCACACTTTCAGGTCTGATATACTATATTAGTTTAAGCAAATAATCGAAAATATGTGGAGTGAGACACTCACTTGCTCCAGAAGATGATGGTTCAGCATTTGAGGTAGAGGACTCTCTATGGCCGAGCTGTTGCTTAAATGTAACATCTGCAAGATACTCGGCTCGAGAACCTTCCATAACCATGTGTTCAATTTCTTTCTCTGTGAGCTCAAGATCAGAGTAAAACCGTCCCTCGGCTAAAAGCGCCTGTTTAAATAAATATGATAAAAAAAAATTAGTGTTGTCATCGTCAAGTTAAGAAACCTATTGTTCATGCTATTACAATTTAAATACTTGCATTATTGATCTGTTGATCTTGTTGAGCTTTAATAGCAGCCTTGACTTGATCTTTGTCAACATTTCTCTGCATTGAAAATCACAAATGAACCATCAACCATTAGCCAACCAATTAAAAAAACTCTGACGTTATATGGCCCCATCCGTGAGCCTCCTAATTTTTTTTTCCATAAATATTTATTACACAATATAATATGAACTGTAACTTTTAAGCTAGCAGTCAAACCTGAATTATGAACATTTTATGAGAATATAGAATATAAAAACATGAGAGGAGAATAACAACAGCGTTTACAATGATAGGCTCGGTACTCACTCCACGAAGACAGCTGAACCCAAGACCAGCACCGATTGTCAAGCGCCTTGGGTCAACAAGCGAGTTGTAATGATTCCCATGATGATAACTCAGTCGAATTGGTGGTGTGTCAGTGTCATAGTTTCCATGGAAGATATTGATAGGTTCTGCATCAATAGTTTTATGTTACCGAATAGTATACAACTTACTAGCAATGACACAGCCATGAAGTTTCAGATAGAAGCTGAACCTGTAGTGTAGGAGTATATATGAATTGGGCGATTATACATTTCACACATGGCTTGGATCTCAACATTGTTTCCATAGACCTGCCATAAAGAATGAACACATGTTTCACCTGAATTGGAAAGTTAAAATAGCTATGAACACATTCTAACAAGCCAAAACTGCATTTTCTAATAATTTTTAAAAGGAACATAAAGGAGATTAGATAGAGTGAATGGAGTTTATTTCTGAGTTCAGCAGGGAGGGATACATCATACATGTGTAGTGGATAAACAATAAATGCAATTTCAACTTCAAGTATCTGTATTTCTCTACCTCCCCCTCGCCAGGCCTTCCTCACTAGAGGTTCTACTCTACTCATTTCTCAATGGTGGCGTGTAGAGATCCACAACCCAATCCTGTTTCTGGTGAGCCCTGAATCAGTAATTGAAAAGACAATATCAATGTGTCTCAACAAAATATTTCAGCCCTAACCCTCTCTTTTTATTGTGCCTTCTCTCCAGAGATTTTCACGCTCTTATATTGTATAATTTCTTTCATCTAACAAGTTTATCTGACTATCTCTCATGTATCATGGAAGGTGATGTACCACTACTCAACAACCATGCGTTGATCTGCCTAAGATGATTATCAAGAGAAAAAAAAAAGTTGACCGAAAATGCGAACAGAAAGCAACATGTCCAGGAA
Source organism: Cyamopsis tetragonoloba (assembly GCA_037177725.1). Lineage (NCBI taxonomy): Eukaryota > Viridiplantae > Streptophyta > Magnoliopsida > Fabales > Fabaceae > Cyamopsis > Cyamopsis tetragonoloba. The sequence continues at coordinate 22,780,985 of CM074122.1, forward strand.
AATCAATAATATAATTCTATAAGAGAAACTTTCTGAAGCTTTGCTATTCATGTGCTGACCTTATAAATGTGATTTTCCCTTTTGTGATTACATAAATCCAAATAGCAAGTAGCAAGAATATTAATTTGAGAACAAAACACTAGTTAACATATACTTTTCTATTCATATCGTGATTTCTCGTTGAGCATGTTTTTTGCTAATTTTTTCTTTGAATTTGCAGCAGTTGTGCATTGCTTTTTTGGATTTTGATTGTGACATACTCCCCAAGTATATCCAACATCCTAACTATCTGCATTACAACTATATAATGTGGTACTGTCAGTGTCATTAACTAACTCATAAAGCATATTACACGGTTGCAAATTAAAGTAGACTAGTATGCATAGAGAAGCAACTCCAATAATTAGAACTTCAAAGCTATTATAGATCTTCAATGGGTCGCCACACCCGTTTTTGGGTGCACTACACTTCAAACGGGTTCTAGAAACCGGTAGTGGAAAAAATGCTTACTTAGATTCTAGAATCCGTTTGGACTGAATTACCGGAATCTAGAACCCGGCCGACGTGTGGCACGCCCAAAAATGGGTATGGAGCAGATAGTAGTGTTCTCTTCAAAGCCACCTCTTCATGAAACCTTGCACAACAAATTTGTCCTAACAGGCATTAAACCACCAATCAATGGTTACAGAAGGCTTACAGGGGGGGATATTGAGAGAAATTGATCAATAGAGATGATTTGCATGTGTTGATTGGATGATTGCCTTTGGGAAAGATATATCAAGTCATTTTGTTTATCATGTATTCTCTTTCGTACTGAAGGTATGTAAAAAGAGGATGGACTAATAAGTATTGAAGAACAAGTGGCAATGTTTATTGACACATCACTCAAAGAATCATGTTATCAACTTTTTAACTTTTATTTAAAAGATCAGCTGAAACAATTAGTAAGTACTTTAATTTAGTGTTGCATGGCATCAAACAATGGCAAGCACTTAGAGGACCAAATGCTGTAACGGAAGATTGCTTAGATCAAAGACAGAAATGGTTTATGATAGGCTTTGTTGGGAGATACAGTACCAACTTCAGTTATCTCTCCATCTTGGAAGGGATTAGTTTTCGGCTATTAGCTGAGAGATATGATGATAGTGAACTGTATCTTAAGATATATTTTATGATTCACAATAATGCTCCTAGTTTTTCATCATAAACATTTGACTTTTTATTTGAAGATACTAGAGTTGTGTTTGAGCATTAGAAGAAACACACATTGATGTGCCAGCAATTGATAAAACAAAGATATCTTAATAGAAAAAGGGATATCTCTATCGATGTCTGAGGTGTGTGTTCCAGGGATAAGAAATTTATGCGTTACCAGGAGAGGAAGGATCTGAACTTGTTGGTACTAGTCGAATGCAAATTCTAGGAGGAACAGTTCCAGCAAGTAGAAAAAGCATGGTACAACAATTATAATAATTATAATAATAAAGAATGAAAAGTAAGTGTTTTAAATCTACAATTATATTTCACTTAAGATAGTGATTTCAACATAAACCACTTGTTCTCCTACAGGTACACAACTTTGATTGTCTAGTTATATGCTTATGTTTGATTAATTTTGCTTACACTTTATTACTTGGATAGTTTGTGAGAATCATTTGACTATTTGAGAACTTTCTTTATGTTAATGACTTTAATCTTCTAGTTATTTGAAAATGTTGATAATCTTTGTATTAGTTAAGAATAAATCACTTGCTATTTTACTTTCTGCTTTTTTATATAACTTAATTTTAATAACTTATGGACTAGAAAGTAGAAAATAGAAAACAGGACTCATTGCAAGAATATTTTTTAGGAAAAAAATTTGTAGTGAATATAACAGTTCTTTTTTATTTGATTTCTAGATATAATTCTATCAATTTATGGGTATTATTCTGGAAATTATATATTTGTATAATTTACAAATAAACTAAACTATAAAATAATAAGAAAATGAAAATTGAAATATTTAAAGATTATATGGAATTCAATTATAAGAGTAATTTTGTCATTCGAAAATAATTTGTATCATATCCTATCGTTATTTGGTGCACATCAAACATAGGATAAGACGAAACAATATTATCTGGTGAGTTATCAGGTGTGCATTAAACATTGGATAGGATAATGATCAGTCTCATATCTATCCTACCCTTGTCCAATTTTTTTCTGTCATCTGTCTTCATCCTATCTTGTCTAAAAAATGGATCCGCATAGTCAAAATCCAGCAAAAAGCATTGTTTAAAAATCCAAGTGTAGACGAAGTGACAACACATACTTCTATATCCAATCATATCCTATCATACTCATGTCCAATTATTTTATCCAATTTGTCTTTATTCTGTCCTAACCACCAAATGAGCCTGTAAAGTGAAAGTCCAAAATCCAATAAAAAACAGTTTTGGAATATAAATGTAGATGAAGTGATAACACATATACTTCTATCTCTGTCATCAAATAATGACTGTTGTTATTTTAATTTTAATAGTGAAGAAATCATCACGAACAGGTTGATAAAGGGGATTAACTTCTTTAGAACTAAAACAACACATCTTATTCTACATTTCAAAAGTAAATAAAGTCAATCATAACCAATTAAAATATAGAGCTCTTAAAAACTAATGTCGTACCAAAAATAAAGTGACAAGTGAACAGCCAACATTCAGATTAATAAGCATGTGAAAGCCTACAAGCATTTCCAACTACCAATTACATTAATCACACGCGTTTGACAGCATACAAATCTAAACTCTTATTGAAGCGATTTGAAAATACACACGCGCACGCGCACGCACACACATAAACTGGAAGTCCGTTTCCTAATAGAAGTTCCACACGTTCATAGTAAACAATAAGGGAGAGAAGTAAAGAAAACATATGCAAATAAAACAACCTACAAGTCAAACAAGTGTCGATTTTTGCCAACAACAGCTGCTCAAACTATACAGTCACATACCTTATCTCTTCTTTTCCTCTTGCAGTATGATGTGAAGCCTTCCGTTATAAACTGAGAAAAGTGGTCTCTCTCTCGCTCCTGGAGGTATAAGAACCAGCAATACTTAATGTGCTGATGTTAAACAAAACTGCATGGGTGTATATTCCTTGGAACAACCAAGTGTCTTCATGCAGCTAAAAGTATATACTTAAAAGTTAACACGCCAAGCAGTCATAAAATACCGATGAACCACCAAAGAGTTATAAATAACAAATATCCAACCTTACCAAGAACTTAATTCAAATAGCAGTCATTTTTCAGAACAAGAAAATAAAATAACTTCCCACCCAGGGGCATTTGGGAATGGTTCTTTGAGATGAAATAATCGTCTTTTTTACCCAAAGCTCTCTTAAGAAGCTTCCCAATAAAAGAGATTATGTCTCCAATATGAACCGATCCAAACATGCATACGATCAAATAAAAATTAAAAAATCAAAGCAAACAAAGTAACAGGACTTTCACTTTCTTGTTTTTATTTATTGAATGCATCTAATTTAGTAAAATATTCCAAAGACTTGCGACCTTAGGCTGTTGTCTTCCAATTTTTTCCACAAATGTGTTCATGTTACCACTGCCCATTTTACTTATCATAACCATATGGCAGTCACCTCATGAATTCTTAGATCAAAATAATACTATTACTAATAATAATAACAATAATAAAAGCTCTGCCTCCAAACCCATTTCCAAATTTTTAAAATTATCTTTATTTTCCTCCTTAAAGGCCTAATTCTATCATTCACTAGTGCCAAGATATTCCAGCAATTCAAACCCACTATTAAATAATAAACCTTAAAACAATTATTCTAAATATGATATTCTAAAAGCATATGGTTGAAACCTAAACTTTCAGAATCAACACTTCATCCGTTAGGATAACTGAAGCCCAACGAAATCAAATCAGCTTCTGATAAAAATGAATGATCACAGAAGCTAAAGAGATTTGTACTTTCAGATATGGCAGTATAATGAAGCAGATAATTTAAATATGTTGTCATACCATATAATCTACGCACATTTGTCTGACCAAATCATATGATTCAGAGTCCCCATACACCTGATCTGCAACAGCTCGGAAAAGACAATTTCCATCCTCCATCATTTTTTTAACTTCAAATCCTTTTGCCCTTCTGATATCAATTTCAAATTGTCGCTCTCTTTCCTGGTATACATGTCAATATCATTTCAATTTATCAATATATACGAGGTGATAAAGATCTACGTAAAGTCTGTCAAGCAACAGAAATGCATTATCAAGGTAGACCTTCAACTTCAAATAGAAAAAAAATTATAGAAAACATGATTTACAAGAATACACTATAACATCCCTAAGCAAGGCATCAAGATACAACCCAACAAAGTTTCCAACATAACAAACCGAAAGTATAAATGATCGACAATGACAGGTGTTTTATACAAATTAGATATGTTTCATGTGTAACTAGATAAAATAATCACAAGATAATAGTATGTTTATGTTCTAAAAAGATAAAAACCTAGTTGACAATTGACAAGTATGCCATCATGATATGTCAACAGCCAACTACTCTGTCCATAACTGGGACATAGTGCTAAAGGGATATTAAACACTAGCTGCTTAATTACTATAGTTTCGCATAACATAGAGGAACTGGTCAAATTACATATTCCTAACAAGTCTCTTAGAATCAACTCCCACATAGTGGCCTAAAAGAATCATGCACAAAAAGTAGTAGCATAACTGAAATCCAAAATAACAGACAATATTTATTTACTAATGTTTCTAATCATCAACTTACAAAATCATCATAAGAGGAAACAAAGCAAGGTTTCTGTTCATCAGCACTATTATATCCCTCATTTTCATTATGGGACCTCGGAGAAGAAGGCCGAGACGCAGCAGGTGAAGTCCTAGCTGAAACTACAGGCCACGCAGATGCTCTCCTAGATGATCCAACACATCCAGAACTTGAATTCCCGGACACATTCATCCTCAAATTCGAGTTAATTGCAGAAGGCTTAGGAGGCGGAACAGGAGGTGGCGGTGGACATGAACCACCACCGCTACCGCTAGCAGGGAGGGAATAAGGATCCCCACTTAAGTTCTCACTTTCTGAAGTAAGTCGTTCAGAAACTCTCAGTCCACTCAACCCTCTGACTAATTCCCTCGGACACACAACCTCCTCCCTAACATCATTCTGAACAACTGCACCTACTTCATCATCACACGAACCATCATTCTGCTTGAAATGAAGACCACCCTCCTCACTTTTTGCCTTATTACAGTCATCGCTCTCCACAAGCTCATCCCCAACAACCACTTCCAGCACCTCCTCGCCACTATCTTCATCTCTCACAGCCGGCGAAACTGGAACCTGCGGCTCAGCCCGTGCTGAAGACGAAGACCCAGAACAACGGTTCAGGTTCAGGTTCGAAGAAGAACCACCAGATGAACCCCTCTGAACCACGACACGAGTCATTGTAGAGCCAAGAGATACAGTCCCCAAAATCTTCAGAAGCGGTTTCAGTTTCAGAAACAGAAACGCTCTGTGATCATTGGTTTGTCGCGGGTTCTAGCTTTGGGCACAGTGATGTCAATCCCTTGGCTGAACGAGTTCTTCCAGCAAAGCGATCTCTGCATTCCCCTAACAATTCTCATGAGACTCACCCTCTAACTTTAAACAACAAAACCTTCTTTATTTATTATTTTTTTTTTCGGTTATTATTATTGTTTTAAATGGTCGAATTCTTACTAAAAATTTTCCGCCGCCAAAAAATCAAAATCCTTCTCGAACCTCAATCTGCATCAATCGGGAGGCAAAAAAAAATTACTGATCGATGAGCGATGATGAAAACAAGGAGATAACAGGAATTTATGGTAACTACAAATTGAAACTATTGAAAGGGAATGGGAGAGGAAGTGAAAGAGTGACTCACCTGAGAGAAAAAGGAATGAATAAGAAGAATGATTGGTTAGGTTAGGGTTTTTGAAAACGAAACGAAGTGTGAAGGAAAGAAGGAAGGAAGGAATGGACGAGAGAGATGGAGAGAGAAAGAGGTCGTGTTTTACAAGTTTTAACGGTGAGGGTAAGGAAGAGAAGTGCCACGTGACGTTCACTTGAGTTTCTTCATGTTCAACAGTAACGTCCCCTATCTCCACCTTACATCTGGACCCTTCACTAGTCACTACACTTACATTTACATCTTGTTTGAGTTGTTTCGTTTAGTAAAAGGAATTAATTACGTGGAAAAGAAAATAAAGATAGAAAAATAATCTTTTTTGTAATCTATGTATCATATAACCCATTTACAAGTTAGTTTCGTGGTTAAATTAATACTTAAATTAGTTAATTTTACGTAATAATTTTATTATATTTTATAAATAATTAAGAGTGAAAAAAAATAATTAAATTATTAGATAATAATTAATTAATTTATGTATTAATTTAATTACATATTTTTTATATTTAAATTTTTGATCGGTGTACATATAAATGATTAAAAGTAAAAAAAATATAGTTAAATTACGAGGTAATAATTAACTAATTAATATACTAATTCAACTACATATTTTTGCACATTTAACTATAAAATTAAGTATAGATGAGTTGTACAGATAGTGTATACAAATCATTATCGATAAAGATAAAAGAAACTTTGAAATATTTTCTCTTTATAACTTAATATCTTTTTTCATATTTTATACTTAATTGCAGTTTTGATCCTCTATTTTCATTTTGATTATTTTTGTCTTCCGAGTTTTAAATAGATGATTTTAGTCCCATTTTTCAAAAAAACGGGCAATTTTGGTCCCTCCATTAGTTTTTCTTTTAAAATAGCCATGGTTTTTAGTCAATTTAGTGCCAAGATGGACTATAATCATTTACTGGTCTAATATATTCTCAATAACTATTAACTAACTACAATTTTTCTTCTAATTATTTTTAGTAAACGATTTAAAACGTGTTAATTTAGAGGAAAGGTGTCACTAAATTAATATTTTTTAGAAAATTTTCTTTCTGTAAATGCTTTTTGTCCCTTTGTAATTAATTTGGAGGAAAATTGCCACTAAATTGACTAAAAATTGTTGCTAATTTAAAATAAAAACTAAATGAGGGACCAAAATCTCTAGTTTTGGAAATAATAAGGAGCAAAATCGCCCAAAATATAAATAAGGGGATCAAAATTACAATTAAACCTTGTTTAAAATCAAACCTAAGAAATTAGATAGTTATATGTATTTTTTTTTCATCTCTATTTCTTTCATGTTAGCCGACCAAAGACTTAGGTAGTGTTTGACTTAGCTTTTTTTTTGTTGGCTTCTCTTTCTCTTATGAGTAAAAGTTGAGCCAAACAGGATTTGTATAGTAAACCTCTTAAATTTAATCTGCCTTTTTTATTTGTGTACAAAATGTAAAAAACCGACTTTTTTAAGCGAGAAGCTAGAAATATGAGCTTTTAAAAAAAATAGCTTATTTTGTGGATCCATAATAATTAATATGTGAATATTTTAATTAACACTTAAATTTTGAATATCTTTTTGTGGGTCCATCGTAATTAATATCTGAATATTTTAATTAACACTTAAGATGGAGAGATAATAAGAAAATAAACTTTCAATGACTTAGGTAGTGTTTGACCCAACTTTTTTTTTGGCTTCTCTTTCTCTTATAAGTAAAAGATGGGCCAAACAGAATTTGTGGTCAACCTCTTAAATTTAAGCTGGCTTTTTTTCTTGCGTACAAATGCAAAAAGCTGGCTTTTAAGTCAGAAGCTAGAAATGTGAACTTTTCGAAAAAAAGCTGACTTATTTTGTAGGTCCATCGTAATTAATACTCAAATATTATATTTAAAACTTGAAATCTGGAATATCTTTTCCTTCTCTCTTATAAAAATAGCAATTTGCTAAAACTTTCAAAAAAATCTTCTTCTCATCTATCAATTATTCATTTCACTTTAACATTTATGAATTTTATTGTTATTTAAAATTTTAAATATTTTTAAAAAATTAATGTTAAATTATTATTTTCATACATTTATATTGTGTTTGGTTTTTTAAAAAAATTAAAATATTTATTTTTATAAAAAATAAAATTATTTTATTATTGCAACTTTCATTTAAAAAATTTATAACAATAATTTATTTTTTTATATTAAAAAAATGTGACCGTTAATAATAAATAACTTGACAAAAGTTGACACAAAATTCTTTTATCAAATAAATAGTTTTTTACTCATAAGTAGCTTATAAAATACAAAATAATAAAATTATCAAACTAACTTTAAGGTTTTTTTTAAAACTTTTATTTTCAGCTTTTACTTAAAAGTCATTTATAAGTCAAAATTAAGTCAGACCAAACAAAATCTTAATATAATTAGCAAGATCTTTAAGACCATCTTTATTGGTAGATTCTTAACGAGTTCTTATCCGTTAAGCAATTTCGGTAAGAACTCCACCTATTGAAAATATATGAGTTCTTGTAAGTGTTTCTTCAATAAGACCAAATTTTTTTGACCAAAATTGCAAGATCAACACGTCAAAAGTAATATGAACTAGTTAATTTGTGAAACTTATGCATAACTTATCCGCAAGAGCTCATTGAATTAAAGATTAAATTAGGAGTGATATCTACATATAACACATTAACATCCACCAAACAACTCCCTCATTGGTAGGGGTAAGCTTGGGTTCAGGTATATCCGCGAACCCGACCAATTCCAATAAACCAAACTGAAAAATTAAGTTGGCTTGGATCATTGATTTGGTTCGATTTCAATTAGTAAAACTCAAGCACCATCTCTTTGAGTATTAGGCCTAGTGATCTAAACTCGAAAAAACTCAACTAAACCTGAATATTGTGTTTATATTTGTTTTTTTTTCGTTAATTAAACTGATAATTGGATGTAGCTTAATTGGTGAACACATAAACACAGGTGTGTGAGTATCCAGATTCAATTTCCGATTAATGTACTTTCATATGAAAAAAAAAAAAATTGGATGCAACTGATATGTATTAAAAAAATAACATTATAAAATGGATAGAAACTATTGAATCATTATTATAAAGCAAATAAAAGTATTTAAACAACGTCATTGTATTAAGTTTATGTGATAAAATTACATCAAATATTTTTAATATGTAATAATATTAAGTCATATATTAAAATTTTATTCAACAAAGTTGAGCCCATAATATTATAGGGTATAATAAATTATTTTTTATAATTTCTTAAGATTTTTATAATATAATTTTTAATTTTAATAGAATATTTTTTAATAAAATATTAACCTAAATATCCAACTAAATTCAAACCATCCTGTATCCAAAAAAAAATTCAAACCATCCGAGGTTAGTTCAGTTTAAATTGTTTTGAAAATTACTATAAAACTTGAACTAACCCAACTCAATTAAATTTAATTAGTTTTAAATAAAATCTCTTCGAATTGAAACCAACCTAATATGAACACACCCCTATTCGAAGACACTGTGTCTTAACGTTACTGTTTATGACACATGCCATAACTACCAAAGCATAAATCCGCCACCAAAGTAGTACACCTTCAGGCTTCAAGACTGAAATCAATTCCACCGACCTTGTGGCAACTTAGGCTGACTTTACATCTCTCACATGCCAATCATCAAATTCTATTTTTTTCCTACTTTTCCTGCATTTATGTTACTTCACGTTCAATCTTGATACGCCTCCACTACCTTCTCATTTATATACTCTGTACTACCATGTCCACCAGGGTCATGGCATCAGGGTGCCCACCGTTCCATCCGCTCCACCGCATCACGGTGGTGCTCCACCATCTTCGCCAGTCAACATGGCTTACCCACCTCCTTCGCCACCATCCTCATCCCCAGAGCCGCCACCACGTGGACCGCCTCTTCCGCCACATTGATCAGTTCCAAGACTATATTAGCCGCCACAGGCTCCTCCCTACTATGGTGAGCCACCACCGTCCTCGTCCTACTCGCACTCCGAACCACCATCAGGAAGATGTCCTTCAACTTCACCATCAGCACGTTGAAGTTCGGAGGAGCCACCAGCACCAGCTCCGTGAGTCACTCATCAGAATCCGCCAGTGCGTAAGGCCACTCAGACAGTACCTTCTGTTTCATCAACCTGACCAGCTCATGCGCTACCACCAAAGCATGAATATCCTCAACATTTTCACCAATGACCTTTGAGAAACTCCTTACTTTATCACATTGTGCATCTCTCCAACTTATATGTTGAAGTTAAACATTGCAGTCAATATTATATTCCTTCTACGGTTCTACCAATTCCTCTATCACCAATTATCAACCAGAAGCAGTACTACCATTATTAATTCCTCATTTATGATTAATCGACTCCATTAATTCTGAAAATAAAAAAAAAAAAAGAAAAAAAAAAACTACTGCATACCTTGAAGGATTCACTTTTCCTGTTGAATTTCTGCAGCTTCCGGCCACACATTATCCTCTGTATTGTTCTATATAATGTCTTGATTCCCTCCAGCCAGAGAACCCCATAATTAGGCTCTTCTCCAATATATGGAATAAATAATTTTGGGTACATATTGATATAGTATCTGCAGAGCTGGTGTTTCAATTGACATTTTGGGTACACAGACCTATAGCCAGAGGCAACTGAAAGAACCAGGCTATTATTTGTACAAGGTAACAAGGAGTGGAAGCCATTTTCACAGAAAACTAGACTCCAGGAGCAAAATAATCAATTTGCTACTGACAAATTATATTCCCATGCTAGTCATGCAAATTCAGCTACAAGAAGAAAAATATTGTAGATGTTGTTCACAAATCACAAACTCCCATCAGGCCATCATTCAATAGATTCCAAAGCAAGATTACCCGTCATTCTAGCGAATGTTACTGGAACTTATGTAACATATTGACAACATTAAACCTGGAAAGAATTGAGGCATGTCTTTCAAATGGGTAACCAAGCAAGCTCCTTTGAAGTAAAACTTGAAGAGAGGAATCTGTGAATAAGGTTTCATCTTTCAAGTCATCCTCACCATCCTTCAATTTACCTGAATGTAAAATAATGGCGGATGGCTAGGAAAGTTTCTTCAAGAAATTGTTTACAATTAAAGGCATATAACAGAAAATACGAAACATGGAATTGCTAACTAGGCAAGTAGGCTTATTTCCCAGATGGGAAATCCTCCAATCCATTAAAGTCGTCTTCTCTAAATCAAAAGGTTGATCATACATTTTCAGTCAAAATACCATGAAAAACCTTGACAATCATAATTTCTTGGCTTATGCCTTCTAGTACTCTATTAAAGAATATAATACTGGCAAACCCGTAGGATAAAAACAAATTATAGAATACACCATTTCAGCGCATTCTAATCATCGCACAGAATTGAAGGCGGCTCACTGCTCAATTTGCCATGTGTTCGCCTTTGTAAAATCTAACTCCATTGGATACACTACCTTCAATCAATATTTGTTTCAGTTTCTTCCTGCCAGGACGCTAGTAAAAATTTAGAATATTATACATATATGATTCGTAGTTATTTCTCTCTTGTTAATCTGCCCAAAACAGTTTATCAAAAAAAAAAAAAAAATCTGTCCAAAACATTCAAGTACTCTACCGAGCAATCATGATACCAGGTGCAATTTATATTGAGCTGCATCTTTCATTATATTTAATTATTTATATACTAGTACTTCACAGTAGCGTTAGCAACTTTCATCATCATCGGTCACCAACTAATCCAATTAATATCTTACCTGTCTTCTAGGCAATGTTTATCATCAAATTCATCCAGCATTGTAATGAAATGTGCAGATCCATCAAGAACTAAACAAACGGCGAAACAATCACCCTTAACCATTAAATATTAAATATATATATAAATATATTATAAATTATAATATATATTATAAAAGAAAGTGAAAATCCACATTTACATAAGGATACCCCATAATCATAAAATAGTAGTACCTTATCAGGCTCCAGCACGTACTGCTATAATACAAATCTAGAACAACGTAAACAAGAAAATATATGTAACCGTCTCTGGATCCTTTACCAAAGTTTCCCACTCAGCTCATAAATTTGAATCCTGAACATTTAAGTGCCCTCCAACGTACACATTGACAGGAATCATCTCGATAACTGTAGAGCTCAGAAAATTTATAATCCAGCAGGAGTGACTATTAGGATCTGCAGGATGGTAGAGAGATGCCTCCGCAACAAGCAGCAATTATAAGATAGAGAATGATAACAATCAAGCACGTCAATAAGGCCCTATCAAAGAACCAAAAAGCACAGTCAAGGGGAGTGTAGAAGAAAAAGGCAAAAGACCTGGCCCTCTGATCTCTAAATCTAAACAACTGTTGGTATGCCAGATCTAAAATGTGTACTTTCCAAAGGGCTCTTTAAAGGTGCTTTGACTGTATATGAAAGATATTTTACTTACAGGAGTTTGAAATTTTTCATCCAAAGGGCTCTTCGAAGGCGCTTTGACTGTTTCCTAAAGTGAAATGCACTGTCTTGCATTGTTGATGTCTTATCAACGAGAAGTTCAATCCGGTCACCTCTCTCCAATATTTTCTCAATATTGTCCACCATGATAGTACGTATCTGTACGTTAGGTCGGAAATCACCAACTATTTGAAACTAAGTGAAAGGACTTAAATAGCAATATATGCACGATCCAAACAACTAAAGTAAATAACGTTACACCATCTATATGACTTGAACTCCAATCCAACACACTTTAAAAACATGTTTGCATAGTAATCAATATGTACTTTTGCATACGGATTAGAGTAACCCATGTACTCCTTTAATTCAATTCTTGCTTATCAAAAAAAAAAAAAAAAGAAAACTAATCAATATACAATGATTTCCAGGAAGAAAGGCAGATAACTTCTCTAATAAGAAATTTTAGCCATCACACCTTGGGTGAGCCATGCTCCTTGTAAAGGCACCAGACGTGCTATTCATAACACTTCTGGTTAAGCATACCAACTTTCTAGAGATATCCTATATATCATGGCTTCCAATTTTGTTAAAAGTAATAACAGGGGCAAAAACAAATTTATCAAAACCTACTAATCAAATTTGTGCTTCTCTTTGGTCCATAAACCAGACTGGTTGTTGTTCTCATGTAAAGCACATCAGTTGCTAAACAAAGTTCTATCTCACTTGAAGTCCATGCCTAAGAAAGGAAATCTATCAACAGAAGAAAATAGGGTTGCATATTAATAAAAGTAGAGCATGTAGCCAATCATATCATGAAACTTGATTAGCATATATGATGTTCTATCTCACTTCTCACTTTGTGCTAGATAAATAAAACGGTGATTATACATAAGAAAGAGAAAATAGGGAGGGGCAAAATTTTCTTTGAAATGCACTTGCCTCACCAACTTCACCCCTCACACGATTGAGGGTATCGGCACTAGAATTACTAGAAAAAAATTCCATTTGCTGATGCAGCACTCTTGAAAACTCATCATTCATTGCATAAGCTGGTGCATAATGGGCAACTCTACCGTAGTTCTTCATGAACCTCATCTGGATATCTTCCAAGTAAGAGAAGGGAATTCTCCCTGGATGAAGAAAATATCAGACATAGTAAGCTCATGAAAACAGCAACTAAGATCAAAACAGCATAGTAAGTGCTTGGACTACTATTTATTCATCGTTGCTAGTTATTGTTGATGCAGAGTACTTATCCTCTAAATCAGTTTTACACTTGATCGATTTTGCCAAAAAATGGGGAAAATACAACAATTGGAACCAGTAAAGATTAAACTAAGGGAACTACTTCTGTAATGAAATACTGAAAAAACACAGCAAAGAGGAGAATGGCTGGAACAACATTGACCTTGTTGAGAGTGAGGAGAATAGCTGAAAATGTATTTCTAGCTCAAGAGACAATAAAGAATAAAGCAATAGAGGAATGTTAGAGCAACTATTGTGGTTTGTGTAGTTAAAAGGGTCCTAGTTTAGCCCTCCCCTTCCCCTCTTTCTTTTTGCTTATAGGCTCTGTATTTTTTATGCATTGACACGAAGAACACTCCGACACTCATACAGCAAGCACTAATGGTAGTGCCATCATAAATTAATTAGCTTTGCAGATTATATTTTCAGTTCCTAAACAGACACTATCTAGATTACTCAAGTCTCACGATAAACAATGATGAAAATCTTAATTTTCTTATAATGATCTAGGGGTGCCTTAGTAAATACAAAATACGAAACTTAAGTTCGGACTACGGAGGAAGCCATATAAAAAGCAAACTCAAAAACTTAACCCATATCGTAGCCCTTCATGCATCAAAAGCTTGGAAATAATGCCAAAACTTCTTTATTGCAGGATAACCAGAATCCATAAATAACTATTCAAGGAAAACTCTCTTGGTGCAGTAAAAGACCTCTGACTGGTATTTGAAGCCTTACTGGAAGATGCGTAATTTCACACATTATAGAGCAGTATGGTTTATTCATATAATTTGGGACTATCTTCTTCATCAATTGCTTAGCCATTAACAACAGTTTAAATTGCGTCTAGGTCTGACAGGATATTGAGGATCATAACATTTTACTCAGAGTAGGGATAGTCTGTTTTGGCAGTATGGTACAGGAAACAGTTTGGAATATGTTGTGAAAACTGTTCCTATATTTACTGACAGTTCATAGACTTTGCACCTGAGTCCTGACAGTTTCCTATGGAAAAGAGTCTCTCAGATCATGCAACCACCGTGTCAATCCCAGAAATTATCAAACAATAGAAGAACTCATACTAAGAGGAAATCAATCCCCAACATTCAGCAGAAGCTGTAAATGACTCTCAAGAAGATCACACTGCACTACAATTGAATTTTCTAGTCGACGATGAACATTAAGAAACAAGCTTGCAGACTTCAATCATGACTATGTTCGATTCAGTACACCAGTGAGTTGACTTCAAAAAATTTTCATTAAAAGTTACAGTTGTACAAATAAGCAATCACGTATAGAAATTCCTTGTTCTAAAGAACAATTATCCGTAATTAAATACATCAAGGCCAACTTTCCTTTCTGGAAAGATTAAAGCTACTTTCACATACCTTTATCCACACAAACATATCTTTTTCTATAAAACTTATTCAAAACAAGTACTCAATTTTATCACTTTAAACGACAATTAGAAATTATGCAAAAGATTCCGTCCAAGTAATATTAAGCACCTCACAAGGAGTTCAAACTAGCATCTAAAACATGACTAGGGGGATCCTAAGTTCCTACTGCGACTGAATAGGGTCGTAGGTATATGAAATTAAATTTAAGATTAAGAAGAAAATAAAAGCATAAATGGCGAGAACAAGTGGAGAACTCACTTCCAAAGGTGTCATTGGCCATACAGAGATAGGTGAGGCCATCGGATCGGAGTATGTGAAAGATGTAGCGATCCTGAGAGAAGCAAAGCCTGGAATCGGACTCGTCCGGAAGCTTTTCGAGTATGCGACGAGCGACGGCGCCTGTGTTGCCGGTGACGGCGCTGAACTCGGCGAGCACGACGGTGCCTCTAGCCACCAGTGCGTAGAGGATCGCCATTGGTGAAAAACTTTCGAGAAGATTAGGGAGAACGTCCCTCGTCCCTCTCTAGCTAGATCTTCCAGTTGCCATGGAAACCAGGACGAGATTGCTATCTAAACAAATCGTTGAAAATTTGAAATTATTAGCTATTACTTATTTATTTATATATTTTATTATTATTAGGCCAAATGCACGGTATTATATCTATTATGCGCATTTCATTTCGATTATATATCATTTTTTGGTTATATTTTGGTCCTGTATCTCTTAAAAATGTTTCATTTTGGTCAATCCATCAATTTCGCACCCCGTTAACAGAATTGACCTAATAAGAACATAGTCAAAATTACGTTATTTATCTTCAAATTCATCAAAATCATAACATATACATGAATCCTAATAAAAACAGGGTCAAATTACCTTGTAACGGGATAGCGAAGTTGACAAACTGGACAAAAATGAAACCTTTATAAGATATACGTGACCAAAATATAACCCAAAAAGATATAGGACTGAAATGGAATATGCATAAGAGATACAAGACCAAAAGATACATTTGACTTTTTATTATTATTATTATTATTATTATTATTATTATTATTATTATTATTATTTATTATTATTATTATTATTATCATTTTTATTATTATTACATTTGAAAATAAAAAGACAAACTAGAAGTGAGTAAATCATACACTTACACTCATCTTATCTTTTAAGGGGTCGTTTGGGCCACTAGGATTAGCACTACCCCACTTGAAAATGACACCATCCTTTGTGATCAGTAGCGTTCGAAATTCATAAAATTGTGAAAATAGAAAGTAAACAATCCTTGTTTTTCTGGACAACTTCGTTTCCGGACGCTGCTGTCCCGAAATGGATGATGCATTTCCCAGATGGGGTGGTGCTAATCCTAGCGGCCGAGCGTTTGGTACAAGTAGAGCTTGTTATATGAATTGGGGCCTGCGGACTGATCTGCGGGTTACACGGGTTACGCGGATTTGGGCCTAAAAAAAGCATTCTATTTAATTTGCGGACTTATGTGGATTGACCCATTTATCCGCAGGTTACACATATTTTTAGAAAATTTTTTAAGATAAACACTTTCACTTGGGTTTAAACAAAAACTAAATATGTGATTGTGAGTTGTGACCCAACCTAAGCTTGAAAACAAACCATAATAACAAAAATCAAATTTTACATTAGTCCAACAAAAAAATCTAAAGAGAAATAGAGAGTGAATTAGAATTCAAAAATGTCCTTACGGTAATTATTATTAAAGTTACATTTAGAAGAATAAAACTATGTTTTAAAAAAAATCGAAAAATAGGCTTAAAATAGAAAAAATAAAAAAATAAAGAGAGAGAGGCTTATGTGGGTAATCCGCGGGTACGCCGTAGATTTGTGGTGCGGATGCGGGCCTTGTTTTTACTGGCCCATTTAACATGCGGGCTTAAACGGATTGGCCCGTTTATCTACGAGCCATTGTGGGACAGTGCGAGCTGCCCGCATACCCAGTGCTAGGTACAAGGCATATTTTTAGTGACTTTGCTGGGAATGTCTTTCCTAAACAAATGATTATTAGGAAAAGTTCAAAATACCCATCTATTTAGATGAGAACGTGAAAAATGAATTTCCTTCACATTCTAAGATTTATAAGAATCCTATTTACTTGGGAAAACATTCTTTTGTGTCTTTTACCAAACATGGTATATCGTGCATTAAGTGACATTCTCGAGAATCTAAAAAATATTCCTCATACCAAACACCCCCAAAGAGAAACGAAAAAATGACCGAAGGTGCGAAATGTCACCAAGTACACTACCAATTTAACATTTTGTTGCCACCTGACAACCGCTTCATGCAAGCTCGACTTCTTCAAAACTATACTCTAATCACGTTGTAAAAATTTTAAGTCATAGACAATGCTCCAATTCATGGTTGGAAGAAGGAGGACCATTAATCAAATTAATATTATCCAACAAATTTGAATAAGGTATAAGAATTCTAAACCCCATTGACCAAGTAAGTTAAAGACATTCCCCAAGGGAGAGAAGCTCATCTTAAAGATTAGTTGTAACTCAAATAAAATTAGCATAAGCAAACACAAAATCACCCACATAATTTCGAATGAATATCACCATGAAGGAACCTTCGTTCTAACCCGAAAGAACAAAGACTCAGCGAACTGACATCATTACCAAAGAGATTTGACAAAAAGATAAGGCAGAAGCAATTATACCCAAGTCCATGTCAAATGAGAGTAGTTGTGATAGTCATAAGACATGAGCACTCATTCACATTCTTGCGGAGACGTAGTCTTTTGACGGTTATACACAACTCCAAGGCCAATGGGAAACCTTAAGGCTAACACCACTTTAGATGGCTATTAGGTTAAGTGTATATCTTTAGGAGTGATAAACTAGTGCTTATATAGACTATGACGGTTAGTAACTTACTCATCATATCAAGTAGTTATGCCTCTCGACTCTCCGTTCACTAAACAGTCACTACGCTTAGTAACTCATCATGAAAATTAGTTGTAACTCAAATAAAACCTGCATAAGTAAAAACAAAAACAAAAACAAAATCACCCTCGTCATTTTGAATGACATCACCAATCTCTGCCCAACCAGAATTTGAAAGCACACTATTATCCACGTTTAGCTTGTGACCACCACTAGGAGGAAGCCATACATTATAAAAGTAGGGTACTACATTAGGAAAAATGACTAGCTTAACAAGTTATAAAATCCCCACAAAATCTCCTAGCTTTAGTAATAGCTCTATATAATGGCCATTTATCTTAAATGAATACAAACACATTCCGACACAGTCAGAGCATCCAAACCACAAATGAAAATAAATACAGGTCCCCTCACCGTAAATAACGTAAACCATTCACAAAGGTTAACCATGAGAAAAGAAATAGGAACAATAGATATGAAAAACAAATTCCATACATCCCAAACAAAAGAACAATCACAGAGAAAATGAAGAGTATCCTCAGCAGCAATACCACACTGTAAGCGAGTATTAGTGGAGGACAGCCTCTTATGAACACATATGACTTGAGTATGAAGGGAGTGGTAGTAGTGAATTAACTAAATCATAAACCTCATCCTCTCCATACCTAAGAGATGCTAAATTAAAGTCCAACTAGCTGTGACAAAACATCCATAAACAAAATGAGGAGTCAATTATATTATGAACTCACTTATACAACCCATTCTAATTCACATCTCAATCCAGGTTGACCCATAACCATAAAAACCATTTCAATGATATCTTTAATATCTCAGCGTAATTGTGGTCGCCAACCTATGGGGTAATCTAACAAATTCACAACACAAAAATGAGTATCTTGGATCCCAATATAAGAGACCTTATTACAAAGAACACCAATGTCAATCAACTTAGCAAACTAAAAAGGAATATCACTATAACTGATAACTCAAAACCATTTTAAATACAAGCCTTGGCTATAACTATAATTAACTTTTTATGGTATGCACCAAGGACATTCACTAGCTAATAGTTAAAGACTAACCCCTTCTAGGTGAATAGATTACTAAAGTAAGTACCGTCTCTTCTAACAAAGTCTTTTTTTGATTCAATGCACAGCTAGAATATGAACTCTGCCAACATATTTAAATGACCCAACTACTATCTACTAATTTTGTTAAGTTTTGTTGGTTATTATTATTATTATTGAGTTTATTCACCTCCATCTATTTTACTTTTTATTTATGTTTTTATCACTACTTTTTTTATCTATCACACCATTTTTAATATGTTTCCTTTATTTATTTATTTTTTTCTATCTCAATCTTTGTATCTCCCTACAAAGTAGTATCTATGTTCTTATTTATAAGTTACATTCTAAAATTTTTTTATGTTCCTATTTATAAGTCATATTTTAATGTATGTGAAGCATTAAAAAACTTTAGGTCTTACTAAACAATGCCCTTAAGGCATGTTAAGGTTATTATAATTAGAAAAATAATCATAAGTGCACATTATTCCATCTCTCGAGAATACAAGAATTACATTTATCAACACATTTTTATTATGTTTGGCTCCTTAAATACACTGTATATCATTTGCCAAAAACTTTTTCCTTATATACTACTCCCTCTGTTTTTTATTTTATGTTAGTCTCTTTATTTTTTATTTGTTTATTATTTTTGAAAGTCACTTTAGAATATCAATGAGTAATTAATGTTATTTTTCACTTACACCCTTATAATAAATGCACATTTCTTCTAAACATTTATGATTCACTATCTATAAATAAGAGTATAAAAGAAAATGGATAAATTGCACAAAGTATCCCTAAGGTTTTACAAAATAGCACAAATCACCAAGCTTTTAAAAAATTAGCAGTCCACACCATTTTCTCACATAGACACTAACCATAATTAAATCTAACTCTATTTTTTTCTATAAATAAAAAAATTATTTTTCCTGTATGCTTTTTTGTACAAAATTCATCTACTGAATTTTCTCATTTTTTTTCATAAAATACTAAAAAATTACTTTTTCATAAAATAAAAAATTATTTGTGAATAAAAATTATTATTTTTTAAATTAAAAAATAAATAATTTACAAATGATGATAGTATTTTTTAATTTACAAAAAATAATTTTTATTCACAAATAAATTTTTTATTTTACGAAAAAATAATTTTTGAGAAAATTCAATAGATGAATTTTGTACAAAAAAAAAGCATACAAGAAAATTGATTTTTTTTTTATAGAAAAAAATAGAGAGAGATTTAACTATGGTTAGTGTCTATTTGAGAAAATGGTGCGGTCTGCTAATTTTTTTTAAAGTTGGGTGGTTTGTGCTATTTTTTAAAACCCTAAGGATACTTTGTGCAATTGACCCAAAAAAATTATGTAATAAATACTCCTAAAACTTTTAATATCTAATCATTTTCTGAATCCATGTGCATAACCTTAAAAGACTAACAAAAAAAACGGAGAGAGTATTGTAGTATTTAATGACTTTACAATTTTCAATAATAATATCAACTAATAGCATTGCTTCATATAAAGTGGATAAAGAATGTGAACAGAGATTAATAAAACAAAAAAAAAATTAAAGAATAGTAGTAATCCTGAAAAGTTAACATAGATGGTGTTAAATTTAGTACCATCAACTAATTTTAACTAATTTTGTTAAGATGTGTAAATTAGTTAAAAGTGACAAAAGAGGTAGTATGCAATTATAATTTGGGTCCGGCTAAACAATATATTTAAGCCACTTATTAAGATTATTAAAATTAAAAAAATAATCGTAAATATACATTATTTTTATCTTTAAAAAATATAAAAAATTATTTTTTAATATTTTTTTATTATATTTGACTCTTTAAATAATATTCGAAGTGTTGTTGAAAAAAATAAAATAATCTTCTTAGTTTATTACATATCATTTGGCTTATAAATTTTTAGTTGATTTTTATGAGATGAGATTATGATTTATGAGATTGAAGTTTTTGAATTGAAGTTCTCGTTGGTTAGTTGTGCAGGGAATAATTAATAGAGGAACCCCACCGCAAAGCACGTGGTACTGACTGGTTGGTGAGTGGTGACTACATCGTTTTCACTATGTCGTGATAAGATTAACTTACAGTTCTATTTGACATGGTGCTGTCTACTGTCTAGTGGTCCAATTTATAATCATTTAACACAAAAATTATGTATTCCTTTTATTTCAAAATTATCGTTATTTTAATCAATTTCATATATTAAGAAAGATTTTTTTAACACGTGCAATTTTGCACAAAGTAAGAAATTTAAAGTGAAAACTCTATATGGAAAAATGTAGAAATTAATGAGTTTCTACCATAAATGTTATAAGTTTGTACAAAATAATTTCTAAGTTTAGTATTCTTAACCTATGAAAGTTGCACCAGATAGAAAATAGTATTAAGAAATTTTTTATTGAGACAAGTTTTTAATATGAGGTGACTAAGGTGGAGGTGACTAAGGTGCTCAATTAGGAACTAGAGTGGTTGACAAAATAATTATAAAGAGAGATGATGATTAGTGAATAAAAGAGGTGATGAGAGAGAAATATTAAAATATACAATTTAATGCATATTAAAATCCTAAAGTGATAATTATTTTGAAACCGAAATTAAAATCTAAAATCACTATAGTTTTGGAATGAAGGGAGTATATTAAGAGTATGTTTTCTTTTATACAATATTAAGAATATGTTTAGATTAACTGTGAATAATAAATTATTTTAAGAATTAATTAAGCATATAATTATTATTATTATAATCAATTATAATTAATTTTATTTAGATATATTGGTTGAAAAGTGATTTTTAAGATAATATTTTATATTTAAAAAATATAAAAATTATTTTTTTAGTAAAAAATAACCAACTCAAAAGCTTTTTTCTCCTATCAACAACTTTTCATTGGCTTTTCAAACATTAGCTAAGAAAAATGGTAACATTAATAAAATACATTAATTTTTTAAACAAACAATGATTTCTTTATAATTATTCATGTCATTATCTAAGCCAAACAATATTATTTATATCTTTTAAAATTAAACTCACGTATTCTAATTAATTAGGGGTAAAGACATAAAGTTGAAAAATTATAATTAATAATCCTTGTTTTTAGGTGCCTATGAAAAGAAACACCAATATTTACAATAATAAGAACGGAGAGAGCGCATTCTAGTACATCAATACCCAACGCATTTACAATAATTGATATGTTAATATTTTATCGGTTTTCTTAATATGTGTAACTTTGCACATATTAAAAACTACTATAAGTGAAAGTATTTAATAGAAAAAAATAAATATTTAATGAATTTTGATTCTCTATTATAATAAATGTTGTCCTTCCCTTTAGTTATAGTTTCTTAACATGTTCAACTTTGCACATGTCAATTCTATCAAATGAAAGCCCATATTTAAATGAGAATCAATCACCCACATGAACAATAACCCTCATGTTTGTCACGTGTTTATTATCATAGACCAAAGATTGTGTGATCAAGTTGTGTCATAGCTTTGGGTGGAAGAACAACTCACAGTACCCATCTTTAAGCTCATCTTTCTAGCATTAACCAAAACGATCTCAATAATAGAGGTTACTTTGGCAACCATATTTGTTTTGATGATTTGATTGACATCACAACACACAACATGATTAGGGATCCATAATTTGTCCTTATTTCACTTAAAACAATGAATAGTTAAGTCCAGAACTATTATAGGATTAAATCTCATTAATCCCTCTTGAAGAAGTTAGTTAAAACCGTTACTTCCTCCTTTGCCCCTTGTACCTTTTTGCAATTATTCTTTTCTTTGTAATCTTTTTATTTTTTTCTCCCTAGTCCTTGTTACTTGTATATAAGTTTTCTGTTTTTATTTTCTCTGTAAGTTGAGTATAGAAATTCATCAATGAATTAGTTTTTCTCTTTTCAATTTAAGTATCTTTTCTCTCTTTCTGCTGTGCTTCACACATGGTAATTCATCTTCTTCATTAGAAGATCTCATAGGAACCAAGGCAATCGTACAAATCCTTCATGCAGTCACATTAGAAACACCTTATCAAACTCTGTCATGCCATACAACCATGCTACCATGTCACACGGCCATGTCGTAACTATAAAATTCCACCAAGAAGCCTCGGTATGACTGTGGCGTGTTTCAAAACGACAAACTCCGCCACAAAATAGGGGACATGGTTGTGCCAACCATTCACATGGCCATGCCTTCTAAAGTAGGCTCAAAAGATGCAAAAAATGCCACAAAAAAGGGACAGATGGTCGTGCCTTACCTCTACACAGTCATGCTTCCGACATAAGGGGATTGAATTTTCCTAGAGTTTTCACCGAATGACCTATTAAATAGATCTCGAAAACTTTATCCTTCTAAAATGTTTCTTTATGCAATTACAATACAATCGTACAAACTATAGAAATGTGCATGGATTGGTTGCGAGAAAAGAAAGGTGACTCACAACAGATGCACTAAAATACCAAGTCTATGCTAGTCAAAACCTTTTTATAGCAACATTTATACAGTATTACACTTCTTTGTGTGAATTGCTAAATAAAAAGAGAGAAAAGATTTTAGCAATTGTTTGACAAAAAAAAAAATCAAACTCCAAATGTTTGAGAAAAAAAATTTCAAATTCTAAATGTTTGACCAAAAAATTCAGATACCAAAATGTTTGACCGTAATGAAATGTAATCAAATAAATCACGTGTAAAATATTAATTTTAACTTTATCCTCGTAAATAAAACCTTAATGGAAATAAAATCTCCATAAAATTCATCCAAAATAAATGGACAATCATTGAAATCCAATAAAAAATCAACAATCATAAATCTATTTATGGGTCAAACAAATCAATTCTAAATCCTAAAAAAATTGATTAACAAAATTAATATTTCCCAACCTTTTATTGATTTTTGTCTGTATTCCAATTCTCAAATAAATCATAAAAGATCACGTGCAAATATTATCGATTAAAAAATCCGTACACCTTATAATGATCGAATCAAAGGAAATTTGCTAAGAAATCCGGGTGTGAACTATCAATGATTATCCAATCAAAACTTGATTCAATGGACATAATCCGTTTAATTAAGGAAACTAAAGAACAAAATCTAGGTTATTTAATTAACAAAGGTGTTAACAAAATCTAGATTATCAGAACCATGAAATCGTAGTTACCTAATTAAATTTGTCTAAAAAATAATTATTTTTCAATTAACAAAGGTGTTAATAAATGCCTAGATTATTTAATGTCTCATTCCCTCTCTTACTTCTTTCTCATTCCATAATTAATTAAATCTTTGAAATTTAGAAAAGTGATAAAAGAGAAATCATTCATTAATGAGTTAGTTGGTAATATATAATAAGCATCAAATAATTCTTCTAGAAGGTAATAGGACTGGAGGGAGTATAAATCTTCCCAAACTTCATCAGAGCCATTCACTTTATAGGATTCAAGATCCCAAGTGACTCTAACACGGGATAGCAAAGTTGAAAACTCATGAAACATTTGTCTTATACGATTAAACTTTGCCTTCAACTTATTTACACCATAATTTGTTTTGGTTATCTCAATCATGTTCTTGTTTACTTCTTCCAAGGTGGTTTTTTTAATCTTAACCCTTGCAATTGCCTAATAATCTTTACTCTTTCATATAGATTTTCAATAAAAGCTCTTGTGTTTGCAATTGCCAATCCAAAATTTCACCCTTTTCACTTTTTTCTCCCATCTTATGTCCAACACTTCATGTCAAAAATGTATATAACAATGATTATTCTATACCATCAATTAACATAACAAACTCATCTTAAGTAAACTAAAAAAAAAACTTTCTTCAATGTATGACAAAGAACATAAATTCAATAACAAACCAAACAAAATGGTGTGAAATTAAATAGGGCAACATAAAAATCATAACACGTGATTATATAGAGATAAAAGTTAATTTAATTGACTCAATGTAGAAAAACATTATCATGATAGCTAAAAGATACCTGTACAGGTTCATTATTCACACTGGCAGAGGAAAAAAGATCAAAATAATGCAATGAATATTGAAGAAGGTCATCATCATTTACTACCACGCTATTATGATTATTATTTTTTCATTTATCAAAATTAGCATGATGCTGACAAATGCAACTGAGGGAGAACAACTATCTTACTCTACAAGAGGATATCTAGGATCAAATTGAATTGTTCTGAATTCTCACTATACATTAAAAAAAGTCTCTTCAACAAACAAGATTAATTTGCTATTTTTAAAAAGATAAAAAATAGACTAAATAATTTAAAAAAAAAACAACCAAACATACAAGGAAAAAGTAACCGTATAAAACCACAATAAATCTACAATAGAATCAAGTATTGAACAACAGAGTGAGACATGCTAATGCAGCTAAATTTGCCACTCTATTTTCAAAATGTTTCCATTTAAAATGTTTTTAAAAATCCAACCAAACGTGTTTTCTCCACCATTTATTTTCTGTGAAAATAAAATTAGGAAATGCCCAAACCAAATAGCCCCTGCCCTTAAATATTTCAAAGCAAAATCCAACGCATTACTTGTGGGATGAAAATGATCTCGTTTCTTCAAATTATTTTTCTCTCATCATTTTTAGAATGTACATGTAAAATCTAATTTCATAATCTTCCTGTGCATGTTCCTTTTAATATCAATGACTGTTTGTTTAATTTAAATGTATTACCTTTGTTCATTCCTGAAAATGGAATCCCTATGAGAATGCTCTCTTTTTTTTTTTAGATTTTTTCTTATGCTTTAGGTGTATTCTATTGCTCAAAAATGACCCATAATAAGATTTATTCTATTTTGGTACCGGTGCTATATATTCTATGTTTAACTATTTAGTAGTTTTCTCTTTATATTTTGTTTCAAATTGTCATGTTAAATAAAATTTGTGTGTACTTGCTAAGTGCTAACCATAAAACATCACACATATTTATCCATGTTTTGTTTTTTTTTTTTACTAACAAAAATTAACCTCTAAGTTTGTTCTCATTGAGTTTTTTTTTCGCGCTATCAACATCCTTGAAGTCCAAAAGAGCAAATCAATAAATTTCAAAATTTCATATTAGCATGAAACATATCCTAATTTCGATACACATTATAATGATTATAAATAGGAAAGATTTACTACTTCCAATTATCAATCATAGTTTATCCACACTAATATCATTTTGAGGTTCAATCAAAGAAATTTAGAAAGAATTTTTTCTTTCCTTCTAGCCTTTATGGCTTGGTCTACTAAGATTAAGATAACTTCTTTAAGATTGCCAATGAAGATAATTAGCAAGAAAGGGCATTTTTTATAAGAAAAGAGATCATGGGGCACATGACTTTTTTTGGTCATATAACCTTTTTGTGTTAGTCAAGACTTTATGATAATTTGAGAAAAGTTAGGGTTTAAAATATATGTTTTTAAATGTTACAAACAACTTTTCACATGACCAAAATTCAAGAGTATAATTTGCATTTTTCTTTCTTTCAAAGTTTTGACAGCCAACATTTATCTACCACAAACATGCAAAGCCAAACCACAAGGGAAATAGCTTATAATCTGAGGGAGAAACTACACTACCTAACATTGGTAACGTTACGCTGGAAGCCCAGGGAAATGGAAGGAGGAGACGTATGAATAATCCACCAACACTACCACTAAGTTCACAACTAAAAATACTAAAAATGGAAGCTATATGATTTTTAATACTCACGAGGACAAAACACTTCAAGGATGTGGAATAAAACTCGTGTTTTGAATCACAAAGTAATAATAATAATAATAATATCTGAGTTGGATGATTCAGCAATAAACCAAGTAAACTAATAACTGTTGTCATTTGATAAATGCCATTGAAAGCAAGCTTGATTATGTGAAAACTAGTGTTATTTCCTAGTTGTCATCACTTATTGTTTCGCTATATATGACTTTTGCTAATCAAGTTCACATTCTGCAAAGTTATTTAAATAAATAGACATTAATATTAAGGCACATATAAAATAAACAACACATCTATTTAAGTTTTATTTATTATTTTATATTAATGTTCAAAATATTTTAAAATATTTCAAACAAAAAATCTAGATACTGTTTATTAATCTAGCTTATGTTAATTATGGATTGAAAATGATTATAACTTCCATCTAGAATCCAATTTCAATATCTTTTTGCATCCCTTAAGCTCTTAATCATTTTCAAAACGAATTATGGATAAAATAGTTTATCATTTCTCTTAAGCTTTGAAAAGTGTATTCTTATATTTTCTTTATTATTTGGTCTTACTCTTATACTTTCTTATGTTCCTTTTGTTTTGCTTTTGCTTAATGAATTGCTTCCTTCTCTAAAAGATTAATTCTCTGAAATTAAAACACAAGATGAATTCCTTAATAAAAATAATCTTCATACTTGATTGTTCGAACCCCTAATTATGGGATTAGATCTGAACTGATTAACAACTTAAAAATCATAAAAGAAAAACCCCAAATTTATCGATTCCAATCCAAATCAAAGATAAACAGTGACAAAAGATTATCATCCTAAACATACAACATAAATTTTATCAAGAAGAAACAAGTCAAGCAGAAAGTTTACTCATTCCGTCATCCCTACACTCTAATTTTATCCCTAACCTATTCATAAGCCAAAATCCCTCAAACTTCAATCATGCAGAACCAGAACAAGACACTAATTAAGGTGAAAGAGTGGATAGCTTGATCTTTCGTAAGATTCCAAGCAAACTCTCAAACCTTGAGCCTAAAACCAATTTTTGATCTCTTTCTCCTTTCGTGTTCAAACCCACACTTAGGTTCTAAACCAACACTCTTGTGAACTTCTATCCTTAATTCTGAAATTAGGAGTAGGAAAGTAGAATTGATGAGAAATGGAGAAAGTGGGCAGAGATCTTGGCTTAAATGGGGGAGAATTGATGTGCATGTAGAATTGAAAGTGTGTGTGTCTTCTACGTGTTTGTGACGTGGAGCCTTAAGAAGGGAGGAGGGGATTTAAAATTACTACTTTACCCTTTTCATTATATATTATAAGCAAATGTTATCTAGTGTTGTAAGGGTACTATCTAATAAGTTAAATATAGTAAAAATATATTGAAAAATATAATTTTTTATATTCTTGAGAGACAAAATAATATACAGTTATAATTGTTTTTCTATATCTAATAACGTTTACTAGTGCCCTAAAGGCATTGTATATCAAGACATTGTATTATATATTATATAAGAATAAGAATAAGAAAGAGGGCTGAATGTGAATTGGGTAGAAGTGTTCAATTTGTGGATTTGTTCGATTTTAAACAAAAAAAATTGTCTAATTCAATCAATGCAGTATTATAAATTTATCATCTAATCAATTTTATTTTTAAATAAAATTTGAACCAATTAATTTTTCCTTTAATTATAGGAGAGACCCCGTTCAAAATGGTTTACGGGATGCTGTAATCCCAGTCGAAATTCGCCAGCCATCTTGAGGGTCATGTATCTCGACGAGAATAACATACAGTTGTTAAGGGAAAATTCTGACATGCTCTAAGAAGCTAGAGAGGTTGCAAGACTCAAAGAATTGTCCCGGAAACAACAAATTGGAAGAGGTACAATTTAAAAGTTGTTAAGAGGAATTTCCACGTGGGCGATATGGTAATGAGAAGAGCAAGCATAGGAAATCGGAATGCTATGGATGGAAAGTTCAAAGCAAATTCGGAAGGCCCCCGAGTCATAAGCGCAAGTGCAAATGGAGCTTACCATTTGGAAACTCTCAAAGGGAAAGAGATACCAAGAACCTTCAACTTTGTCGATTTGAAGCAGTATTATATTTTATTAGTAATACAATTGCCTGGGTAATAAAGGGGTACTCTTTTTCTTGTAGTAGGTTTTATCACTAAGGAGTATTTTACTGCTAGAGGTTTTAATGAGGTCCCGTCAACCATTTTTTCTTCATCAATAAAAGTATTCCTTTTAATTACTTATGGTTGTTCATCATCGTGCATATTTTGTTTATAAGATTTTAAGATACAAGAACTCAACAAAGTTGGCAAAGATATCCCGGAGAACTTGTTAATGAATAGAATGCAAACTCACCAAGGAGCCAATTTCGAGATACATCTTGAAGTAACCAACCGGGATACAGTTGTCGTCAACTGGCCTAATCCAGAATGATAATAAAGACCGAAAAAGGATACCTGATAGGCTAACCTTAATCGGACTAAAGGTGCCACCTTGGCCTAAAACCTGCAATAACGAAGTAAGAAGGGGCGCCTTTAAGGCATACCCATAATGAAAACCGAAACAAGACGTCTGAGAGGCTAACCTTAACCGGAATAAGGGTGTCAGATCAACCAAAAACCCATAACAAAAACCGAAAAAGGACGCCCTGAGAGGCTAACCTTAACCGGAATAGGGGTGCCACCTCGGCTGAAAACCCATGACAGCGAAAGTGAGAAGGGATGCCATAAGGGCTACCTTAAATCACGATCAGGATGCCTCAGAGGCTAACCCTAATAGAGTAGAACAATCTCCACAAAAACTTAATGGTAAAGTCTTGCAATTGTTGATCAGCAATAGAATATAGTTAAACGGAGATATAGTTCATGCAAAGATTAAAGTGCATACAAAATATAGTTCAAAGATTAAAGGCCCCATCAAGGAGCTATAAGGAATACAAATGAAATGGAGATACAACTGAGGAAAAGAAAGTAAAGGCTGTCATCAAGCTTGAGTCTCCACATCGGTCTCCTGGATGGCCTTATCTCCTTCCACATCATCTCCCTCGGCGGCGGCTCCAGGAAGAGGGGTGTCATAGTTAAACGGGTTAAGATCAAGGTCTGCAGGATCTAGAAAGACGGGATTATTATAATCACGAAAATTCCAGAGCTTCCTATCCTTCACCCCGTGAAATGGATCCAGACTGCGAGTGTTCAGCTCAACTTCGTGATTTAAAAATACATGGAGAGAAGACTTTTTTGTTTTGGTTCCCATTGAAAACTAAGTCTATTGTGATCATTACAACAACTTGCAACATGTTTGAAGGAAGAATAATGAAATACATGTGATTTCATTAGTGCATGAATATTTGTCTTAATTCTTTGGTGCATCTTCATCAATCTAGCATGAGGAATTCATATGTCCCCTTACAAGTTTTGAGGATAAAAAGTGGGCATTTTCTAGATCATATATAGGATGAAAAATGATAGGTGGCTAACAATATTGTTAACAAGCCTTGTCCTTAAGAACCCTCATTGTTACATGCATTGATGTCCGAGGTGATTGTACTCATAATAATTATCTTCATATTGTCTAATAGTTTCATACATGCCTTTTCCGTATAAGGGGCATTTATTAGACTAGTAGCTTGAGTAATCTTTCCCTTATATCACTCTTCCTTACACTTAAAGTTGATGTCCTTCGACTCATTGAATCACTCCATAAGCTCTAACATATCTTTGTTAAAAGTTTTGGCCTCTTTACAACGACGCTCACTTGAAGACCACATAGCTTTCCTTTTGTTCCTATGCTCTTTCAAGTCGTACGTATCATCCTAAGAAACATTAGCATAATATTAATCCACTTAATAAGGAAGTCTCCTTCCATGGCTCTCTCCCCATCAGAAGTATGTGGCTTTCCGATAGAAGTAGGGCTCAAATTTGTGTTTCTATAAATTCTTGTAATACATCTCTTTTTTGTAAATGCTAAAATGGATAACATTGATACTAAACCATAAGAAAATAGTAACAATGATAATAACAACAACAACAACAACAACAACAATAATAATAATAATAATAATAATAATAATAATAATAATATTAATAATAATAATAATCATAATAATTTTTGAGTTCACCTTATACCTTATACTACCTCCAAGTCGTATATATAAGTCGGAACCAAGGAATCATAGTTAGCTAATTAAATTTGTCTAAAAAAAATAAGTATATTCCAATTAACAAAGGTGTTAATAAATGCTTAGGTCATTTAATGTCTCATTCTCTCTCTTACTTCACTCTCTTTCACACTTCATAATTAATTAAATCTTTAAAATTTTAAGAAGGGGTAAAAGAGAAAATAATTGATTAATGGGTCAATTGGTAACCTATAATAAGTAATGGGAAGAAAAACGGAAAAGGTAATTTCATTATACAAAAACTAAGAAGAACATTTAGGAAGACGATTAATGAGATGAACAACATGAGTAGCAACATAACACCGATAACATTTAGCCAAGTCTGAGTGAAAAAGCAGACACCTTGTAGTATTCAAAATTTGACGATGTTTCCTCTCAACAACACTATTTTGGTGAGGGGTTTCAACACAAGACTGCTGGTGTAAAATAACTTTCTCAACATAAAAGTTAGACATACAAAACTCAACGCCATTATCACTACATATAGCTTTCACAGAAGTTTGGAACACATATGCTATAAAATTCTTAACCAAAGTTCTAGTTTCAGCCTTAGATTTCATCAAATGCACCCAAGTATGTCTAGAAAAATCATCAACAATGGTAAGAAAATACCTATGGCCATGCACGCAAGTAACATTTAAGGGACCCCAAATATCCATATGTAAAAGAGCAAAAGAAGAATCAGTTCTATTGTTATCATTTGGAAAAGGGAGTTTCGTTTGTTTACCAAAATGGCAAGAGTCACCTAAATCGGTATTTGAAATTTTCACATAAGGGAATTGGGAAGAAATAACACGCAAAATAGAGGAAGAGGGATGTCCAAGACGTGTGTGCCAGAAATTAGTGTTATTAGTAACAAAAGCAGAATGTAAAGTATTAGCATTGTTCAGAAAAGCAGTAGAAGCAGAGTCATCCAAATTATCAAGGTTGTAAAGACTGTTGAAGGCCCTAGCCTCTAGGTAAGCTTCTTCTGTATAACACAAACAGAATCATCAAAGTGAAAGGAAACATTTAAAGAGGATGCAGTTTTATGAACAACAAGGATATTAAATTTAAAATCTGGAATGAGTAAAACATTCTCTAAGACCAAAGAGTCTGAGAGTTTAAATCTTCAAGAAAACTTCGCAAGAGTTACATCACCATTGGGCAAGTTTACACGAATAGTAGGAATAGCATGGTAATTCACAAAGAAATCTACAGAACTACATATGTGATCCGTAACACCAGAATCTACAATCAATGTGTGAAGTTTAAGGTTAATACCTCTAGAGGTGTTGTGTATGTTGTGAGGTATGTGAGTTAACTGATTGATACTAGGTTCAACATTAGAAGATTTTACTGTACGAAGCATGTCAAGAAGGAGATCATAATTTTCCTTAGAAATGTTTGCAGTACGAGTATCAACAGCGGAAACAGAAGCATTATTCTCACCAGAAACATGGGAGGTAGGTTTCTTAGGTTTGAATTTGAAGTTATCAGGAAAACCATTCTTAAAATAGCAAACATAAATAGTATAGTTTTCCCATTGACAAAATTTACAAATCTTACCCTTTATAGAAGTACCACGAGAAGAAGATGGTTGAGTTTTACCTTTCCCTTGGTTAGGGTTTTTGGAATTCTAAAATTTCCAATTCACAGCAGCAACAGAGGGTTGGGGTTTGACATCCAAAAAGGGATTGATGGAATCTTGGCGTTCCTGCGGTTGGATATGTGCAAAAATTGAAGCAATTCGGGGAAGGGGGTCCGAATGCATAATTTGGATGCGAACAAAATCATATGGGTCATTCAATCCTTTTAAAAAACAGATCACATACTCATTCTCATGAGCCCTAGTAACGTTCCTTGCCAAATCACAAGTACACAGAGTAGGGCAAGTGCATTGAAAAATAGGCCGTAAAGCATCAAGTTCTTGCCATAAGGACTGTAAATGAAGAAAATAGTTAGAGACAGAACGTTCTCCCAGTTTAATAGAGTGGACAGCGTGAAGAAGATCTGAGACTCGATAGTGATCGCCTTTGGAATAGCGGTCACGAAGTTCTTTCCATAGCTTCTGAGAGGAGTCAAAGAAAGCGATGCTCCGAGCGATCTGAGGCGTCACGGCCTTCATGAGCCCAAACATGACCATCTTGTCACACTTGATCTAATAGTTGTAAAGAGGTTCATCAGGTTTGGGCTACTAGAGGTCACCGGTGAGAAACCCTAGTTTTTCCTTGCAGATGAGTGCACGACGAAAATTACGAGCCCAAAGCAAGTAATTCGAGGCGCCTTCAAGAATCGGTGTAGAGATGATAGAGTTAGGTTTTTCACTCGGGTGACGAAAATTACGAGCCCAAAGCAAGTAATTCGAGGCGCCTTCAAGAATCGGTGTAGAGATGACAGGGTTAGGGTTTTCAATCGGGTGTAGATAGTAGGGAGAGGAGGGATTTTGAGATTCATCAAGGGAGATGGCAGGAGTGGCCATATCGAGGGAAAAGGCTCAAGAAGAAGGATCGAGGATACGAATCAACAATAAGCCATGGGAGAAAGAAAGGTGAAAGGGGAGAGGAACAAACAGAGGCACGGCGGCGCAGGAAACCCTAGCGTGGGAGACGATTAACGCGAAGCATTCACGAAACCCTAGCAGAGCAAAAGGGAAAAAGGAGAGGTCGCGAACCGAAGAGGCTCGTGGATACCATAATGGGAAGAAAAACGGAAAAAATAATTTCATGATACAAAAACTAAGATTTTATACAAAAGGATAGAAAACTGAAGTGGGCCAAATAAAACAATAAACGTGGCCCAAGAGAGAAAAAACAAAAATAATGATGAGCCTAAAAACAAAAGACCTAATCTGTAGTTATATTCCTCAAAATAAGGACCACATAATTCTTCTAGAAGGTGACAAGACCGGAGGGAGTATAAATCTACCCATACTTCACTAGAGCCATTCACTTTATAGGATTCAAGATCCCAAGTGACTCTCATATGGGATAGCAAAGTTGGAAATTCACGATACATTTGTCTCATACGACTAAACTATACCTTCAACTTATCCACATCATAATTTGTTTTGGTTATCTCAATCACGTCCTTGTTTATTTCTTCCCAAGTGGTATTTTTTAATCTTAACCCTTGCAATTGTCAACTTTCACTCTTTCATAAAGATTTTCAATAAAAGCCTTTGTGTTTTATTAGGATATTGATCATATTTTTGATCTCTCTTTTGTACACATATGTATTTTGCGCACATGCTTCCCTTACAGTTATTTTTCAGTTTGCTGTTATTGCTTTTTTTGTGTTTTTCTGTTATGCCAACTAGGATGAAACAATTATTCTGTTTCCTGGCTCTTTCGTCCCTTCCTCGTGTATATATTTCTGCATCACTGTGTTATTCAGTGATTTTTGATCAATAGAAAGCATTCAATACATCATGCAGAGTCTTGTGTTTACTGAGCATTTTTTCCTAATATGGTATGAGAGCAAATCTTCCGCATTGCTCCAAAGTTCTGCATTCTTGCTTATTGATCAATCATGGCGAATTCCTCTCGCCAACACTCTTCTGACGATTCTTCACAGCACTCCATTACCGATCATCTTGTAAACCCTTCCAATCCTCTATTCCTACATCCAAATGAAAATCCCATTCTCATTCTCGTTTCCACCTTGCTCACGGAGGTCAATCATCATTCATGGTCTCATAACATGATTGAAATGCTGGAATCTAAAAACAAGGATCGCTTTATTGATGGAAGCTTCCCCTCACCTCCATTGGCGGATCCTTTGCGCGAACCATGGCGCCGGTGCAATCGCATGGTCATGGCTTGGCTCAAACGCTCAATGACTCCCGCAATTGCTGAATCCGTGACTTACTACGCAACTGCTGCCGAAATTTGGTGAGATTTACGAGAAAGATTCTCTCATGGTGACAATTTCCGCATCGCAGATCTACAAGAAGAAATTCATGCCACCAAACAAGGTGATTCCACTGTAACACAGTACTTTACTCGCCTTAAGATTTTGTGGAAAGAACTAGAAATTTCACACAGTTCTTGCTTGTTCTTGTTCTTCTATTTGTTCATGTGGTGTTCTTTCAAAGATCATCAAAGAGAGAGAAGACGATTGTATCATCAAATTCTTGCGCGGTTTGAATGAAGAATATGCGCAGGTTCGGTCTCAAATCATGATGATGTCTCCTATGCCTTCAATTACTCATACCTTCTCTTTAGTTCTCCAACAGGAACGTGAATTTGGAGGCTCTCATTCTGTTTCTGCTTCTTCTGATAGCACTGCTTTTGCTGCTGTTTCCAATGATCCTTCCAAGCAAACCTTTTCTAAGGGGAGCACTTCCACAGGTAGAGGAGGAGGTCGTACTGGCTCTGGTAGAGGTAGGGGAACCAAATTGTGCACACATTGTGGCAAAACTAACCATATTACTGATACCTGTTTTGTGAAATATGGTTTTCCTGAGGGCTACAGAACCAGAAACAAGAACACTTCCACGTCTTCTAAACTTTCTGTTAGTATGGTTGAAACAGCCTCATCAAAGACATCATCTGAAGCCTTGGAGGTTCTTCCTTCCAAAGATCAGTTTACTTTGTCTAGGGAGCAGTACCAAGGCATTCTAGCTTTGCTTCAACAGTCAGCTCATGCTCCTCATGCTGTTAATCATGTTCAGAACAATCTCCATAATCCTTCAGGTATGCCTTCTGCTCTTCCTGTTTGGATCCTTGACAGTGGAGCAACTGATCATATTTGCCCATCCAAGCATTTCTTTCTTTCTCTTAAACAAATTTCTCCCATCACTATTCGTTTACCTGACTTTCATTCTGTTACTGCACATTTCTCTAGAACAATTAAGCTAGGTACTCTATTATTACATGATGCCTTGAATGTTCCAAATTTCACTGTGCATCTCGTTTCTATTCCTAAGCTCGTTACCTCTCTTGACTGCCTTGCTGTTTTTGCCAAACCTGTTTGCTTGATTGTGCAGAAACAACCTTTGAAGACGATTGGTGCAGCTAGAAGAATTAATGGACTCTACTGTTTACAACCTTCCTTTGTTCATACTGATTCTTCTTGTAACAATGGTTCTTTGATTGATTGTCTGAATGTTACTACAGTTTCAAGTATTTCTCCATTTCAGCAATGTAACAGTAGTTAACAAATCTGTTCTATGGCATTTACGCCTTGGACATCTTTCTAATAAAGTTTTTCAAACCTTGTGCAATCAATACTCTGATATTAGTTTCATGGATTTTGCTGCTTGTGATGTATGCCATTTTGCTCGCCAAAAACGTCTTTCCTATACCATAAGTAACACTAAGGCTTCTCGTTTTTTTGAACTGATTCACATTGACATATGGGGGCCACTTAGTGTTTCTTCTTTTGAGGGTTACAAATATTTTCTCACTGTGGTTGATGATCACAGTAGATATACTTGGATTTACCTTTTAAAAAGCAAAATGGATGTTAAAACTATCCTTCCTAACTTTGTCAATATGATTGAGAATCAATTCGATACCAAACTTAAAATCATTCGTTCTGACAATGGCAAGGAGTTTTACCTTCACGATTTCTTTTCTACCAAAGGTATTGTTCATGAAACTTCATGCGTGGAATGTCCACAACAGAATGGGATAGTTGAGCGCAAGCATCAACATATCCTCAATGTTGGCAGAGCCCTTCTTTATCAAGCTAACCTTTCAAAATCTTTTTGGGCATATGCTGTCAAACATTCTGTTCATATCATTAACAGATTGCCATCCTCTTCTTTGAACTACAAATCTCCCTATGAATTGGTTTTTCACACTAAACCTGATCTTAATGAATTAAGAGTTTTTGGTTGTTTGGTTTTTGCTTCAACCCTTGTTTCTGGACGCACCAAACTTGATCCTCGTGCATCTAAATGCATATTCCTTGGATTCAAGTCTGGAATGAAAGGTTATGTCGTTTACAATTTACATAATCATTCATTCCTAGTTTCACGAAATGTTAAATTTTTTGAAATTTTGTTTCCTTTTTCTGATCATCAGAAATGTGTGACGGGTTCCTGATACCTTTACTGATATGGCTGATCCCTTCCTTTCTTATGATGCTTCTCCAGCATCTGACATACAAACTTCAAACAATCCTTCTTCTACTAATGTTACTTCTGAAGTTTCAGCCTCTCAAAACTTCACCATTTTCACTTTTTCCTCCCATCTTATGTTCGATACTTCGTGTCAAAAATATATATGACAATGATTATTCTATGCCATCAATTAAGATAACAAATTCATATTGAGTAACCTACAAAAAAACTTTCTTCAAACTATGGCAAAAAAACATGAATTCAATAACAAACCAAATAAAATGGTGTGAAATTAAATAGGACATCTTAAAAATCATAAAATGTGATTACATGGAGATAAAAGTCAATTTAATTGACTCAACATAGAAAAATATTATCATGATAGCTAAACGATACCTGCACGTGTTCATTATTCACACTGGCAAAGGAAAAAAGATCAGAATAATCAATGAACGTTGAGGAAGGTCGTCATTATTTACTAGCACACTTATGATTATTATTTTTTCTATTTTCAGAATTAGTATTATGATGACAAATGCCCTTGAGGCAGAGCAGCTATCTTACTCTACTAGAGGACATCTAGGATGAAATTGAATTGGTCTGAATTCTCACTATACATTAATAAAGTCTCTTCTACAAACAAGATTAATTTGCTATTTTTAAAAAGATAAAAAATGGACTAAATAATTAAAAATTATAAATCACTCGCATCAAAGTTTAAAAACACTTCACACCGACCTGTCCTAAACCTACCATACCAGGAAAAAGTAATAGTACAAAGCCACAATAAATCAATTATTGAATCTTGTAGTGAACAACAGAGTGGGACATGCTAATGCTGCTAAATTTTCCATTCTTTTGAAAATGTTTCAATTGAGAATGCTTTTAAAAATACAACCAAACATGTTTTCTCCACCATTTATTTTTTATGAAAATAAAAATAGGAAATGCCCAAACCAAACAGCCCCTGACCCTAAATATTTCAAAGGAAAATCCAACGCATTACTTGTGTAATGAAAATGATCATGTTTGTTCAAATTATTTTTCTCTCATCATTTTTGGAATGTACATCTGAAATATAATTTCATAATCTTCCTGTCCATGTTCCCTTTAATATCAATGATTTTTTGCTTAATTTAAATGTATTACCTTTGTTCATTCCCAAAAACGGAATCCCTATGAGAATGTTCTCATTTTTTAGATTCTTTTTTATGGTTTAGGCATATTCTATTGCTCAAAAATGAAAATAAATTATTAGTTTTCCATAATAAGATGTATTCTATTTTGGTACTAGTACTCTATATTTTATGTTTAACTATTAAGTAGTTTTTTCTTTATATTTTGTGTCAAATTGTCATGTTAGATAAAATTATTTGTGTGTACCTGCTAAGTGCTAACTATAAAATATCACACATATTTATCCATGTTTTGTTTTTTTGACTAACAAAAATTAACCTCTAAGTTTGTTTTGATTGAGTTTTGTTCGCGCTATCAACATATATCCTTGAAGTTCAAAAGAGCAAATCTATAAATTTCACATTTTTCATATTAGCATGAAACATATCCTAATTCCGACATACATTATAATTATATATAGGAAAGATTTACTAATACCAATTATCAATCATAGTTTATCCACACTAAGATCATTTTGAGGTTCAATCTGAGAAATTTAGCAAGAATTTTTTCTTTCCTACTACACTTTATGGCTTGGTCTACTAAGACAAAGATAACTTCTTTAAGATTGAACATGAAGATAATTAGTAGGAAAGGGTTTATTTAAAAGAAATGAGATCTTGGGGCACATGACTTATTTTGGTCATATAACCTTTTTGTGTTAGTGAAGACTTTATGATAATTTGAAAAAAGTTAGGGTTTGAAATATATGTTTTTAAATGTTACGAACAACGTTTCACATGACCAAAATTCAAGAGTCATTACGCCAAAAAATGCCTTTAGCTGTTGTTATTTCGGGTATGGCAGCGGTTTGGAATGCTAATTGACCTGTTGCCATAGGTACTTTAGCTTTTAGCAACGATTATGAACCGTTGGCAAATGTGCCCTTTTCGTAGTGGTTATTATGCAACCACTAGCAAAGGGCTAATTTTTTCCATCCTATACCAGCAGTTCTAATTAGGCAGCGCTGGTATAGGTTATCCTTCAACCGCGATTCTAGTAGAACCACTGGCAAAGGTTTTCTTTTCTTCTTTTAGATTTGAGCTATTAACTTCTACTACATAAAAGGGTGTTGCGAGAATGGAACTCCCCACATCTCACACCTAAGGCAAGAATTATACCAAAACTACTAATGAAACAATGCTAGTCAATAGATATTACAACTTACAATTCTAATATTTATATTTATTCCATAGAGGTAAAAGACAAAAATTGAGATCAGCCAGGATACAACATGATCAATATATTGAAGCCAAATCAAATTAAATATGTAACTAGCCAAAATAATAAAGTATAAAGAAAGTTACTTATCTTTTCAAAAAAAAAAAAAACTAAGTAAAAATAGTGTCACCTTCGGGTTATTGGCTTGTGGTGAATAAGCTAATTCCGTAGTTGACAAATTAATCACAGCCCATGAAAAAGTGTTTTCAATGAGCAGAGTCACCAACCATCAATTTCGCAAAGCGAGGTTTGCCAGAAGAAAGATTTGTTCAAAATAAACGTGAGCGCTCAAGCAACACTACGCCAGAAATGGTCAAATCCAACTCTACTTATGCCAACTCTACTTATGCCAGCGGTTCCTGGATAACCGCTAGCATAAGTCATCTGTCACACATATGCCAGCTGTTCTGTGTTTAACCGCTGGCGTAGGTCATTCTCTTTTTTACTTTTTATTTTCTTCAAATTATTAAAACCCTACACCGGTGGTTCTTTATGTGAACCGCTGCTTTTGGCTTTAATGAAGTTGAAAAAGACACAAGACCTCGCCTCAAAAAATCTACGAGTTTGAAACATCTCTCGCCTCTTTTTGTCTTCCCTCAAACCCTACTTCACCATGGTAAATCCTAAACGAAGAGGAAATCGAAAGTCAAACACGAGCATTTCAATCGCAACGACAAAGCCACGTTCTAACGAAGCCATTGCGCGTTGTGAGATCTTCGCTAAGGCTTTGCTCTGTTGCTGTAACAAAATTGAGCAAGGTACTAAGATGAACACCTTCGTGCTTGTGTTCCACCCACTACTCTGCGGTTACGCTCTCTCATTGATTCTAGCAGTCGTGCTCTGCAACTTTGCTAACAAGCTCTACGAGAAGCACAAAAATGTTGTTCTTGATGTTTGTCCTTACTCTCTGCTCCTTTGTATTGATTTTCCTTTAGTAATTTGCTCAATTTGGGGTTTTAAGGTTTTGTTAGGTCTTTTTGTTTTCTAAAATGGAGAGCAAGTCTTTTCTAGGTAATTCAAAATTCAATTCTTTCACTTGCTTCTTAATCAATTACTTTTTTTTCTTTCTAAGGTAATCTTTTAATTTTGTTTTAGTTGTTATTGAGTTTCCATTGTGTGTTTGAGATCATGCTTTGTTTTGTGTGGTGGTTTGGCTATATGAATGATTGATGAGGATATGTTTTGTTGTTTATTTTTTATTTATGTTTATTTTATTTATTATGATTATTTTGAACAGGTTATCTGTGTGAGTTTCTTGTTTCAAAGTTCGTTTGGAATTTGATTATGCTACCATTTTGTCAAATATTCTGTTATCGTTGCATACAATATTGTCCCTTCAGTTTTCATCATGTTTTTTTTGAAAGAAAATTAAAGATTTACACAAAACAAATACTTTACATTTACTTGTGGAAAATCATTAAAAATAGGGTCTGTTATTATACTTGTCGAAGAAGTGAGAATAATTTTTATATGTGTATGTTCTGTGTTAGATAGTAAAAATACTATTGTAGTTTCTTAACAAGTATTAGGACAACCTCGGAATTAAAGTAATTTTGTATGTTTAGGTTTACACTGGACTGGAATTAACTAATTTTATCTTTTTAAGTAACAATGTATCATGAGAAACATATTTTCATTTCATTCTGTTGGATAAATGTCAATTTAATTTAAGTTTTGTTTAATTAATGATAATCCGAAAAACACATAATAAAATGTAGAAAAGTTGGTAAACTTACCTCACGGCTACACAACAGACAACCCTTGACTTGGGCTAGAAATCTCTTCCCCTTTTGCATTGTGCCCTTTAATTTCTTTTCAAAATTTTAAATAACGAAGAAAAGGAAAAGCATGGTAAAGAACTTAAATGGGTTAATATTAACATGTAATGGAATGAAGCATTCGAGATATAGATGTGAGTCATGCCTAACAATTAGTTAGTACATGCCTTTGGATGGACATCACTGGCATTAAGAAAAAATTACGATGATTTGTTCTTTAAAGTTAAGCGAAGCACTAAGATGACGAAACTTATGAAAGCATATTGCAATAGAAAATCTGCAGACGTTGAGGCAACTATCTTCTTATATGACGGTCGCCACCTTGGAGCAAAACAGACACCTGACAAGGTTCGTTCCTCTCCTTGGTTGTTTATTTTTATGGACAATGCACACTCACAGACATATTAAATTAAATATTCACTTTCAGAGATGCATGCAAATTTTTCTCATGCATGCCATTAGCCGATTCTCAATGTCACACACATATTGTTCGTGACATGGATCCTCATTACATGCATGTCTCTCATAAGATCTTTGGTCTTATGAGAGACACATCGCATGAAATAAGGGTCCATATTAGCAAACATATCTGTGTGACACACATTGCATGAAATAAGGGTCCATATTAGGAACAATATCTGTGTGACATTGAGAATTGGCTAATGGCATGCATGAGAAAAATTTTCTTGCATCTCTAAAACTTGATATTTAATTTAATATGCGTGCGAGTGTGCATTGTCGATAAAAATAAACCACCAAGGAGAGGAACGAACCTTGTCAGGTGTCTGTTTTGCTCCAAGGCGGCGACCGTCATATAAGAAGATAGTTGTCTCAACGTTCGCAGATTTTCTATTGCAATATGCTTTCATAAGTTTCGTCATCTTAGTGCTTCGCTTAACTTTAAAGAACAAATCATCTTAATTTCGTCTTAATGCCCGTGATGTCCATCCAAAGGCATGTAATAACTAATTGTTAGGCATGACTCACCTCTATATCTCGAATGCTTCATTCCATTACATGTTAATATTAACCCATTTAAGTTCTTTATCATGCTTTTCGTTATCTTCTTTATTTAAAATTTTGAAACAATTTAAAGGGCACAACCAATAGGGGAAGAGATTTCTAGCCCTAGGGTTGTCTGTTGTGCAAGCATGAGATAAGTTTACCAACATTTCTACATTTTACCCTGTGTTTTTTAGGATTTTCATTAATTAAACTAAACATAAATCAAATTGACATTTATCCAATAGAATGAAATGAAAATATGTTTCTCATGATACATTATTACTTAAAAAGATAAAATTAATTAATTCTAGTACAATATAAACCTAAACATACATAATTACTTTAATTCTATGAGGTTGTCCAAGTATTTGTTAAGAAACTCCAAAAGTATTTTTACTAGCTAACACAGAACATACACAAATAAAAAAAAATCTCACTTCTTATACAAGTATAACAACAAACCCTATTTTTAATGATTTTCCACAGGTAAATTTGAAGTATTTGTTTTGTTTAAATCTTTAATTTTAAAAAAAAACATGATGAAGAATGAACGGTCAAGACTGTATGCAACGGTATTAGAATATACGACAAAATGGTAGCAAAATCAAATTCTAAACGAACTTTTAAACAAGAAAGCCACACATATAATCAGTTCAAAATAATCATTATAAATAAAATAACATAAATCAGAAATAAACCACATAGCATGTCCTCTTCAATCATTCATACAGCTAAACCACCACACAAAACAAAGCATGATCTCAAACACACAACGAAAACTCTGCAACAACAAAAAAAATTAAAAGATTACATGAGCAAGGAAAAAGCACAATTGATTAAGAAGCAAGTGAATGAATTGAATTTTGAATTCCCTAGAAAAGACCTGCTCTCCATTTTAGAAAAAAAAAAGAAAGACCCAGCAAAACGCTAAAACCCCAAATTGAGCAAATTACTAAAGGAAAATCAATACAAATGAACAGGGAGCAAGGGAAAACATCAAGAGCAGCATTTTTGTGCTTCTCGTAGAGCTGGTTAGTAAGGTTTTAGAGCACGGCTGCTGGAATCAACGAGAGAGTGAACAGCAGAGCAACGGTAGCAAGAATGTGTTCATCTCAATACCTTGCCCAATTACGATGCAACACAAATGGAAGTATGACAGCAGCAGAGCGAAGCCTCAGCAGAGATCTCGCAATGCACAATGGCTTCGTTAGAATGTGGCTTTGTCGCTGCGGTAGAAAGATTGAAATGCTCGTGTTTTGACTTTAAATTTTTGCTTCATTGAGCTTTTACGGTGGCAATGTAGGGTTTGAGAAGAGATGGAAGAATAAAAGAGGCAAGAGAGGTTTCAGGTTCATAGATTTTTTTAGTGAGACCTTGT
The DNA here is from genome assembly GCA_037177725.1 of Cyamopsis tetragonoloba. NCBI lineage: Eukaryota > Viridiplantae > Streptophyta > Magnoliopsida > Fabales > Fabaceae > Cyamopsis > Cyamopsis tetragonoloba. The sequence continues at coordinate 22,824,631 of CM074122.1, forward strand.
GTCTTTTTTAACTTCATTAAAGCCAATAGCAGCGGTTCACATAAAGAACCGCTGGTGTAGGGGTTTACTAATTTGAAAAAAAAAAAGTAAAAAAGGGAATAACCTATGCCACCAGTTAGACACGGAACCGCTGACATATGTATGACAGATGACTTATGCTAGCGGTTATTTCGGAACCGCTAGCTTATGAAGAGTTGGATATGACCATTTCTGGCATAGTGATTATAATGTGATTTTTTTTTTTCAAATTTAGGATGGCCAACATTTATCTACCACAAACATGCAAAGAAAAAATACAAGGGAAATAACTTATAATGTGAGGGAGAAACTACACTACCTAACATTGGAAATGTTATGCTGGCAGCCAAGGAAAATGAAAGGAGGAGACACATGGATAATCTGCCAATAGTACCACCACATATGTTCCAACTACTCTGTTCACAACCAAAAACACATTCCACCTGCATTATATTAAATTATGAGAACATAAGTTTACCAATATGTATATTATGCAGCATTGACCTACACTAGCATTACCAAAAGAACATGAAAGAAATTGAAGCAACCTAAGTAATATCTTGTATTGCATAAGATAAAGGAAACCCCATCAAAGTTTCTCAGCCCTTGGTTTTCTCGGTTGTGTAATAGAGGTTTAGCATGAGTGAACGAAATTCATTTTGTAATTATAATGTTTGGAGTCTGAATAAAGCAGAGGACATCCGCGGTATAAATTAAAGAAATGAATGAAGCTTTTAATTCAGAGTTTGAATGAGGTTGAGCTTCACCACAATGCCAATTCCTTTGGTTGGCTATCAAATCAAGATTGAATTGACCCCTCCTCCTCATCCTGTATAGTAAGAACATATTTCAGAAAAATAGTGACTTTTACTCGAATATAGTCACATGTCCTCTTTATTTATCAGACAACAGGATTAAAAACAATCCACCAAACAATAAGTAAAAATTAGAGAAAGAAAAAAAAATCCTGAAATATTTTTATATATTAGAAGAATATAACTGTAAATGGTAAAGTGTCCCAAAATTAGAACCTTTCTTTGTAAAATTTAAGTTTCATATGATCCATAACCAGTTGATTTAGATTTTCAAGTATACAACTACAGAGAAATGGAAGCTATTTGATTTTGAATACTCACAAGGACAACACTTTAATGATGTGGAATAGAATTGGCGTTGTGTATCACAAAGTAATAATAATAATAATAATAATACCTGAGTTGGATGATTCACCAATCAACCAAGTAAACCAGTAATTGTTGTCATTTGATAAATGCCATTGAAAGCAAGCTTGATTAAATTGAAAACTGGTGTTATTTCCAAGAATTGTCCTTACTTATTGTTTTGCTATATATGACTTTTGTTAAACAGGTTCACATTCTGCAAAATTGTTTAAACAAATAACCATTCACAATGAAAGCACATATAAGCTAAACAATGCAGCTATTTAAGTTTTATTTATTATTTTATATTAATATATTAATGTTTAATAGATTTTAAAATATTTCAAACATAAATTCTAGTTATAATGTTTATAAATCTAGTTTGTATGTTAATTAGGGAATGAAAATGATTATAATTTGCATCTGGAATCCAATTTCAATATCTTTCTGTGTGTGCCCCTTAAGCTCTTAATTAATGATTTTCACAACGAATTATGGATAGAATAGTTCATCATTATCTCTTAAGCTTATTTGAAAAGTGTATTCTTATACTTTCTTCATTATTTGGTCTTACTCTTATGCTTTCTTATGTTCTTTTTGTTGTGTTTTTGCTTAATGAATTGCTTCCATCTCTGACAGACTAAGGGTGTGTTTGGATTAGCTGTGATTGTGAAAATAAGCTGTGAAAAAGAATTCAGAAATGATTTTCAAGATAATTTTAAGTTGTAACAAGCGATTTTGAAGATTTTTTAAATAATTTTAAATTTTAGCTGAAGGATAAAAAGCTTTTCCTTTGTTAAAAGAATAATCAAAAGTTTTATAAGTGCAAAATACAACTATCCAAAGAAAAAATCTAATCCAAACATGCTCTACTTCTTTGAAATCAAAACATGGGATGAATCCCTGAATAAAAATAGTCTTCATACTTGATTGTTTGAACCCCTAATTAAGGGATTAGATCTGAGCTGATTACCAACTTAAAAATCATATAAAAAAACCCCAAATTTATCAATTCCAATAAAAATCAAAGATAAACAGCGACAAAAGGTTATCATCCTAAACATATAACATGAATTTTATCAAGAAGAAATAAGTCAAGCAGCAAGTTTACTCATCCAGTCATCCCCACGCTCTAATTTTATCCCTAACCTAATCATAAGCCAAAATCCAACAAACTTTAATCATGCACAACCAGAACAAAACACTAGTTATGGTGAAAGAGTGGGTACCTTGATTTTTTGTAAGATTCCAAGCAAACTCTCCAACCTTGAGTCTAACCAATTTTCGATCTCTTTCTCCTTTCGCGTTCAAACCCGCACTTAGGTTCTAAACAAACACTCTTGAGAACTTCTATCCTTAATTTTGAAATTAGGAATAGGAAAGTAGAAGAATTGATGAGAAATGGAGAAGGTGGACATAGATATTGGATTTGTAACAAAAGAGACTGAATGAAAAATGAAATGATCTGTATTACTGAAGAGAGAAAAGAGAGATATATAAAAGACCAAACCCTAATGACTGGCTACCGGAACAAAAGGTAAAGAACGCGTGAGGACCATAATCAAATGGGCCAAACCCAGTTACAAAAGAAAGGCCCAAGGGAGAACAAAAAACAGCAAAACAAAAAAGAAAACGGGCCCAAATAAGATGATCTCAATAAGAGATCATGGCTCAAATGGGGGAGAAGGTGGGCAGAGATCTTGGCTTAAATGGGGGAGAATTGATGTGCATGTAGAATTTAAAGTGTGTGTCTTCCACGTGTTTGTGACGTGGAGCCATAGGAAGGGAGGACGGAATTCAAAATTACTATTTATTCTTTTCATTATATATTATATTATAAAAATATAAGAAAGAGGGCTGAATGTGAATTGAGTAGAAGGGTTCGAAGTGTGAACTAATTTGATTTTAAACAAAATTTTTTTTTGTCTAAATCAAGCAAGGGATATTATAAGTTCATCATCCAATCAGTTTTATTTTCTAATAAAATTGAACCAATTGGTTTTTCCTTTAATCATTTTTTTATACAATACCTATTGTAAAAGGAAAAAAATATTAATAACAATCAAATTTTGTTTACTAATTTTTTTAATTTAAATAGTCATCAAATATATTATATCTAGTTCTATTTATTTAAACATTAGTTACTTTTGTATAAAACGTTAGTTCACTACTACATAATTGATTTTTAGCAACATTTGAAAAAATATTGCTAAATTGTTAAAAAGTGTTGTTAAATCACTAAAAATGTTGTCTTTATGCATTTGCGACATTTTTGACAAATGTTGTATGTGGCGATGTTGCACAAAGATTTTAGTTACATTTAAAAAATTTTGCCAAATTGTTAAAAAGTGTTGTCCTTTAGTATTTGCAACATTTTTTACAAATGTTGTATTTGACAATGTTGCTAAAAGTTAATTTTGTTGTAGTGGTTATTACTTTTTATAATTTTGTTGTAGTGGTTATTAATTTTGTTGTATTTGACAGTGTTTCCATTGGTTTTTGTAGTTAAGAATTGGTTGGTTTGGTTTATGAACAACGCTAGACTACAGGGTTAGGGTGGGGTTGGGTCAAGTATATTTCTGAATTCAACTAACCTAATTTTTTTTTTTGGATAAGCAATCCGACTAGCCTATACGAAAGCAATCCATGAAATTGAATTTATTCTAGTCATTGATTTGGATTGAGTTCCAATCAATAAAATTTGACACCATCAATTTGAACTTCGGATCTTGTGATTCAAACCGGAACAAACCTCTCTATATACTTCATCCATTCAAAATATTAGTCACTTTAGAGGAAAACACAAAGAATAGAGCTCATCTTGTAAATCATAAGATTTTTATTCTTAAATAAATTAAAAAAGAACGAACTATAGCAAAAGAACCAAATACAATATTTGTCTGATGGAAACATGAAAAGATACTAAGAATACAACAAATAAAAAAAAGGAGGAATCAATGAAAAAATTTTGTGAGTTTCTTTATCAAAAATAATAAACTATTCTTGAAAGGGATCTCCAATTGAGAAGTACTACATAATAATGATACTTTGACATCGAAGGTTGATGTGTTAGTGATCCTGGATAATTATTAAACTATTTTGTGAATAATTTGAATATATTTTAAATGATATTATATTTGTCTTTTAATTAAATTCCCCTTAATTTTATAAATTCAGAGAGAGTTGGTTCATTATTTGAGTTTGATCCTTATCTTGTAGATTGATTTAGATAAGATTTGATCCCTAAAGATAAGGGTGAAGAAAAAGGAGAAAATCTCAAGAAATCTCATCTTATATTATTTTATCTTATCTTGTACAAAGATAAACCACTTGAAATCTTTTTAAAAAGCCCCATTCACTCAGAACTAGGGGAGGCCGCATATTTGCGATTTTAGAGAGAGTTTTAGTGAGAGAAAGAGCGGAGAGCATGGATTCTAGCGAGACCATAGGATTCACAATTGAAACTACACCTCTTCACCTTGCTTTGTATCGTTAGCTAACATGAGTAGCTAATCCTCTAGTGTTTAGGATTGAATGTAATTAATCAAACTCTCATACTCTATTCATCTTTTATATAGTTATTGTTTATTCATTGGATTTGGGTTTTCATCTCTTTGCTTAATGCTTGTTTTAGCTTTATCACTTATTGCATGATTTTACATTTCAAACTACATTCGACATAAGTTTTCTTAGATCCGAACCTAATAAAAATCTCAACTCTTCACTATTCTAGAGATAGATAGTGATCAACTTGATTGTCGTTTTCGAATGAACATTTTTTCTTAAAGCGGGAGTGTTTTCATTTAATTGATGAGATTGCGTTTTATGAACAAGTACTGTAGGATCATTAAATTGTGAGATCGTTTAATGTGATTTTAGTGTGTGCATCAAATCGTGATTTATTCAATAACTATCCCTAATTGATTGTAGAGTATGAGAGGAAGATTGATGAAGTTCAATCCCAAACCTCTCCAATATTGTTGTCTCAACCCCCAATTTATTATTTTCTTTTAGTTTCTTAAATTCCTTTTTATCAAAACTATTATCGTTTTACTTGCTGCTCACTGTAGTTTTACAACCCCTTAACCCCAATACAAAAATGAGTTGACTTTAGTTTGCGCTAAAGTATTAACAACGTTTTGGCGCCGTTGTCGGGTAGCACGGTTAAATTTTGGATTTTGTATGAACGTTAATTGTTGAGTTGTAAATAGTTTTATTTTTATCTTATATATTTTATCTTTTATTTCTTTATTTTATTTCTTTAAATTCTCTTATCTTATTTTTTTAATTTGATTTTCTGATTTTTCCGATTTAATTTGACTCTCTACACTAACCCATGTTCTAATGTTCTAAGCATTCTCTCCTTCGTATAGGCCTACTTCTAAACTTGATGAAGCTTTGGCGAAGTTGTTGCAAGCATCGTTGAGTTACCAAGATCAATATACTTTAAAGCCTTAAATCACTACATGGCCTAAATCAACTACAAAACTTAAGGCTATCTTGGAAAGGTTTCTACAATCATTGTTGGATTATGATAAATCTAGTGAAGCTTATCAAAAGAATATTGAATCTTCTTCATGTAATATAGAGACTTATATGGTGCAGATAAAAAACAAATTTTGGATTTGAGCTCCGGTCTCTTCTCAGGCAATAATTAGACAATCCCCGAGGAGCAATACAAACTATTACTACATGGAGTGGTGATACAATTGAAATGTGATTGGTTATAATTTGATGATAGAGAAGGAAGGATTTGATAGAGATTAAAAGGAGTGAGAGAAAAAAGAGAATGAATAGAGTGAAAAAGAAAGAGGTAGGAGTTAAAAATTCAGATAGTTTTGTAAATACAGAATATAAAAAATTTAGCATAAAAAAATAGAGAGAGAAAGTGGACTTGAGGGTGAGAGCTGAAATTTTAAAAAGTGACGATCTACTTTACCCTCTGGTCCCCATAAAGATTAATGAGGACGAATATTGTGAAGAAGTGTGTGGGAAGTCGCTTTCCGCACTAATGCCTACTCTTTATACTGATGTAAAGAGTCAAGAGGTGAAGAAGAAATAAAAAATGCATCTCAATGTATTTCCAACACCATTTGATGATGGGAAGCCTAAGGTGAAGATGCGTAATGTGACGAGAGACTAGGATTCTACTCTCTATATCTATCATCCTAAGCCACCTTGGCATCATGGGGGAATTTTAATGGAGAAGCATTTTGGAGATGGACTCCAATTGGAAGGGAGGAGATATTCTTCTGTTGCACTTTGAGCTTTAAAGTTATAGGCGTCGAGCTTATGACGTTAAACAAGCGCTTGTTGGGAGGGAGTATAAATCTTCCCAAACTTCATCAGAGCCATTCACTTTATAGGATTCAAGATCCCAAGTGACTCTAAACTCATGATACATTTGTCTCATACAATTAAACTTTGCCTTCAACTTAACCACACCATAATTTGTTTTAGTTATCTCAACCACGTTCTTGTTTATTTCTTTCCAAGTGATTTTTTTAATCTTAACCCTTGGAATTGCCCACTTTTTACTCTTTCATATAGATTTTCAATAAAAAACCTTGTGTTTGCAATTGGCCAATCCAAAATTTCACCCTTTTCACTTTTTCCTCCCATCTTATGTCCAACACTTCATGTCAAAAATGTATATAACAATGATTATTCTATGCCATCAATTAAGATAACAAACTCGTCTTAAGTAAACTAAAAACAAAACTTTCTTCAAAGTATGATGAAGAACATAAATTCAATAACAAACCAAACAAAATGGTGTGAAATTAAATAGGGCAACATAAAAACCATAACACGTGATTATATGGAGATAAAAGTTAATTTAATTGACTCAACGTAGAAAAACATTATCATGATAGCTAAAAGATACCTGTATAGGTTCATTATTCACATTGGCAGAGGAAAAAAGATCAAAATAATGCAATGAATGTTGAAGAAGGTCATCATCATTTACTATCACGCTATTATGATTATTATTTTTTCATTTATCAAAATTAGCATGATGCTGACAAATGCAACTGAGGGAGAACAACTATCTTACTTTACAAGAGGACATCTAGGATCAAATTGAATTGTTTTGAATTCTCACTATACATTAAAAAAAGTCTCTTCAACAAACAAGATTAATTTGCTATTTTTAAAAAGATAAAAAATGGACTAAATAATTTTTAAAAAAAAACAACCAAACATACAAGGAAAAAGTAAATGTATAAAACCACAATAAATCTACAATAGAATCAAGTAATGAACAACAGAGTGGGACATGCTAATGTGGCTAATTTGCCACTCTATTTTCAAAATGTTTCCATTTAAAATGTTTTTAAAAATCCAACCAAATATGTTTTCTCCACCATTTATTTTCTGTGAAAATAAAAATAGGAATGCCCAAACCAAATAGCTCCTGCCCCTAAAGCAAAATCCAACGCATTACTTGTGGGATGAAAATGATCTGGTTTCTTCAAATTATTTTTCTCTCATCATATTTAGAATGTACTTGTAATATCTAATTTCATAATCTTCCTGTGCATGTTCCTTTTAATATCAATGACTATTTGCTTAATTTAAATGTATTATCTTTGTTCATTCCCAAAAATGGAATCCCTATGAGAATGTTCTCTTTTTTTTAGATTCTTTCTTATGCTTTAGGTGTATTCTATTGCTCAAAAATGAAAATAAATTATGAGTTTTCCATAATAAGATTTATTCTATTTTGGTACCGGTGCTATATATTCTATGTTTAACTATTTAGTAGTTTTCTATTTATATTTTGTTTCAAATTGTCATGTTAAATAAAATTTGTGTGTACTTGCTAAGTGCTAACCATAAAACATCACACATATTTATCCATGTTTTGTTTTTTTTTTTACTACCAAAATTAACCTCTAAGTTTGTTCTGATTGAGTTTTTTTTTTTTGCGCTATCAACATCCTTGAAGTCCAAAAGAGCAAATCAATAAATTTCACAATTTCATATTAGCATGAAACATATCCTAATTTCAACACATATTATAATGATTATAAATAGGAAAGATTTACTACTTCCAATTATCAATCATAGTTTATCCACACTAATATCATTTTGAGGTTCAATCAAAGAAATTTAGAAAGAATTTTTTCTTTCCTTCTAGCCTTTATAGCTTGGCTACTAAGATTAAGATATCTTCTTTAAGATTGCCCATGAAGATAATTAGCAGGAAAGGGCATTTTTTATAAGAAAAGAGATCATGGGGCACATGACTTTTTTTGGTCATATAACCTTTTTGTGTTAGTTAAGACTTTATGATAATTTGAGAAAAGTTAGAGTTTAAAATATATGTTTTTAAATGTTACAAACAACGTTTCACATGACAAAAATTCAAGAGTATAAGTTGCATTTTTCTTTCTTTCAAATTTTTGACAGCCAACATTTATCTACCACAAACATGCAAAGCCAAACCACAAGGGAAATAGCTTATAATCTGAGGGAGAAACTACACTACCTAACATTGGTAACTTTACGCTGGAAGCCAAGGGAAATGGAAGGAGGAGATGTACGAATAATCCACTAACACTACCATTCAGTTCACAACTAAAAATACTAAAAATGGAAGCTATATGATTTTTAATACTCACGAGGACTAAACACTTCAAGGATGTGGAATAGAACTCGCGTTGTGAATCACAAAGTAATAATAATAATAATATCTGAGTTGGATGATGCAGCAATCAATCAAGTAAACTAATAACTGTTGTCATTTGATAAATGCCATTGAAAGCAAGCTTGATTATGTTGAAAACTGGTGTTATTTCCAAGTTGTCATCACTTATTTTTTCGCTATATATGACTTTTGCTAATCAGGTTCACATTCTACAAAGTTATTTAAACAAATAGACATTAATATTAAGGCACATATAAAATAAACAACCCATCTATTTAAGTTTTATTTATTATTTTATATTAATGTTCAAAAGATTTTAAAATATTTCAAACATAAAATCTAGATAATGTTTATTAATCTAGTTTATGTTAACTTTGGATTGAAAATGATTATATCTTCCATCTAGAATCCAATTTCAATATCTTTCTGCATCCCTTAAGCTCTTAATTATTTTCAAAATGAATTATGGATAAAATAGTTTATCATTTCTCTTAAGCTTTGAAAAGTGTATTCTTATATTTTCTTTATTATTTGGTCTTACTCTTATACTTTCTTATGTTCCTTTTGTTTTGCTTTTGCTTAATGAATTGCTTCCTTCTCTAAAAGATTAATTCTCTGAAATTAAAACACAAGATGAATTCCTTAATAAAAATAATCTTCATACTTGATTGTTCGAACCCCTAATTAAGGGATTAAATCTGAACTGATTACCAACTTAAAAATCATAAAAGAAAAACCCCAAATTTATCGATTCCAATCCAAATCAAAGATAAACAGTGACAAATGATTATCATCCTAAACATACAACATAAATTTTATCAAGAAGAAGCAAGTCAAGCAGCAAGTTTAAAAATTCTGTTATCCCTACACTCTAATTTTATCCCTAACCTAATCATAAGCCAAAATCCCTCAAACTTCAATGATGCAGAACAAGACACTAATTAGGGTGAAAGAGTGGATACCTTGATATTTCGTAAGATTCCAAGCAAACTCTCAAACCTTGAGTCTAACCAATTTTTGATCTTTTTCTCCTTTCGTGTTCAAACCCACACTTAGGTTCTAAACCAACAGTGAACTTCTATCCTTAATTCTGAAATTAGGAGTAGGAAAGTAGAATTGATGAGAAATGGAGAAAGTGGGCAGAGATCTTGGCTTAAATGGGGGAGAATTGATGTGCATGTAGAATTGAAAGTGTGTGTGTCTTCTATGTGTTTGTGACGTGGAGCCTTAAGAAGGGAGGAGGGGATTCAAAATTACTACCTTACCCTTTTCATTATATATTATAAGCAAATGTTATCTGGTGTTCTAAGGGTACTATCTAAGGAGCTAAATATAGTAAAAATGTATTGAAAAATGTATTGAAAAACGTAATTTTTTATATTCTTGAGAGACAAAATAATATACAGTTATAATTGTTTTTCTATATATAATAACTTTTACTAGTGCCCTAAGGGCATTGTATATCAAGACCTTGTATTATATATTATATAAGAATATTATATAAGAATAAGAATAAGAATAAGAAAGAGGGCTGAATGTGAATTGGGTAGAAGTGCTCAATTTGGGGATTTGTTCGATTTTAAACCAAAAAAATTGTCTAATTCAATCAATATAGTATTATAAATTTATCATCCAATCAATTTTATTTTTAAATAAAATTTGAACCAATTGATTTTTCTTTTAATTATAGGAGAGACCCCGTTCAGAATGGTTTATGGGATGTTGTAATCCCGGTCGAAATTCGCCAGCCATCTTGGAGGGTCATGTATCTCGATGAGAATAACAAATAGTTGTTAAGGGAAGATTCTGACATGCTCTAAGAAGTTAAAGAGGTTGCAAGACTCAAAGAATTGTCCCGGAAACAACAAATTGCCAGAGGTACAATTTAAAAGTTGTTAAGAGGAATTTCCACGTGGGCGATATGGTAATGAGAAGAGCAAGCATAGGAAATCAGAATGCTATGGATGGAAAGTTCAAAGCAAATTCGGAAGGCCCCCGAGTCATAAGCGCAAGTGCAAATGGAGCTTACCATTGGGAAACTCTTAAAGGCAAAGAGATACCAAGAACCTTCAACTTCGTCGACTTGAAGCAGTATTATAGTTTATTAGTAATACAATTGCCTCGGTAATAAAGGGGTACTCTTTTGCTTGTAGTAGGTTTTATTACTAAGGAGTATTTTACTGCTAGATGTTTTAATGAGGTCCCGTCAACCATTTTTTCTTCATCAATAAAAGTATTCCTTTTAATTACTTATGGTTGTTCATCATTGTGCATATTTTGTTTATAAGATTTTAAGATACAAGAACTCAACAAAGTCGGCAAAGATATCGCGGAGAAGTTGTTAATGAACAGAATGCAAACTCACCAAGGAGCCAATTTCGAGATACATCTTGAAGTAACCAACCGGGATACAGTTGTCATCAACTTGTACTGGCATAATCCAGAATGATAATAAAGACCAAAAAAGGATGCCTGATAGGCTAACCTTAATCGGATTAAAGGTGCAACCTTGGCCTAAAACCTGCAATAACGAAGTAAGAAGGGGCGCGTTTAAGGCATACCCATAATGAAAACCGAAACAGGACGTCTGAGAGGCTAACCTTAACCGGAATAGGGGTGCCAAATCGACCAAAAACCCATAACAAAAATCAAAAAAGGACGCCCTGAGAGGCTAACCTTAACTGGAATAGGGGTGCCACCTCGGCTGAAAACCCATGACAGCGAAAGTGAGAAGGGATGCCATAAGGGCTACCTGAAATCACGATCGGGATGCCTCAGAGGCTAACCCTGATAGAGCAAAACAATCTCCACAAAAACTTAATGGTAAAGTCTTGCAATTGTTGATCAGCAATAGAATATAGTTAAACGGAGATATAGTTCATGCAAAGATTAAAGTGCATACAAAATATAGTTCAAAGATTAAAGGCCCCATCAAGGAGCTATAAGGAATACAAATGAAATGGAGATACAACGAGGAAAAGAAAGTAAAGGCTGTCATCAAGCTTGAGTCTCCACATTGGTCTCCTGGATGGCCTTATCTCCTTCCATCTCATCTCCCTCGGCAGCAGCTCCAGGCAGAGGGGTGTCATAGTTAAACAGGTTAAAATCAAGGTCTGCAGGATCCAGAAAGACGGGATTATTATAATCCCAAAAATTCCAGAGCTTCCCATCCTTCACCCTGTGAAAAGGATCCAGTCCGGGATTTAAAAATACATGGAGAGAAAGCTTCTTTGTTTTGGTTCCCATTGAAAACTAAGTCTATTGTGATCATTACAACAACTTGCAACATGTTTGAAGGAAGAATAATGAAATACATGTGATTTCATTAGTGCATGAATATTTGTCTTAATTCTTTGGTGCATCTTCATCAATCTAGCATGAAGAATTCATATGTCCCCTTACAAGTTTTGAGGATAAAAAGTGGGCATTTTCTAGAACATATATAGGATGAAAAATGATAGGTGGCTAACAATATTGTTAACAAGCCTTGTCCTCAAGAACCCTCATTGTTACATGCATTGATGTCCGAGGTAATTGTACGCATAATAATTATCTTCATATTGTCTAATAGTTTCATACATGCCTTTTCTGTATAAGGGGCACTTATTAGACTAGTAGCTGGAGTGATCTTTCCCTTATATTGCTCTTCCTTACCTTTAAAGTTGATGTCCTTCGACTCATTGAATCACCCCATGAGCTCTAACATATCTTTGTTAAAAGTTTTGGCCTCTTTACACCGACGCTCACTTGAAGACCACATAGCTTTTCTTTTGTTCCTATGCTCTTTCAAGTCGTACGTATCATCCTAAGAAATATTAGCATAATATTAATCCACTTAATAAGGAAGTCTCCTTCCATGGCTCTCTCCCCATAAGAAGTATGTGGCTTTCCGATAGAAGTAGGGCTCAAATTTGTGTTTCTATAAATTCTTGTAATACATCTCTTTTTTGTAAATGCTAAAATGGATAACATTGATACTAAATCATAAGAAAATAGTAACAATGATAATAAAAACTACAACAACAACAACAACAATAATAATAATAATAATAATAATAATAATAATAATAATAATAATAAATAATCATAATAATTTTTGAGTTCACCTTATACCTTATACTCCCTCCAGTCGTATATATAAGTCACTATTATCACAATCATCAGAACCAAGGAATCATAGTTAGCTAATTAAATTTGTCTAAAAAAAATAAGTATATTCCAACTAAAAAAGGTGTTAATAAATGCTTAGGTCATTTAATGTCTCATTCTCTCTCTTACTTCACTCTCTTTCTCACTCCATAATTAATTAAATCTTTAAAATTTGGAGAAGGGGTAAAAGAGAAAATAATTGATTAATGGGTCAATTGGTAACCTCCCCCCGCAAGCTAAGGAGTAAAGATTGTGGACTCCTAGCTTGGAGAGAGAGGTTACTAGAAAAAGGAGCAGGTTCCAGCACCTTGGTGGACATATCAGCAACTTAATTGGCAGAGGAGACAGAAACCAAGTTAATGAGGCCACGTAGTAACTTCTCTCGAACTATATGGCAGTCGATCTCAATGTGTTTTGATCGCTCGTGAAACACATCGTTACGAGCAATGTGGACAGCGGAAGCATTGTCGCAATGAAGATCAGTAGGTTTAGAAATCTTAATACCCAAATCACAAAGTAAATACCAGAGCCACTGGATTTCACAAGTCGTGGCAACCAATGCACGAGGAGGACTTGGAAACTGTTCCTTGTTTCTTAGATTTCCAGGAAATGAGGGATTTCCCTAGAAAAACACATAAACCAGTCACAAATTTTCTAGTCTCCTTGCAAGAAGCCCAATCTGAATCACTGAAGATGAAGGGGTGAATCAGCAAGGTAGAAGATACCTTGACCTGGATTATTTTTTATGTACCGTAAAATACGAAGAGAAGCTTGATAATGTTTAATTCTGGGTTTGTGCAGATATTGACTAAGTTGCTGCACAGGATACTGAATATCAGGCCTGGTGGTCGTCAAGTACAGTAATCGGCCAATGATTCTGCGGTAGCCAGCAACGTCCTTGTAGAGATCATTGCCTCCTTAAGAACACCTTTGACCATAGGTGTAGGTGCTAGTTTACCTGCAAGAAGGCCAGCAGATTCAAGTAAGTCTAATGCATATTTTCGCTGGAAAATGGAGATGCCCAGATGAGGACGAGCAATTTCCAGCCCCAGAAAATACTTCAAATGTCCCAGATTCTTAATTTTGGATTTCATGTCAAGTTTGGTTTGAACAGATTCAATTTCATGTGAGTTATTGCCAGCAACAATCAAGTCATCAACATAAACTAAAATCACAGTAATTGAAGTACCAGAGCGCTTAATAAACCGGGAATGATCATGTTTAGAATGCCTATATCCAATAGAGATAAGAAATTTTGAAAGCTTAACATACCACATGCGACTCGATTGTTTTATGCCATAAAGGGATTTTCTGAGTTTACAAACAAGACCAGATTTGGAAACAGTCAAACCTTGGGGAGCATGCATGTAAACGTTTTCTTTTAAATCACAGTGTAAAAAAGCGTTATTGATATCAAGTTGATATAATTCCCAATTTTTAACAGAGACAATAGCTAACAAAAGATGAACCGTAGTCAACTTTGCCACAGGGGCAAAGGTGTCAAAGTAGTCTATACCTTCAACCTGCTTGTATCCTTTGGCTACAAGACGACCCATATAACGTTCAATTTCACCATTGGCTCTGTATTTAATTTTGTACACCCATTTTGAGCCAATGGCTTTCTTACCTTTAGGCAAGGGAACCAAATCCCAAGTCCTATTATTAGAAAGAACAGTAAGCTCATCATTCATTGCCTGGACCCATTGGGGGTGTTGGCAAGCAACATTATAAGATTTGGGCTCATCATGAACACTGATAGATAAACTAAAGTAAGCAAAAGATTTAGACAAGTTATGGTAGCTAAGATAAGAAGAAATGGGAAATTTGATAGTAGATGTCGAAGCAAGATATTTACCTTGAAGAAGATAACAATGGTAGTCTTAAAGATGTCCAGGAGCAGATTTAATGCGAGTGAACTTACGTAATTCATGAACATTATGCATATCAGAATTAACAGTTATACCATCATTAGTAACAGATAAATCAGAAACATGTTGGTCAGGCATCATATTATCACGGTGAATAACAGGGGGAAGGGGAGAGAGAACAGTATGAGATGTATCCCCAACCTGATCAGGTGAGGAAGTAATTGTAGGATCGTTATGTTCCAAAAGGGCTGGGTCATCAAACCAAAAGAAGGGGATTCATTTGGGGTTGGGTCATTGGTGTCAAACACAACACACTCACGTTGTGCTGACATGAATTGAAGGGAGTTTTAAAAAAAAATGACATTCCTTGATACTGAAATGTCACGGTTTTCATGGTCTAAAACAATGAACCCCTTAGTTCCAACTTTTACAAGCATATCAAGAAGGAGATCATAATCTTCCTTAGAAATGTTTACAGAAGCAGTACGAGTATCAACAGCGGAAACAGAAGCAGTATTCTCACCAGAAACTTGGGAGGTAGGTTTCTTAGGTTTGAATTTGAAGTTATCAGGAAAACCATTCTTAAAATAGCAAACATAAATAGTATAGTTTTCCCATGGACAAAATTCACAAATCTTACCCTTCATAGAAGTACCACGAGAAAAAGATGGTTGAGTTTTACCTTTCCCTTGGTTAGGGTTTTTGGAATTCTGACATTTCCAATTCATAGAAGCAACAACAGAGGGTTGGGGTTTGACATCCAAAAAGGGATTGATGGAATCTTGGCATTCCTGTGGTTGGATATGTGCAAAAATCGAAGCGATTCGGGGAAGGAGGTCCGAATGCATAATATGCTTGCGAACAGAATCATATGGGTCATTCAATCCTTTTAAAAAATAGATCACATACTCATTCTCATGAGCCCTAGTAACGTTCTTTGCCAAATCACAAGTACACAGAGTATGGAAAGTGCATTGAAAAATAGGTCGTAAAGCATCAAGTTCTTGCCATAAGGACTGTAAATGAAGAAAATAGTTAGAGACAAAATGTTCTCCCAGTTTAATAGAGTGGATGGCGTGAAGAAGATCTGAGACCCGATAGTGATCGCCTTTGGAATAGCGGACACGAAGTTCTTTCCATAGCTTTTGAGATGAGTCAAAGAAAGCGATGCTCCAAGCGATCTGAGGCGTCACGACCTTCATGAGCCCAGACATGACCATATTGTCACACTTGATCCAATAGTTGTAAAGAGGTTCATTAGTGAGAAACCCTAGTTTTTCTTTGCAGATGACTGCACGACAAAAATTACGAGCCGAAAGCAAGTAATTTGAGGAGCCTTCAAGAATCATGTAGAGATGACAAAGTTAAGGTTTTCACTCGGGTGACAAAAATTATGAGCCCAAAGCAAGTAATTCGAGGCACCTTCAAGAATCGGTGTAAAGATGACAGAGTTAGGGTTTTCACTCGGGTGTAGATAGTAGGGAGAGGAGGGATTTTGAGATTCATCAAGGGAGATGGCAGGAGTGGCCATGTCGAGGGAAAAGGCTCAAGAAGAAGGATCGAGGATACGAATCAACAATAAGCCATGGGAGAAAGAAAGGTGAAAGGAAAGAGGTACAAACGGAGGCACGGCGGCGCAAGAAACCTTAGCGTGGGAGACGATTAACGCGAAGCATTCACGAAACCCTAGCAGAGAAAAAGGGAAAAAGGAGAGGTCACGAACCGAAGAGGCTCGTGGATACCATAATGGGAAGAAAAACGGAAGAAATAATTTCATTATACAAAAACTAAGATTTTATACAAAAGGATAGAAAACTGAAGTGGGCTAAAGAAAACAATAAACGTGGCCCAAGAGAGAAAAAAAATAATGATGGGCCTAAACAAAAGACCTAATATGTAGTAATATTCCTCAGAATAAGGACCACAGAGTTCTTCTAGAAGGTGACAAGACCGGAGGGAGTATAAATCTACCCATAGCCATTCACTTTATAGGATTCAAGATCCCAAGTGACTCTGATATGGGATGGCAAAGTTGGAAACTCACGATACATTTGTCTCATACGACTAAACTATACCTTCAACTTATGCACATCATAATTTGTTTTGGTTATCTCAATCACGTCCTTGTTTATTTCTTCCCAAGTGGTATTTTTTAATCTTAACCCTTGCAATTGTCAACTTTCACTCTTTCATAAAGATTTTCAATAAAAGCCTTTGTGTTTGAAATTGGCAAGTCCAAAACTTCACCCTTTTCACTTTTTCCTCCCATCTTATGTCCGATACTACGTGTCAAAAATATATATGACAATGATTATTCTATGCCATCAATTAAGATAAATAATTCATATTGAGTAACCTAAAAAAAAACTTTCTTCAAAGTATGGCAAAAAACATGAATTCAATAACAAACCAAATAAAATGGTGTGAAATTAAATAGGACATCTTAAAAATCATAAAATGTGATTACATGGAGATAAAAGTCAATTTAATTGACTCAACATAGAAAAATATTATCATGATAGCTAAAAGATAGCCGCGCGTGTTCATTATTCACACTGGCGAAGGAAAAAAGATCAGAATAATCAATGAACGTTGAGGAAGGTCGTCATCATATACTAGCACACTATTATGATTATTATTTTTTCTATTTTCAGAATTAGCATTATGATGACAAATGCCCTTGAGGCAGAGCAGCTATCTTACTCTACTAGAGGACATCTAGGATGAAATTGAATTGTTCTGAATTGAATTGTCACTATACATTAATAAAGTCTCTTCTACAAACAAGATTAATTTGCTATTTTTAAAAAGATAAAAAATGGACTAAATAATTAAAAATTATAAATCACTCAGATCAAAGTTTAAAAACACTTCACACCGACTTGTCCTAAACCTACCATACCAGGAAAAAGTACAGTATAAAGCCACAATAAATCAATTATAGAATCATGTAATGAACAACAGAGTGGGACATGCTAATTATGCTAAATTTTCCACTCTTTTGAAAATATTTCAATTGAGAATCCTTTTAAAAATCCAACCAAACATGTTTTCTCCACCATTTATTTTCTATGAAAATAAAAATAGGAAATGCCCAAACCAAACAGCCCGTGACCCTAAATATTTCAAATGAAAATCCAACGCATTACTTGTATAATGAAAATGATCATGTTTGTTCAAATTATTTTTCTCTCATCAATTTTGGAATATACATCTGAAATATAATTTCATAATCTTCCTGTGCATGTTCCCTTTAATGTCAATGAATTTTTTGCTTAATTTAAATGTATTACCTTTGTTCATTCCCAAAAACGGAATCCCTATGAGAATGTTCTCATTTTTTGATTCTTTTTTATGGTTTAGGCATATTCTATTTCTCAAAAATGAAAATAAATTATTAGTTTTCCATAATAAGATGTATTCTATTTTGGTACTAGTACTCTATTTTTTATGTTTAACTATTAAATAGTTTTTTCTTTATATTTTGTGTCAAATTGTCATGTAAAATAAAATTATTTGTGTGTACCGGCTAAGTGCTAACTATAAAATATCACACATATTTATCCATGTTTTGTTTTTTTTGAGTAACAAAAATTAACCTCTAAGTTTGTTCGCGCTATCAACATATATCCTTTAAGTCCAAAAGAGCAAATCTATAAATTTCACATTTTCATATTAGCATGAAACGTATCCTAATTCTGACACACATTACAATTATATATAGGAAAGATTTACTAATACCAATTATCAATCATAGTTTATCCACACTAAGATCATTTTGAGGTTTAATCAGAGAAATTTAGCAAGAATTTTTTCTTTCCTTCTACACTTTATGGCTTAGTCTACTAAGACAAAGATAACTTCTTTAAGATTGAACATGAAGTTAATTAGTAGGAAAGGGTTTTTTTAGAAGAAATGAGATCTTGGGGCACATGACTTATTTTGGTCATATAACCTTTTTGTGTTAGTCAAGACTTTATTAGGGTTTGAAATATATGTTTTTAAATGTTACGAACAATGTTTCACATGACTAAAATTCAAGAGTCATTACGCCAAAAAATGCCTTTAGCGGTTGTTATTTCAGGTATGGCAGCGGTTTGGAATGCTAATTGACCCGTTGCATTAGGTACTTTAGCTTTTAGCAATGATTATGAACCGTTGACAAATGTGCCCTTTTCGTAGTGGTTATTATGCAACCGCTGGAAAAGGGCTAATTTTTTCCATCCTATACCAGCAGTTCTAATTAGGCAGCGCTGGTATAGGTCATTTTTCAACAGCGGTTCTAGTAGAACCACCGACAAAGTCTTCTTTTAGATTTGAGCTATTAACTTCTACTACATAAAAGGGTGTTACGAGAATGGAACTCTCCACATCTCACACCTAAGGCAAGAATTATACCAAAACTCCTAATAAAGAAACAATGATAGTCAATAGATATTACAACTTACAATTCTAATATTTATATTTATTCGATAGAGGTAAAAGACAGAAATTGAGATCAGCCAGAATATAACATGATCAATATATTGAAGCCAAATCAAATTAAATATGTAACTTGCCAAAATAATAAAGTAAAAAGAAAGTTACTTATCTTTTCAAAAAAAAAAAACTAAGTAAAAATAGTGTCACCTTCGGGTTATTGGCTTGTGGTGAATAAGCGAATTCCGTAGTTGACAAATTAATCACAGACCATGAAAAAGTGTTTTTAATGAGCAGGATTCACCAACCATCAATTTCGCAAAGCGAGGTTTGCCAGAAGAAAGATTTGTTCAAAATAAACGTGAGCGCTCAAGCAACACTACGCCAAAAATGGTCAAATCCAACTCTACTTATGCCAGCGGTTCCTGCTAGCATAAGTCATCTATCACACATATGCCAGTTTTTTTGTGTCTAACCGTTGGCGTAGGTCATTCTCTTTTTTACTTTTTATTTTCTTCAAATTATTAAAACGCTACACCGGTGGTTCTTTATGTAAACCGCTGCTTTTGGCTTTAATGAAGTTGAAAAAGACACAAGGCCTCGCCTCAAAAAATCTACGAGTTTGAAACATCTCTCGCCTCTTTTTGTCTTCCCTCAAACCCTACTTCACCACCGTAAATGCTCAATGAAGCAGAAATCTAAAGTCAAACACGAGCATTTCAATCGCAACGACAAAGCCACGTTCTAACGAAGCCATTGCGCGTTGTGAGATCTTCGCTAAGGCTTTGCTCCATTGCTGTCATACTTCTGTTAGTGCTGCAACAAAATTGAGCAAGGTACTAAGATGAACACCTTCGTGCTTGTGTTCCACCCACTACTTTGCGATTATGCTCTCTCATCGATTCTAGCGGTTGTGCTCTGCAACCTTGCTAACAAGCTCTACGAGAAGCACAAAAATGTTGTTCTTGATGTTTGTCCTTGCTCTCTGCTCCTTTGTATTGATTTTCATTTAGTAATTTGCTCAATTTGGGGTTTTAAGATTTTGTTAGGTCTTTTTTTTTTCTAACATGGAGAGCAAGTCTTTTCTAGGTAATTCAAAATTCAATTCATTCACTTGCTTCAGAATCAATTACTTTTTTTTCTTTCTCAAGTAATCTTTTAAATTTGTTTTAGTTGTTATTGAGTTTTAGTTGTTATTGAGTTTCCGTTGTGTGTTTGAGATCATGCTTTGTTTTGTGTGGTGGTTTGACTGTATGAATGATTGATGACGACATGTTTTGTTATTTATTTTTTATTTATGTTTATTTTATTAATTATGATTATTTTGAACAGGTTATCTGTGTGAGTTTCTTGTTTCAAAGTTTGTTTGGAATTTGATTATGCTACCATTTTTTCAAATATTCTGTTGTCGTTGCATACAATATTGTCCTTTCAGTTTGCATCATGTTTTTTTTTGAAAGAAAATTAAAGATTTAGACAAAACAAATACTTTACATTTACTTGTGGAAAATCATTAAAAATAGGGTCTGTTGTTTAAAAATACTTTTGTAGTTTCTTAGCAAATATTTGGACAACCTCGGATTGT
Organism: Cyamopsis tetragonoloba; assembly: GCA_037177725.1. Classification (NCBI taxonomy): domain Eukaryota; kingdom Viridiplantae; phylum Streptophyta; class Magnoliopsida; order Fabales; family Fabaceae; genus Cyamopsis; species Cyamopsis tetragonoloba. The sequence goes on from CM074122.1 coordinate 22,845,484, forward strand.
GCCCTTGACCTGGGCTAGAAATCTCTTCCCCTTTTTCATTGTGCCCTTTAATTTCTTTTCAAAAGTTAAAATAAAGAAGAAAAGGAAAAGCATGGTAAAGAACTTAAATGTGTTAATATTAACATGTAATAGAATGAAGCATTCGAGATATAGAGGTGAGTCATGCCTAACAATAAGTTACTACATGCCTTTGGATAGACATCACTTGCATTAAGACGAAATTACCATGATTGGTTCTTTAAGGTTAAGCGAAGCACTAAGATTACGAAACTTATGAAAGCATATTGCAATAGAAAATATGCGGACATTGAGACAACTATCTTCTTATATGACGGTTGTTGCCTTGGAGCAAAACAAACACCTGACAAGGTTCGTTCCTCTCCTTGGTGGTTTATTTTTATCAACAATGCACACTTGCACACGTATTAAATTAAATATTCACTTTTAGAGATGCAAGCAAATTTTTCTCATGCATGTCATTAGCCAATTCTCAATGTCACTCACATATTGTTCCTAATATGGACCCTTGTTTCATGCGATGTGTCTCTCATAAGACCAAAGATCTTATGAGTGACATGCATATAACGAGGATCCTTGTCAGGAACAATATGTGTGTGGCATTGAGAATTGGCTAATGGCATGCATGATAAAAGTTTGCTTGCATCTCTGAAAGTGAATATTTAATTTAATATGTCTGTGAGTGTTCCTTGTCCATAAAAATAAACAACCAAGGAGAGGAACGAAACTCGTCAGGTGTCTATTCTGCTCCAAGGCGGCGACCATCAAATAAGAAGGCAGTTGTATCAACGTTCGCAGATTTTCTATTGCAATATGCTTTCATAAGTTTCGTCATCTTAGTACTTCTGTTAACTTTAAAGAACACATCATAGTAAATTTTTCTTAAAGCCACTCATGTCCATCCAAAGGCATGCAGTAACTTATTGTTAGGCATGACTCGCCTATATATCTCGAATGCTTCATTCCATTGCATGTTAATATTAACACATTTAAGTTCTTTATCCTGCTTTTCCTTTTCTTCTTTATTTGAAATTTTGAAACAATTTAAATGGCACAAGCAAAAGGGGAAGAGATTTCTAGCCCTAGGGTTGTCTGTTGTGCAAGCCTGAGATAAGTTTATCAACATTTCTACATTTTACCCTGTGTTTTTTAGGATTTTCATTAATTAAACTAAATATAAATCAAATTGACATTTATCCAATAGAATGAAATGAAAATATGTTTCTCATGATACATTGTTACTTAAAAAGAAAAAATTAGTTAATTCTAGTACAATATAAGCCTAAACATACATAATTACATTAATTCTATGAGGTTGTCCAAGTATTTGATAAGAAACTCCAAAAGTATTTTTACTAGCTAACATAGAACATACACAAATAAAAAAAAATCTCACTTCTTATACAAGTATAACAACAAACCCTATTTTTAATGATTTTCCATAGGTAAATTTGAAGTATTTGTTTTGTTTAAATCTTTAATTTGAAAAAAAAAACATGATGAAGAATGAAGGGTCAGGATTTTATGCAACGGTATTAGAATATACGACAAAATGGTAGGAAAATCAAATTCTAAACGAACTTTTAAACAAGAAAGCCACACATATAACCAGTTCAAAATAATCATAATAAAAAAAATAAACATCAATAAGAAATAAACAACATAGCATGTCCTCTTCAATCATTCATACAGCCAAACCACCACACAAAACAAAGCATGATCTCAAACACACAACGAAAACTCCATAACAACAAAAAAAGTAATTAAAAGATTACATGAGCAAGGGAAAAAAAACAATTGATTAAGAAGCGAGTGAGTGAATGAATTGAATTTTGAATTCCCTAGAAAAGACTTGCTCTCCATTTCAGAAAAAAAAAGATCCAGCAAAACGCTAAAACCCCAAATTGAGCAAATTACTAAAGGAAAATCAGAACAAACGAACAAGGTGCAAGGAAAAACATCAAGAGCAGCATTTTTGTGCTTCTCGTAGAGCTGGTTAGCAAGGTTTTAGAGCACGGCTGCTGGAGTCAACGAGAGAGTGAACCGCAGAGCAACAAATGAAACAGAAGCAAGAATGTGTTCATCTCAAAACCTTGCCCAGTTACGATGTAGCACAAATGGAAGTATGACAGCAGCGGAGCAAAGCCTTAGCGGAGATCTCGCAACGCGCAAAGGCTTCGTTAGAATGTGGCTTTGTCGCTACGGTAGAAAGATTGAAATGCTCAGTGTTTTGACTTTCAATTTTTACTTCATTGAGCTTTTACAGTGGCGATGTAGGGTTTGAGAAGAGATGGAAGAAGAAAAGAGGCGAGAGAGGTTTCAGGTTCATAGATTTTTTGAGTCTAGACCTTGTGTCTTTTTCAACTTCATTAAAGCCAATAGCAGCGGTTCACATAAAGAACCGCTAGTGTAGGGGTTTACTAATTTGAAAAAAATAAAAAGTAAAAAAGGGAATAACCTACACCACCAGTTAGACACGAAACCGCGGACATAAGTATAACAGATGACTTATGCTAGCGGTTATCCAAGAACCGTTAGCTTATGGAGTGTTGGATTTGACCATTTCTGGCATAGTGATTATAATGTGATTTTTTTTTTCAAATTTAGGACAGCCAACATTTATCTACCACAAACATGCAAAGAAAAAATACAAGAGAAATAGCTTATAATGTGACGAAGAAACTACACTACCTAACATTGGAAATGTTATCCTGGCAGCCAAGGAAAATGAAAGGAGGAGACACATGGATAATCTGCCAATACTACCACCACATATGTTCCAACTACTCTGTTCACAACCAAAAACACATTCCACCTGCATTATATTAAATTACGAGAACATAAGTTTACCAATATCTATATTATGCAGCATTGATCTACAGTGGCATTACCAAAAGAACATGAAAGCAATTGAAGCAACCCAAGTAATATCTTGTATTGCAGAAGATAAAGTGAAGCCCCACCAAAGTTGCTCAGCCCTTGGTTTCCTCGGTTGTGTAACAGAGGTTTAGCATGTGTGAACGGAATTCGCCACGACCCACATCATGACAGAAGGCAGTGACAAAACATTGATTCATTTTATAATTATAATGTTTGGAGTCTATGTAAAGCAGAGGACATCAATCTTGAAATATTTTTATATATTAGAAGAATATAACTGTAAATGGTAAAGTGTCCCAAAATTGGAACCTTTCTTTGTAAAATTTAAGTTTATATGATCCGCAGTTGATTTAGATATTCAAGTATACAACTACATAGAAATGAAAGCTATTTGATTTTGAATACTCACAAGGACAACACTTTAATGATGTGGAATAGAACTGGCGTTGTGAATCACAAAGTAATAATAATAATAATAATAATAATAATAATAATATCACAAGGAATGCAAGGATTACTTAACAAAACTAAAGACTATCTTGAAATTCTAACATTTGCTGTTGAGTCCTTTCTTTGTCGTTAAAAATGGCTGCTGCTTGCTGGTTCCTTCTTCATGCATTATGCTTCCATCAACAGAAACAACACTCCCAACTTTTGACCTAGGGTGTAGCACGAGCTCATCCCACTAGTTGTGTGTGTTATCCACATTCAAACCTTGCATGGTATAGTATTAAAAAATTGAGTCTGCAGCATTGGTAAAACTAAGTTTCATATAGAATCTTTAGCTTGTTGATTTGGATTTTGGATAATACAAAAATGTTGTTCTTGATGTTGTCCTTGCTCTTTGCTCCTTATTTTCCTTTAGTAATTTGCACAATTTGGGGTTTTAAGGTTTTGTTAGGTCTTTTTTTTAAAAAAAAAATGGAGAGCAAGTCTTTTCTAGGTAATTCAAAATTCAATTCATTCACTTGCTTATTAATCAATTACTTTTTATTCGTAATCTTCTAATTTTGTTTTAGTTGTTATTGAGTTTTAGTTGTTATTGAGTTTCCGTTGTGTGTTTGAGATCATGCTTTATTTTGTGTGGTGGTTTGGCTGTATGAATGATTGATGAGGACATGTTTTGTTATTTATTTTTTATTTATGTTTATTTTATTAATTATGATTATTTTGAACAGGTTATCTATGTGAGTTTCTTGTATTAAAGTTTGTTTGGAATTTGATTATGCTACCATTTTGTCAAATATTCTGTTGTCGTTGCATACTATATTGTCCCTTCAGTTTTCATCATGTTTTTTTTAAAGAAAATTAAAGATTTAGACAAAACAAATACATTACATTTACTTGTGGAAAATCATTAAAAATAGGGTGTGTTGTTATACTTGTAGAAGAATTGAGAATAATCTTTATTTGTGTATGTTATGTGTTAGATAGTAAAAATACTTTCGTAGTTTCTTAACAAATATTTGGACAACCTCAGAATTAAAGTAATTTTGTATGTTTAGGTTTATACTTGACTAGAATTAACTAATTTTATCTTTTTAAGTAACAATGTATCATGAGAAACATATTTTCATTTCATTCTGTTGGATAAATGTAATTTGATTTAAGTTTTGTTTAATTAATGATAATCCGAAAAACACATAATAAAATGTAGAAAAGTTGGTAAACTTACCTCACGGCTACACAACAGACAACCCTTGACTTGGGCAAGAAATCTCTACCCCTTTTGCATTGTGCCCTTTAATTTCTTTTCAAAATTTAAAATAAAGAAGAAAAGGAAAAACATGATAAAAAACTTAAATGTGTTAATATTAACATGTAATGGAATGAAGCATTCGAGATATAGAGGTGAGTCATGCCTAACAATAAGTTACTACATGCCTTTGGATGGACATCACTGGCACTAAGACGAAATTACGATGATTTGTTCTTTAAAGTTAAGCGAAGCACTAAGATGACAAAACTTATGAAAGCATATTGCAATATAAAACATGCGGACGTTGAGACAACTATCTTCTTATATGACAGTCACTGCCTTGGAGCAAAACAAACACCTGACAAGGTTCGTTCCTCTCCTTGGTGGTTTATTTTTATCGAAAATGAAAACTTGCACACATATTAAATTAAATATTCGCTTTTAGAGATGCAAGCAAATTTTTCTCATGCATGCCATTAGCCAATTCTCAATGTCACACTCATATTGTTCCTAATATGGACCCTTGTTTCATGCGATGTGTCTCTCATAAGACCAAAGATCTTATTAGTGACATGCATGTAACGAGGATCCATGTCAGGAACAAATTTGCTTGCATCTCTGAAAGTGAATATTTAATTTAATATGTCTGTGAGTGTTCATTGTCCGTAAAAATAAACAACCAAGGAGAGGAACAAAACTCGTCAGGTGTCTATTCTGCTCCAAGGTGGCGACCATTAAATAAGAAGGCAGTTGTCTCAACGTTCGCAGATTTTCTATTGCAATATGCTTTCATAAGTTTCGTCATCTTAGTGCTTCTCTTAACTTTAAAGAACACATCATAGTAAATTTTTCTTAAAGCCACTCATGTCCATCCAAAGGCATGCAGTAACTTATTGTTAGGCAAGACTCACCTATATATCTCGAATGCTTCATTCCATTGCATGTTAACATTAACACATTTAAGTTCTTTATCCTGCTTTTCCTTTTCTTCTTTATTTAAAATTTTGAAACAATTTAAAGGGCACAAGCAAAAGGGGAAGAGATTTCTAGCCCTAGGGTTGTCTGTTGTGCAAGCATGAGATAAGTTTACCAACATTTCTACATTTTACCCTGTGTTTTTAGGATTTTCATTAATTAAACTAAACATAAATCAAATTGACATTTATCCAATAGAATGAAATGAAAATATGTTTCTCATGATACATTGTTACTTAAAAAGATAAAATTAGTTAATTCTAATACAATATAAACCTAAACATACATAATTACTTTAATTCTATGAGGTTGTCCAAGTATTTGTTAAGAAACTCCAAAAGTATTTTTACTAGCTAACACAAAACATACACAAATAAAAAAAAATCTCACTTCTTATAACAACAAACCCAATTTTTAATGATTTTCCACATGTAATTTTGAAGTATTTGTTTTGTTTAAATATTTAAATTGAAAAAAAAAACATGAAGAATAATGAAGGGTCAAGATTGTATGCAACGGTATTAAAATATACGACAAAATGGTAGCAAAATCAAATTCTAAACGAACTTTTAAACAAGAAAGCTATACATATAACCAGTTCAAAATTTAGGACAGCCAACATTTATCTACCACAAACATGCAAAGCAAAAATACAAGGGAAATAGCTTATAATGTGAGGGAGAAACTACACTACCTTGGAAATGTTATGCTGGCAGCCAAGGAAAATGAAAGGAGGAGACACATGGATAATCCGCCAATACTACCACCACATATGTTCCAACTACTCTGTTCACAACCAAAAACACATTCCACCTGCATTATATTAAATTACAAGAACATAAGTTTACCAATATCTATATTATGCAGCATTGATCTACACTGGCATTACCAAAAGAACATGAAAAGCAATTGAAGCAACCCAAGTAATATCTTGTCTTGCAGAAGATAAAGGGTAGCCCCAACAAAGTTGCTCAGCCCTTGGTTTCCTCGGTTGTGTAATAGAGGTTTAGCATGTGTGAACGGAATTCGCCACGACCCACATCATGACAGAAGGCAGTGACAAAACATTGATTCATTTTATAATTATAATGTTTGGAGTCTGTGTAAAGCAGAGGACATCAATCCTGAAATATTTTTATATATTAGAAGATTATAACTGTAAATGGTAAAGTGTCCCAAAATTGGAACCTTTTTTTGTAAAATTTAAGTTTATATGATCTGTAACCAGTTGATTTAGATTTTCAAGTATACAACTACATAGAAATGAAGGCTATCTGATTTTGAATACTCACAAGGACAACACTTTAATAATGTGGAATAGAACTGGCGTTGTGAATCACAAAGTAGTAATAATAATAATAATAATAATAATAATAATAATAATAATAATAATCAAAAGTTTTATGAGTGCAAAATACAACTATCCAAGGAAAAAATCTAATCCAAACATGCTCTATTTCTTTGAAATCAAAACACGGGATGAATTCCTGAATAAAAATAGTCTTCATACTTGATTGTTTGAACCCTTAATTACGGGATTAGATCTGAACTGATTACCAACTTAAAAATCATATAAAAAAACCCCAAATTTATCAATTCCAAAAAAAAGCAAAGATAAACAGCGACAAAAGGTTATCATCCTAAACATATAACATGAATTTTAACAAGAAGAAACAAGTCAAGCGGCAAGTTTACTCATCCAGTCATCCCCACGCTCTAATTTTATCCCTAACCTAATCATAAGCCAAAATCCCACAAACTTCAATCATGCACAACCAGAACAAAACACTAGTTATGGTGAAAGAGTGGGTACCTTGATTTTTTGTAACATTCCAAGCAAACTCTTCAACCTTGAGTCTAACCAATTTTCGATCTCTTTCTCCTTTTGCGTTCAAACCCGCACTTAGGTTCTAAACAAACACTCTTGAGAACTTCTATCCTTAATTCTGAAATTAGGAATACGATAGTAGAAGAATTTATGAGAAATGGAGAAGGTGGACAAAGATATTGGATTTGTAACAAAAGAGACAGAATGAAAAATGACTGGCTACCAGAACAAAAGGTAAAGAACGCGTGAGGACCATAAGCAAATGGGCCGAACCCAGTTACAAAAGAAAGGCCCAAGGGCGAACAAAAAAACAGCAAAACAAAAAAGAACCGGGCCCAAATAAGATGATCTCAACAAGAGATCATGGCTCAAATGGGGGAGAAGGTGGGCAGAGATCTTGGCATAAATGGGGGAGAATTGATGATCTTGTAGAATTGAAAGTGTGTGTCTTCCACGTGTTTGTGACGTGGAGCCTTAGGAAGGGAGGACGGAATTCAAAATTACTATTTATTCTTTTCATTATATATTATATTATAAAAATATAAGAAAGAGGGCTGAATGTGAATTGAGTAGAAGGGTTCGAAGTGTGGATTAGTTCGATTTTAAACAAAAAAAAAATTGTCTAATTCAAGCAAGGGATAATATAAGTTCATCATCCAATCAATTTTATTTTCAAATAAAATTGAACAAATTGGTTTTTCCTTTAATCAAATTTTTTTGATACAATACCTATTGTAGAATAAATAAGAAAATATTAATAACAATCAAATTTTTTTTTCTAAATTTTTTAATTTAAATAGTCATCAAATATATTCTATCCAATTCTATTTTTTTAAACATTAGTTACTTTTGTATAAAAACGTTAGTTATTACTTTTTATAAGGTTTTTATTTTTAGTCGTAACTACTTAGATATATTCAGTATTATTTATTTAAGAAAACAACCAATCCTATATTTGAAATAAAATTTGATTCATCATGACTAAGTTTGTTAATATCAATATGGCCTATCAAATTTGAACAAATACACCTCAAAATAATACAAAATTTATGTGAGAATTAAAATGATTAGTTAAAAATGGTAAAATAAGTAGAGGCGAAATAGAAAAATTTAAAATGAACATAAATAATATAAGAAATTCATAAATATTAAAATATATATTAGTATATGTTGCATTTTGGTTTGGGTTAGATCGGTTCTAATAGAAGGAAGAACATATCGAACAAAACCAATTGAAATTGCATTTTTTTTTGTTTTTCAATTATTTTACGTTTTGCGTTTTTTCCATTTTGATTTGTTTCCATTGGTTTTTATAGTTAAGAATTGGTTGGTTTGGTTTATGAACACCGCTAGACTACATGGTTAGGGTGAGGTTGGGTCAAGTATATCTGTGAATTCGACTAACCTAACTTTTTTTTTTGGATAAGCAATCCGACTAACCTAAACGAAACCAATCCAAGAAATTGAATTTATTCTGGTCATTGATTTGGATTGAGTTCCAATCGATAAAATTTGACACCATCAATTTGAACATCGGATCTTGTGATTCAAACCAGAACAAACCTCTCTATATACTCCATCCATTCAAAATATTAGTCACTTTAGAGAAAAACAAAAAGAATAGAGCTCATCTTGTAAATCATAAGATTTTTTTCTTAAATAAATTAAAGAAGAACGAACTATAGCAAAAGAACCGAATATAATATTTGTATGATGGAAACATGAAAAGATACTAAGAATATCACAAATAAAAAAAAGAGGAATCAATGAATAAATTTTGTGAGTTTCTTTATAAAAAATAATAAACTATTCTTCAAAGGGATCTCCAATTGAGAAGTACTACATAATAATGATACTTGACATGGAAGGTTGATGTTTTAGTGATCTGAATAATTACTTAACTATTTTGTGAATAATTTGAATATATTTTAAATGATATTATATTTGTGTTTTAATTAAATTCCCCTAAATTTTATAAATTCAACACTTATCTTAATTTGAGAGAGATTTGGTTCATTATTTGAGTTTGATTCTTATTTTGTGGATTGATTTAGATAAGATTTGATCCCTGAAGATAAGAGTGAAGAAAAAGGAGAAAATCTCAAGAAATCTTATATGTGGATAACGCCTTTATCTTCCCGGCTATCTTTTTGAGGAAGTCTATATGAAAATTCCACCGGGATTCAATGTCTCCAAACCCAACCAAGTTTGTCACTTAAAGAAATTAATTCACCGTCTCAAGCAAGCGAGCAAAGAATGGTTCTCAACCCTCTCTACAGTCGTGGAGTCTCAGCAGTTTCACAAAAGCCTTGTTGATCACACTTTATTCATAAAAAGCTCATCTTCCACTTTCACAGTTGTGCTTGTTTATGTGGACGATCTAGTGGTTGCAAGCAACTGTCACACTGAAATTCAAGACTTCAAGACATTCCTTCACAACAGATTTAGAATCAAGGATCTTGGTGACCTCAAGTTTTTCCTCAGACTTGAAGTTGCTCGCAATTCAAGTGGAATTTCTTTGAACCAACGCAAATATGCCGTTGGACTTCTCAGTGACATAGGCATGCTTGCTTCCAAACCTGCCACCATCCCCATGGATCCATCTACTCGTCTCTCAAAGAAAATAGGAAAACCATTAGAAGACATCTCCTTCTTCGGAAGACTCATTGGCAGATTATTGTACATTCTTCGTTACATCAAAACATCACCAGGAAAAGGTCTCTTTTTCTCCTCAAAATCAAACACGAAACTCCACGCTTACCATGACAGCGATAGGGCAGGATGTCCTGACTCCCGCAAATATGTCACAGGTTACTGTGTCTTCTTAGGTCCCTCCTTAATCTCATGGAGAGCTAAGAAACAACCAATACCTTTGAAGTCCTCCACGGAAGCAGAATATTGTGCCTTAGCCTCAACAACTTTTGAAGTCCAGTGGCTCCATCATCTTCTCAAAGCCTGATATCTGAAGTTGTTCCTTGCAACTTATTCTGCGACAATGAATCTATAATTCACATAGCTCACAACGACTCATTCCATGAAAGAAGTAAGCACATCGAATTGGATTGTCACATCACTTGCACAAAGATCATTTCAGGTCTCATAAAACTCCTCCCAGTTCCTGCCAGTGAACAACTCGCGCACATTCTAACTAAGCCTCTTCCTGCAGCAAGCTTTTATGACATCCTCTCTAAGCTGGGCATGAACAATATTCATGGTCCAACTTGAAGGGGGGGGTATTATAGGATTAAATCTCATTAATCCCTCTTGAAGAAGTTAGTTAAAACCATTACTTTCTCCTTTGCCCCTTGTACCTTTCTGTAATTATTCTTTTCTTTGTAATCTTTTTTTTTTGCTCTCTAGTCCCTGTTACTTGTATATAAGTTTTCTATTTTCCTTTTCTCTGTAAGTTGAGTACAGAAGTTCATCAATGAATCAGTTTTTCTCTTTTCAATTTAAGTTTCTTTTCTCTCTTTCTCCTGTACTTCGCGCACGGTAATTCATCTTCTTCATTAGAAGATCTCATAGGAACCAAGGCAATCGTACAAATCCTTCATACAGACATTAGAAACACCTTATCAAACTCTGTCATGCCAGACAACCATGCTACCATGCCACACGACCATGTCGTAGCTATAAAATTTCACCAAGAAGCCTTTGTATGACTGTGGTGTGTTTCAAAACGACAAACTCCGCCACAAAATAGGGGACATGGTTGTGCCAACCATTCACATGGCCATGCCTTCTAAAGTAGGCTCAAAAGACGCAAAAAATGCCACAAAAAAGGGACAGACGGTCGTGCCTTACCTCTACACAATCATGCTTCCGACATAAGGGGACTCAATTTTCCTAGAGTTTTCACCGAATGACCTATTAAATCGATCTTGAAAACTTTATCCTTCTAAATGGTTTATTTATGCAATTACACAATACAATCGTACAAACTATAGAAACGTGCATGGATTGGTTGCGAGGAAAGAGAGGTGACTCACAACAGATGCACTAAAATACCAAGTCTATGCTAGTCAAAACCTTTCTATAGCAACAGTTATACCGTATTGCACTTCTTTATGTGAATTGCTAAATAAAAAGAGAGAAAAGATTTTAGCAATTGTTTGACAAAAAAAAAATCAAACTCCAAATGTTTGAGAAAAAAAATTCAAATTCTAAATGTTTGACCAAAAAATTCAAATACCAAAATGTTTGACCGTAATGAAATGCAATCAAATAAATTGCATGTAAAATATTAATTTTAACTTTATCCTCATAAATAAAACCTTAATGAAAATAAAATATCCATAAAATTAATCCAAAATAAATGGACAATCATTGAAATCCAATAAAAAATCAACGGTCATAAATCTATTTATGGGTCAAACAAATCAATTCTAAATCCTAAAAAAATTTATTAACAAAATTAATATTTCCCAACATTTTATTGATTTTTGTCTGTATTCCAATTCTCAAATAAATCATAAGAGATCACATGCAAATTTTATCGATTAAAAAATCTGTACACCTTATAATGATCGAATCAAAGGAAATTTGCTAAGAAATCCGATTGTGATCTATCATGGATTATCCAATCAAAACTTGATTCAATGGACATAATCAGTTTAATTAAGGAAACTAAAGAGCAAAATCTAACATTAATCAATTAAATGGACATAAAGCATTTAATTTAGGAAATATGGGAATAAAATCTCAACTTTAGTTATGCTAATAACATGCATATCATAAAACTTTACAAGAAAATTTTAATCAAACAAAATATGCAAACATATCTAATCATGATCACCCAACTCGAATTCTGAAACAAGTCTATGATAGTTATGGAAACGTAATTTACAACTTTATTTATCAATATAAACTTTGTGCATAAGACATGAATTTTATATGCAAATGCTGATCTAAATAAAACTGTGTGAATTCCTCATTTTATTGATTCGCATATAACAGTGTGCATACAATACTCACGTATTCAATGAACCAGAAATAATGAATGAATTGCAAGTAAATGGACTTTTATCCAACAAATATCATTCACGAGCCCAAAAACAAACGGTTGCATAACACAAGTTGCACAAAACAATGATACATGCAATTTGTTTTATTTCAATTTATTTTAATTTCTTGATTTAATATACCAAACGAATGATCATCCAATTATAGCATAGTGAAAAAAAAAGGTTCATTGAATCACTTAGGCATGAGAAGTAGTGACAAGGGTGGATTCACCGTAGTAATGATGCATTTTAGAAGCAACACCACCACGTTTTGGAATGAAACAAACAACCGATAAAAATAAGAAGAGAAATACCAAAAATATATTTAAGTAAAAAAAAATATAATGTTTAAAGATTTATGAATACACAATAAATTTGAGTCAATTTACATTTTTTTTTCTTCTAAAAATTCAGTTTTTTGGTATTGTTATTCTCTCTCCGTTAGTTGAGAAAAAAAAACTTTATTTTCCTCAATAACTTTATAATTGAAACTGTTGCATTTTCTCATTGTTGATGCGGAAGTTTCATGAACAGAGACGCATATGAATAGAGAAAGAAAAGCTATATTGATTAAAAAAAAAGAATTACAGAGATAGCGATAAACTGGTTTACAGAAAGGGGATATATAGTAAAACTAACTAAGGGAAAAGATAAGGTTGAATGTGGATAATAGAAAACAGAAAAACAGAAAGTAACGACTTCCTATCAGGGACTATCTTGCAAGGAATGCAAGGATTACTTAACAAAACTAAAGACTATCTTGAACTTCTAACATTTGTTGTTGAGTCCTTTCTTTGTTGTTAAAAATTGCTGCTGCTTGCTGGTTCCTTCTTCCTGCATTATGCTTCCTTCTTCTTCCTTCAACACCCCCCCACAAGCTGGAATGTATATGTCTTTCATTCCAAGCTTGATTTCCGCGTCTTCAAAGGGTCCTCATAGGCTATTTGATTTATAAGAGTTAGACAACCTGTCATACCCTATGTAATGACTCATAGGCTATTTGATTTTCTCATTGTTGTTTTGGCTTTGGACATTGTTTGCAGTATTTGTGTTGCTGCTGCCTCCTTCTCCTGTTAAGCTCCACTCATAGTCTTTCAAATGTCCAGGTGGTTTCTTTTGTCTGGTGGACTGTCTCCTTTCTGCTGCATCACCTTGAATTTGGTCACCGACATTTGTTTGTCTTTGATCCGGTATATCAGGGTCTTCTGCCCTGCCTCCCTCTTCTGTTTCTTCTAGATATTGACTTCTGTTAGGATCTCATCTTGAAGAGTGTTGGTCGTTCATGCATTCTTTTCCTCCTTGTCTATAAAAGGAAAAACATTTTCATAGAATTTGACATTCCTACTAAGAAAGATTTCCATGTTGCTTAAATCAAAGAGGATAACCCCTTTTACTCCTTGTTTGTAACCTAAGAACTTGCATTTCCTAGCTCTACTATCTAGTTTCTTCCTATTCCTAGTTAAGGTAGAGGCATAGAAGAGACAACCAAAACACCTAAGATCAAAGATGTTAGCAATTTTGTTATGCAGGATATGATAAGGTGACATATTTTTGGACCTTTCACTTGGTAACCTGTTCATGAGAAAAATTGCATGTGATACAGCATAGGTCCAGAATATCTTAGGGATGTTTTATTGATGCATAAGGGCCCTTGTCACAGACAGGATATGCTGATGCTTCCTTTCCACCCTTCCATTTTGTTCCGGACATTCTACACATGCTGTTTTATGTATTATTCCTTTTGAAGCATAGTAATCTGTCAATGCAAACTCAGGTCCGTTGTCAGTTCTAATGCATTTAATAACAGTTCTATGCTTAGTTTCAATCAGGCTAACAAAAGACATAACCAAGTTAGATGCTTCAGCTTTGGTTTTCATGAAGAAAATCCATGTATAACAAAAGACATTTACAGAATTCACAACAGAAGAAAAAGCAATGTTAATAGATCCATCTAAAGCATATAGTCCATTCTTTACACTAGCAGCACCAATCTTCCTCAATGTAAGTTGATCCTGCACAAGACAATCATTCTTAGTAAAGATTAACTGACATAGAAGATTAGTCAATTTGGAAACAGCAATAAGGTTATACTCGAAGTTAGGAATAAATAGAACATCATTTAAATAAAAATCCTTAGAGAAATTTATGGTTCCAGCCATAGTAGCCTTGACATAATCTCCATTAGGTAACTTAAAAGATAGAGGCCTTATTTTCTTGATAGATTGAAAGCTTTTGGAGTAGTGATAGACATGATCTGTTGCTCCTGTGTCTATGATCCATCTTGAAGCCTTATAATTAAACAGCAAGGTCCTGACCTTACCTTGAGTTTCTTTAACCTGCTGATTGGACTTACTGGACATTTGTTTGGATGCATTCCCTTTGGTCTTTATCTGATTTATGCTATGGCCAGAATTTCCTGATGACTGTTGCAATATTGCTATGAAAGCTCCAAAACAGGCTCATCAGTAGTGACTGCTCCCTCCTGAGAATCTGAGTCATCCTCACTGTCCCAAGTACTGTCTTTATCAGCAACACAATTATTAGCATAACTGTTTTTCTTAAGATGCGCAGGGAATCCATGTTTCCTGTAACACGTTTCTGCAATATGACCAATTCTCCCACAATATGTGCAAGATTTATTGGAATAGCTCCCACTCTTTGAGTTCTTGTTCTGTCCCAGATTCTAACATTTGTATTTTCCTTTTGGCTTCTTCCTTTCTTGAAGACTGGTGTTAAGCAGAACCTTAGACTCATCTGCATCTTGATTCATTTGCCTCTCTTGCTGACTTAAGAGATTAAAGGCTTTCTTGATATCAGGCAGCGGAGTCATCATCATAATCTGGGATCTCACATTTGCAAAAGAGCCCTCTGAAGAACATAATGACATAGTCATTTTCTTTTTGGGCCATGATCGTGGGAATAAAAGTGCAAGAACATGTCACAGCACACACGCACTGTGGTGTTGGCCTGAAACTCTCCAATTCAAGCCGAAGTTTTTCCATACGCGTAAAATATTTAGCAACAGTTTGTTCTCCTTTATGGAGATTGTATAATTCTCCTTGTATTGCAGCAATTCTGAATCATCTGCTTGATGGAACTTCCTCCTCAAATTCTCCCAAATCTCTTTGGCCGTATCCAACCAAATCACACTCTCAGATATGGAAGGGTTCAGGGTTTGATTGATCCAAGCTATGACTAAGGAATTGCACCTATCCCAAGCCTCAAAGGTAGCATCATCATCTTTCGGCTCTGGAAGGTTTCCGTTGATAAACTGAAGTTTATTCTTGATCTTGAGAGCAATGCACATGGCTCTTGACCAAGCATGATAATTGGGCCCGTTGAGAACTACTAGAATTAAAGGAGTTCCAAGATTCTCATTAGGGTGAATGAACAAAGGACTTGATGAATCAATGGTAGTCTTCGCCATTTTTGTAAAAATTGTCAATCAAAAACCAAGAAGAACAGAAACACGAACGTACAAAGAAAAGAGATGAAAAGAAAAGGAGAAAAGAAAAAAGAGGAGGAAAGAAGATAAGCAGATTAACCAAGGATCTTCAATGAACCATGGGTCGAGATACCATGTTGCATTTTCTCATTGTTGACGCGGAAGCTTCATGAACAGAGACACATATGAACAAAGAAAGAAAAGTTGTATTGATTAAAAAAAGAATTACAGAGATAGCAATAAACTGGTTTACTGAAGGGGATATATATAGTAAAACTAAGGGAAAAGATAAGGTTGAATGTGGATAACAGAAAACAGAAAAATAGAAAGTAACGACTTCCTATCAGGGACTATCTTGCAAGGATTACTTAACAAAACTAAAGACTATCTTGAACTTCTAACATTTGCTGTTGAGTCCTTTCTTTGTCGTTAAAAATTGCTGCCGCTTGCTTCTGCTTGCTGGTTCCTTCTTCCTACATTATGCTTCCTTCTTCTTCCTTCAACAGAAACAACACTCCCAATTTTTGACCTAGGGTGTAGCACGAGCTCATCCCACTAGTTGTGTGTTTTATCCACATTCAAACCGTGCATGGTATAGTATTAAAAAATTGAGTCTGCAGCATTGGTAAAACTAAGTTTCATATAGAATCTTTAGCTTGTTGGTTTGGATTTTGGATAGTACAAAAATGTTGTTCTTGATGTTTGTCCTTGCTCTCTGCTCAATTTTCCTTTGGTAAAACTATATTTACCTTTAATAATTTGTTCAATTTGGGGTTTTAAGGTTTTGTTAGGTCTTTTTTTTTCTAAAATAAAATGGAGAGCAAGTCTTTTCTAGGTAATTCAAAATTCAATTCATTCACTTGCTTATTAATCAATTACTTTTATTTCTTTCTCAGGTAATCTTTTTGTTTTAGTTGTTATTGAGTTTCCGTTGTGTGTTTGAGATCATGCTTTGTTTTGTGTGGTGGTTTGGCTGTATGAATGATTGATGAGGACATGTTTTGTTGTTTATTTTTTATTTATGTTTATTTTATTTATTATGATTATTTTGAACAGGTTATCTATGTGAGTTTCTTGATTCAAAGTTTGTTTGGAATTTCATTATGCTACCATTTTGTCAAATATTTTGTTATCGTTGCATGCAATATTGTCCCTTCAGTTTTCCTCATGTTTTTTTAAAGAAAATTAAAGATTTAGACAAAACAAATACATTACATTTACATGTGGAAAATCATTAAAAATAGGGTTTGTTGTCATACTTGTAGAAGAGGTGAGAATAATCTTTATTTGTGTATGTTCTGTGTTACATAGTAAAAATTCTTTCGTAGTTTCTTAACAAATATTTGAACAACCTCAGAATTAAAGTAATTTTGTATGTTTAGGTTTTTACTGGACTGGAATTAACTAATTTTATCTTTTTAAGTAACAATGTATCATGAGAAACATATTTTCATTTCATTTTGTTGGATAAATGTAATTTGATTTAAATTTTGTTTAATTAATGATAATCCGAAAAACACATAATAAAATGTAGAAAAGTTGGTAAACTTACCTCACGGCTACACAACAGACACCCTTGACTTGGGCTAGAAATCTCTTCCCCTCTTGCATTGTGCCCTTTAATTTCTTTTAAAAATTTTAAATAAAGAAGAAAAGGAAAAGCATGGTAAAGAACTTAAATGTGATAATATTAACAAGTAATGGAATGAAGCATTCGAGATATAGAGGTGAGTCATGCCTAACAATAAGTTACTACATGCCTTTGGATGGACATCGCTGACATTAAGACGAATTACGATGATTTGTTTTAAAGTTAAGCGAAGCACTAAGATGACGAAACTTATGAAAGCATATTGCAATAGAAAATATGCGGACGTTGAGACAACTGCCTTCTTATTTGATTGTCGCCGCCTTGGAGCAGAGTAGACACCTGACGAGTTTCGTTCCTCTCCTTGGTGGTTTATTTTTATCGACAATGCACACTCGCACACATATTAAATTAAATATTCAGTTTTAGAGATGCAAGCAAATTTTTCTCATGTATGCCATTAACCAATTCTCAATGTCACACACATATTGTTCCTAATATGCACCCTTGTTTCATGCGACGTGTCTCTCATAAGACCAAAGATGGAGACATGCATGTAACGAGGATCCATGTCAGGAATAGTGGCGCATTGAGAAATGGCTAATGACATGCATGAGAAAAATTTGCTTGCATCTCTGAAAGTGAATATTTAATTTAATATGTCTGTGAATGTGCATTGTCCATAAAAATAAACAACCAAGGAGAGGAACGAAACTTGTCAGGTGTCTACTCTACTCCAAGGCGGCGACCATCAAATAAGAAGGCAGTTGTCTCAACGTCCGCAGATTTTCTATTGCAATATGCTTTCATAAGTTTCGTCATCTTAGTGCTTCTCTTAACTTTAAAGAACACATCATAGTAAATTTTTCTTAAAGCCACTCATGTCCATCCAAAGGCATGCAGTAACTTATTGTTAGGCATGACTCACCTATATAGCTCGAATGCTTCATTCCATTGCATGTTAATAATAACACTTTTAAGTTCTTTATCCTACTTTTCTTTTCTTCTTTATTTAAAATTTTGAAACACTTTAAAAGACACAAGCAAAAGGGGAAGAGATTTCTAGCCCTAGGGTTGTATGTTGTGCAAGCTTGAGGTAAGTTTACCAATATTTCTACATTTTACCCTGTGTTTTTTAGGATTTTCATTAATTAAACTAAACATAAATCAAATTGACATTTATCCAACACAATGAAATGAAAATATGTTTCTCATGATACATTGTTACTTAAAAAGATAAAATTAGTTAATTCTAGTACAATATAAACCTAAACATACATAATTACTTTAACTCTATGAGGTTGTCCAAGTATTTGTTAAGAAACTCTAAAAGTATTTTTACTAGCTAACACAGAACATACACAAATAAAAAAAAATCTCACTTCTTATACAAGTATAACAACAAACCCTATTTTTAATGATTTTCCACAGGTAAATTTGAAGTATTTATTTTGTTTAAATCTTTAAATTGAAAAAAAAAACATGATGAAGAATGAAGGGTCAAGATTGTATGCAACGGTATTAGAATATACGACAAAATGGTAGCAAAATCAATTTCTAAATGAACTTTTAAACAAGAAAGCCACACATATAACCAGTTCAAAATAATCATAATAAATAAAATAAACATAAATCAGAAATATACAACATAGCATGTCCTCTTCAATCATTCATACAGCCAAACCACCACAAAATAAACAAGGCTTAAATATGTTTTTAGTCCCGATAAAATCAGTCATTTATGGTTTTAGTCCCTATACTTTAATTTTTCTGTAATTAGTCCCTATACTTTAAAAAATTCGTGATTCTTGGTCCCTCCACTCATTTCCCTGTTTTCAACCCAAACATGGCCTAAAGTGAGATGCCTACATGGACATCATATTCCACGTTGTTTTTTAATTAAAAAAACACATATTTATATAATAGAAAACAAAAAAACAAAAAACATGTGAAAATTAATAACCGTTGGATTGAAATATTTGTGGCCATTGGATCTGGATGGAAAAAATAGAACATCAGTGTATGTGTTTCCTTGGAGAGGGCAAAGACAAAAAAACCCAAACCCTAGAAATCAACTTCCATAGCTTGCCCTCTCGTTGCCTTGTTAAATGGAAGAAGAAGAAGCGTTCGATTGCTGCGTAGAAGAAGAATCGTTGGATTGCTGTTGAAGGACGTGAGTGGGAGCTTGAACGCGTGCGTGGAATCGAAGAACAGTGAAAGTAGGTGCTTTCTTTAACTCTTTGTAGTTATGGTATCATGTGGGGAGCAAATGGAATCTAATGTAGCTTTTTCTCTGCGGCTGTGATAGGAAATAAAGTGTTTGTTTATTCGTCTTGTGGGGACCATCTAACATTTTTTTATGTTTTTTTGCATTGTATGTTGTGCAGGATGTCGTTTACTGTGGTTATTCATCACATGGGACACTTTGTAAGGCCAGGATTGCGAGGACAGGAGTATGAAGAAGGTGAAATTGTCGCATTTCATGGATTAGACCCAGACGAATGGTCTTTATTTGAGGTGGTACGACTTGTGGATAAACTGGGCTATGAAAGGGGCACCTATAGGATTTGGTGGAAGCCAAAAGGTAATGTTGAAGATTGTGCGCTAAGGCCCATGTATGATGACTCACATGCATTAGAACTTACAGCTAATGCAATTGAAAGCAATTCTGAAGTGAACATATACCTTGACCATTTTGTGGTAGAAGATGGTGTTGAAGATGCTATAGGTGCTATAGATGATGGAGGGGATGACAATGGGGGGGATGACCATGGGGGGATGACCATGGGGGGATGACCATGATGTAGGGGCTGACAATGGAGGAGCTGGACATGATGTCATTGATGGTAGTGATGATGAAAGACCACCTGAATTGGGTGATAGTGAAGAGGAACGTGACCTGGCAGATTATGATGACTTCCCTCCACTACATTCTAATGAAGTAAGACCTGAAGTGGAAGTCAATGTAACTGATCAAGTGAATGCAAGGGTTGAAGTCAATGTAACTGAGCAAGTGAATGTTGAACAACATACAGGTGTTAATGGAGGTAGGTTCAGGTTCAAGACTACAACAAATGCTACTAGAAAGGTTGGTAGGAGGGTACATACCACTGGGTCTCGAAGTGGGTCTAAGCTAGGTGATGAGGTAGAGGATGTGAGAGCATACTACAAATCAGGTGTTAATAGTGAAACTCCTTTCAATGTTGAAGATGTGCATGTTGTTAATGACATGGTGGATGAATATTTAAGTGAAGAGCTGGGCAGCGATAGTAGTGACAAGGATGGAGTTATCAGACCAGGATTTAAGAAGTATAAAGAGGAAGAAATGTGCAAGGACTTCAAATGGAAAGTGGGGATGGAGTTCACATCACCGAAGCAATTTAAGGACGTTGTCTTAGAGCACTCTGTTCTGAATGGGAAACAAGTGAGGTTCAAGAAAAATGATGCTCAAAGAGTGAGGGTTGTGTGTAGCAAGAAATGCCCATTTGAAGTTTTAGTCAGTCAAGTTGGTAAGGGTCAAACTTTCCGGATGAAGACATTAAAGCCAAAGCATACATGTGGTAGGGTGTATAACAAAAAAAATGCCAAGAGCAAGTGGGTTGCAAAAGTATTAGAGGACAAAATGAAGACAAATGCGAACATCACATTGAATGAGGTGGTTGATGACATAGGGAGGACTTGTTCAGCTGGGATTACCATTTCCAGGGCTGTTAGGGCTAAGCAAATAGCGAAGGAAGTACTTGAAGGTGATGCTACAGAACAATATAGCCTGTTGTGGAGGTATAGTGCAGAGCTAAGGAGGGTTTGTAGGCGCAACACATGCAAATTGACTTTGAATGGGCCTCCACAGAACTTACAACCAAGATTTGGTCATTTTATATGTGTCTCGATGGATGCAAAAGGGGTTTTTTACCAGGATGCAGGCCTTTCATAGGAGTGGATGGTTGCCACTTGAAGAACAAGTATGGAGGTCAATTGCTCATTGTTGTGGCTAGGGATCCAAATGACCAGTACTTTCCACTGGCATTTGCTATTGTTGAAACTAAGAATAAAGACAGCTGGAGGTGGTTCTTAAGCTTCTGCTAGAGGATATAGGAGACATAACAACTAACAGATGGGTTTTTATCTCAGACCAGCAGAAGGTACATAGGCACCTTTATTTTTTGTACACATTTATTTGGTGGAACCTTTATTTTTTTGTACATAATGTCGAATACAAATTTAATTCATTTCATTTTAGGGATTGATGCAAGTTTTTGAAGAACTACTTGAAGGTGTTGAGCATAGATTCTGCCTGAGGCATTTGTACCATAACTTCAAGAAGAAGTTTGGAGGTGGCACACTAATTAGAGACTTGATGATGGGAGCAGCAAAGGCAACCTACATGGAAGCTTATGTGGAGAAGATGAACCAGATTGATGAGATCAACCACTAAGCTTATGAATGGCTATGCACAGTTCCTACAAGGGCCTGGTGCAAACATGCCATGTCTTATTATCCAAAATGTGATGTCCTCATGAATAATTTATCTGAAGCTTTCAATAGTGCCATATTGTTGGCTAGAGAGAAACCAATAATCCGTATGTGTGAGTGGATCAGGGAATATCTAATGAGAAGGTTTGTAGATCTGAGGGGGAAGCTTGATAGGTATCAGGGTGAAGTAATGCCAAGGCCAAAAAAAAGACTTGATAGGGAGATTGAGCATTCTGGAAGCTGGATTCCAACTTGGGCAGCAGAGAAGAAGTTCTAAGTGACACACATACAGTTTGGGGAGAAGTTTACTGTGGATTTGGACAAGCACTACTGCAGTTGCAACTTCTGGGAATTAATTGGTATCCCATGTAGGCATAGTGTAGCAGGAATTTGTGCTAGGAAAGAGGAGCCTGAATCATATGTGCATCAATACTACAAAAGAGATGCTTATGTTAGGACATACTCTCCTGAAATCTCTGCTATTAATGGACCCAAGATGTGGCCTCAAGTACCAAATGTACCTAATGTGCTACCACCCCAATATAAGAGAGGAGCTGGTAGAACCAAAAAACTGAGGAGGAAGGAACCGGATGAACCTACAAATGCCACTAAAGCAGCAAGGGGAGGCCACCAAAATAACTGCATGAGGTGTGGAAAACTTGGGCACAATGTCAGAACTTGCAAGAATACTCCATTGGAGGGTTATGTGCCAAGAAAGGTAACCCTTATCTTATGATCTTGTTTAATTAATAATTTATACAGAGTTTGTGGAATTATAACTACTGACCATATGTTATTATTCAGAGAAAAGCTACTAAGATCTCTGCACGTGAGGTCCCTGCAAGTAAGGTCCCTGCAAGTTAGGTCCCTGCCAGTGAGGTCACTTTCATGGCCCCAAATGAGAATCAAAAGAAGGTAAACATAATTAATAATAGATGGGCACATGTAAATTTTTGAATTACACTAATCAGGTAATTACTTTTATGTTTGGAACAGCAAAGAAAATTTGTGAAACCAAGGGCCAAGCCAACTGATGCTGGAACTGCTGGTACTGGATCTGTAAATGGTCATGAAGGTAATGATTAATATGCTTTCTTTGTTGTCAACTGGATGATTTCTGCTTTTCTTTGTTGTCATTCAAGTTACAGATTTTTTGTTCATGAATTTCTCCAACTTTTATACCTTCTTATTCTACATGTAGAAAAGAAGATTGGTGAAAGGGAAGTGCATTGCCACTGGTTCTGAGATTGCAAGTGTACCTGTACCAATTGCAAAACTACTTGCTAAAATTCTGGCATCTATGACAGCAGATGAAGTTGGGTGTCAGACTGGGGAAGCACGTCCAGAAATTTCAACTCAAGCCTCAAGGAAAAGCAACTAAATACTAAGCCTTGTGCTTCGTTGATGTTAGGGAGAAATTTTTTGTGTTGGCTTTGTATTTTGGGTTCTTAGGAACTACTGCTACCACCCTTTTTGAATGTCTTTATTTGGTGGTTTTGGTACTTATATTAGGAGACTTTATGTTGGTTTGCTACATTATATGGCCACATGTGGTCTTCTACTTGACTATATTATGGCAAGTTTAGCCTTATTCAGTATGTTATTATTCATGTTCAATTCTGCCTTCATTTGATTACTTGTAATTAATTTCTTAACTTATGTTCAATAACTAGTGCATTACAAGTCACTACTATTGATTTCAAAATCTTGTTCAATAACTAGGGCATTAACAAGTCACTACTATTGAACGCAAAAACTTGTTCAATAACTTATGTTCAATAACTAGTGCATCAACAATTATCATTACTGGATGAAACAACATTATCATTACTATTGACATTGAAATTGCATTCAGAATCAACAAATTACATTAGGTCTTTAGTTAACTGCCAAAATACATAGTTCTGAACATACCAAGTTAACATACTTGTTAAACTACCAAAATACATAGCCTAACATAAAATTGTTCATCAAAAACAGACCAAAGCACTCCATTTGGGAATTTGTTACATCTTGTACAAACAAGTTGCAATTCCCACAGACCAACTGCACATTAGCATGAACAAAACTGCCATTGTCTTCATTTTGGAAGTATCCACCTTCTTCTGCAATTTTGTCACTTTCTTCTTCAGCTTCTCACAATTCTGACATGGCTTCTCACTTTCTACCTTACGCGCAGCAATGGCAACAGGTTCAGCTCTATCCCGTTCAATCCTAGAAGTGTTGGCAAACGGTCCTTCAGGGGGAGTTTCATCCAACCACATAAAGAATTTGCATTTCGAAGACTTGTCCTAGACACCAAACAAGAAATAAGTTTAGATAGCATCACTAGACAATAACACTATGGCAAAAAAAAAGATCCCTTACCTGCCAGAAAAGACACCTCCAGAAGATCCTTCCTGGAGCAACAGATTCCCACGACCACAACGCCATAACAGCGGCGTTGCAGCATCATTGGAAGACGACGAAAACGAACCTACCATCTTCGTGTTTTTCTTCTACCTTAGAGTTTCAATTCTACCTTCGTTGTTGTCTTCTACCTTCAAGATTCCCTTCTTCCTTCGTATTCTTCTTTTTCCTTCGTCTTCTTCTCTTTCTTTCGTCTTCTTCTTCTTCCTTTGTGATTCCCTTCTTCCTTCGTGTTCTTCTCTTCCCTTTGTGTTTCCTATCTACCTGTGTTTCTGTTCTTCTTCTCACACAATTAGCCCCAATTTCATAAATTAGGGTTTTCAATGGAGAAGAAATGGTCATGTGATTCTCACGTGACTCACTTACACCTGTGATGCTTACATGGACACTTGTTTTTAACACATCATCTTCATTTTAAAAAGTTGTTTAGGTTGAAAACACGGAAATGAGTGGAGGGACCAAAAATCACGAATTTTTTAAAGTATAGGGACTAATTACAGAAAAATTAAAGTATATGGACTAAAACCATAAATGACCGATTTTACAGGGATTAAAAACATATTTAAGCCAATAAACAACATAACATGTCCTCTTCAATCATTCATATAGCCAAACCACCACACAACACAAAGCATGATCTCAAACACACAACGAAAACTCCATAACAACAAAAAAAAATTAAAAGATTACATGAGCAAGGGAAAAAAAACAATTGATTAAGAATCAAGTGAATGAATTGAATTTTGAATTCCCTAGAAAAGACTTGCTCTCCATTTCAGAAAAAAGAAAAAGAAAGACCCAGCAAAACGCTAAAACCCCAAATTGAGCAAATTACTAAAGGAAAATTAATACAAATGAACAAGGTGTAAGGAAAAACATCAAGAGCAGCATTTTTGTGCTTCTCGTAGAGCTGGTTAGCAAGGTTTTAGAGCACGGCTGCTGGAGTCAACGAGAGAGTGAACCGTAGAGCAACGGATGGAACAGAAGCAAGAATGTATTCATCTCAATACCTTGCCCAGTTACGATGCAGCACAAATGGAAGTATGACAGCAGCGGAGCGAAGCCTCAGCGGAGATCTCGCAACGCGCAAATGCTGTTAGAATGTGGCTTTGTCGCTACGGTAGAAAGATTGAAATGCTCAGTGTTTTGACTTTCAATTTTCGCTTCATTGAGCTTTTACGGTGGCGAAGTAGGGTTTGAGAAGAGATGGAAGAAGAAAAGAGGCGAGAGAGGTTTCAGGTTCGTAGATTTTTTGAGTGGAGACCTTGTGTCTTTTTCAACTTCATTAAAGCCAATAGTAGCGGTTCACATAAAGAACCGCTAGTGTAGGGGTTTACTAATTTGAAAAAAAAATGAAAAAGTAAAATAGGGAATAACTTATGCCACCAGTTAGACACAGAACCGCTGACATATGTATGACAAATGACTTATGCTAGCGGTTATCCAAAAACCGCTAGCTTATGCAGCGTTGGATTTGACCATTTCTAGCATAGTGATTATAATGTGAATTTTTTTTTTCAAATTTAGTACAGCCAACATTTATCTACCACAAACATGCAAAGCAAAAATACAAGAGAAATAGCTTATAATGTGAGGGAGAAACTACACTACCTAACATTGGAAATGTTATGCTGGCAGCCAAGGAAAATGAAAAGAGAAGACACATGGATAATCCACCAATACTACCACCACATATGTTCCAACTACTCAGTTCACAACCAAAAATACATTCCACCTGCATTATATTAAATTAGAGAACATAAGTTTACCAATATCTATATTATGCAGCATTGATCTACACTGGCAGACCTAAAGAACATAAAAGCAATTGAAGCAACCCAAGTAATATCTTGTATTGTAGAAGATAAAGGGAACCCCCACCAAAGTTGCTCGGCCCTTGGTTTCGTCGGTTGTGTAATAGAGTTTTGGCATGCATGAACGGAATTCGCCAGGATCCACATCATGACACAAAACATTGATTCATTTTATAATTATAACGTTTGGAGTATGTGTAAAGCAGAGGACATCAATCCTGAAATATTTTTATATATTAGAAGAATATAACTGTAAATGGTAAAGTGTCCCAAAATTGGAACCTTTCTTTGTAAAATTTAAGCTTATATGATCTGTAACCAGTTGATTTAGATTTTCAAGTATACAACTACAGAGAAATGGAAGCTATCTGATTTTGAATACTCTCAAGGACAACACTTTAATGATGTGGAATAGAACTGGCGTTGTGAATCACAAAGTAATAATAATAATAATAATATTACCTGAGTTGGATGATTCACCAATCAACCAAGTATACCAGTAATTGTTGTCATTTGATAAATGCCATCGAAAGCAAGCTTGATTAAATTGAAAACTGGTGTTATTTCCAAGAATTTTCCTCACTTATTGTTTTGCTATATATGAATTTTGTTAAATAGGTTCACAATCTGAAAATTGTTTAAACAAATAACCATTCACAATGAAAGCACATATAAGTTAAACAATGCAACTATTTAAGTTTTATTTATTATTTTATATTGATATATTAATGTTTAATAGATTTTAAAATATTTCAAACATAAATTCTTGTTATAATGTTTATAAATCTAGTTTGTGTGCTAATTATGGAATGAAAATGATTATAATTTGCATCTGGAATTCAATTTCAATATCTTTCTATGTGTGCTCCTTAAGCTCTTAATAAATGATTTTCACAACGAATTATAGATAAAATAGTTCATCATTATCTCTTAAGCTTTGAAAAGTATTTTCTTATACCTTCTTCATAATTTGGTCTTACTCTTATACTTCCTTATGTTCTTTTTGTTTTGCTTTTGCTTAATGAATTGCTTTCTTCTCTAAAAGACTAAGGGTGTGTTTAGATTAGCTGTGATTAATTGTGAAAATAAGCTGTGAAAATGAATTGATTGTCGGAGACATAATCGATTTTTATTTGGATATATTTGCTGTCAAAAACGATTTTCAATAAGCCGTGAAAAGTGATTTTGAAGATTTTTGAAATAATGTCCAATTTTTAGGTGAAGGATAAAAATCTTTTCCTTTATTAAAAGAATAATCAAAAGTTTTTATAAATGCAAAATACAACTATCTAAGAAAAAAATCTAATCCAAATATGCTCTAATTCTTTGAAATCAAAACACGGGATGAATTCCTGAATAAAAATAGTCTCCATACTTGATTGTTCGAACCCCTAATTTAGGGATTAGAACTAAACTGATTACCAACTTAAAAATCATAAAAGAAAAACCCCAAATTTATCAATTCCAATCAAAATCAAAGATAAACAGTGAAAAAAGATTATCATCCTAAACATACAACATGAATTTTATCAAGAAGAAACAAGTCAATCAGCAAGTTTACTCATTCCATCATCCTTACGCTCTAATTTTATCCCTAACCTAATCATAAGCCAAAATCCATGAAACTTCAATCATGCAGAACTAGAACAAGACACTAATTAGGGTGAAAGAGTGGATACCTTGATCTTTTGTAAGATTCCAAGCAAACTCTTCAACTTGAGCTTAACCAATTTTCAATCTCTTTCTCCATTCGCGTTCAAACCCGCACATAGGTTCTAAACCAACACTCTTGTGAACTTCTATCCTTAATTCTGAAATTAGGAATAGGAAAGTAGAATTGATGAGAAATGGAGAAGGTGGGCAGAGATCATGGCTTAAATTAGAGCTGTCAAAAAGGTCTAAGGCCCTAAAGCCAGCCCTGACCGTTCTAATATTCAGCCCTGACCCTCATTAAAATATTTTTTATAAAAAGGCCCTTATAATTGGGCCCATAATATGAAGGGCTACGTAGGGCCGGGTAAAAAAAAAAACAGAGAGAGAGAAGGGTTCCAAATCCGAACTTATCCCTGAACAGTGAGTCTGTGATGGAGAAAAGAGAAGTTGTGAATAAGCAAAGAGGGACCGCAGAAAGCGAATGTTGATAGACACTTTTTATCAGCGAAAAAACACAATTCACCAAATTTCTTTCCTTTTCCGTATCTATGCCCCTCAAAACGATTTATATTTTGAAGTAAAAAAAAAAATCGATTTCTAATTTGACACGTCACAAAAAAAATTTGTCACTTGCGCGAATAACAACCTTCTTGTTCTAACTTCAACCATGAAAAACCTCTATATACAATTATTAAAAAAAAAAGTATACTTTTTTTTTCAGTCCCGTACGATAAACCGAAGCAGTTATAATATGTATAGTATAATAAATTGTTTTTTTTTTCATTTATGTAATCATTATTTTATTTTAAAAACATATATTAAAATAAATTGCAACTCCTAAATCAATTAAAATTCAGACAATACAATTATGTCAAATAAAAAAAAGTTAATGCAAAAATCATATTAAAAATGTTAATTTTTTTAGATATAGAAAAATTTAAATGTTTAAACAAATGTGACTTTTTCAAAATAATTTCCTTAATTAAATGATAGTTTCCTTAATATTAAAATGAAGATTTTTAAAATTCCACCAAATAGTTTTCTATTCTTAGTAAATTTCCAATTTGAGTAGAATCAAATTGATCATAACAAGAAAAAAATAATATTCCAAATCAAAACAAATCAATACATAAATCATTATTAAAAATGACAAATTATTTTTAGATAATATTAAGTCAAAAAAAAGAAAAATATAAAAGTCCTTGTTTTTTGGCTCTAGGTGGGCCCTTATTTTGGCATAAGTGGGCCATAATCTTGTTCTAAAAAAATTAATGCCCATGGGCTGGCCCTAGGGCATTCAGGCCCTATAGGTTTTGGGCCCTATGCCCTTTAATCACATGGGAGTTTTTGGCCCTATGGCCCTTTTTGACCCTGGTCCTATGGGCTTGGGTTAGGGTTAGGTTGGGCTTGTCTTTTTTACAGCTCTAACTTAAATGTGGGAGAAGGTGGGCAAAGATCTTGGCTTAAATGGGGGAGAACTGATGTGCATATAGAATTGAAAGTGTGTGTGTCTTCCACGTGTTTGTGACGTGATGCCTTAGGAAAGGAGGAGGGGATTCAAAATTACTACTTTATCCTTTTCATTATATATTATATTATAAAAGTATAAGAAAGAGGGTTGAATGTGAATTGAGTAGAAGGGTTCAAAGTGTGGATTAGTTTAATTTAAAACACAAATTGTCTAATTCAAGCAATGCAATATTATAAATTCATCATCCAATCAATTTTATTTTCAAATACAATTTGAACCAATTGGTTTTTCCTTTAATCATTTTTTTTTATACAATACCTATTATAAAAGGAAAAATATATTACTAACAATCAAATTTTGTTTTCTAAAATTTATAATTTAAATAGTCATCAAATATATTATATACAGTTCTATTTATTTAAACATTAGTTACTTTTGTATAAAAACGTTAGTTATTTCATTATATAAGGTTTTTATTTTTAGTAGTGCCTACTTAGATATATTCAGTATTATTTATTTAAAAATACAACCAATCCTATATTTGAAATAAAATTTGATTCATGGTAACTAAGTTTGTTAATATCAATATGGCCAATTAAATTTGAAAAAAAAAACACCTCAAAATAATATAAAATTTATGTGAGAATTAAAATGATTAGTTAAAAATGGTAATATAAGTAGAGGCGAATTAGAAAATTTTAAAATAACATAAATAATATAGGAAATTCATAAATATTCAAATATAAATTAGTATATCTTGCATTTTGGTTTGGGTTCGATCGGTTCTAATAGAAGGAAGAACGTATCAAACAAGACCAATTGAAAATGCATTTTTTTCAATTATTTTTCGTTTTTTGGTTATTTCAATTTTGGTTTCGATAGGTTTTTGTAGTTAAGAATTGGTTGGTTTGATTTATGAACACCCCTAGACTGCAAGGTTAGGGCGGAGTTGGGTTAAGTATATTTGTGAATTCAACTAACCTTACTTTTTTTGGGATAACCAATCCGACTAATCTATACGAAGCCAATCTAAAAAAAATTGAATTTATTCTGGTCATTGATTTAGATTGAGTTCCAATCAAAAAAATTTGACACCATCAATTTGAATATTGGATCTTGTGATTCAAACCGGAACAAACCTATATATATACTTCCTCCATTCAAAATATTAGTCACTTGAAAAACACAAAGATTAAAGAGAGCAATTAATTTAACTTGAATCTAACAAATAAACGGTGAATAGAATAAATTAACATTTAACTTAAAAGGTTACTTAAATTCTATTGGATAAAAAAATAGCAAAAGTGAAAAAAGATAATAAATGTACTCTTGGTAAATATAAAAATTAGTTAAAAGTAAATAAATCTAATAGTTAAAAGTTAGAGGGACCATGGTAATCCCAAACTCAAGGGGACCACCCTATAACAACTCCAAAAAGGTGAAGCAATTCCAAGATCAGTCATTCTAGCTATGAAGCACCCACTCCGACACAGACACCGCGACACGACACTACACGAACTCTGGGACACGGCTAATTTCTAAAATATAGGACACCGGGACACTGCTTATATATAAATATTAAAAGAATAAAAAATATAAAAATTATATGAAGCACGATAAAGATAAATTATAAGTCGATAAAATAGATGTTTATATTTATTTTTGTAAAATAAATTGGTGAATATTTACAATTCAACTTGATAATAAAATGAGTCTCATAAAAAATATCGTGTTCCGTCATCATGATATAAACATTGTGCCTTTCCTACCACTTAAACTTAACATTTTGCCTAATCTCTATCATAATGATTTACAGACAAAGAAAAATTAAGCCTTATCACAAAAACAACTTTAAAGAGAAGTCTTAATTTAAGGTTTGTCAACATTTTCTTAATCTTCGTCATTGTAGTGTTTCCAACGCATACGCGGAGTGTTTCTTACGACCCGGTATGGGTCTTCCCAATTTGCAGCTAATTTACCGTCTTTGGCATTTTTCTCGCCAATGCTGACTCTTCTCATGACTAAGTCATTTACCGCGAATTCTCCTTTGACGACTTCGGTGTTGTACCTTTGAGCTCGTCATTGCTTTTGTGATATTTCAGTCAAACGAACTAACTCCCTTTGTTTCATCAAGTAAATCCATATCCTCTTTCAAGAGTGTGTCGTTATCTGGAGATGTGGGCATGACTCTCCAGGATGGTTCCCCCATCTCAACTAGAATTATGGCATCGAATATGATGACCGCAGCTATCCTTATAATCTCGGCCAACACGTTCCATACTTCATACGGTCCTATGTACTTTAGCGAGGGTACCGACACCCCTTTCCTGAAAAGGTGTCCTATTTCAACTATGAACATCGTGGCTCTTCGAGTCAACTTCTTTCCTTCTTTCTCATCTTCTGGGAGTATCCCTCTGGTAACGTATTTAATCAGAGGATTCCTCCAATCTGTTTCTTGGACTTGTAGAGTTAAACTGGGAACGGGTAGCACTTCTTCAACTATTGAGCGGTAGTTTGATGCTTTTTTAGTGCTGGCCAACTTCGACAAGAGGTCAACCCTTGCATTTTCTTCTCCAGGTCATTCCAAAATGATTTAATACTCCACCACAATGCTTTTTAATTTCATATATTTCAAAATTATATTTTACGTTACCTTTTTAGTATATTGATGGAGTACTAAACGATTTCGAAATTATATGAAATTTTGTAGACACGGTCTATACAATAAGTAGTTCCAATCATATGGTGGATTTCATGGAAAAAATCTTTAACAAATAGTTATTAACCGGTGTAAGAGTTAGTGTAAGTTCCACCGGTGTCATTTGATCCCTCCCCTATGTATATCGAATAATTATAATTACAACCCTTCCTACAAACACCATACATGTCTTCGACAACAAAATGGCTAACAATGGAAGGACCCTTTAGGTTACATGTAACTATAGATTAACTCCTTTTAATGTTCATAATCCTTGTCTGAGTCTTCATGTGTATTGTTATGATTTGCAATGGAATATGATAAAATGAT
Organism: Cyamopsis tetragonoloba; assembly: GCA_037177725.1. Taxonomy (NCBI): domain Eukaryota; kingdom Viridiplantae; phylum Streptophyta; class Magnoliopsida; order Fabales; family Fabaceae; genus Cyamopsis; species Cyamopsis tetragonoloba. The sequence continues at coordinate 22,877,768 of CM074122.1, forward strand.
ATTAATTACTCTTTTACATTCTAATTATATATTCATTATTGATCATAATATATTTTATGTAAATCTACTTATCTTTCGTTATTTCTGAATTAACATGATCAGAAATCTTTATTCTACATTTCACACAGGTTGTTTAAGATTAAACTACTCATAAAAAGGACGACCTTTCAGAGGAATAAAATTCCCTTTCTCGAATTGAGATCTATAAATTATTTTTCTGATAAAATATACCCTAAACACACATTAAACACTTGCACACCAAATTAAAAAATAATTCACTGACAAGTGTCCTCTACAGCCTAGGATTTCAGTTGTCCTCCTCACAATATTAATACCCTCCCTGAGTCTCAAAAACAACTCTTGTAGAAACCTCTCTTACAAACAAAAATTACTTACCTCTTCATCTATTCTTCACCTACACATCATCATTCTCTGACTCTCATCTTCCCCATTCTATTCAGTATCAAACTTCATCTTCAACCTCCTACTAATTCTATTAAGGTTGGAAAGATGGAAAGAACCTCACTCTTCTCCTTCACTCCCTCTACACTACATGTCCTGTTGTGGACCTATATCTCGGGTCCCATGCCCGGTTTACCAAACGGCCCAATGGTCAATCAGGCCCATAACGGCGACCCATACCAGTAAAATAACACCCGCCCGAAAGGTATAAGTACCGGACAATAGGGTAAAATCAGGTATGACAATCTAACCCTAATACTCTCCGCTCCCAAACCTATCACTGACTTGAGCGTCGGAGTCCTTGCAGGTACCACCTGCTCCACGGCGGAGCATCTCGGAGTGCCTACCGATCCCTAGACCACAGCTCCTGTATCTGGAACCCAGGAACGCATCAGTGGCGTCGTCTGTGGGGACAAACCAAAAGCAACATTCTCCCCTTAGTTCGAGATGGTCAGTACACGTCAGAAGACGTATGACGAAAACAACCGTAGTGTTCACAACGATCCTCGTCTGGCGGATCCAGGCGCTTCGCACCCACCTCGCCCTCAAGGGCAACGAGCATCGGTACTTATCGAAGACGTCCCGGAACCACAAGCGATCCAGCTAGTCCAACAACCAACGTTGGATCCCGATGAGATTCGGCGAATGGCCCGCCTCATCGAGGAACAAGGTAGAATTATAGAAGAATTGTGGGAAGAGAGACGGTGGGCAGAAGCAGAGAGGCGCACAGAAGCTGAACGGGTTAACCAACCGCATCCCGTGAATCCACAGCCTCCCCCGCCCAAAAATCCGGTCAGGCAGCCCCCCGACGTCTTAGAACGGCATACGCGTCCAACACCAGTGATCCTGCCACAAACCTTATGCCGGAGGCGCGACCTACCATACGAATAGAAGGAAAGGTGTACAGGAACCCGGCGATGGCGACTGAGAGGCGTCGTGAGGCGCAGTTATTCCCCAATTCCTCAACGAAGTAGTGGCAGATAATGACCTAATGTCGGGGTATTGCAGAAATCCCTTCACCCCGGATATCATGGCGCAGGAGCTCCCCGTCAGTTTCCAATTTGCCAAAAAATTGGATGACTATGACGGGACGAAGGATCCCCACTAGCACGTTCAGAATTTTGAAAGGATAGTGACTTTCCAAGGCATCCGCGAGCCACTGGCATGTCGGGTGTTCTCGTTAAAGCTCACCAAGGCAGAAGGCAGGTGGTTCAATGAATTGTCGTCCAATTCGATTAAAGCTGGCAAATGTTTAAAGATAAGTTCCTCCGACATTTCACTAGCAGTAAAAGGCAATTCAAGTCTGAATACCATCTGAAAAGCATAACGCAGGGCGACAAAGAGCCCCTGCGAGATTTTATTATTCGTTTCGATAAAGAAGCTTTAGAAGTCAAAGATGTAGCGCATAACATGATTTTGTTCTTTTTGATGGAGGGTTTAAAACCTGGTTTCTTTAAACAGGAGCTCACCGGAAATAAGCCTTTGAATATGGAGGAACTTAAAGACCGTGCTAAGTTCTGGATCCAGATTGAAGAGTAGTCCAAGGCCAGCGAAGATCCAATTCCTTCGCAAGGCAAAGCTGAGGACAAGTTGACAATTAAGGGTTCAAACCCAAGAAATTCGTTCGACACTAGATCGAAGGATAAGGGGCCCCGAGGGACTTTCAACAGTTATACTCCTTTGTTAACTACACCCGCCAAGCTCTACAAGGAGGTGATGAATACCGAGTTGACCGAACGTCCTCCCGGGATAGGAAAAAGTGGTGCGCGTATCACCGGGATCATGGACACTACACCAATGAGTGTATCTAGTTAAAAGATGCAATCGAACGACTGATACGCCAGGGTAAGCTGAAGAAATTCGTTCAACCTCGGCGGGAATCCCGCAACCGACAACGAAGTAATTCGCCCTGAAACACCGGTTGAGAGAGCCGAGGACAATCCCCCCGACAGAGGACTAACGAGGTCGGCCAAAGAGCAAACAGATCCCGGTCTCCACCCCCTTAGTCCGGCTCTCAACCACGGGGCGTGATCAATGTCATAGCCGGGGGCATCGTGACCAAATCCAAACGCTCGAGGACTAAGAGGGAATCCTGCGCCCAGGTAACTCCTATGCCCAATGTGGTTTTATCATTTACTAAGGCTGATCTGCTTGTAGGGAAAATACACGAGAATGAGCCTCTGGTGATTACCGCCATGATTGATGGGTTCGAGGTGCATCGGATTTTCGTGGATCAGGGTAGCTCGGCAGATATCATTTTTTGGAGCCTGTTCGAAAAGATAGGACTGGGAACCAAAGATCTGATTCCCCATCCCAGGAGTTTAATCGGCTTCACCGGAGATACTATTCTTCCCAAAGGCTATTTGGAATTGGCGTGCGCCTTCGGCCCGGCACGTCGATCCGTCCCGGTGAAATTTCTAGTGGTGGACTGTCCTTCTGCCTACAACGCGATCTTGGGGTGGCCAACCTTAAATGCCTTAGGCGCGGTCGTGTCAACTTTGCACCTGGCAATGAAATTTCTGGGAGTTCAGGGGGAGGTTATCACGGTACGCGACAACAAGGACGAAGCTAGAGAATGTTACAAAGAAAGTTTGAAGATCTCCAAAACGCCGAGCGAAGAAAGCTTGCCATTAACAAATAGATCCTTCCAATGAAGGGATCCACCGAAAGAGTCTGGGGTCCTCATGCTCAATTTAGATCCCAGATCCGACTTTGAATACCAAAGGCCCCAACCGGAAGGAGACCTGATCTCGGTACAGATCGGCGATGAACCATGTAAAATGATGAAATTGGGGGCGACCCTACCCCACGAGCTCCGAAATAGATTCGTCAAACTCCTAGAGAAGAATATCGACCTGTTTGCCTGGCTCCCATCCAACATGTCGGGAATACACCCCGACATCTGTTGTTACAAGCTGGCGTTAAAGCTGGGGGCCATCCCGGTAGCTTAGAAGAAGAGGCGCATGGGCCCTGAAAGGGCGGAAGAAATAGAAAAACAGGTGAAAGAACTGTTAGAGGCAGGTTTCATCAGGGAAGTTCGATACTCAGAATGGGTCTCTAACGTGGTCATGGTTAAAAAGGCGAACGGTAAATGGCGGATGTGCACAGATTATACAGACCTGAATAAAGCATGTCCAAAGGATCCTTTTCCTTTACCCTGCATAGACAAACTGGTGGACAATTCTGCAGGATACAAATACTTGTCTTTCATGGACGCGTACTCCGGCTACAATCAGATTCCAATGTATCCTCAGGACCAAGGGAAAACAGCCTTCATTACTGATTTCGACGTATACAGTTATAATGTAATGCCCTTTGGGTTAAAAAATGCAGGGGCCACCTATCAGTGAATGATGAACCTCGTTTTTTCTGAACAGATAGGGCGCGTATTGGAGGTGTACATAGATGACATTATTGTCAAGACCAATGAATCAGGAGACCCGATAGCTGATCTTGAAGAGGTCTTCCGCCAATTTGAGAAAATTCAACTTGCGACTCAATCCAGACAAATGCACCTTCGGTGTTGAGGAGGTAAATTCCTTGGGTTTTTATTAACTAGCAGGGGCATAGAGGCCAACCCAAACAAGTGTAAAGCTGTTCTAGAAATGGCGAGCCCAAGAAGCATACGCGAAGTCCAGCAGTTGACCGAGAGAGTGGCAGCGCTATCCCAGTTCCTTCCGATATTTGCCAGGAAGTGCCTACCGTTGTTTAAAGCATTGCGCAACAAGGAAGAATTCCTATGGGATGAAATGTGCGAAACAGCTTTCCAGGAGCTGAAGCAAACGCTGGCGCACCCTCTAGTTCTAACTCGCCCGAATCCAGGTAGACCTCTAATCGTATATTTGTCTATCACTGATGAGGCCGTTAGTGCAGTTTTGGTGAAAGAAGCGGACAAAGTGCAAATGCCGGTATACTTCATCTCGAAGGCCTTACAGGGTCCCGAACTGAAGTACCAAAAGTTAGAAAAACTCACCTATGTCTTGCTGATTACATCCTGGCGGCTAAGGTCGTACTTCCAATGCAACCTGATTACTGTGCGCACAGACCAGCCAATCCGACAAGTATTGCAGAAGCCCGACCTGGCGGGGCGACTGATGAGCTGGGCAATAGAACTTACTCAATATGATATTTCCTATGAACCCCGAAAGGCAATTAAAGCCCAAGCCTTGGCGGATTTTGTCGCAGAAATGACACACCCCGGCCCTTCAATCCCGGGCGCCTGGGTAGTCCATGTGGACGGCTCTTCTAATGAAAAAGGGAGCGGAGCCGGGGTGATCATTGAGAACAATGACGGAATAGCGGTAGAATATTCGTTGAGATTTGCTTTCCGAACGTCCAACAATCAGGCAGAATATAAAGCCTGCTTAGCAGGAATCCGAATGGCAAAAGAACTAGGAGCTACCGCCATCACAATCCGCTCGAATTCCCAGTTAATGGTCTCACAGATAAAAGGGGACTATATGGCCAAGGAACCTATCCTGCAAAAGTACCTGCCTGAGGTAAAAGAGAGTCTTCAAGGTCTATCCGGCTTTGAAATACAACATATACCTCGCGAACAGAATCATCGAGCAGACATACTATCGAAATTGGCAAGCACCAAGAATGACGGCAACGCAAGGTCAGTAATTGAGGAGACCCTACAAGATCCATGTATCGTGCTCCAAACTGAGGCCAGCGATTGGCGAACTCTGATTCAACATCACATTTCTCAAGGTCTACTACCAACAGACCCTGATGAGTCGCGAAAGATAGTCAAAAAAGCAGCCCAATTTTGCTTGGTGCAAGGACACCTGTATCGCAGAGGCACCTCAGTCCCACTACTGAAATGCATCGGCCCAACGAAGGTTTGGGACATATTAGCCGAGATTCATGAAGGAAGTTGCGGCCTCCATCGCGGCGGCAAATCTTTAGCCCGGAAGGCATTGAGGGCAGGATATTATTGGCCGACAATGAACGTCGACGCCGCGACACATGTGAAAACATGCGAAGTCTGCAAATTACATGCACCTCTAGGGCACCTGCCAGCAACAGACCTACATTCCATGTCCGCTCTATGGCCTTTCCATACATGGGGTCTAGACTTGCTGGGACCATTTGACGCAGTGCCGGGACAGTTGAAACACCTACTGGTGGCAGTGGATTACTTCACTAAGTGGATTGAAGCTGAACCGTCATCCACAATAACCTCGGCACGGGCACAGAACTTTGTCTTCAGAACCATTATCTGTCGCTTTGGCATCCCGGCAGCCATGGTGACCGACAACGGAACTCAATTCATAGATAAGGGATTCCGCGAAGTGCTAACTGGCCTTCAAGTAAAACATCACTTCGCCAGTGTGGCCCACCCGCAGAGCAACGGACAGGCAGAAGCTGCCAACAAAGTCATAGTGGAAGGATTACGCAAATGATGTAAAATGTCAGGCTGTAATTGGGTCGAGAACCTGTACCAAGTACTATGGGCCCACCGTAGAACTTTCCACAGCTCTACAGGGGAAACTCCATTCAAACTGGTTTACGGAACAGATGCAGTAATCCCGGTAGAGATTGGAAATCCGACTTGGAGGATCACCTATCCCATCCCAGATAATAATCAAAGACTTTTGGAAGAGCTGGATGTTATTGACGAGGTGAGAGAGCTTGCCAGACTCAAATAACTCTCAAGGAAACAGTAGGTCGCCCAGCAATATAACTTGAAAGTCCACAGAAGAATTTTTCAAGTCGGTGACTTAGTCCTCAGACGGGCAAGTATCGGGAACAAGAATGCAAGTGAAGGAAAGTTAGCTGCGAATTGGGAAGGACTGTATCGGATCAAGATAACAATGGATGCTAGAGCCTACGCACTAGAATCGCTCACCGGGAAAGAGATCCCGCGCACCTTCAATGCCACCGACCTTCGGCATTGCTACAGTTAAGTTTGTAATATTCGAATAATTGATTGTAAACAGGGGGTACTCTTTTTCCTGTTTTATCCCTAAGGAGGGTTTTACTGTTACAGGTTTTAACGAGGCCCCAATCATCTGATTTAATAAGAAATCTTGTTTACGGATCTTATTTATGAATAATTCTTTGACGTTTCCAATTACTTAATAATGGGATAACTAAATGTTACGCGACTGATATTAATCGAGGAAACTCAACTCGGCATAGGGCACTTGCTCCACCAGGACTTAAAACCTGGAAGGGATCCGTCCCCATAAAAACCATTCTAACACCGGCATAGGGCACTTGCCCCACCAGGACTTAAAACCTGGAAGGGATCCGTCCCCACAAAAAACTATTTTGATACCGGAATAGGGCACTTGCCCCATCAGGACTTAAAACCTGGAAGGGACCCGTCCCACACAAAAACAATGTACGCCGGGATAGGACACCGTCCCCAATAAATTAAGTCACTTTGGTAGAAAACTATTACGAAGGTTATATCCAAGATAGGATAAATAAACTTACTTTCATTTAAATAAAATTGAAGAGTACAAAATACGGACTTTACAAACAAAAGATACATGAAAAACGAAGTCAGGGACACGAAGGCGGCATTAAAACTTCGCTATCGACCCGACCAACCTCAGCACCGAGAACTGGCATTGTAGTACCAGTGTCGGCATTATTGCTGGGAACCCCAGCATCGTCATCCCGAACATCACTTTCGGTTTCTTCCAAATCAGCAACGACAAACAGAGCCCAAGGGTCGAAAACCTTCAAATCCGAGTTAGACAGATCGGCCGGTCGCGGATCACTGGGCTGACAAATGTCGGTGAGTACACCTTCCATCACGGTGTGGTCCACACTCACGCTGCGAAGGTTCAGAGTGATCCCGGGATTCAGCAACATCACTTGCTGAAGGCAATTGCAGAAGGCGTCATAATTTACGCCATCGAACTCATCCCTTAAGCTGTCCGCCTCCTTCTGGGCCTCTTCCGCAACCCGGGACTGGGACTTCAGCTTTTCAACAAGTAAGATTTTATCCCGGCGAAGCTGGTGAACCTCGGTAGTCAGAGCTACCCTCGCCCTGATCAATTCAGCTTGTTCCCTTTCAAAAGCGTCAAGAGAAGCCTTCAGCTTCTTCTCGGTGACTATCCAAAGGTCATTCTTGCGGATTGTCTCCTCACGGGCGTCGTCCACCTCACGAGAGAGCTTATCAACCTGGGCTTGTAGTCCACTCTCCCGGGTGGCTGATTCAAGTTGCTGCTGCTCCAGCTGTTTCTCCAGGTCGCCGACTTTCCCCTCTAATTCGGCCACCCTCTGATTTAAAATATTGTTATCATTTTGGGAAACAGGGGCCTTCAGCACTCCCTCTGCTTCGAGCCTAAGGTCGTTCAAGAACGAATGCATTATGCCCGCCCAGCACTGCATCCGCTCACACCGGGCCTGCACAAACAAGGGTATCTCGGTTAAGTATAGCACATTACTGACAAATTAGATACAAATAGTGCAAAATTACTTCGAAAGTCTCGACGGAAGTGTTGAAGAAAAAGTCCGGTGGGTGCATGAAGCTAACTCGGGGGGTGACCATCCCCTCGAAAATGCCACTCCACTTCCCACGCCACCTAGGCGTAAAGGGCTGCCCCTCCGAATTTCAGTATCTTCGACATCTGAAAAAATACGACATCTGCTATAAAGACGATATCGGTATAACCGGGATAGGTACACGCCTAAAAAAAAGACAACGGTAAAATACATATCATCGTTACCTTTCCCTTTCTCGACGCACTTCGCCTGCGCCTCATTGTCATCCCCGGCATCATCCACAACCGTTTTCCGCTTACGCTGAAAAACGAGGGGATCCTCATCTTCCTCCTCCTCGTCGTCATCCCTCAGATCGACAAAGTTATCCGAATCTGGGATGGGGTCACGAGGAGGGGATGCCGGGGGCTCGGGAGCCGGAACCTCGGCAGCAACCGGTTCCGTAGGTGGGGGAACCTCCACGAGCTTCTCGGTCATTGATTTCTTTGGAACTTTGGGACCACCCCGTGAACTTCCACCCTTTTTTGCTTTGCCTTTAAAACGCTCATAACGGGCGGTGTAGGCATTCATGATCTCAGCTGCAGGAGAGGAAATATGTCAATAAACAACACAGCAGCAAAAAATGTTAAAATCATTACTTACTCAGACAACGTTTTCGCTGGTCACGGAATTTGGCATGGACCACGTCCTTGCAATGAATAGGGAAGTTATGCTCCCCGACAAAGGCACACAGCTTCCGATATGTCGAATGTTCTTCCTCCTCTAAGAACCCAAACAAGGAGGCCTCGGATAGTCGCGGAAGGTTATAATGGGATTTGTTCCAGTATAAGGGAAACAAATCCCTACCCTTGTTATCCCGCCAAAAAGACGCCAAGCCACGAGGGGTTATTTTGGCATAACTGTGTCTCCAATCCTTGAAAGACTCTTCGTAGCAGGTGAACAGAGAAGGATTATCATTCTGGCGAAGTGAAATCCATTCCCTCTTCTTCTTATCCTTCCGATATGGCTGGAACAACACGCGGAACAATGAAGAGGAATAGTGCCACTCCTGGGCCCAGCAGAACGTCTAAAACACCTAAATGAAGCCCCACCCACTGGGATGGAGCTGAGTTGGGCCACTTGCAGATAATTCAGAACCTCCATCTAAAAAATGGAGAAAGGAAAACGAATGCGAATACGACTGAATAAACCATGGTAAACCATGATGTAGGGCTTCTCACCCTCAGGGACAACAAACACGCTCGTTTTCTTCTACCGGGATCATCTGGTACGTATCACCAGGATTCACATCTTTCTCCATTGTGATCCCACTCCCTGTGCGGACGTGAGAAGGATAAAGACGGCAGCAAGCGCGCCAGTCATTTTCTATAATCTTAAGATCTTCTTTATCCTCCACGCTTGAAGGGATCTCTAAAACCCCCTCATCAACCCAAAGACAGTCCTGAATACACTTTATATCAGCCCATCTCTCAGGAATAGCAGGCGATGAAGCGTCGGAAGCCTCGACGACAGATTTTCCCTTGTCCTTCTTGGAAATCTTTGAGGTAGGAACATATGGAGGAGACATGCTTCTCGGTCTACAGAAAGAAAAGAGGGAATAAGAAAGAATACACACCAGAAATCAATGGGAACAAAGACCCAGAAAGGATAGAAAGAACAACAAGAATATTCAAGAAGAAAGGCGTCGTCTTTCGGCCTCCCATGACCCCAGATCCCTAACTTGGCTCAATAAACGCAAAGAGAATGATGCAGAGAACATCCTAAGGAAATCCCTATGAAATCGAGCAGGTCGCGACCTCACATGGCCGCAACAGCGCAGAAAGGGAGGGCAAAACCTCCAGCCTGAAATGAATAAGAATGCCCTAGGGACGAGACGGAAAAAGGGAGAAAGTAAAGAGGACCATCTAGAAAGTAAAAAGGAACCGACAGTTACCTGATCTGAAATAGAATAGATTTCGGAAGGAGAGTCTGGAAACGCCGACGAAATCTGACAATGAACGGAGCAGAAGCTTCAAAATCAAAATGCAAAGAAAGCAACTGAGGAGAAAGAAAGTAGAAAAGTGGAAGGGAGAAGGGGAAACCCACTTTTAAAGGGAAAACCAAAGGACGCGACTTTTGAAGTGACAGTTCCTTTCCCTGTGATGACAGCGCGCCAAAGACGAGGGGTCCAAACCCACTAGGATCTGGACACGTGTCAGACGAATTCATAATAGACGCTGAACGTTAAGAGTCCTAGCAACGCCTAACGCCTAAGGCCAACGATAGAGAAACCCGGGCTTAAAGCCTAGGCAACCGACTTTTGCCACTTGCCGGCTTGGGGGCAACTGTTGTGGACCTATATCCCGGGTCCCATGCCCGGTTTACCAGACGGCCCAACGGCCAATCAGGCCCATAACGGTGGCCCATACCAGTAAAATAACACCCGCCCGAAAGGTATAAGTACCGGACAATAGGGTAAAACCAGGTATGACAATCTAACCCTAATACTCTCCACTCCCAAACCTATCACTGACTTGAGCGTCGGAGTCCTTGCAGGTACCACCTGCTCCATGGCGGAGCATCTCGAAGTGCCTACCGATCCCTGAACCACAGCTCCTGTATCTGGAACCCAGGTACGCATCATGTCTCTTTCTCTTTTAATTAATAAAGAAATTTTTTCATACATTTACCGATGAAAAGATGAATTTTTTCATATTTCAAAAAATTGAATTTTGTTTGCATGTAAAGAAATTACTCTGTTTTTTCTTTATTGCTTTATTTAACATTTGGTAATTTCCTCCATTCTTCTCTTAATTAAATTTCCATACATGCAATGCTAAAAAGATGAATTATGTATAATAGCAAAAAAAAAAAAAAAAAGATGAATTTTTTACCTTGTTCTTCTTTCAAATATTTGAATTTTGTTTGCAGGTAGTGACATCACTTTCTTTTATTCCCTTTATTGCTTTATTTGACATTGCTAATTTTCATTGATCATAAAGTTTCTAGTACTCCTCCTTTACTTGTTAGTTTTCTCTGTTTTATTCTTAAACATGCATCCTAGAGTTAAAAGAATAGATTGTGAGAATATGTCCCTTATTTCTGAAAGACAATGGTGTGCACAAAACTATGGCCATAGGAAGACTAGGTGCATTAGAAATAAGAGAAAACAGAGCAAAATATAAAGGGATTAGAATATGTATTTAATTTCTATTATAATGATCATCAAAACAGGAAGTAACACACAGTACACACTGGTACAGAGCTAATGTTGGGAAGACTTGAGAAGTTTTTTTTTATTTACTTTCCTACTGGGATTGTCAATCTCACCCCTTTCTTCTTTTCAGTTAACTGTAACTGTTGAAGCGTACTATATATGGGTCTATGTGGCTGAACTTAACCTCATACTCCTTGCTCTGGTATATGCATGCTTTAAGCCTTATGAAGTTGTTCTAGAACATTTGAGAATTTCTCCATAAACGTTCAACCCAAATCCCTTAAGATGATGCTTGATTGGATGAGGATAGCTATGAAGTTGAAGAAAATGCAGAAGAAAATGAAGACCAAGTGATTATATATATATATATATATATATATATATGACATATCAAGTGAAAGAGACTATTTTGACACATTAATTTTTGGAGCTATTGAATATACTAAAATATTATTTTTAGGTTTCTCAAATTTTAATTTTTGAATTTTAATAAGATATCATTTTAATATTTTAAATTCAAATTTTGGTTAATTTATCTTTTCTTTATTATGTCGGTTATTTTTTCTTTTTTAAAAATGTGATTTTTTTCCAAGTCAAACTGTATCCACATAGTTTCGAACTAAGGAGTTATTACTTAAATCTTCACTTCTCAACTACTAGATCAACATGTTTGATGTATAAAGGTGAGATTCTCTCTTTTTACAATTTTCATCCCACGGATCGAGTAGGATCTCCTCTCTCAAAGGTGATAAATTTTCTCTCTCCCTCTTGCAATATTTTTCGAGTCAATTAGTCTTCTTTTATGATCTTTAATTTTGTAATTTTTTTATAAGATTGGTCAGTCTTCACTCATAAAGGTGATATTTGATTTATGATTTTTCTTTTATTATTTTGATTATTTTCTCTCTCTCATTTTACATTTTTTTCTCATGAATCAATTAGTCTCCTTTCATGCTCTCTTTCCTTTTGCAATTTTTGACTATTTAATATTTTGACTATTTTCACTCTCTTTTTATAATTTTCCCTAGATTGCATTCATCAATAAACAAATGAGGAATGGTCTCTTGTGACTAAGGGTAGGAATAAACCAGACTGCTCGACAGGGGCCTAATTAAAATCTATATCAGGTCCAGAGTAAGACTATCTAAAAAGCTTATTTAATTAAACTTAAAATGCCTTTTAGGCCTAATAGTGCTAATAAGCCAGCCTATTTAAATAATAATAATAATAATAATAATATATTAGTGGTAATAATAATAAATTATAATATGATTATATATGTTATTACTATTACTCTGAAAATTTCAGTGTTATGCTTTATTATTGTATATTTATTGTGTTAATAGATGTTTTTACTATTTTATTTATGTCTGTAGGTTCATTAACTTATTTAAAAGTATGATTTTTTGAATAGTTTTAAGAATTTTATTATGAACCACGCTTTTAAATGGGCTTTTCACGCTTTAAAAAAAGCCTATGATAGATAACAAGCCAGACCTCTAATTTCTGCAACAAGCCCAGGCTTGACCAACCAAGGCCTACTTCAGCCAAGCCTATTTTCATCCCTACTTGTGACTCTCCACATAAGCTACAATCCTTTCAATTATGGGGATAAAATAATACTCTCAACTATCATTTACATACGAAGTACAACATTTGATCTTAAATGTCACTTTTAACCGAATCACCAGAATTAAAAAATGGAAGTTAACTCATTAAATTTGTCTAAAAATAAGGTTTTTTCAACTATACCCCTAAATAAATGTGTTAATAAATATTTCAATTCAATTAATAACTCTTTCTCTCTCTTATTCCACTATCTTTAGGTCTCCATTATTAATTGAATATTTAAAAATTGTAGGAGTATAAGTGAAAATTATCCATAATAAATTAGTTGGTGACTTATATTTAGGACCAAAAAATTCTTCTAGAAGGTGACTTATATTTAGGACCGGAGGGGGTATCTTCCAAACTTAAACTAATTTGGGGTTAAGCTTAAGGCTGTCTTTGGATTACTTGTGAAAAATAAATTGTTATAAGAAATGATTATATATATAATTGATTATAATTTAATCAATTTTTATTTGGCTATATTGCTAAAAAATGATTTAGAAGATAATATTTTGTTTGGATGATATTAAAAAATCACTATGCCAGATTTGGCCTATAGCAGCGGTTAAATTGGTCTTTGTCAATGGTTCCCAACCGCTGATAATTGACCTGCTGCCATAGATGCAATGGCCTTTAGCAGCGGTTTACAACCGTTGGCAAAACTGGCCATATAGCAACAGTCTCTCTCATAATCGCGGGGAAAAGTACCTTTTTTTCAATAGCAGCAACCCTATGCCAGCGGTTCTAATTAGGAACCGCTGTCATAGGCTCTTTTTTCTATTATTTTCTACTACATAAAGGGGTGTTGCGAGAATCGAACTCGCGAATTCTCGCATTAAAACCGAAAATCATACCACTAACACCAAATATTACTCACCTAATTCTAATAAAGAATTAACACAGACATGACTACTGAAGTAAAGAGAATCCTATTTTAAATCATTGTTCAATATATATCCCTATATTTCAAACTAATTTACGGGCTATAACAAACCAAATATGTGAATAGCATAGGAAAAACATCTAAATACCTCTATGTTATTGTATTCAAAATAGAAGTCGAAGAATACCTTGCTTCTTAAGGCCTAAGAACAAAACATCAACATTTCTATATGGCTATGTATTAGGTGTATCAATACTCTTATTGCAGCAGATTTCTGTATTTAAAAGTTAGTTAATTAGTTAGCATTCTGTTATCCTAGTTGTCATGTTTGTTAGCTGTTATCTTCCTTCTGCTGCTGTATATAAACTCATTGTAATTCCATTATCTGATGAGTTGATCAATAAACCAGTTCTTACAAATTAATCTGAGTGTTTCTCCTCTTTATGCGCTTTCTCTAATATGGTATCAGCTTCCTGAAAATAGAATTTGCTTCGTCATTCTTTTGCTCTTTCATCTTAGATTAGAGAATTCTGGTTTTTTGTTTGATCGACCATGGCACACATGAGCCAAAATTCTGATGGAAATTCAACCTCAATTCCATCTTCTGATCATCTTGTTAACCCGGCCAACCCACTGTTTCTTCATCCCGGTGAGAGTCCGGCTACGGTGCTTGTTTCTCCGGCGTTAACTGAGTCAAATTTCCAACAATGGGAGCACGATATGATCGTAGCTCTCGAAACAAAGAACAAAGAATCCTTCGTCTTCGGCACTCTTCCATGTCCACCCTTCACTGATCCCCTTCATGAAGCTTGGAGAAGGTGCAACAAAATGGTTATGGCATGGCTTACTCGGTCAATGTCGGCACCGATCAAGCAATCGATGATGTGGATAGACACCGCTGCAGAGATTTGGAAGGATATTCGAGAACGATTTTCTCATGGTGGTAAATTTCGAGTTGCTGAGCTTCAAGAACAACTCGCTCTGTGCAAACAAGGCGACTCATCCGTTTCTCAGTTCTATACTCACCTTAAGATCATGTGGAAAGAGCTTCAGATGTATAGATTTGTCTTGAATTGCTCCTGCGTGACGCCTTGTTCATGTGGTATCTTGCAGAAGATTGCCAAAGAAAGGGAAGATGATTGTGTCATCAAGTTCCTTCGAGGGCTTAATGATGAATATGCTCAAGTACGCTCTCAGGTAATGTTACTTGATCCTCTGACATCCCTTGTTAAAATGTTTTCTCATGTTCTTCAGCACGAGAGGGAATTCCATGTGCAATCTCCAATCCAACATTCACAAGAGTCTATGGCCTTTGTGAACTCTACTGATGAAAATACTTCTGCACCTTCTAGCTCAAAGCAGAATATAGGTTATAACGAGGAAAGAGTTCATATAACAAAAAGAATGGTAGAAACAACAAGTTTTGTACTCATTTCAAGAAAACTAACCATACCATAGACACTTGTTTCTTCAAGTATGGATTTCCAGCTGGATACAGATCAAAGGATGAAGGCAATTCCAATACTCCTCAGGCTTCAGCCAGTTTAGCTGAGAAAGATTCAACTGTAATCAATCAAGGTTCTAATTCAGATGGCAATTCATCCAAAGATCATTTTACTTTGTCCAAAGAACAATATCAAGGAATCTTGGCTCTCCTTCAACAATCCAAAGACTCCTCACATGCTGTCAATAACACTCAAAATTCATTTGTTAACCCGACAGGTATATCCATTCCTTCAAGCATGTGGATTCTTGATGGTGGTGCTACTGACCACATATGTGCTTTCAAAAATTCATTTCAAACACTAAAATAGATTTCTCCTATTTCCATTTGTTTGCCTGACAAATCTATTGTCATTTCAAAATTCTCAGGATCAGTGTCACTTGGTACATTACTTTTGCATAATGTGCTTTTTGTTCCCGAATTCAATGTTAATCTCATTTCTCTTCCTCAATTGGCTTCAACCCTTGACTGTTTCATTCTTATATATCGTGACACTTGTTTCATTGTGCAGAAAACTTCATTGAGGATGATTGGTGTAGCTAAGAAGAAGCGTGGCCTGTTTTTTCTACAGATTTCTAATGACTTGAACAACATTAGTCATTCCTTGTTTAGTTCTGTCATTCATACACCCTCTGTTCATGTAATAAATTCTGAGAATTCCCATTTATGGCATTTGAGATTGGGTCATGTACCAGACAAGGTTTTAAAAGTTTTGTGTTCTCTGCATAATGACATTTCTTTCACTCATACTCATGTCTGTAATACATGCCATTATGCAAAACAGAAACATCTCCCTTATGCTTTAAGCACTTCTATAGCTTCTTCCTTTTTTGAACTCATTCATGTTGATATATGGGGACCTATTGGGATCCCTTCCTTCAAAGGTCATAAATTCTTTCTTACAATAGTTGATGATTTCAGTAGATTCACTTGGATAATTCTGTTACAATCAAAATCTGATGTTAGACAACATTTGAAGAACTTTATCATACTTGTTGAAAATCAGTTTCAGGTCAAACTTAAGAAAATGCGATCGGATAATGGTAAAGAATTTTTCATATATGATTTTTTCAATGAGAAAGGTATCCTACATGAGCATTCATGTGTGGAATGTCCACAACAAAATGGAATAGTAGAAAGTAAACATCAACATTTGCTCAATGTTACTAGAGCATTACTTTTTCAAGCCAACCTTCCTAAGGAATTTTGGTGTTTTGCTTTAAAACAAGTTGTTCACATTATCAACCGGTTACCTACTCCCTTTCTTAAACAAAAATCCCCCTTTGAACTTGTTCACAACAATCAGCCTAATCTGCATGACCTACGCGTTTTTGGTTGCTTAGTTTTTTTTAACACATTATCTGCAGGGAGGAAGAAGCTTGATCATAGAGCTGTTAGATGTATATTTCTGGGTTATCAAGTTGGAACCAAGGGTTATATGCTTTTTGATTTAAATTCAAAATGTATCATTGTTTCAAGAAATGTTATTTTCCATGAACATATTTTCCCTTATGTTGAAAACACACATCTTGATTTCAAAATATCTTAACATTCCCCTATCTCTAATGCTAAACCAACTGATCTTTATGCTTTTCTCATACCTGATCCGTATGTTCCACACAACAATGTCTCAACTTCTATTGATATCTCACCTAGCTTAATGCCTAATTCACACACTACTGATACAAATGCATCAACACCTACTGCTACTGATATTGCCTCTCAAGCTGTTTCTGATAACGTTGATTTGCCTATAACTGATAACAATGTTGTTCAAATCCCTAGAAATTCTACTAGATACTCCTTGAGATCTAGAATTGTTCCTCCTACTAGACTAGGAGATTACTATTGTGGCCACGCTGACACTTCTAAGTCATCATACTCTACTCCCTATCCTTTGCATAAATTCCTGTCATTTGATAATTGTTCTGTTTCTCACAAGGCTTTTTGTTTTTCTGTTTCTGCAAATAGTGAGCCTACCTCTTTCAATGAAGCCAACAAATCCGATTGTTAGAAGAAAGCCATGCAAACTGAGATAGATGCTCAGCAGACAAACAACACTTCGTCTTTGGTAGAATTGCCCCCTGGACAGCACCTTATTGGTTGCAAGTGGGTCTACAAGGTTAAATTTCGCGCTGATGGTCAAGTTGAAAGATACAAAGCGAGGTTGGTAGCCAAGGGATTCACACAAACTCAAGGAGTGGATTTCTTTGAAACTTATTCACCAGTGGCAAAACTAACCACAATTAGAGTCCTCCTATCCTTGGTTGTTTCATTAAAATGGTTTTTATTTCAACTTGACGTGGATAATGCGTTCTTACACGGTGATTTGGATGAGGAGGTGTTTATGAAACCTCCACCTGGTCTTCCTCTGCCTTCTTCGAGACTTGTTTGCAAGCTTCACAAATCCTTATATGGTTTGAGACAATCTAGTCGCCAGTGGAATCAAAAGCTAACCACATTCCTGATTTCTTTGGGCTACATACAAAGCTATGCAGATTATTCACTCTTTATGAAGCAGATTCCTTTACTGTTTTATTAGTGTATGTTGACGATATTGTCTTGGCAGAGAATGACATTAACGAAATTACCTCAGTTAAGCAGCAGCTCCACAATATCTTTCGCATCAAATACCTTGGTGCACTCAAATACTTTCTTGGTCTTGAGGTTGCAAGGTCCCAGAAAGGCTTGATTCTAAATCAGCGACGTTACTGCCTTGAGTTTCTAGATGAATATGGTTTACTTGGATGCAAACCTGCTGCTACTCCTGTTGATCCTTCCACCAAACTTCATGCAGACAAAGGGTTGTTACTTGACAATCCCACTTCATTTCGAAGACTCATTGGGCGTTTGTTGTATCTCACCAACACACGTCCTGACATTGGTTTTGCCATGCAACAACTTAGCCAATTTGTGGCTAATCCAAGACAACCTCATCTTCAAGCAGCCTTCACATCCTTCGCTACTTGAAAAATGCCCCAGGTCTCGGTCTCTTCTATTCTGCTATCAATCCTTGTCACTTACAAGCCTTTTCTGACAGTGATTGGGCTACATGTGGAACAACTAGACGTTCCATCACGGGTTATTGCGTCTTTATGGGCAATTCCTTGGTTTCCTGGCGTTCCAAGAAGCAGAACACGGTTTCCCGTTCCAGTTCTGAGGCAAAATACCGGGCCTTGGCCTCTTTGGTATGTGAACTACAGTGGCTCAAGTACCTGTTTGATGATCTACACGCCTTGATACCACTTCCATTTCCTACATTTTCAGATAGCCAATCTGCTATACAACTTGCCAAAAACCCCTCTCTTCATGCTCGCACCAAACACATTGAGATTGATATGCATTTCACCCGCACTAAGCTTCAACAAGGTCTTATCAAACTACTCTACATTCCTTCTCATTGTCAGATTGCGGATATGTTTACTAAGGCTTTGTTCCCTCATGCCTTCCAAACAAATTTCTCCAAGCTGGGCTTAGTTGATATCCATAGCCCACCTTGAGGGAAGATATTAGGTGTATCAATACTCTTATTGCAGCAGATTTCTGTATTTAAAAGTTAGTTAATTAGTTAGCATTCTGTTATCCTAGCTGTCATGTTTGTTAGCTGTTATCTTCTTTCTGCTGCTTGTATATAAAGTTATTGTAATTCCATTATCTGATGAGTTGATCAATAAACCAGTTCTTACAAATTAATTTGAGTGTTTCTCCTCTTTATGCGCTTTCTCTAATACTATGGGACCATGAAGTAAATTATCTACCACCTGCACAAAGTAAACAAATATTAAACATGTGTAATCCACGAGTAAGTTCAAAGCTGCATACAAATTCACAGAATCGAAGAAATAAACCAAAAACATGCAATTAGTTGGCAGACAGTTGGCTATAGCTCTTTAGCTAATATTATTATATGTAAAATTACAAATTATCTTGTCCCTTTTGATAGGTGCATCAAAATAACCACTCTACATTCAAAATTGAAGCACATTTTAGGATAGTTTTCTCATATACTTTTACAAACTCGGTACAAAGAAAAGGAAGAAGAGAATATCGAAGAAAAGAGAGTTCATCTCTCTAATTCACTACCACTAAAACCCTAACATCAGAGAGAGCGTTTTCGAAGGCTCTCTGTCCGCAATTCGGCCTCGCTTTCTCCCTTTGTTCAGCTCTTGTTCGCTTTCACTCTCCCTTCAATAGTGCATTGGATGCCCGGTGGACGCCGTCGACAATGAAGAGAGAGGAGATGAGGATGGTGGCCGCGCTTGCTATGAGAAAATGCACGAGGTTCTCATATTGCTAGGGTTTGTGTATTATTTTTATTTTCAGTTCCTTATACCAGTGTTTCCAGAGAGGCACTGCTCCTAACAGGGACGCTTTATTTTTTTATGCCTTTGGCAGCGGGTCAAATAAGGGACCGTTGGTAAAGAGTATTTACATAAAAGAAAATAGTTTATACCAGCAGTAAACACGAAATTGCTGGCATAGGTTGCATTGACATAGGGCAAATCTGGCGTAGTGAATGTTATTATACTATAAATTTGAATTGAAGAAGAAGATACTAGACTAAAGCAAAAAGCTTTTTTGGGTAAGCTTCAAATTTTTGTTTTTTTTTTTAAAAAAAAAGCATTTTGTAGTTATGAAAAATTAATAAAAAATGTAATTATTTTTCTAAATTTTATCCAAATAACTGTGCCAATTTTACTAAAATAATACTATTTTTAAAACTATTTATCGAATTAGGCCTCTTAAAAGTATAATTAACGTATCAAATTGAAGTCAAACACTATTCATATTTTTTTAAAAAGTTAAGAAAAAAAAATCAAAGGGCTACTCATTGATTTGCACCGGCCACTAGGGGCAATTCGATCAATAAGGAATTGAAACTTGTCAACTCTTTTTTTAAAAAAGAAAAAGAAAAATTCAGGTGCTACTATGTAGCAACACCATGTGAGTTGCGTTGCTCTGGGGCACAACGCAACAGGTAGCACCTAGATTTTACTTTTAAAAAATATATTATTCAAATAATTTTAAAATTTTCATAATAAAAAATTATTAATGCAAAAATAATATATATATTTAAGAATATTTATTACTTTTTATAAAAGCATTTAAAAAATAAATAAGGGCAAGATAATTACAAATAGAGGCAAAATGATAAAACAGAAACCAATGAAAAAGGTGAAAAAAATCTTGTCATGCAGCCAAAAAAAATCAAATTCAAATTTAAAAGTTAACTATGTTAACTAAATGGAAAAAGGTGAAAAAACGAGTTAAAAAATATTTTTAAAATAGAAAATTCCTAGAAAATAAGGGCAAGTCCCTTTTGGAATCCTAACGTTGTAAATCGCGTTAAGCTACCCCAAATTGATATATAATAAGTTTAATGTTGACGAGTATAACAAATGTTATGACATTTTGAAATCTAAAGCCCAACATAAACCGTGCATTTTTAAAATAATTTTTTAAATAATAATTTTTTAATAATATTTTGAAATATATTTCATAATTTAATACAAATATATTTTTCTTCTCTAGAAGGAATCTTATTTTTGTTTTATGTGCTTGCAATAAAAATTGTGTTAAAATTCAAACTAATTCAAACTTTTTGTTTTTAGTCCTTACTTTATAACACCCTCTTATATTTAAATAAATAAATTAATACTTACAAAATTAATGAATTTTTCTTTTCTTTTTCCTTTTTCTTTTTAAAAGATGGACTGACATGTGTCAACTCATTAGGCTCGAATCAATGAAGATCTGACACATGGCAGCCCATTGATTTTTCTTTTTTATAAAAAAATTTAGTAATTAGTATTTTAGAATACCTAATTTGATAAATAATTTTAAAATAATATTATTTTAGTAAAATTGCAAAACGTATCAAACCATCCAAAAATATGTTTTAAAATCAAAAGCTTTATTCCTAGTTTTCAAATATATGCTCTAAATTATAAAAAAAAAAAAACCGTGGAATATCTAAGCTGAACTACTCTCATCCTTCTCATGATTCTACACACATAATAACCTCATTTTTTAATTTCCTGGAGAAGTTAATCATATTCTAAACAAATCAATAATAACATGAATATGTTGCATATTCCAAGCAATATGCGTGTCATGGTTAATCTCATATTCTAACTAGCCATTCCACAAAGGGTTTCCATTTTTCTCCTATACTAAAATCTATTTTTCGTAAGTGAGAAAGGGACACCATGCGTGTATATTTTTTTTCTTTGAGAGGGTAAAATGAATTCACAGGAGTTAACTAAGGACCTACTACTCAAAGTAGTACTCCTTAACCATCCGACCAATCTGTTGGATGTACCATATGCGTATATTACATATTTCTTTCTCTTATGTTGAAATTTTCCAAGAGAGGATTTTCCTCTCCTTATCCCTAAGGAGGTCTTGCTCCAAAAGTCTCAGCATGGCTTTGAGTTAGAGCCAATTAAATTCCTATTCCTCCTCCCAATCCCATAGTTGTTCTTGGGATTGGACATTATTATTAATTTTATTATTATTTACATTTAGATGCCAATTTGTGCTACTTGAGCCTCCATCCTCTTGTATTTGAACACTCTGGAGTCTCGCTATGTGGGAAGTTTTATTAGCAGGACTTGATTCGTCAAACTTTTCAGCATGCTGATCATGTGCCACAGCAAAAGTATTGTGGTGGTTCTCATGAACCCGCAGCGGCCGCAACACTACTCTTTCATTCTCTAATGGGCGGCGATCGTACGCTCTAAGGCTTCCCGATACAACATAAATCCGGCACAAGCTGAAGTCCCGCCTCAACTAAACGCCACGAGATTATGGTCATCAGAAATCAAATCAAGTCTTAATCAAAAGAAAAAAAAAAGAAAGAAATTGAATCAAGTTTAGTAATGTTGAAAGTCAAGTGTGAAAGTGAGTAAAGGAAGTCCCACATTGGTTGGTTAAGAACAAAGTGAAGGGTTTATAAGTAAATATGAAATACATACCAGATGGATAGGAGAGGAAAGGTTAGGTGGTTGTATGACTTTGTATTCATTCATCTTCCATTTAGTTTTCCTTCCCATAGGAGCTTTCCCTTTGTAGAAAACCATGGTTTTCTTCTCACCAATGACTTTGTTATCAGAAGAGTAAACATTCCCAGGAGAACCTGTGGCCTTCCAATACCCACAAGCTGTGGTTCTATTGGCTCTACCTCCCTTTGTTTCTCTCTCTTGACCACGTGAAAAGAAAAACCATTGCTGTGTTTCCCCACGACAAACCTCCCCTGCTAGTGCTGCAATAACAACAACAACACACATTGCAACAAAATTGTTAATCAAACCGTTTTACTTGCATACTCATAAATTAATGATTGTTGTTAAGATTGCGTCATAGAATCAATTGGCTGTATGAATTGTAATTTAACAAGTATTTAAACCACACTATCAAAAATAAAGTCAGACGAAGTGAGACTTATTTTCAACAATTGTTATAACCCACAAAAAGAAAAAGTAGAAATGAATGGGCTTATTTGGAGTAATTAGAATTCAGTAGTGTGGTGCTTGGTTCAAAGAAAGAGAGGGGAGAGGAGAGAAGTGAAAAATAAATTTTAATAGTGTATTTGGTTTAAATGGAGAAGAATGAAAAAAAAAAAGATTTTATATTAGACGAAAAATGGCCGAAAACCCCCTCTTCCCTCCACTTTTAATTGAACCAAACATAATTAAAATACCAAAATCTTTTTACTTCCATCCATTTCCCTCCGACTAAACATATCCTTAGTGGTGAGAGATTTGGGAAGAAAATATAAAATCCTAATATCATTTGAGTGCTACCGATATTAAAAAAAGATGATTTAATTACTTTTCTGGCTTTTTTAATATATCTAATCTAACGTGCGATTTTAGCCTTCCTAATTTTATTGAGCTCTTTAAATACTCATGTTTTAGTAATGTTTATTTTTGTTCATTTCTTTAGTATTTTTTTCAAATTTTAATAAATTATTTTTATGCGTAACATTTTTTGTTATGTTTTTAATTTCGTAATCACATTGAAGAAAAATACAATACATAAACATAATCTATCAGAATTTTGTTTTTAAAAAAAAATGAAAGAAGAAATTGAATGTTATGAAAAGGCAAAACACTGAAAACTTTTTTTAAAACAAAATTAATGAGACTCAAATAGCAAATTCAGCATGACTAAAAGAAAAAAAGAAAAGAAAAAAGAAAAGGGTAGTTAACCCTAAAAAACTAGCTGAGAATGAAGAGGGAGTAGTGTTAAGTTGTTTATGGTGGTTACATGGAAGGTTCCAAGGCTCAACGCTATTAACATCAATGACACGAATAACTCTGTCTATGGCCTTTATTTCCCCTTTTAGCTTGTTGCGTAGGTAGAACCCTACTAGTTCTTCTTCAGTTGGAAAGAAACGAAAACCAGGTGGAAAATCCTACATTGATTTTATGGAATTAGCTACTATAGTACTTGATTAATTTTATGCCTCTACTTTATTACCTTTTCAAAGTTCGATTGTGCTCATAAATAGTCATATATCCATATCATGAACCGTGTAAAATTAGAAATTTTGCAAGGTTTAGGATGAAAGTGGAAACGTCCACACGCTTTATGGGTAGAAGAAAATGTCTTTGAGAACCATTTTGGGTAACATATCTTATGATTAGATTAGATTAGATTCCTATTTCCTATGGTCCAATTGAATTCCCTTTTGAATAAGTCATCCTTGGAGCCAGAACCAAATTAAAGTGAAAGAAAATATATAAAAATAAAGATGCATTGTCTTTCTCCCAATTGTGGTTATATGTAATCATTTTATCTTGTTAATTCAGCTTGTTTTTGTGTAAAATAGCCTAACTCCTTATGATGAATCCTCATTTTCTAGTGATATTTGTCAATGTGTCAATCGAGCTTTTTGTGGCTTATCAACTAGGAAAGAGAATCTTACAAGTGGTACGAGTCAGTGTGCTTCGTACGATTGAAGAGACATATTAGTTATTAATTTTATAAAAAGAAATTATATATATTAAAAGTTTTTTTAACCTGCACAGGTTAAAGAATTAAAAATAAAAAATTTTTGTTGAAAAAAATAAAACTTTAATGCAATAGTGTATGACATAGAATAAATACTCTATTTTTTTTATTTTTGATTCTTTAACCTATGTAATATTATACAGGTCAAAAAAATTCATATATTAATTATTGATAATTTTTAAGGATGCAAATATATTGTTGTCTTTCTGCTCCATGATATATTTTACAATAAATTATTTATGTATAACTCAAAATTTGTACAACTCGTACAACATATTATTAAATTAATTTTTCTGAAAAAAAGAAAATGAAACAGAAAGAGTGAAACAAATGGAAGAAAACTATTAAAATATTACTCCTTTCGTTCTTTTATAGGTGTCGTTTTTAGCTATTTTGCATGTACAAATGAGAGATTTAGATTTCTCTTGTTTTTTTATTAAATTATTGGTGACGGTCTTATTATAACCTTTTAAATCACTTTAATATTCTCATTTATCTTTGTGAAAAATGTGCCAATAATTAATTAAATTTATTGACAAAGAAATAATTAATATATTTGAAACTTGAAAATGACAAATAAGTAGAAATAATTTTTTTAACACGACGCTTAAAAACGAACGAACACAGTAGTTCATACTATTTTTTTTATAAGCGGAGTAGTTCATACCGTTGGTTTATAATTAATGCCGTTAACTTTAAATCACGTTAATCCCAAAAACTTAAAAACGATTCATATAGTTTGTGTTTGTAATTAAATATTCAATTTTGAGTTTTTTTGACAAAGTTCAATTCAGTTCATGACCTTAACCGTTTTAATCGTAAACTAATGGCGAAGACTGAATTGTCAAAAATCTCAACGATTAATGTAAGCAACCCTAGTATTATAAGACATATTTTTCATATTATAAAATAGTTGCTAAGAAAATAATAATAATTTCTACTCACTTCTTGTCATATTATAAGACATTTTTCATACATCACTAGTATTTTATAATACGAAACCCCTACAAGTTTCTAAGAGTATTTATTAACTTTTTTCATGTTTACCCTTTATAATTAAAAAAAAAATCCAAAGTGATAGTGAATTGTGATAAATATAATGATGAAAGAGAATAAGAATAGGTTGGATACTTGTTTTGAAAATCAATACATTAATTAATCATATTACATATTTTTTTAATATAAGCTAAAATACATTAAAAAAATGTACCATAAGTACTAAAAAATTACAAGATACATGAGATATACCACACGAAACTGGCAACGAGGCTAGGCGAGGTCGAGTTCAGGGAAAAACAAGGTGTGGACAAAAACTTCAAGCCCAACTCCACCACCGTCGAGGATTAGAGAAACCCATTGAGAATTTGATGATGTATGTGTTAAATTGAGTGTGAAATCATGAAATTATTGTGGTTGATTGATGAATTTGAGCATTAAATAGAATTATTTTTGCTTTTACATGAGTTTTTGTGTGTTTGGAAGGTGAAATTGTGTTTTCGTTTGAGTTAATCGATAAATAACTATGAGTTAATCAATTAAGAACATCCTAGGATCTAATTCCTACAAATTTGCATGTGTTAAGAATCCTTGTTATGGGATTAATATGGAGGCAAAAAGTTCTTAATCAATTAAGAACATTTGTGACTGATTTCTTTCAATTCTGCATATACTAATCAATTAAGACTCCTTCTTATTTGATTGACATGGGCAATAGAAAGTTATTAGTTGATTAAGATGATTGAATAAGACATTGAAAACTTAGGAATATGACTTTAGGGTCTTCTACAAAATTTTAGATCTAGACATTAGCATTCTAAGGGCACTAATTTCACCTGATTTCGATGAGTATAGCTCAAGATAGTGTTTATATATGGAAGAAGTGTCCTTGATTGGATTTGCTTGCAACTCTAAATAATTATTTGCTTCATCGTCAGTCTTGGTGAGAAGTCCTATGACAAGCAAGTAAGTGGGTAGATTGAGGTGCCAGAAGTGTCCAGTGGAAAAACGCTTCCCCAGCAAGGCATGAGCTCATAAAACCTAAATGTGTCCTTGCCGGCACATAGACATAAAATAAGAATTCAAAGAGGTTTTTATTATAGAAAAGTTTTAAATTGTTCTATATGTATGGTTGTGATTGCATGGTCATATGATCTCATTTAGTGAGTGTTTTTCCAACATCATTGGTTGGAATATTGTTTGTTTTATATTCCAAAGGTTACTAAGATACATGCAATTCTATATATTTCATAGTTACAGTATTGCACAGGCAAGGACGGATTTAAGGGGGGCAAGGGGGCGTTGGCCCCCCTCCCTCCTCCTTGTTTTAAATAATACGTATATACTCCGTAAAATATCACTGTTGTTAACATAGCTTAGTGGCAACGTTGTGTGCTATTTGCTTCCAGTATTTTTTTCTTCTTTATCTTTCTTTTCTTTCTCTAAATAGTATAAAATCTTAAATTCAAACTTACATGCATTCATGGTTCCTTTTAGGGTGGTGATGACAAGTTTAAGAGTACTGGTGATAACTTAAAAATTACCGATGTTAGTAAGTTTAGTAGGTAATGAGAAATTTTCAAAAATTTACTTGATGGTCCTCTAATTTCCTAGAAACTAAAATTACGATATTCCTCAAATGCCCATTTGCCCATTACCGTCTTGGGCAACACGTCAACCAGACCTCCAACGATTTCTTCGTTAAGCATAGTGGCGCGTGCGAGATTAAGCTCGCTCTAGACAACTACATTGCTACCTACTCCTTCACCATCACCGGGAAGATCATGGAGCTTGACAGGATTAGGGTTCATCCCTTCTTCAAGTGGTGAAGCATCACCGAAACCTGACCCTCCGGGGACGACATCGTCTTCGAAGTTGGCATAGTCACAATGACAAAGTATCCCTCAAAGAATTTTGATGACAACCTTGCTTGCTAGGGCTAACATACACTCTGCTTCCTAAAAAGGTTGTTGGTCTGATTTTGGAACTTCCATGCCAAAGTGAAAAGCTTTAATTTTTGGTTGCAGACAAATATAATAAGTTTGATATGATTATATTATGATATAGCCTTATCTGAGTATATAATGGATTTTGTGTCAATTTCTTCTTTTTCTTCTTTTATTTATGCTACTATTATTGCAATAAGAA
Organism: Cyamopsis tetragonoloba; assembly: GCA_037177725.1. Taxonomy (NCBI): domain Eukaryota; kingdom Viridiplantae; phylum Streptophyta; class Magnoliopsida; order Fabales; family Fabaceae; genus Cyamopsis; species Cyamopsis tetragonoloba. Next base: position 22,905,050 of record CM074122.1, read on the forward strand.
CAAGGGGATGTTTCATTTCTTTTTCCTTTTCATAGCGACAACAAACGGGAGAGGGGGAAGGAGGATTGTAGAACAAAACCGTTAGCTGACTACTGGACAATGTCGAAGACGAACGATGGGGGATATTTATTTCTTTATTTCTTTTTTTCCTGCTCAATGGTGCCTATTAGTCTATTATACACATTGGGAGTTAAAACATAATTTCCTATATTTTTCTTCTAAACGTCCTAAGTAGTTACCCAGTCTTAATCCCTTCCGTTGATTTAAAAACTAATAAATCTAACTGCTACAATTTGGTCACCACCAGTGGTGCCTTTTTTAAGGACCACCATAAATGGAACCTGCTTTCATTATATTAAAAAAAAAAACTTGTTTGTATCATTTGTATGTGTCTCTTTTAGTAAATTTATTTATTAAAAAATAAAGTGTTATATTTGTGCTCTTATGTGATTTATAAATTTTTAAAAAAAAATCCCTAATACAAACAATCATATATTCTTTCTATACCTAATACTTTATACATTATACTATTTTCTCTCATAAATTCATATATATTTTTCTTTTTTTTTATAAATTCTCTCTTTGATATTTTTTGTATTGTTGTCGATTTGTTATTAACTTTTGGAAACCCCCCACAATTCATTCATGTATCAGTTCTTGAGGTACCTAGGTAAAAGGATAGGAGTAGTACAAGGAAGTGAAGATTTAAGACATAGGCCATATTTGGTTAATGTATTTTTCTATGAAGCCGTCATTGTATATATTTTAGTGACTAGACTTCTACTTATGTTTTTTTAGACTTGTATAAAAGGACACTTTGTAGTGATGTTTAAAACTCTCTAGACTTTTTATGAAACTTGTGTGTAACTACTTATAATATGGTTGTCTCAGGTTCTCTCCTGTTGCCTCAATATGAATTAAGTATATGTGTGTGTAATGAATTTGACACCAATTTAGTACGGTGTTACATTAAATACTCAAAATATTCTATAAAAATTAAATTAATCACTTTTTTTAATAATAAACGGGGCTCTAAGGCCCAAAATTAATCACTTTAATTCACACTATATGTGAAAACTATTAGAAATAAAATAAAATTCTAACTTTATTTTCATTAATATCACTAACATATAGTGTCGAGGCTAGTTCGGGGGTGGCAGCGGGGCAAATAGTTAGAACCCCAAACCCGCCCTGTCCCACAAAAAGCGGGACGAGAAAAAATTCGAACTTGTCAAAACCTAATCAAAGCCGGGATTCACTGTCAACGTCGGAACATAATAACAAAAAAACAAACAACCTATAAAACAAAACCCATCTGCAGGCGAATTGGCACAATAGATATACAAAAGCATATAGTCGAATTACTTTACCAATCTAACAAAGAAAATTAAAATTAGCAACCATAGTCATAATATGAACTATTTATATAATCAATAGAATAGCATAAACAATAACCTCCTAACTAACTATCCTTAATCATTTCCTTTTTATAAAGTAAATTGTCCAAGTATTAGGCTTAGCATATTTATTACACTCAAATATTACGTTAGGACCTGAATTAGAAATAGCTTAAGTCCTAACATCCCTCCTTCTGAAAGAACAACCTTGTATCTAAGGCTGAAACCTGGAAATTATTGACTCTTCAATAGGATCTCTTCCTCCGACGTAGTGTCATTTTTTTAACAATGCATCCACTTTACTAACCACTACTTGATTGTTTTACCATCTTGGATAATCTCTCTAAAAGCCATCAAAAACTCAAATTCAATAGATCTTCAAGTTCTACCTCCAAACTAACAGGAAAGTAAGGTACTATAGTATAGTTCCCTTTGGCTCTCTTCAACAGGAACAGACGAAACACCTGATACACTCTAGAAGATACTGATAGTTGCAACTTATAAGTCATTTCACTCACTATTTCTAGGATTTGTAATGGGCTATAGAACTTGGTAGCCAACTTAGGGTTTATCCTCTTCGCTACAGTTTGCTATCTATGCGGTCAAAGCTTGAGAAACATAAAATCAACCACATTGATTGTTAGCAAAATTCTTGCTATCGAGCCTTGATTAGGAAGAATATGAGCTGTCAAAGAATATTTATGTCTTTCTTCTTCTATCCATGTGGATTTTAGTTTATCCACATCTCCTTTTTCATTCTTTGTCTTTGGAATAAAATTTTCTTCTTGTATTATATGCTAGATATCAAAGCGTTAGCATTCAATGAACATTCTCATTTTGTCCTTTCAGTAATAATTGTCGAGGCATCAAAGATGGTGGTTTGTATGTTGATGCACCTTCTGCAATGAAGAGATTTGCAGTTGGGTTAGTCATCCCTTAGATCCTTTTTCTTCACATGGTGTGCTTAACCCCTTATACAGGCAGAGCTCTAAAGCTAAATGTAGGTAAAACACAATCTCAAAGAAAGCGATTGAATTGAGACTTAAACTTTTTTTCCAGATTCAACTTGATATGGAATCTCAAGTTAGACATGGAAATCATATTGATGATCTCTCGAATATAATTAACACAGTTAGAAATATAAGATCGATCAATTTCCAATAAACAATTTATAGCTGACTTAATGAAAGTGTTGGGATTTGTTGCAATATGAGATCATCTTTTTGGATTTCTTCACTGTTTTTTCTTTTGCTATTCACACCATGGCTATTTTCCAAGAATGCACCTCATCCACTCCACATGTTTATTGTATGCACCACCTAAAACAATCTGCTATTTTTCTTTCCACCACCAGCTAATTTTACTAAAAACATACTTTTCTTAATATTTTTAATAACATATTAAAAGAAAATTTTGGATAAAATATTGTGGTGACATATAGCCTTGTGTATATGTGACTTTTCACATATTTTTTGTAGCAAGACTTTGTATTCACATTCAATAATACAAGTTTTTTTTATTGATGTTCATCATCTTTCTTGGGTCTTTATACCCTTGTTCTTTTTCATATTTTACCATTGTTAAACCTTGTTACTTATCTTAAAGACTAGGGTTTCAAACACACTTTGATCCCTAACTCTCAAGTTCTGAACTCTTCGTCGTTTAGAATTATTGAAAGCTAAGGCGTAACTTAATAAATCGCTAATAATGATAAAATAATCCATTTTACTATTCTATTAAATTTAATAACCATCATATCTTTGATTTAAAATTATTACAAATGTTATTAAATTCAATAAAATCAAACATTTGATTTGTAACTTTTACTGGTAAGATCTTATTTAAATTTATAAAACTATTATAATCATTTTTAATGGAGAATTAGAGGTTTAATGTTGGAATTATCCTATTCCTATAATTGTGGGTTGATAATATCAAGCTATTTAAATTTATTAGACTTATTCACCAATAATCGGTACAGTCGGTTAAGATGTTTATTCAAATCTTACATAAGTTTCGCTGCATGACATTACTAATCCTATGGACATAGGTAATCCTTTGTTTTGCTCTTTATAGTTATATCATAACGATTTTTTTTGGTAAACAAAAATTATATTGAGAAACGAAGCAGCAATCCGAGTACAAGAATAAGTACAAGCAATACTTATATATCACAAAACTAAAAGAAAGAAAAAGAAAGCATAGCTAACAACCGATACAAGAAATAGGGGCCAAGCACCAATTCGCAAAAGAGAAGAAATAAGGAGTCTCCATCCGCCTGAAACCAAAACCAGGAACGTGACTTTACATAGTCCAACGCAGAACACATATCAAAATCTTGTGCCTTAAAAATTTTTCGTTCCAACCAAGCCAAATCGTCCGAACCACCGCTAACCAGACAAGCAAACCTTTTCGCTTAGCCTTCTTTCCTTTAAACAGCCCCCTGCATTGGATAAACCAATTATCAATAGAAGACGCGAAAGCCGATTGGAACCCAAGCCAATTTAGGACCTTTTTCCAGAGCATAATAGAAAAATCGCAACCCAGAAACAAATGTGTAGAGTCATCTACAACAAAATTACAGAAGACACATAATGAACAAGAGCCACCCACACTACAAGAATGTCACTGTTTTGCCACGGATATACCCGTGGAAAAATTGCCAAATCCGTGGCAAAATTCACGTTTGCCACGGTTTAGCCACGATCGTCGAGCCATGGCAAAAATGGACGTGGCAAATTTTTGCCATGGAATATCCGTGGAAGGGTGACTATGGGCTCACAAAATTGGTCCCAGCAAGTTCTCATCTTAACAAATTTAATTATGCAAACTCTAATCTACAAAACTCAAAGAATATTGAGCATATGCATAATCAATTTTGACATTTGGAGATAGAGTTAAAGTGAGAAATCAATCTCAACTTAGTTTGATTCTAGGAAGACATGAGAGAACGTAAATTAAATGGTGTTTCGATAATGCCGTGAGAGGAGGAGATGTGGACAGCGTGAGAGGAAGAGAGGTGGACGACAGTGAGAGGGGGAGAGGTGGACGGCAGTGAGAGGCGCTGTGAGAGGCCTAGTGAGAGGAGAGCGGCTGTGAGAGGAGATGAGGGAGAGATATAAGGAAGAGATGAGGGAAGATTTCAAGTGGGAAGTGGCCGTGAGAGGAGATGAGTCAGAGATATGAGGAAGAGATAAGGAAGAGATGAGGGAATCAGATCATGAGAAAGTGATAAGATAGCAACACCTTTTCCACGGCTAATACCATGGCAACATGCTCAGTTTAAAAAATAATAATAAATTAATTGATGCTTAAAGGGAGCCACGGACTAGGCCATGGCAAATTAATTTTCCAATATGTGTTCCGACTTAAAAAGATTTTCGAAAAAAATTAAATAAAATAAAGTCACATAGCCATGGTCTAGGCCGTGGCAAAATTAGCCACGGTCCTAGCCGTGGCAAAATAATTTTCCACTTAAAAAAAATCTGTATTCCCACTTAAAAATATTTTCGAAAAAAAATTAAATAAAATAAAGTTATATAGCCACAGTCTAGGCCGTGGTAAAATTAGCCACAGTCCTAGCCGTGGCAAAATAATTTTCCAGTTAAAAAAAAATCTGTATTCCCACTTAAAAAGATTTTCGAAAAAAATTAAATAAAATAAAGTCACATAGCCACGGTCTAGGCCGTGGCAATATTAGCCACGGTCATAGCCGTGGCAAACTGATATAAAAAATCATGTGTTTTCCAAATAAAAAGAATTTCGAAAAGAAGAAAACTAAAACCACATAGCGACGGGAGAGGCCGTGGCAAAATATGTTTTCATATATAAAAATAAAATGAAAAAACTATCCTACCAAGCAAAAGCCACGGACTAGGCCGTGGTTAAATTAGCCACGGTCCTAGCCGTGGCAAAGTGTTTCCACAATTAAAAAAGTCAAAAGAAAAAAAATTGTTTCCTTCTTATGGAAAATTGCTTGCCTTCCGTGGTTTTTTTAGCCACGAATTTGAGCCGTGGAAAATATTCTTTGGCAATTTTAATGCATTCTTGTAGTGCCACCATGACAACCCTCTTACATAATTTTGCTTTGGATGGGATCCTATCACGAAAAAGTAACCAACAGAAAACAACAATCTTTGAAGGAATAGGGAAGGACCACAAAAATTTAGCTACCTTCACTGAGCTTTGCTGAACCAGAGTAGCAGGGTCACAAATGGTCAGACCCCATTCGTAAGCTGACTTGACTGAAAAACTTACCACTCCTCCTGGAGACCAAATCCACTCGTCTGGTTCTGACGTCTCTAAGGAGATAGGTAAGAGTATACCTTTCAATTTCTCCAAAGACTCCTCTTCCCAGGCCAAAAGAGTATGCCTCCAGACAAAAGCCCATAACTGAGAAGAACCCGAACACAAAAGGAAGCTCGAAATGGGACAAAACTTATTGGAAGACAAGAGATATAAACGGGGAAAAACCAGACACAGGGGCTGATTACCAATCCAATGATCTTCCCAAAAACAAGTTGAATCACCACATCGAACTTTTTTGCTTAGTCCTTTAAAGAACCAACGAGATTGCTCAAAATTACAAGTAGCACATACCTCTTTCCACCATCTAGAGCCTTTAGAGTTAGAGGAAGAAAGATCTAACACCCTGGACAAGGATCCCCCAATCCTTGATTTTATAATTTCAACCCACAAATTGTTCCTTTCGTTAAAAAACCTCCACCCCCACTTTGATATCAAAGCTAGATTGAACCATTCCAAGTCCTTAATCCCTAGTCCACCTTTAGCTTTTGACTTACACACGTCCTTCCAGCTTACCCAAGCTATCTTCTTACCTTCAAGAGATGATCCCCATAAGAATCTGGATTACAATTTTTGAATTTCCTTTATAACAACCTTTGGAGCTCTGTACATTGATAAAAAATAAGTGGGAAGGTTACTAAGAACATAATTAATTAGTGTAACCCTTCCTCCTAAAGACAGTCGTTTCCCTTTCCACAAAGCCAATTTTCCCCTTAATTTCCCCAAAACCGGTTCCCAGAAGTTTTTTCTCCTAGGATTACCTCCAATGGGTAAACCAAGATAAGAACAAGGAAAAGAACCAATGTTGCAGTGTAGGAAAAGAGAAACAGCCTTGAGAAAATGATCATCTACATTAGTATCAAAATTATTACTCTTTTTAAAATTGATTTTTAATCCAGAGACAAGTTCAAAGCATCTAAGAATGGACTTGACAACCCATAAATTCTCCCAAGATGCTTCCCCAACAAGAATTGTATCATCCGCATAACGATTCTCTTTTTATTATTAGATATTTTATTTGATTTTAAAGAATATTCCAACATTAAACTCTTAAACCCCATTTGACAATTCGAACATGAACTCTTAATATAATTATTATAATAAAGTATACGCAGATCATAAATAGAGTATGTAAACATTAATCTAATGTAAACGCTCTTATAAACAAATATGTGCTTAGAACAAAAATAACATAAATAACATAAATAGTTATCAACATTGTAATTAGGAATGGAAATGTGCTAAGTTGGAATAGGTTTTGTATGATTTGGCCAGGGCAAATGGGCAATGTTTCTAGAATTGGAGGCCTAAATATGGTTGTTACCCATCATAAGTTTTTTTAAGGCCTGAAAATCATGTTTGAAACCTTATAATTTTTAATAAAACAAATGTATCATTATAAAATAAAACATTAAAATTTTCATAGAATAATAAATAATAACATATATAATCATACCTGAATTTTTTTATTATTATTATTCAAATAGGCTAGATAATTGGGTCTAAAAGGCTTTTTGTAGAGTCCGACTTGTTTAATTAATTGGACTTTTAAAAGAGCCTTATCATAGACTTAATATAGGCCTGGGCTTAAACCCCTGTCAAGCAGCCTAGCCTATTTCCACCTCTAATTGCATCATTAAACACGAAAAATATGATCTTTAACTAAAAATGAACAAAACCCACATAATTCTATAGACGATCAACATATGCATCAAGCGCATTAAATGTTTAATATATTTTTACAAAACGATTCTACAAATCCAACTATAGAACATGTAACCATGAATGACTTTAAAAAGGTTTTCGCAAAATAGAGGTATTCATGTTCTTAAAGACGATGTAAGCGTTCAGTTAATGGTGAATTCAGGACTCTAGATCAGGGATTCAAATAATCATTTAAAAAACAATTAAATTATTTTGTACACAAACAACAACTAAAATTAATAAGAAAAAAAAGAAAAAAAATTGAGTCTTTTAATAAATTTGGAAAAGAAATCAAGGTTAAACTTGATGGTCTAGTAAATTTAATTTAAAATTAGAGCAATGATAATTTTATGTGATGTATGAGAGATATAAAAAGAGAGATTAGAAAAAGTAGAAAAAATTAAGATATGATAAGTGATGTAATAGAAAAAATAGGCAAAAAAAGCAAGATGAAGCAAAAAAAAAAAAAACATGAGTATAATTATTGTTAAAATTATAAGAGTAGAAGACATAATACACAAATTTAAAACATACGTCGATCTATTACACTAATACGATCACTACAAATAAAAGTGTTTTTAGTCTAAGTGGTTTATGGGCCATTCCAAAAATCGCTGGAATTGGGCCTTAAAAATACACTTTCCAGAATTTTTAAAAAAAAAACGCCGCGGATAGCTCATCGTTCTCATCGTTGCTTCATCAAACCCTAAACTCCATTTCTCCTTCCCACTACAGTTTACTGCCGCTAGTTTCCCTTTCCTCGCAACCAATCTCCTTCGATTTCCCTTCCCTCTCTTTCTCCTCTTGCTCGTTCCTCCTTCGATTTCTCTTCACTCTCCTTCTCCCTCTTGTTTCTCCTTCTTGCTGGTCTCTCCTTCTCCGTAAACGGTAAGCACTCTTCTCTTTCTCGTTTAGGTTGTTTCTGTTCATACGGCTTCTTCTCCTATGGCTGGTTTTTGTTCATGTGAATTCTCTCTTTCTCACACTATGTCATATTCGCATTAATTCCTAGGTCAAGAATCTAGCACTTCAATCTTGTCTCTTTGTTGTTTCCAATTCATTGTACAGGTATGTAATCTTATCCCTTGCTTAGAATTAGGGTTTATGAAATGTGATTCTTGCTCTAATTTATTCTTCCTAAATTAAGCCTCGTTACTTTGATTTCTGATTGAAGGTGTTCTTGCTGCAAACATTTTTGACTGGGGATCTCATGCATGTTTGGATATCTTTATCGTAAAGGAACTACTATTGAAATTTACAGAATGAGTCACAATAAAATGCAGAGACCTTGGAGAGTAGGTGGAGTTCTACATATCCTTTTATGAATCTCTTTTTGAGTGTGGTTATTGTCCTTGAATTTGTATTTGTAATCATTTTTGCATGTAAATGTAAATCTTAATTTACGTTTGTTCTGATTTGATAGGTTTGGCAAACAAAAAGACTGTTACTATTCAGCCTGCTAACGAAAGGGTGATAACTTATGCAGTGGGTGGCATGTATTGGCAGTATTGCTATTTTTATTCAGAGTTTTAGTGGATATTTCTTTAAAAAAAAATGATTTAACTTGAGAAATTTATATATATGCTCCTTTCAAATTATAGATGTTCTATGTGTCATATGAATTGCTTTATAATGTTGAAATTGATTACTTGAGTCACTTGATCTTAATGGAAGTTTTAGCTAGCCTTAGAATGAGTAAGTTGATTTGTGCTGGTTTAGCTACCTTATGTTTCCCTATGAGCTCACCTAGGTGTTTTTCCCTAAAACTTTATCTTTGTGTTTTGTTTTGTACTCTTGTTTATTCATATTTGCTAATATTATCTCCTCTTTTCTCCTTATGTAGTGTAATGTGCTGCAGGTGGCAGATAATTACTACAGCTAAGAATCATACACCCCTATGAATGGTCTGATGATTATGTATTTCCTTAACATGTTAGGGGGTGTTTGGTTCCTTCAAGCTCGGAGATTCTTACGCGCATACAGAAGGTAGGCTTTTGCTAGCTTCGTTCGAATCTTGTGTGAGTTGGAATCTCACATTTTTTTCTTTAATTTTTTGGCAGTTGAAGACTTATCAAACTGAACTTGAAGAGATGAAGATCATGAACAGGCAGGAGAACGTTGCTCATTTGAGAAGGTATTATATGTATCATTTAATTAACCATTTGGGGAAATGTACACAAATATCATTTGATAATCATGTTCATGCTTCTAAAGTAATAATTATTTTCTTTGCAGAAAAAGCAGGGGATTTTCTAGGGGTGCTTCAATGTACAGAGCATTAATTAATCATTTGATGGTAGTAGTAGTACAAGGTTCATGCAGTTTATTAATTAATTAATTTGGTTCTTTTGAAGCATTAATTAATTAATTGTTTAATTTTTTATAGTAGTAGTATGTAAATTTATTATTTGATGGTATTAATGCCGAAACAATAAACTTTTGCCGCTAAGGATAGCTGTTTTGGTAAAATTTAAGGATAGCTGTTTGACTATTTCACAGAGTAGACTAGATTTTTATCAGTTTTAGAATTAGAATAGTTTAGTTGGAATTGCTTGAAAATGAAACAATTTTATTGAAATCTTTCTTGGATTTGTATACAGGTTGAAAATGTAAAGCAAAGTTGCTTGCCAAATGCATTAAATTATCTCATGTTAGAGGAGTATGACTTCAGAAACGACACAGTGAGTATTGCTTTATAAACTTTTGCTGCTAAGAAACTTTCAGGAACTTAATCAACATTTTTAATGATGTAAACATCTTGTAATTTACATCATTTCTATATTCGTTTTTTGATTTTGCTGGTTATTATTCTGGTGAATTTTGTGTGAACTTATGCTATTGTTCTTGTATTGAACTTATGCTGCTCATTTTATTGATTATAACCCGTGATTCCTTTGACAAATGGAAGGTGATTGAACATGAAAAGTATGATCACAAAGCTGATGTCTTTAGGTTTGCCATTGTTCTTTGGGAGCTTCTCACAGGAAAGGTTCGTTAGTATGTGTTTTAATCTGCAGTGCTAAGACCAAGTCATGTAATTGGACTATTATATTTTATATTATGCTCTGTATTCTGACTTTTATGATTGAGTAATTTTTTATGCCCATAGATGTATTTCCTACTTGTATGAATAATTGAATGTATTCCATTGTATTTCCTCTGTTGTCTGATAGAAGGAACTCCCTTTCTCTACCTCAAAATCTGCTTGATGGTAAGCATGAATCAGACTACAAGAAAATGATCCGGCGGCATATGGACTTCAACACCATAAGATCAAGAATTAGCAACCAAGAAATCAAGTCAGTGAAGGAACTTCTCATAGACTTGCTGCTACTAGCAAACAATGCTCTACTTTTCTACTCCAAGACTACTCGCGGATATAAATCTGCTCTGCTGGTTGTACACAGGTATAAATTTTAAATGCCTAGTTGTTGTCATTGATAGGATTAAAAATTGACAAGATTGGTAAACTTGTAGTTCTTGATCTATAAGACCTTGATCATGGGTTTTTTCTTTAATAACAACAATTTGGGTGCTTGGTCTAATGGTAAGATTCTCTCTTTTAACATGAGAGGTCGCGAGTTCGATTCTCGCAACACCCCAATGTTTGATCTTGTATACTCTTATTGCTATGTTTGTATCCACGCATTGTAATCTTTTTTGGCTTTTTTGAAGAAATAGAAAACACATAATTGTTTCCCCATCAAATTCTAAATTTACACCTTCCAGAAATGATGTCCCCTTAAAAATTGATAACTTGGTGTCATTTTGTTGGTATTTTGCAGAGGTTTTATTCAATTGGGTTTCTTGAAAATCTTTCTTGAGTTTACTAGAACCATATTGTGATGTTAAGTGAATAAAATCTTGATCTTGTTTTATTTTAGATTTTTTTTTATCTTGTTTATTGGATATACTTTTTACATTCCTGAAAATGACTACTACTTTGGTTTTATTTCAGACTTTTGTGTTTTTTGAATGCTAAATTGCATCTAAACTTGGATCTCGTAAGATGAGCAGACATTGCAAATTTTATAAAGGTTTACCAGCGGTTATAATTAATAAATCATCATCTTTGGTATTACAGGCGGTTGTAAAACGCAGTAAAATACATAGATATCAATTTTGGCACACAGGATGACTTTCACCGCTGTTAAGTCAATTTGCCGCGGTTTGTAATGTGGGTACCCACGGATCGCAATAAGCGCTGGAAACCCGCTTGGCGGACAAATTCCCAACGGTTGTGGTAACTGCCGGTAGTGGTACTAGCTGCGGTTTTAACCGAGGGTAAGTCCAAAAAAAACCGCTTAAAATCAATTTTTCTGGTAGTGGACTCATATTTCGATAATTCACCATGTTTATGAATTAGTATAAGACACAATTTTAACTACGTTCAATAAAAATTAACAATTGCATGCATCTAAAATTACCAATGTACACATAAAAAATGAATTTAATTTGTTTAAAATTTAAAAATGGGGGGTATGCAAATTCATGAGATCCATAATATTATTATTAAATTTCATAATTAAAAGTGTGCATTTGTCAATATTTAAATTGATAGGGTGCAAAAATATAATTATAGGAGGTGCAAAGTGAAAGAAATTATATTATCACAAATATTTTTCAAAAATTTGATGGGGTACACTGGGAGCAAGGTGGCTCTGCCACTAGGTTGAGTTGACCTAATGCACAACTCCCTAAAGACTCCAAATTCATTGAGAATGAATTTGGTCCAATAGCTAATATTTCAATCAATCTAGTTGAATTTACTCTCTATGTTCGTCATTATTATGGTGAATTTTAACATACACTAGTTATAAAGTATTGTATATATACAAGAAATTATTTACCTGCTATAAGAGGTAATGTTCCAATTTTTCATAATTATATTCTGGCCCATAATCGTTTACAAAATAAAGCAAAGGTTGCAAAGTCCAATGTTGATCCTTCGTCTTCTTCATTTTACGGTTCACATAGCTTTTTGTTGGGCTTGTTATTCACATCTCTACCTAACATTAAGGGAACTGCAGAACATTCAAATAAAAATCTAATCCCTTCTCTGCACCCTTTTCATTCAATTTCAATTTCTCAATCTCTCTTAAATTTCTCAACAATAGAGGTAATAAAAATTCAAATACTTTTCTCATTCAGAAAATTGATCCCCGCTAGTGCACACAAAAAATTGGGGTTAAGGTTTCCATTAATTATCTTCATCCAAGGAAATGAAAATCTAAAGCCATTAAAGATCCACAAATCAAAAATAACAAAATCTGAAGAATGAAAATGTGAAAATGAAAACCCAGATCTGAAGAACAAACATTAAATCAGAGCTCATATTTTAAAACAAAATTTAGATTTCAAATCTTAGATCCAGAAAATGAAAAATAAAGATGAAGGATGAGATCTATAAACCAAAATTACAAACGCAGATTTGAATAATAAAAATCTGAAAATGAAAAAAATTCACATCTGGAAAAATGAAGAACAATTCCAGATCTGAAAATGAAGAACGATTACAGACATGGTTTTCCACTTTCCTTTATTTTCGGTTAGCATTCTTTTATAGGGATTAACACTGGTTTTAGAGAAAAAGAAAGAGAAGAAGATGAAATTGTAGCGATTTACGGTGGTTCAAAATACTGTCTAATACAAGAACTTGAATAAAAAATACAATCTAGACAATAGCTAAAGAAATACAAGAAAATATAAACTGGATAAAGACCCACAACAAGAAACAAAAGAAAATATAAATCCAGATTTGAAAAATACAGATCTGGAAAAAAGACCAAGACGCCTTCTTGCTAACAAATCTTCAACCGCAAACGCCGCCGTGAGCATCACCACTAACGCCATTAACGAAGCTTCAACTAGAACCAACCGACATTGAGGAATCTTCTGCGTTATTTGGGGTTTCAAAACCCAGAAAATAATTAAGATCAAAACCCACCAACATCCTCCTGGATCTGCAACGAGAGGAAACCACGAGAAGAGAAGAGAGATGGCGTCGATGGTAAAGAACGTGATCAAATCGATGAGAGAGAAAGGTTTTGGTGCTTTCCTCATAGAAATCGAAATTGTCTTCTTCCGATTTGGTAGATTGGTCCTGAGCATCAATTAGGGTTGGGTTTTTTTCCCAAATCAATTTCTGTCCATTTTCATCGAAGGTGATGACCATCAATTGCAGAACTTAGAACATGTGGCGTGACTGAGGAACAACGGCAAAGATTAACAGAAAGGTTTGTGGTTCTATGGCGTTGGCCAAAATCAGCAAGGTTTAACACGGTTTATGTGTCTCAATGTTGTATTGTGGATCTGCAATGAGGTATTTAACTGCTATTAGATATCTGCGTGGGTGTGATAGCTCCACTACTTCAAAGGGTTCTTTTGCAATATACATTATGATGAGAGCATAACCAGTCAAATCAATTGAGGGTCATTAATCTTCACCATTCATTATTTTATAAATATATGTGACGGTTCTAAAACATTGCAAGTCATTAGTGTATGATACAACACTTCAACAATAATGTATCATAGAAGGAACCAATTATTATAAGACCCTTTTGAAGTATTATCAATGTCATTTAATTTTAAGAGTATTTATCATAATTTTTTATTTCTATTATATATAATTAATGAGCATTCTAGAATGATATAGTGAAATATAATTAATATAATGATGAAAGAAAATAAATTATTTTTAAAAAATTATAAAAGTTTTTTTAAAAAACCAAAACTAATATATTTATTATTCTTTCTATATTTTTTTAATAAGCGAAATTATCTTCTTAAATCCTTATAATAAGAAGAGGAAGTAGTATTTTTATGATGAACTTACTGTACGTTTGTTTGACCCTATTGGAATTATATTTTTTCAATGAATATATAGGAATTATAATTGGTTATAATATTAAATATAAACACTGTATATATTATATATTATAAATAATGAGCACGGTATATATTATATATTATAAATAATGAGTAGTATCTAGCAATGTATCATTATTACTCAAACGATAATTGAGGATTGACCACCCAATGTTTTTAGGATGGGAATTGATTTCTTCTTCTTCCTATGAAATTTCTTATGAATTATAGTTTATTTTACATTGTTTTCACGATCATATGTTGCTAAATAATCCGTAGCTAGGGCTACGGTAGATATTGTTATTTGAATGATTGTTCCTAGTTTGTTATAGTAGTTTTGTTTTCTTTTCAACCAGGTTTGTCTTGGTGTTTATATTCATGTTAGAATTTGATCAACTTTAGCACGGATTAGTTAATCAGTCAATTGATGACTACTCACCATTATTAAACGAATTATAAGGTAAAACGATTTAGGATTATTTAGGACCAATTTAAAATTTCCTCATTCAATCGGTTACTGAATTGTTGTGGACCAGTATTCTGATCCCAAACTCGTGTCAGATAACATCAGGTATTCCAGAATTGGTGGCATTGTGTGCATCCTAGTCCAAGGACCTCTTAGCCGACATAGGCCCATTGGACTATTAATTAGGCCTGGTAAATTCATGAGGCCCAACTACAGACACGAAACCCTAGGAAAGACATTATAAATATAGCTTTAATGAATTGCAGAGTTATGTGTTACTTATCAATCACATAAACCATAGCCTATAACTGATTTGATCGTCGGAGTCTTCGTAGGTACAACCCCATCACCATGGGTCAACTCAATGCTGGAGCCAAAATATGCTCCTTGCGGAGCTCAAGCCTCTCCTCTTTATTAGGTATGTAACATTGACGACGTATGTGGGAAATGACTTCTTTAAGTGTAGCCCTACCCCATCATCATGCCGAGCACTAGGCGGAGGAATTATGATGGCAACAATCAAAGCGTGCAGAGCCTCAAAATCCAACTTCGAATCCTTGATCATCACATTATTGACATGGAGTCACCTACTCTGTAATGATGATGCACAGTTACCAAAGCTGGCGTGTCCAATAAGAAATCAACATGTGGCATAATGGTCAAGTCATGGAAACCAAGCGACGCAATTAGCGTCAGGAAGGCTGGGCTCAAACGTATACTTGCATCCATCATTTGGTGTCAACATGAAAACATAAAGCCAATGGCAACCCATTTTCACGACTTTTTAGGCTTGGGGACAATTGTTGTAGACTAGTATCCCGGTCCAACACCCTTGTCGGATAACATAAGGTATGCCAGAATTGGAGGCGTTGTGTGCATCTCGGTTCAGGAACCTCTTAGCCGGCATATGCCCATTGGACTGTTAATTAGGCCTAGTAAGTTCATGAGGCCCAACTACATACACGAAACCTCAGGAATGACACTATAAATACAGTTTTAATGAATCATGCAGATATATGTGTTACTTATCAATCACATAAACCCTAGCTTGTAACTGACTTAATCATTAGAGACTCTATAGATACAACCCCACCACCGTGGGTCAACTCAGTCTTGAGCATAAATATGTTGCTTGCGGTGCTCAGGCCTTTCCTATTTATCAGGTATGCAACATGATTTAACAAGCTCTTTCGTACTCTTTATTTAGTTTCAATTCCTTAAGTGACCATCTAGGGGATTAGTAAGAGAAAATACTATTGCTAATGCATGACCATTGAATAATAATTGAATTAGAAGGGGTGATTGGCTTTTGACTAGGTTATGTATTGCTATACAGAACTAGAAACTTAGGTTTCCACATAAGTTAATCATTCTTCTTTCTCTTTACTATTTAAATTGTATTCTTAGATTCTTGGACATAATTTTATCGTCTAAATAGCATAAGAACCTAAAAAAAGTGGTAACCATTATTGCTTCATATGGGTACTGTTGTGTTCTAAATATATAGGAACGACATAAATAGAAGTACTTGGCTTGGATGTGATGATGACAGGATCCACGGGAAGAACTCTAGTCTGTATGTGCTCCGGCGGCGCTCCAAGACGGCGGGTGGAGGACCTGTAAGGACTCCGATGCTCAAGTATGAGTCAGAGTAATTATTATACCTGAGTAATTATAATGTATTGTATTTATAAAGGAGTATTTAGGGTTTGCAAGCTATATTTTGGGCCTCAAGGGTCTTGTCTCTGGGTCTGGCTCAATCTCTATAATGGATGAGATATTGGTCCCGACATGGTATTCACGACCAGGATAGCTATTAATTCTGGTCCACAACAAAAGCCCCCCAAGACGGCAAGTTGCTGCAAGCAAGTCGGCGTCTTTAAGTATTCATGTCGGGTTACTGTTGATCCCGCACTCCGAGGTATTACATGTTATTCAACTACGTTGCTCTTTTCAAGTATTCTCCTTTGCCTTGTGGGCTTCTTAGTTTCTTGACTTCAATTTGAAGCTTCATATTCTCGGTTCGTATGCCGGGTTGGATGTCGTATTTCAAACTCCACGTGTTCAGACTCGATGAATTGCCCTCTATTTGTGAGTAGGAGAATTATTTTCATGGCCGATCACTATAATTTCCT
Organism: Cyamopsis tetragonoloba; assembly: GCA_037177725.1. Taxonomy (NCBI): domain Eukaryota; kingdom Viridiplantae; phylum Streptophyta; class Magnoliopsida; order Fabales; family Fabaceae; genus Cyamopsis; species Cyamopsis tetragonoloba. The sequence continues at coordinate 22,921,927 of CM074122.1, forward strand.
TATTGAAGCCCCCCATGATGATGTTCTATTGAAGGTAAATCTTTGACCTTATTATATTTCGTCGACATGAATGTCATGTCGGATTAAATCATTTTGTTTCTGACCATTATGTCGGGACTTCACATAATTTTCTCTTGAGTTTGTTGTTCGCCCTTTATGAGCACATGATTTTCCTGACATTTTTAGTCTTTTTCGCTTTGGCAAGGGGCCTTTGACCCTCTACCTCACTAATATAGATATGGGATTATGATCCCCAAGTTAAGGCTACTGCCATCCACTTTTAGTGGAATCCTTTAGATAATTTGGTTTACTGACTCTATCGACACCGGCATTGTTCAGCATAATCTGATAATTCCAGGAGATGTTTTATCACGATGGTGATCTAAATTTATGGCGACTGCTATTGCTGAAGCTATCTTGGATATCGATGGCATCTCATGCTCTGTGATCATATTTCATTCAATGTCGTCTTGAATATAAGTTCATCTCGGGAATTTCCAAAGATAAGTATCATCCCGGAATTTCTGCCTGGATGGCGATGTACATATTTTCTTACTCTACTAATAACAATGAGTAAGCTTTGTGGGCTTTTTTTAAGCCTATCCCGGTTTCTTTTTGGATTTCTCTAGCGATATTCTCTTCGAAGATGCGTATCTCTGCTATGAAGATGGAGTCTTTGTTTGCGATGACGGCTAAATTTATAACCCTCGGGTAGGGGCTGGGCCAACGTATCTTGTTCTTTATTTAATTGCTCGGATGTCGAGTCTGGCTCTTTAAGCCTTTTTTTATATTTAGACTTTGTGACCATTTGCTAATGGTTCAGGATTCTTGCCCATCATCAATTTCATGTTGGTCGTTAATTTTTGACAATATAAATCATTTGTTTTAGGTTGTCATGAACTTCGTTGACTCATTAAAGTCCTATTGGTATCCACGGTCCTGCCGAGGTTATCTTCCTCAAATTAAGGACTTGGTCGTTATTGGAATTAACATGCCCTTAGAGCCGAGTTGAGTTCATTGTTGAGATGTACTTGGCTGAGGTGTACTAGCTGAAATATTGTTTGCCGAAATAAACTGGTGCTCGTCCAAAGTCGGACCTGAAGCATTGTAGTCTCCCAAGTCGACTAGCTGCTTTAAGCCAGCTGTTACCTTTGAATTATTTATGCCAGGTCTACTCAATCCTAGTCTTTATGTCCTACTCGAAGGAAGAGGTCCTGATGCCTTCAGGGACTTTGTTAAGACACTCCAATTTTTGAATCTCGTTGTTCAATTCAACTTTGCAGGTTCTTACTCCTTTTGAACTTTGCGCCCTCTAGAAGATTATGGCGCTAATGTCGGTGAAGCCGAAGCCTCTAGGGTTATTTTCTAACGAATTTTTCGTTTAATTTTACTTTAATCTTTGTACTTTTCCCATACTTTGTTCTTTGACCAATTTTAAACGTGCTGTTGATATCCATAGCTTGATAAGTATATTTTGCCTGAGCATGTTCTCGTTTACCATGATTTAGAAAAGATTTTGTCTCTAAGGATTTCATCTCTAATCAGTACGTTGCCATAACTGGTTCTTGGAATCAAGCCGGGATACTTTCTTGATCAATTAGCAAAATCCCAGGTTAGTTGCTCGTTCAAGATATTTGTATCTTATAGTCTTCTCCAAATTTCTCTACCAATGTTATTTTCAGAGAGGATTCCCCTCCTAATTTAGATTTTTTAGTCCATGATTCTTTTGTTTATTTTCTGAGGGACTTTAATCGTAGAGTGGCCTATGGCCTCTTGTGTACTTTCTCGGGGACTTTGATCCCGAATCAACTATGAGCCTCATTGATTTTGCCTTGGGGGACTTTCATCCTGGAATGGCCATCGACCTTATTATTATCCGAGGGGAAGAACATTCTAAGATGGCGCATAGCCTCTTCAAATTTTTTCTAAAATCTTTTATTTTGGAATTGCCTTTGACCCTTCTTAGTATCTCGAGGAGAGAATATCCCGAGTTAATACGTAGCCTTTTTAACTTTGATAAGTATTTTTTCTTGAAATGGCTTGTAGCCTTTTTATTTTATATCCCAGGAGATTATCGTCCCGAGATGGCCATAACCTCGATGAACTAGGTCCAAGTACTATGTCTTGGAATGACACGTAGGCCTTTTTTAGTATCTCAAGGGATTGTCATCCCGAGATGGCCCTAGCCTTCTGAATTTTGACCCAAGTGTCTCACTAGGATTAGCCCGTAGGCCATTTTGGTATCCAATAGGATTGTCTTTATTTTCTTGGATTAAGTGTTGTGTTCTGTCCAAGACTTCTTTCTTTTAATGAATTTGAGCTTCTTTGTTGTTTTCTCCTTTGTGATTGACTCGGATGGTTACAACCATCTTTGTGCTTGTGTTAAACACCTTTTCTTTGAATTAAGATATATTTAAGTGATAGAGACCTTCCAGGACCGTGGTCACTGGTGGGGCAAGTTGCCCTTTCCTGGTGTTAATTAGTTTATGGGGGACGGATCCCTACCAGGTTTTAAGTTCCTGGTGGGGCAAGTTGCCCTTTCCCGGTGTTAATTAGTTTATAGGGGACGGATCCCTTCCAGGTTTTAAGTTCCTGGTAGGGCAAGTTGCCCTTTCTCAGTGTAGATTAGTTTATGGGGGACGAATCCCTTCCAGGTTTTAAGTTCCTGGTGGGGCAAGTTGCCCTTTCCCGGGATTCCACCTTTTGGGTCACGTCTTCTTTTGGGAGTGGGGTTGATTATCTTCCATGATGTTTTCTGTCACTTTCGAGTACTTCAACCTCTTGGAATTTCAAACTTCATTTCAGTTATTATTTATTTTCAAGGACTTAGTCCTTTTTGCATTTCAATCATTATCTCTGCAATCTTCTCTATCTTTAGGGAGTTGGTCCCCTTAAGATTTCAACCATAATCTCGGCTACCACCTGTTTATCTGGAAAGAAAATCCCACTACCCATATGTATTCGACCGACATGGTGTTCATGTCGGTCTTGCCATTTATCATCTTCATCACTCGTGACACTCAAGTTGCAATTTTCAAGTAAATATTAGTAATTATCCATAGTTTTAAAGCAAATAAGAGCGATATCCGCACGATTGATATTGACCATATAATATGAAGATAACATTGATGATTTAAACAATATTATGAGGCGAATATTTGTACAAGCGACATTATATCGATAATATCATGGTTACTAGCATGTAAATTAGGTAGCAAGTTTTGAGCAAGAGATATTGTACTAACAAAGTCATGATTGCTAAAAAAACATAAACTCAGTAGCATATACTGAAAAGAAAATATTGTGGGCACTAGCATATAACCATTTGAAGTAGGTATTGAGCAAAATATATTGCACAAACGATGTAATGGGTGCTAGCATACCGTATTAAAATAACTCTACTTTCTAATGTCAAACATGACTATAATATATAAATATAGATTATGGAGCATATAAACTAAAACGGATTGTACCGTGCACTGGGATTTTTCAGCGATACAGCATAGTAGGTTGTGCCTTACAAATCTCCAATGTAGTCTCTGAACTGAAATGTTCATGTGTGAAGCCGGGATGGTTTCTCGATCAACATTGTTTTAGAATCAGGATAGTCCTTTTTTGCTAGGTGCACCATTTCTTTATTGGATTTTTGTTGAACTTTTGCTGACTACACCATTTCTCCCCTTTTAAAGAGGAGGACGATTTTGCTATGCACACCACCCCATTTTTTTCTGCTTTTTGAAGATTAAATTTGCTTCTTCTCTTTTTCTTTCTTTTTTTTTCTTTTTTTTTTGACTGCACCATTCTGGGCTCTTTTTTTTTACAACGCCAACTGTTTTTTTGTGAAAGATGCACCACTTAGAATCTGCCAACATTAACCCTATTTGTTTTTAGCCACCTGGGCCTTTTCCATTTTTGCTAAACGCACCACCCCTTCTTTAGACATGTGCCTTTTTTGGACCAGAGTTATCTCCAAGTGACAAGCCGAAAATCAGCCCAGAATCATCAGAATCTCATTTTTTGTGTGGGCTTCTGTGGTTGCTATTCGCACCACCCCCATCTTCAACAATTGAGCGTTGCGCAGAGAATATTCACGTCGCCGTTCTCCAACCTAATAGCAGCGCCGCAAGTTCGCAACTGCCATGGGTGTTGGTTTGCTCAAAGAAATTCCACGTCGTAGATGATCAATGACGGCGGCGCTAACCCCGGTGCTCGGTGGTTGCTGATCCGCGGTGAAACGGAATGCGGCGGCGTGTGGTGTCGTAACTGTTCTGCCATGGACGACGGTGGCTTACGGTGCGCGGCGGCCATGTGAAACAAGTTGAACGACGGTTCTGTTTCGGTTATGGGTGTCAGTGGCTTTTGGTGAGGCCAGCTCTCTGTCGACGGCAGCGATGACGGAATCTGACGGTTTCGCGTTCATGCTTCTCATCTTCGGCTATCCGATTCCAATTATCAATTGACATGTAATGGATGAATTCTCCAATGGCAGCAGTGAATTGAAGTCAGAATTTTCTCAATTTCTCTGTTACACATATTTTTCGGAAATCAAATCCAATTTCTCTGATGTTTGTTTAATTGTAACGTGAAACAGAGGTGAGCAAGAAAGAAAAAGGAATAGTAAAAGTGGTATAATAATTTTTTTTAAGCCAAACCAGATCATATGAGTGAATAATAAAAGTAGTATAATTTTTGTTGTTTTTAAGCTTCCTGTTGATTGCAAATGCAGTACGTACCAGTGGGGTATTATCTACGTCGAAGTTTTTTCCGTGATGCTCCAGTAAAGGTGATGGGAAAAAGTTTCATCTTTCTCCACAGACGGCGCCAATGTTGCGTTCTAAATATATAGGAACAACATAAATAGAAGTACCTGGCTTGGATGTGATGATGACGGGATCCACGGGAAGAACTTCGGTCTATAGGTATTCCGGCGACGCTCCAAGACGGCGGGCGGGTGGGGGACCTGCAAGGATTCCGACGCTCAAGTCAGTGACTGTATGGGTCAGAGTAATTATTATTAGATTAATAGTATACCTGAGTAATTATAATATATTGTATTTATAAAGGAGTATTTAGGATTTGCAGGCTATATTTTGGACCTCAAAGGTCTTGTCTCTGGATCTGGCTTAATCTCTATAATAGCTGAGATATTGGTCCCGTCATGATATACACGACCGAAATAGCTATTAATTCTTGTCCACAACAAGTACCATAAACCCTTATTTTCACTATATTAATTGTACAACACGATACACTTTCCTTTCGCACCCCATGCGTAACAGTGTCTTTACCTCAAATCAACATATCCAAACAGCCCTCATACAAACAATAGGTACAATAGTGATAAAGTTTCAAAGCTCATCTGACAACCAAAAACCAGCCCTTTGAAGTTTCAAAGCTCATCATGCAGAGACCATTCAACACCTACTTTTCTCAATGTAAGAGATCTTTGCATGTGTGGATTAGGATTTTGCATTGGTTTGCCATATTTACATTTTTGCTCAATCAACCAATTTTCTACTATAGTCTTTTTTCAACCTTGGTTTAAGTTGTTAATAAGAAAAAGCGAATTTGGAAGATCATTTGGTTCTTTGTGATTTGGGATATTTGGTTGATTCATAATAGGATTATCTTTCGTGAGGCTAATTGCGACTTGATTTTGGTGTTGAACTCAATTAAAGGACGTTCATGGCTTTGAATAAAGGCTCACTTTAAGTACCTCAATTATACTTCAAGTCAATGGCATTGTAATCTCCTATCTTGCTTTAGTTTTTTATTTGGCTTGTTTTGTCGTTTGTTTGTCTCATGTGCAAGTATTTGTTTGACTCTTTCTTTTGATTGGGTTTCTTCATTCATTTATGTTTGCTTTGACTCTTTTGTATTATATTGAGTACTTCTTGTACTCAGTAATAATATATTCTTTGGTTTATAAATTAAAAAAAAAAAACAAAACTTTTATGTTTCTTGATCCAAAATTGTCTACTATACTCCTATTTAATGTTTTTTTTATGTATCATTTATTTAATAAACTTGTTTACTTTAAAATTTGAGAGAAAGAGATTATCACTACTACATTGCAATAAATATGATAAATGACATTTTAGTAATTAAAGTTCATTTTTTTAATGAAACCGGAATAATAAAAAATAACTAACTAATTTATTGATCTCTTTAAGGTGGAGAAATCACCTAAATGGATACGACTTTCCCAACAATGTTCAATATGGACCAAAACACTAAAGTTTCATAAAAAAGAGAATAAAAATCAAAATCAAAATTTCAGAAGGATCACAATTAACATTTATTCCACTTCAAGAAAAAATAATATTTAATAGGTTTAATAGTAATTTTGGTCCCCTCTATTTTAAAAACAGGCTATTTTAATTCTTCTGTTAGTTTTTCTTTTAAATTAACTATGATTTTTTGTCAATTTAGTGTTAAGATGGACTAAAATCGTTTACCAATAGAGTATATTCCGAAAAACTATTAATTAGCTATAATTTTCTCCTAATTATTTTTAGTAAACAATTTGAAACTTGTCGTTAATTTGAAGGAAAATTGTCATAAAATTAATATTTTTTTTAAACATTTCTATCTGTAAATGATTCTTTGTCCCTTCATCATTAATTTGGAAGAAAGCTATTACTAAACCGACTAAAAATTATGGTTAATTTAAAAGAAAAACTAACAAAATGACCAAAATTATCCATTTTAAAAATAAAAACAACCAAAATCTTCGCTTTTAAAACTTGAAGGACAAACATCAACAAAAATATAAAGAAAAGGGACCAGGACTACAATTCAACCTATTTGATATTCCATTAATATTGAAAACAAATTCAAATCAAACCAAGAAAAGAAATGTATGGTTTGATCACTCGTTGGTGATAGTTAATGCTGATGCTGTGTATACTCTGATAGTCTGATATGTATAATCAATGACCATGTGCCACTTATTCATTACTCTGTCTTTTTTTTTTTTTTTATCTATATTCTATTGGTATTGATAAGGGTTATCTTAGAGAATACTTTTGCACCCTCGCTTATAATAAACAAATAAATTCTTTTTATTGGAAATATTAATATTTATTATTTCTAAAGTTTAAAAACCTTTTCATGTACTTATAGCCTTTACAAGTGCTGCTTTTCTTAAGAATAGAAGTATGGTTTTTTTAAATGAATCAAAACATTAAATATAATATATAATATATTTATTAAATCTTAACAAGTGTTTGTTAACAAATGTTTTTCTTAACAAATCATTACTAACATTCTTTTCTGTCACAATTAATAACATGTCTTTAAAACAGAGAACTAGACATTACACATGACAGTATGCAAGTGTAAAAGAACAACTATAGGAGAAAATTTCCAAAACATTTCTAAGGTTAAGAAATTTTCATATTTTCATATATAAAAAAGCAATAACATAAGTTTACAAACCAGTACAGTATTCACCAGCTTTGAAGCTAGAAAACTAACTTTCCTTCACAAGCTATGATACACAATATACCACAACAACTATGTGGCATTAATACTCTTTCACACAATACACATGATACATCATCTATAATTAATAATCTATAATTATACCAAACAAGACCTTATATAATTGTTCCCTAAAAACCATTATTAATTACTCAAGTGATTATACTTAAACACACATGATTAATTTAGTTAAGGTATTCCAATGATGGGGATGAAAGGAACATAGTAGCTACTAGGAGCCAAACCCCATTCTGGAGGCAGAGGAAGATCAATTGTTTTGGATGAACCAACCTGTTTTGCAACTTCACAATTTGTGCTTTGTGGGCAAGATGTCATGAAATTAAGAGGAGTGGAAATAGTGAAACTGTTTTTCTCTTTTTCCTTGATAATTTGGGACACTTGGTTTTTTCTTGAGACATAAAGTTGAATTGGTCCTCCAAGAAGAGTTGCTTGGCAGTTCAGAGATGAAGGGTGGTTTGAGGGAAGATCAACCTTGAAGGAGCCATTTTCTTCTGTTGTTGCCATAGCTAGGTTTTTCACACCTTCACACTTCACTGAAACCTTGATTTCTGAAATCATACAAGAGTCTTAGAATCATGGTCCATGATGCCTAGAATAAAATATTTGTGAAATTTTCTATTTTGTGAATTACTGACACAAATCATCAGTACCAATTTTATTTTTTTTTAATTTCTACTTTGGTCCTTTATCTTTTGTCAATTTAAATCTTTTTTTTTTTTACACCATATTGGTCCTTTCGCACTAACATCATAGAGTGCTTTCGCCTACCTCTTCCTCAACGTCGTTGAGACATTTTCATTAAAGCACTCAATAGTGTTAGTGTAAAAAGACGATGTGATAAATAAAAATAAGAGACTAAATTGATAAAAATAAAAAATAAAGGATTGATATAAGAATTCATTAAAAGATAAAACACCAAAGTTGTAATTTATACGTTCTTTAATTTCATGTTAATTAGAAATTGTAGGAGGATACAAGGAAAACAAGAAATAAGAAATAAAACACAGAAGATTTCATTTGCCTGCCTCATTAATAATTCAAAACTAAAAACTTTTTTTTGGTACATAGAAAAAACTTTTAGGAGAAAAAAATGTTTTTGTTACAGCAAATTAATAATTAAAAACTATTAGTGTTTTTTTTTATCTACTAAAAGTATATACATCTTTGAGTTAACAGCTAAAGACAAATTATTTTTAAACAGATCACTCAAATAAGTTTTATCTTTTTAAATAAAGTTTTTTTTTTCACACAGATGACCGCGAATCAAACCTTGATTATCATACTTAAAATACTCGACGACTATTATTTACTAATTATGTCGAGATTTTGTGGCTAAACCTTGATATACCAACAACATTTGCCATAACAAAAACATATATATGTCTACCATTAGGCTGAGAGAGAGACAGAGCACTGAAAAATTGGAGATGAACATATATATATATATATATATATATATATATATATATATATATATATATATATATATATCTATTCAAACTGAAAGCCAAAAGATGAGGCTAAGACACAAACCAGATAAATCATAATTGTGAGTGCAATCAACACAGGAGACTTTGCCCTCTAGGGTTTGGCAAGCTGAGGGGTCAATTGTGGCTAGACCTAATAATAATGCAAAGAGAAGAAGTGTGAGAACCTTAACACAAGCCATGATGATATGTTGAGGTAGCTATGGAAGCAAGTTAATTTGTTGAAGGTTATAAATAGAGGCTAGAGGCAAAGGGAAAGTGAAAAGAAAGTGGTAAGTTTGCAGCTTATAAATACAGGCAGAAATATAGGCTGAACATATTAAATGTAAAGGGACCTTTTGCTGAAATTAGTAGTTGGTGTCATCAGATTGTAGTTAAGATAATAACTTTTATTATTTCATAGACCTCATCAACATAAGACTAGAATAATTTCCAATCTGGAATCCATATCTATCTCTATATATGTTGATATATACTATAACACTCCCATCTTGTTTATCGTTTAAAGTTTTTATACACAATTTAAGAAATGTAATTAATTATTTTATTTTTATGCAAATATTTTTTAATTTCATATCATATCCTATATCACTCTTATTAATCAGTAAATTACACCTTTCATCATATTTATTAAAAGTACAAAGAATATATTTAGAAAAAAAATTAATATTTCAGTAAAATTGTAAAGCGACGAGTAAAGTTAAAAAAAAAAATTATCTAAAACTATAAGTAATATGGGAATGAGGGAGCATGATCTAATGCTGTTTCTTGGACACTTTTAATTTGTCAGTTGACATGTTTTGAAAGTTGAAAGGGTTGTCTTTTTTGATAGAAAGAATAATTGAACCTATATAGTGTATACAATGAAAATAATTCATATATTCTTCCAATAATACATATTTGTGTGACAATTAAGTGAGTAATAGCTCACGTAATTATGTACAAAGCTTTTAAAGTTTGGAATTGGAAGTCGAATGTTCTGAGAATTAATTTAGGATGAACGTGTGTTTAGAGTTTAGGAATAAGTATATGTATTTGCCGAAACAAAAAACGAGACTGTTTGAAATTGAATCAATTAATTGAAAAACAATTTTTATATTTTATTACATCATTCATCGTATACTTTATTTTCTCTCCCCAAAGTGAAAGTCAGAAAAGAAATTTTTTTTATGACACTATAATTTTTTTTTACTAGAGCAAGTTTCTAATAGGATTTTAGCCACATAACAACTAGAATGAATTTATTGCTCCAATTTCAGATATATCTTTGTGAGATTTTCACTAATTAAGCTTAGATAATCAAGAACGACTCAAGGGTATAAAAGAGTCTGAAAATAAAAAGTAGATAAATAGCAAAAATCAATAAAAAATAAAAAGTTGATTAAGGAAGGAAATAAATTAGAACTAAAGGCTAGTTGAAATTTGGAAGTTTGTTGTACTATTGCACCACTAGTGCTATTTAATTATTAATTTATTTCCTTTTACTGATAAAAAAAGATATTGACAAAATAAGTGAGAATTTATCACAATAAAAGAATCTCTTTTAATAAGAATCAAATACTAAGTAATTTGTCCTAATCATGTAGTTTAGTTAGTGAGTGTATAGGGACATGTGTGTGAGTACGGGGTTTGATCCTCGATTGTACTAGTTTTTAGTCCTTATAATTACTTTTTTTTTTGTCCCTGTTATTTTTTTTTTGGTCCTTTAAAAAAATTTCATGAAGATTTTTTGTAACATTAGAGACTAAAAAAATAAAAAATAAAAAGTTGGACAAAAAAATTACAGGAACTAAAAAGTTATTTAAGTAAAAAAAAACTAACTATTGAAAAAAAAGAAAAGGAAATTAATCATAGTTGATTCATAGAATATTTCATTGGCATATGTTAAAAACTGGGATAGAGAGCAATTTTACTTCAAGGATGCGGTGGAGTGCAATTTAGCCCAACGTGAAGGATGCTTAGTACAATTTACCCAAAAATCAATAAAGGAAAATGGTTTGAAAAAAAAAAAAAAAACCACAAGGCCATCCACCTACAATGTCCATAAAAGGCCTACCTAATTACATCTTCCTAAGCCTTCAATAGTGAATTCCTCTTCAAGCTTCTTATCCATGATTATATTATCTTCTCCATTATCCCTTCTTTTTGCGATATTTGTCCTCAAATATCAATTTTTTACAATGAAATAGACAAAATGTTAGGAATAGAGAAAAAAGAGAAGAGAAACTGAAGATTTATTGATTCAGTATCTATATAACTTGTTCTCCCTTAGAGCTCAGTGACGAGAGCTTGACCGAATATTTGGGGGAGAAGTTGGGAATAGTTAAGCATCAAGTAATAACATAGTAAAAGTATTTTGACTAATAATTATGTAAACGAAGAGTCTAAATTGAGATAAAATACAAAAAAATTAATATATTAAAGGTTTCAATATTAAAGTAATAACATGAATTTGACTACTTATATTATAAATTAGGATTCTAATATTTTATAGTGTGTTAAGTAAATATTATATGATATTTATTAGATATTTTTATTATTTTAGAAGACTGTGACACCTTGAGCTCTAAAGAAGCTCCTCCATTGCTTGAGCTAGGCTCTTGATAAGTGCTTAGCATTTATGTTTTTCAAGTTGTTTTTGAGCACTTATCAATCTTAAAAGTTATATTTTATTGCTTAAACTCCCTTTTTTATTAGAACTTTGTGAATCCTTAAGTAATTTTGAGACTTAAGTTGAATGGAGCACTTTTAATCCTTTCATGTTTTAGGTGTTGAGTAGCTATGGGAAGCTATGATTGAAGAAGATGGGGTCAATTTCACAATGCCTAGGCGCCAAGCTGCGTGGAATAGGGTTTTTTCACTGCCCAGGAATTTGAACCAACGCCTAGGCGCCCAAATCAGCACCCGAGCGACAGAAATCAGGCAACAGGGTGTTCGTACTGTATTGTGGTCAGAAGCCAGCGTCCAGGCGCCCATTCTAGCGTCTAGGTGACAGAACAAAAACTCAAGAGTCATCATGTTGTGCTTGGGCGCCTAGTTGAAGGCTCGGGCGACAGAAATACAACCTGCCATCTATAAATAGCTGCTCTAGGTTCAAAACTAGGGGATTCTGATTTTCAAGTGAGAGAAATACATCCTTGTAGAGAGAAAAGTGTATTTAGGACCGATGACTTCTAGGAGGCTAGGGTTCTTGGATACTTATGTCTCTTTTCTCATCTCTTCTTGTTTGTACTCCTAGAATGAGGAGCTGATTTCTTTTGAGACTTGTGATTGAATGTAACTTCTACTCTATTTACTCCTTGAACTCATTGTAACCTTGTTTATTTTGGTTAAATTGGGTTTCATTTCTGTTTTTATTGCATGTTTGAGCTTGATCAACTTAAACTATCTTCTTGTGATTTTATATTTATGATAATGAGTATGAAATCTTGAGTAGGTTTTGAAACCTCAATGGTATGATAATTAGAAATAGTTAATATATCATTGATTATCTTGTTCTAGACTTGTTCTTCATGCTAGTTTGTAGAGTTTTTATGTTTAAGATATTATAGTATGAACTCTTCTTCTAAGAAACTTGTTAATGAGATATCTTAACTTGTGATTTGTATGCCTTGATATCAATTTAGCTAGAGTATTAGAGTTTATCTTGAGTTTCATGTGAGTAAAGAGATTAGGATAAGTGAAGTTTAACTTAATCCCAAGTGCCTTTATAACTTGATTTAAACCAGTTTTTCCTAAGCAATTAATTTATGCTCTATTTTTCTTACAACAACATTTATTCTATTGAATAGAGGATTTAATAGGCATTTTGTGTGCTCTTTGAGAACGATAACCTATCTCACCCTATACTCAAAACGTGTTAAACAATTTAGTGATTGCTAAAATGTCTAACAGCTCCATAGAGAATCACTCTTTGCTCAAAGAATCTCTACAATCTATCAACATGTCAAATAGCTCAAAATCTGAACTATTTATACAATCAATTGAATAACAGAAACAATAACCTCCTAACTAACTATCCTTACTTAACCATTTGCTCTTTATAAAGTAAACTCTCCAAGTATTAGGCCTGGCATCTTTATTTACAGTCAAGTAGTACATTAGGACCTGAATTAGAAATAGCTTGAGTCCTAACATCCCCCGTTTTGAAGGAACAACCTTGTTCCCAAGGCTGAAATTTGGAAATTGAATCTTCAAAAGGAACTCCTCCTCCGATATAGTGTCATCTGTAGAACAACGTGTCCACTTTATTAGCCACTGCTTGATTGGTTCACCATCTCGGATAACCTCGCTAAAAGCCATCACAAACTTAGATCCAATAGCTTCTCCAGGTTCTACCTCCAAACTATCAGGAAGGTCCTATAATATAGTTCCCTTTAGCTCTCTTCAATAGGACACACGAAACACCTGATGCACTCCAGAAGATGCAGATAGTTGCATCTTATAAGCCACTTCACCCACCATTTTTAGGATCTATAATGGGCCACAGAACCTGGTAGCCAACTTAGGGTTAATCCTCTTGGCTACAGTTTGCTATCTATGCGGTTGAAGCTTCAGAAACATAAAATCATCCACATTGAATGAGACATCCCTTCTTTTTCTGTCAACAAACTTCTTGCTAGTAAGCCTTGACTTGGTTAAATTTGAGTTATCACAAAGCTTCATCTATGTCCACTAGATGCTTTGCAACACCCTCTACTTTAGTCTCAGCAGGTAAAAACTTAATAAGATTAGAAGAGTGGCCTTCTATACACAACCTCAAATGAAGTAGTTCTAATAGCACTATCAATTAAGGTATTGTACCACCATTCTGACCAATGGATCCATAGAGACCAACATTTTAGTTGCTTTGAGGTGAACCGCCTTAAGTAAGTCTCAAAGCACCTATTTAGTACTTCTTGTTAACCATCAGATTCAGCGTGATTGGAGAAGCTCATCTAAATGTTAGTGCCCTAAAATTTGAAGAATTTTTTTTTCCTGAAAGAGCTAATAAAGATGGGATACTTGTCACTTACAATGGAGCTTGGGACCTCGTGGAGCCTTACTACTTCCTTAGTAAATAACTCAACAACTTCTCTGGCAATATATGGGTGCTTTAGTGGAAGGAAGTAACCATATTTGGATAACATGTAAACCACCACTAATACAACCTCATAGCCTTTAGATTTCATAAGGCCAGTAATGAAGTCTAGGGAAGTATACTCAATCTTGATTAAGAATAAGTAGAGGATGCAAAATTTCACTGGGAGATGCAACAACATACTTTCGCCTTTGACACACATCACATTCTTTAATAAACTAATGTATTCTTCTTTCCATTCCCACCCAATATTGGTTCCTACAAATTCTTACACATGTCTTCACGAAACTTGAATGACCACCTTATACAGAAGAATGAAACTCTAGCAACATCTAAGGGATGAAGGTAATTTTTGAAGGGATTATTAAATGACCTTTAATGAGCAAAGCACCAATTTGAAGGATGAAAGTTGGCTTGCACAAAGGGTCCATAGATAGATCTGCTATAATGTATTGGATCTAAGAATCCTATAGTATCCCTTATGAAGGTCAGCCCCTACGTTCAAATAGGAGGAGAGTTAGCAGCACCCAACTCAACAGCCTCCCTCAATTTAGAAAGTGCACCAATAGCCTTATTTTCATTTCCCGATTATAAACAACAGAAAATTGGTAACCCAAAACCTTGGATAGCAAACCTTGTTGTTCAATAGTTGAAATTCTTTGACAAAGAAGTTCCTTAAGACTCTTTTGATCAGAGAATACTACAAACCTCCTTCAAATTAAGTAACATCGCAAATGTTGGATAGTTAACACCAATAGCATCAACTCTTTCATAGGAAGATTTAGATAGTTGTCTGCTAGTCAAGACCTTGCTAAAGTAGGCAATAGGATTTCTCCCTTGCATCAAGACTGCTCATATCCCATGTCTTGAGGCATCACATTCAATCTCAAAGTCCTTAGAAAAACCAAGAAGGACAAGAATTGGGGAAGATATGATGGCCCTCTTATAAGATCAAATGCATTTTTCTGCCATAAGATTCGAATCAAAAGCATCTTTGTTTATCAATTAATTAAAGGTTTGTTTATTTTCCAATATCCAGCCACAAACTTTCTATAATACCCGTTAAAGAAAAGAATCCTCTAACACCTTTGGCATTTTGGGGAATTGGCCAACTAAAAATACTCTGTACCTTATCGAGATCCATATGCACTCCATTTCCTAAAATGACATGCCCAAGGTACCCAACTTGTTTTCTTTCTAACCATAGAATGAACAGTTATGCGTTGAATATAGCCTTGAAAATGTTAAGATGCATAGGCAGCTCTATGATCTCTCTATTCTTAGAATATATGGGTGGTTACAATTAACGTCCTTGTTCATGGATTTAAATTGTGTTTATTCATAATGTTAAGGTTCCATCTGAAAACCAATCGATAATGGTAAGAATAGCCAACAAGTACTGAAAATTGAGGCAGACAATATGGGACTTACTTCCAACACATACAAATCAATCAGAAATTGCAATCAACAACCACTAGATAATATTTGAAACAATAATTTATAATAAATATGGCCACATTAGAAAGTTGTTAATATCCTATGCTAGGCGACACATATTTTTTCGTGCACCTCATTCACTATTTTTATTGGATCTTATATGGGAAAGGGTAAGGGATAAAATAAGATCCATAATCTTGGTCCGCTTGTTAGGTTTAAGAACACCATAATCTAGGTCGTCATTTACGGTAACCAATAAGGAGGGAGAGGAAAAAGAATTGACCTTGCGAGCTTCTTGTGAGCTTTGATCATAAAGACTCCAACTTGGTAAGCAAGATGCCCAAGAACTAGGGCACATTCTTTCTTCACCGCATGTTGGTGAGACTTGCTCACATCGCCATCAAGGTCCTCAATAATGTCTATGGAGAAAGCGGGAGAGGATAAAGCGTTGATCATGCAATCTTTCTTGGCACTCGATCAAGTCATGTTCAATTTGTGACGTAGATTTCTCAATATTTTTGCTAGCCTCATATGCATTGTTCAACCCCATCTTGCGATTGAGCAATCATATTCTTGATGTTGCCCATGGTATCTAGAATCCTATTGGATGTTGCATTCATTTTCTCAAGAAGTGCGTAGAAGTGCATGTCGTCACCCATGAGGGAGGATTCAATGAAAGCACCAATTGATAAGAACAATTAATAGATAAGTAGGTCCTTTAAGCTTGCTAACAGGGATTCAAATTGTGGCTAAAAGAAAACCAACAAAGCCCGGCATAGTTGATAGATAGCTAGGTCATTTAAGCATGCTGACAATAGTATAAATCCTAGTTGTGCGCGTAAAAAATACTTTGTTGGTAGAGGTTGTACTCACTTCAATTATCTCTCCACTTCAAAGAAATTAGTCTTCGACGGTTAATTGAGAGATACCCTTAATACAAAAAAAAAATAAAGATAAAAGGAAACAGTCACACACATTATTAATTCTCATCATAATGCATAATGCATATTAAAAGATATTTATAGCTAACTAATTGAAAGATAAGATAACTAATTCAAATTGAAAAATAATATAAAAGAATAAAACTAATAGAAAATAATAAGATCAACTAACTATATGAGCTATTAAAACTGTCTTTGTGCCAACTATGTCTAAAATATCCTCTCTGTTTCTATATGTAAGATCTACAAAATTTTTGGTTTATTTCTTTATATAAGATTCTCTATAAAATTCAATAAATATTTTTTATTTCTTTTCATCAGGTCTATCTCTCATGTTTGTGAAGAGATAATAAAATGCAAATAATGTATTAATTAATTTTTTTTAATATATTTAAAGATAAGTTTAATAAATTTTACTGAACTTGTTAAAATTAAAATATTAAATGAGTTAATTATATATTTTCTTAATTTAATTGCATTTATATATACTCCCTTCATTCCAAAATGTAAGACTTTCTACAGAGCTTTTGCTTGTTCCATTTTATAGGATCCTTTGAGAATTTTTGTGCACATTTAATTTTTTTTACCATTATACCTTTGTTACTCAACCAATTTTGATAAATTCAAAACACAATAAATAAAGTAAATAAATGAACAACATTAATTAAAAGAGAGAGTGGGGTGATATAAAGAGATTGAAAGGATAAATTTGGAAACTAATTTTTTTTGTTAGATAAATTTAATATATTTAACTAAATTAATCACTTTTCTTAATTCCCGTAATATTGATCTAGGGAGTCTTACATTTTGGGACGGAGGAAGTAATTTTTTTTACATATAGGAACTCATGGAGTAGTAGAAACTACTCCATCCGTCCAAAAATGTAAGATCATTTAGAGAGTTTTTGCTTGTTCCATTTTATAGGACACTTTGAGAATTTTTTGTGCGAATTTAATTTTTTATACCATTATACCTGCTACTCAACTAATTTTGATGAACATTAACTAAGAGAGAATAAAGTGATAGAAAGAAATTTAAAGGTTAAATTTGAAAACTAATACTTTTTGTTAAACAAATTTAATATATTTAATTATTTTTCTTAATTCTCATAATATTGATGCAGAAATCATAGGACGAAGAGAGTAGAAAAGAAATTGGGATTAGGAGGAACATCTGGTACGCATTATTGCACCGATACATTGTGTTTTCTTAAGCTCATTTATTAAGCAGGAGAATTTTTTTATTACTATTTATTTTTCCTCTCAAAATAGAATCCGTATTCCGTATTGCAAGAAATCCATACGAACCAACCAGTCGCAAGTAATTTCAACATCGAAGTCAGAAAGTAAACGGTTTTCAACGCTCCTTTGAATTTTTAGGGTTGGCCATAATGGACAACAGCTGACAAAAATCTGATACCAAAATTAAACAACCGTAAGTGGTGGGTCACGGCATTACCTTTGCCATAAATAGAGCTGGGTATAAGGACGGGAGTTTGTGGATTAGTCCGCGAGTAAATAAGTTGGGTGGATTTGAGCTTAAAAATTAGGATCATTTAAATTGCGAATTTAGACGGATCTAACCATTTATCATGGGTTAAATGGATAAAATCCGTGGACTTCGCGGGTATTCGGTTAAAATTTTTAATTTTTTTGTGTTGAAATAAATAAGTTGGGTCTAATATTTTTGAAAGTTTTCTAATTCTTTTAGGCAATTTTTTTAAAAGTAAAGTATTATAAAGTAAAAAAAAATTATTATGCACTTTTTAAAGTAAAGTTGTAGTATAAAATAAAAAAAATGATTAAAAAAATCTAAACAAAAGGTTTTTTTTGTAAAAAAAAATAGGTGCTTATGCGGATGTCCGCAAACTTTGTGGACGGTCTTGGGCCTGACAAAATTAAGTCAATTTATGATGCGGGCTTAAGCGGGTGGTCTGTTTAACCCGCAGACTTGTGCGGAGCGGTCCTGAGCCCCGCGGACCACCCGCATACCCAGCTCTAGCCATAAGGCGACTTTCTTTTTTTTTAAGAAAAAAAATATTAAATCCTCCTATAAATCATTCTATCCATTTAATTTTAACAAGTGTTTTTCTTTCATTAAATATTTATTTTTTAGAAGATAGATGACATTTTTCAAATTAAGTACGTAGGAAGATTTGTACCAGGATTTAACATTATTCTTTTTTTACAAAGGGTATCTCTAATTGATAGTTAGGGTCATAATTCCTTTGAAGTGTAAAGATCATTAAAAAAATCTCTGTCAGTATATTTAAATAATCAAACTATCTGTCAACTATACTGAGTTTTGTTGGTTGCCATTTGACGACTTAGTGTGTGTTTGATTTTGCAATGGTAGAATTAATTTTGAATGAACGTGATTTCATAAAATTAATTTTATGCAAAATTTATTTTAAAGTAACGTGAATTATGTTTAAATTTTTTTTCTAAAAAATAAATTTAAAGTAAAAATATAATATAAAATTTTCAACTCAACACAAAAAGAACATCTTCCATACTTTTCACAAAATCAATTTTTAACCTTCAACTATCTTCGGTCCTGGTTATAAGAAAACAAATAATTTGTACATCTTAAGAAAGTTGATTACTTGTGTTTAATTCTCTTAATTTCATTCAAAAAGATAAGTTTTAATTAAAAAAAGTACTATCTCTCATATTTGGATAGGTCAAATAATATTAAATATAAAAAAAATACTTGAAATTAACATTAAATAAAGAGACATACGTTAAAATTTACTTATACTATTATTTTAAATCAAGAAATTTTATAATTTTTTTACTTATAATTAGAATCAGAGCTTACTTTTAAAAAACTACAAATTTGAAACCAAACATATTATAGCCTTACTAGTTACTATAACTACACCCCCAACAAATCAACAATAATGACAAAGATTGTTCGAGTGATGTGTTCCATTTATTTTTATAATTTAAATTTATTTTTAGTTTTATAATTTGAATTTAAATATTTAGTAATTAGTATAAAAATTGTATTTTGAGGTTTACTAAAAGAATATTAAAAGAGTAATCTTAAACATAAGGATTACTAAAATCAGAATGTATAGTAGTCAGTGTTTTTCTGCGTCCATTTAAGTGAAAATTATACTACTTATTTAAAAATATAACTAATATACTTAATTTTATCAAAACATTTATTAAAATTCTTATATCATAACCATAAATACATTCTTTATGTACGAATTCTTGCGTATCAATATATAAGATTCCCTTAATTAACTTTGCAGTAATTAAGAAAACTTGTGAATTTAGTTAAATGGATTAAACCCTAAAATCTAAACACACACATCCATTCTAAATTAACTTCTACCAATATTTTAATCTAAATTATTACCGTCAAAATTTGAACTTAAAGATTTAGTACATGACCATATAAATTATTGCTCACTTGTCAAATTTATCTTGAGTTATTAAAATTATTATGACACTCTATTTTTAATTAATGTTGTTCATTTATTAACTTTTTTATTTGTTTATTATAATTTGGACTATTAAAAAATAGTTGAGTAATTATAGTATATTAATAAAAAAAAATTAAATACGCACAAAAATGTTAAAAGTGTCTTATAAAATTTTTAGAGGGTCTTATATATTAAAATGAAGAGAGTGTGATTAATTTAATGACAAATATAGATGCACACGTACATGTTAGATTAAACTCTAATAATTTATCATAA
Organism: Cyamopsis tetragonoloba; assembly: GCA_037177725.1. Classification (NCBI taxonomy): domain Eukaryota; kingdom Viridiplantae; phylum Streptophyta; class Magnoliopsida; order Fabales; family Fabaceae; genus Cyamopsis; species Cyamopsis tetragonoloba. The sequence goes on from CM074122.1 coordinate 22,942,090, forward strand.
ATCTTCACTATCAAAGTTTGAACTTTAGACCTCCAACCTTTCAAACCTTAAACTTACTCTCTCCATTCCAAAACTATTATCATTTTAACCACTTTCACATATATTAACTATTAAAAAATTATTGATTGCGAAATTTTTTTAATAAGAGTGGACTAAAATCTCTAATCAGTAACTAGAATAGTTAACAAAATAATTAAAAAGAAATGATAATTAGTGAATAAAAGAGGTAATAATGAAGAAAATATTAAAATATATAATTTCTTGTATTTTAAAATTTTAAAATAATAATTATTTTAAAACAAAAGTAAAATTTAAAATGACTATAATTTTGGAATAAAAAAGAATACCTGACTAAATGAGCTAAAAGTTCACGATTCAATTGGGAACATTGATTGATTTATTATTGGAGTACTTTATTAACATTTGAAATTAATAGTATAGAGTATATTTAAAAAAAGGCAAATAATATTTATTGTCTTGAGGGCACTATTTAAGAATTTAAATGTAGTAAAAATATTGAAATGTGTAGTTTTTTATATTCCCGAGAGACGGAACAATGTGCTCTCATGATTATTTTTCTACTTCTAGTAAATTTATCTAGTGCCCTTAGAGCACTATATATCAAGACCTTTAAAAAAATGGTCTTGATATACAGTACCCTTAGGGCACTAGTTAAAGTTACTAGAAGTAGAACGTCTCTCGAGAATAAAAAAACTACACATTCTAATATCTTTTTATTACATTTGAGTTCTTAAATAGTGTCATCAGGACACTAGTTAAAGTTACTAGAATTATAAAAATAATCATAAGAGAACATTGTTCCGTCTCTCGAGAATAAAAAAACTATACATTCCAATATCCTTTTACTACATTTAAATTTTTATATAGTGCCCTTAGAATACTAAATATTATTTGTCTAAAAAAAATAACAATTCACTATGTCTTAAAATTATAACTGGAAAAAACTCTTAAAATGTACAGACAGAGGGAGTATATAGATGCGGAGCGGATATGTGTCCAAATTCCAATCCCCTTTAATTTTTCCAAGAAAAATATCTCTCTTTAATTTACTGGTTCCCATAAGTTTGGTGGATGAATATGATGAATCCAAGTTATCCAACTGGATACCACGGTGCTTGTTGGAGTATCCAGTGTTAGTGCCAGTTCTGACAAGGCCAATCAATTCACTTTTAATGCTATTTAAGTCTACGTGGATTTAATTTGTTTGATTTAAAAAATATTAAATTTTTTATTAAATCTTTCTATTAAATTTTTTTATTAAATCTTCTTATTAAAATTTTTTTATTAAATCTTCTTATTAAATTTATTTATTTATTTAATTTTGACAATTAATATTTATTTTTATTAAATATTAAATTTTTAAAATAATAAATTTTAAAATTAAATAAATAAAAAAATTTAATAAGAAATTTAATAAAAGAATATATCATGATTTTGAATCCTAACCCACTTATGGGAAACACAATGAATGCATGTGGTAAGCTATCGTAGACGTTTTAGATAGGTAACTGCGGGTATTTATTGTGCGAATTGTTTCGGATTTTATTTTTAAAAAACAAAATCATTTAATTTGAAATAATAATAAAAAAAATCACTTAATTTGACTTTTGTGATATTGAAATTTTATTATTTGATTGGTCTGGTTTTCAAATAGATTCAGACCAATTTGCACTAATTTTTTGTGGTTTAAATTTTGTTTCGATTACTTATTAAGATTTTCATTTTTTAGAGAAAAAATAATACATATTGTAAAAATTAAAGAAAAAATTGAAGGAATTATAATTTATCTATATATATATATATATGTAATGTTTACCGGTCTTTATATAAGTTCACCATCAATTAGAAGATATTATTAGGATGAAAAGTCTTGAACCGAATGCTAGCGATGTTCAAAAGATTTATTGATGACACTTCAGAGAGGTGGGGTATCTGCAAAGACTCTACTGATTGAACTCTTATGGATTACCTATTTAGTGAGATTGGGTCTTGAGCCTAAGCTCACCTAAACTAGGTGTCACTCATATCCGACATATTCGGATTTGCCATTTCACCATCATTCATGGATATGATGAACCAAGATCTACAAACTGGTCGACATGACGGTCAATCTTCTGACATGGCTTATGAGATCAAGATAACGATCCATAACAATATCTATGTTGCCCATTTTTTAAATTTTAGCGACCAAAATCGCTCATTTGAAAGTTTGAGGACCAAATTCGCACAAGATGCAAAGCAAGGGACTAAAAGTACAATTAAGCCATAGTGTGTTGGGAGGGATCAACTCACACCGGTGAAAGTTGACTTCAACTCTTACACAGCAAATAAATCTATAATCAATCATTTTCTCACAAAACCGACCAATAGATTAAAAGTTCTTAGTATATAGATCATATCTACAAAATTTCATGTTGATCTGAAATTGTTTAGTAATCTATCAAGATACTAACAGATAAACGTAACATATAGTTTCATAAAGCATAAGAAAATATCAATAATTTGATGAAGTATTAAAGGATTTCGAATTAACATAAAACTTTATAGATATGATCTATATACTAAGAACTTTTAATCTATTAGGTTTTGTGAGATGATTATTGGTTAAAGAGTTATTGATTATTGGGGTCAACATACACCAGTGTGAGTTGATCCCTCCTCTATCTATATATATATATATATATTGTGTATAGAGAAAAAATTATTTATTTAAAATGAATATTTAATTTTAAAAATATCTCTTAAAAACTCACTAAACAGAAAGTAAATATCTTTTAAAATTAAAATACGCCAAAGATAGAGTTTTATATAAATTGATATTTGATTAAAGATAATATACAAGGAAAATTATTTTACTTGGAGATGAGAATCGTGCGAAACAAGTCTACGTGTAGGATATATTACCATATTTGCACGTGAGATACATCTCTATCCTCAACCGTTGAAAGCCCACTCTTTTCTCTCATAAATTGTCTCTCTCTACTTCACTTATATTATTTTTATTTTATATACACACTTTTATATATATATATATATAGTTGAGTTCAAATGACATTAAGGTGTCAAATTCTTAAATGACACTGCACATAACTTTTTCTAAAAAACGAATTTCGCTTATCCAACCAATCAATTGAAAATTTATATAATGTCAACTATAAAAAATTCATACAATTTAAAAACTATTTGATTCCCAAAAATGCTTTACAAACCCAAAATTAGCCCCGTCAAACCCTGGGCTTTTGTCACTGTCACACTCCCAAACAGTTTTTTTAATTTCCTCCATAGAGAACGGCGCTACAAGCCTGCAGTTTTGTCCTTCATTGATCTTGTCAAAACCCACACCTCCAAGGTTCACTGGCGCACTAGAACGCCTATCAAACAAACCCATAAAATGGTCACTTATTACCCCTTTTACCCCCTCAACATCGCTAATAACCACACCATTTGATAGAATCCCATGAATAGCGTTGCGACGTTAACCATGTACAAAAAAAAATCATAATTTAACAAATAATGATTAATGTGAACACTCCTATTACCACTACATGCAAGCAGTATTTGCTACAGGTCTTCTCCACCAGCAATAAAAGTCTCACTAGCCAATCTAATCAACTTATCATTAAAATAAGGACAAAACTTAGGTTAGGTTCCACAAATATGGTTAGTGTTGTTCACTAATCAGAACTGGAGATTTACCTAGTAACTTTAATGATAAATATATATGTTAAAGATAAGCACATGTTATCGAAGTAAATCTCGAGCTTTAATTAGTGAACATCACCAACTATATCTATGAAACCTTATCTAAATTTTGTCCTAAAGATAATTCATAACCATACGCCTGCATTTTTTTGGTGGAAAACTTAGAGCAGAGTATCATGAGAACCTTTTCTGGTTAATGTTGCAGCTTCTTCTTCGATAAAAATTGGTTCATCACTAGCTCCAGATTCTAGTAAATTAGACAAGTTATGCTGAGTTGTCATCTTCATTTGGGATTGATCCTCTGCATTTGTGTATTGTTGCTGATTGGGAGAATTCACTTAATCTAGTGAAGAACCATAGTTATTTGTAACATCTGTTTTCTAGTTATAATTAGAGAACAAAACCAAGTCTTTATTATTAAAGTTTGCGAGATTGGTCAAGGCTTCCATTTTTGGTAGTGAAGATTTAGTTTAGAATGTGAGTATTGTAAATAAAAAAAAAATTAAAGAACTAAACCAAAATTTTCAAATCAGTTCAACAACAGATTCAAATCTGTTTTAAAACTAGTTTTGAATTGATTTTTGTAATTCAAAATTGATTCTAAACCAATTTAGCCTTTTTTTTATCTCGCATGTATATTGAAAACATCAGTCATTTCTCTTTCTCGTGTCATACAATTAAGCACTTATTAAAAATAGCTTATTTTGTCAGATACGAAGATCTTCTAAGAATCAAAATGACATTTTTCTCTATAAAGAAGAGATCTTAAAAGGACATAAACCAAGAGATACTTAAAGTGACTACCTCGAGTAATTTAGAGTGGGGAAGACTTTGAAGGTTGATTTTTTGAACTTTTTTGCTCACTTTCATGCTACAGGCAGATTTGTGAAAGGCGGGAACAGTTCCTTTATTGTTCTAGTCCCTAAAAAGGACAATCCTGAAAAGGTGGAGGAGTACCGACCTATCTCTCTCATAGGTTGTGCTTATAAAGCTCTTGCCAAAGTTTTGAGTAATCGACTCAGAGTGGTGATGCCTTCCTTGATATCGGAAAACCAAACAGCATTCATAAAAGGTAGACATATCTTAGACAGCATCCTTATCGCTAATGAGATTGCTTCACATCTGCAATTAAGAAGGAAACAAGGTTTTATGTTCAAAGTTGATTTCGAGAAAGCTTTTGATTCGGTTAGTTGGGAATATCTTCAGTACATCATGGAGCTCATGGGGTTTAGTGATTGCTGGTGGATCTGGATTAAAGGGTGCTTAGATTCTTCTTCGATTTTCATTTTGGTGAATGGGAGCCCGACAACCGAGTTCTACCCAAAGAGGGGTTTGCGTCAAGGTGAGTCGTTGTCCCCGTTCTTGTTCTTACTGGCGGTTGAAGGACTAAGCAGATTGTTTGACAAAGCTAGAGCAACGGGAGCTTTTAATAAAGGTGTTCAAGTTGGCTCCTAAGAGCTAGAGATATCCCAGTTATAGTTTGCTGACGATACCCTCATCATCGGTGAGTCATTATGGTCTAATATTTGGGCGATAAAGGCCATTTTCAATTTATATGAAATGATTTCGGATTTGCGGGATAATTTCCACAAAAGCCATCTTATTTCATTTAACAATCCACAATGTTTGTGTAACAATGCAGCGTCAACTCTTAAATGTAAAACAAGCTCTTGCCCTTTTGTTTATTTGGGGCTGCCCATTGGCGGTGACCCACGCAAGTTATCATTCTGGAATCCAATCATTGAGAGGGTCACGAACAGGCTGGCTTCTTGGTCCGCTAGAAGCGTTTCTCTTGGAGGCAAGGTTGTGTTGCTTAAGTTTATCTTATCGTCTATTCCAATTTACTTCATTTCCTTCTTCGAGGCTCCAAAAGGTATCATATCTAAACTTGAATCTCTATTTCGATGCTTCTTATGGGGGAGAAGTGAGGATAATAGAAAAATTAGTTGGGTGGCCTGGGAGACAATTTGTAAGGCTATTGAAGAGGGTGGGCTAGATGTTAAGAACATGAAATTATTCAACGAGGCTCTCTTGGGTAAGTGGGTTTGGCGTATTAAAAATGAGCGCAATTCTCTTTGGCGTAAGGTTCTGGTTTCCAAATATGGGGAAGAAGGGTTGTTTTTGAGTGATAGAGTAGTGAAAGGATCGCACTGGTGGCAAGATTTGAATAAACTTTTTGGGGTGTGGGAAGGGGATTGTGAGTGGTTGCATAAGAATATTGTCAAAAATATTGGTGATGGGCAGGACACGTCTTTTGGCATGATAATTGGGTGGGGTTTGGAGCTTTACGTGTGAAATTTCATTGTCTATGCAAAATCTCTACAAATAAATACAGTTGTGTTGCAGACATGGGTGCTTGGATTAGTAATAGTTGGTCATAGCATTTAGGTTGGACGAGACGGTTATGGGGGTGAGAGAAACGTCTTGTTAACAACTTGTTGTGTGTTTTAAACTCTAAACAGGTCCGGCAATACCAGCAAGATTCGTGGAGGTGGATGGCTGAGAAGGACGACATCTTTACTGTTAAGTTAGCTTACTGTCAGGCGGCTAATTTTGTTTCAGACCCTTTCTTTGAAAAATTTTGGAATAAATTGGTTCCGTCTAAAATATCAACATTCGCTTGGAAAGTTGTCTTGGACAGGATTCCGACGAGAGTAAACCTTTTTAAGCGGGAAGTGACAAGCCTTGATGGGATCTTATGTCTGCTATGTGGGGAGGAAGATGAACTGCTCAGCACCTTTTCTTCACATGCAAGAGTTCAAAAAGACTTTGGAACTCTATTCTTTTTTGGCTTGGCATAGAAACTACTCTACATTTTAACTCCAGGTCTCACTTTGATCAATTTGTGGTTTAGCTCCTTGTCATGTTGGTTCAAGTCAGTGCTGGCAGTGCATCTGGTTTGCTGCAGTATGGCAGATTTGGCTATGCAGGAATAGCAAAATTTTTGAACAAAAGAATTGCGGTTGGGACATCATTTTCCATCAAGTCAAAATAAACACTTGGTTTTGGCTTAAGTCTAAATTTAGAGGCTTTAGCTATGCATTTTCTAGTTGGGAAATTTTCCCTGTTACTTGTATGGGGTGATAGGTTGTGTGTTTTTAGTTGCTGCATTGTCTCGTTCCTTGCTTCCTTTTGTTTTCAGCAGCGTTTTTTTTTTTTTTTTTCTTTTTCAGCGTTTTTCCATCTAGTCTGTATCTTTTGATGTATGTTGCACTCCCGGTGCATTTCTTTTAATATATTATTTGGTTGATAAAAAAAACTTAAAAACTTAGCTGATGGTTATGCTACTCATTTTTGGCTAAAATACGCACTAAAAAATTATTTGTTTTGATTATGATACATGTAAACATTTACAGTTTAGTTTTTATTGTCTTATTTTGATCTACAACATTTTCCATTTTAGTCTCTATATATGGATGAATGTTTGTTTATATATCCTTATACTTAGTATCATTAGAGATTAAATGAAAAACAATGTAAATTTAAAGACCGTGCAATTTTTAACAAGTAGTTTGACTAGGCTTTTAAGCATAAGAAAAGATCAATCTAATTTATTAGGTAAAATTATACTTTCAGCGCTCTATCTTTTGGTGTTGATTAAATTTTGTCAATTAATTTTTTTATTTAATTTGATCCTGTCTGTCAGACTTGACTCACGTTTATCCTTTATGTCAATGATATGTTAAAAACTAACAGAAGGGAGTTAACAGCGTCAAAACAAAGACACGTGTCAAATCGTGTGCGGTCAATAAATAAAAAATTATAATAATTTGATTTTAAATTAGAAAACACTATTTTATTTTGAAAAGATAAAAAAATCCCAATTCCTCTTCTTCCAAACTTCTCCGCCCTCAATCCCACTTCCTTCCACTGCCAGCAGCCCCTTCCACCTACTCATGCACTATCGGCGGCCTTATCCCCACTCCCCAAATAAAAATCAAGTTCAAGTATTGTCAATCACAACGCCATGGCACTGAATCCTTCTAAAGAAAAATATTTCTAAAGTACTATAACTGTCTTTAAATCCATGGAGAAAAAATCTGTTCCTTTTTCTTTTGTGCCTCAAGTAATAGTTTATGCTTAGAAAAAGCTTCAGCCAAGGAGAAAAAATCAAACACCCTACTACGAAATAGAGATTTTGGAAAAATGGGATATGAAACAAACAATCCCTTTTGCTAGAGTGAGAAGAAGGAGTGAGTGAGTGAGTGAGTTTTGTTAGTGGTTGTGGATGGCTGGGTGAATGCCGGTGGCAACGATGAGAGGGAATGGGATGGGGGCGGAGGTGTTTGGAAGAAGATGAATAGTTTTTATTTTCAAAAATAAAAATAATAACTAATTTTAAATGTTAAAGTATATTATTATAATTATTTTATTAATTGACGGTTTACAATCTGAAATGTGTCTCTTTTTAATGCCATTAACCTCATTTCATTAGTTTTTAACATATCACTCACATAAAGGGTAAACATGAGTTAAGTTTTATAGATAGAGAACCAAATTGAATAAAAAACACTATTAGAATTCTTCTAATTAGCCGCGACAATTCTGCGTCAGCCTCGAGTTGCCGCAAATAGCGACTGCTAAACCTTTGTACGTCGATGCTAAGTACGTGCGAACATCCCAAGATTTGGGCGAGGCTTTGCTAACGCTAAATATTGCCAATGGATTTATGTCGGTTTAGGCTGCCTCGAAAGTGAACATAGAAGTTAACAAAACACGTACCATCGACGCTAAATATGGCCGGTGGATTTGTATCGTTTTGGCTGTTGATAAGCACTAGTACAAAAACACTATTTAACAGCCCCTTTTCAAATAAGTTTTGTTAGAGATGATTGGAAAAGTAGCATGGTGGCAATTTTGCAATTTTTAGTAACTTACTCGAAACTGTTTTAAAAAAACCGATTGGAAAACTCTATTTTACTTCACTTATTTGTCTAATCCGATTGGAAATCCTCCTAGCTCAGTCATACTCTTTCCTCGCGCTAAATATTTTTCTCCCTCTCTCTAAATCTTATTTTGCTGAGATGCAACCCTAGATTTATGAGTGCCTTTATGAGTGCCTACGCGTCAAGTTCTGGCTCTTGCTTCTGCCCGTTGCTGCCATAGAAGGTTTGTGAATGCCTTTGCCAGTGTCTACACCTTCAATTTGGTGAAAACCTTTCTTACAATCGAAATCTGGCATGGAAGGTTTTGACTTTTTTCCCCTTCATTCACCCCTCTTCGATTTCTCTCCATTCACCTCCTTCTTTAGTCACTCATATCCATTGGCGTTGTTCTTTCCTCTATGTAACTCGTTGTTTTGCCCCCATTCTGCTTGCAAATTTAATCTCTCATCTCTTTCTTTATGATATAAGAACCCTAACCCCTAATAATTTCTTTCCCTTTCTTGTGTTGTGCAAACCCTAACCCCTAATTTTCTCTTTTTTGATGTGCTGCTCTCCATCAAGAAATCCTCTGCAGCCGTACTTCTTGTGAAGGTAATCTTTCATCTCTTTAATCTTGATTGTGTGTTGATTTTGAATTGTTATTTTTGTTCTTGCTGATTTCTGGTTTCTGTGATTTGTTGTTGCATTATTGTGTTTTGGATAGTTTTTGCGATTCTAATTTTTGCACTTGAAACTGTGTTTTCTGTTCCATAATTTAGCGATTCTGGTTTGTGATAATGTTGTTCACATCTGCACTACCTGTGTTACTTCATTTAAGTTTACATCTGTTGTTTAGTGCTGCAATTGTATTTCTGGTTTATACAATCTACATTGTCATTTTTTTCTATCTAATTTCTGTTCTATTGTTGTTTATATTGTTCTTCTGCAGCTTTATTAACTTGTTTTAATTTTGATTTTGCTTGAACATGGTTGTTGATTGTATAACAAGTGGAGAAAAACTTGCAGGAAGAGGAAATTGATGTTGATTGGGAAGAGGATGAGACAAAAACTATGGTAATGTCAACAATACCCCATATGTTGTGCAAGACTCTTACAACATCTGACACTAGCTCTCATGGCAAATTCTCAAGGCCTTGAAGAGCTTCTGAAGGTTGCTTTCTTATTTTGTAATTGTGATTTGTGATTAGTTACTTTTCCTTGTCAAAGTAATCATTGCCAAACAAAAGTTATAAATTTTATTGGATCATGTGTCCTCCTGCTACAATGCTTTCTTCATTTATTTGTTAACACAATTCATTTTATATGTCTCAATAGATGATTTTCAGAACTTGAGAATATTGATCATTGCCAAACAAAAGTTTTTCAATTCATGAGATGTTGGCAGGACTTGATTCTAGGGTGTTATAAGGTAACTATCGAAATAATCCTTTCAACCATGACTTGAAATATTCCTCTAGTAATTCTTAGTGTACCTGTGTTGTTATAATTTGTTAGCATTCTTATGAAATTGTAGGAAATGAGAATGACAGTAGTGTTAGATGTAATAATAAATTATATTTAGTCACTAAAACAACAAATTGAGGTTAGACTATTGTCCAAATCTTATTATTAAATAAATATATATGTAGTGAGCCTTAAATTTTATCTTGGTGTTTTAGTTTCTATCCATGAAGTCTTTTGCAGCAAGTATATGTTAGACTATATTTAATTATATTTTGTTCATATTTAATGCAAATTCCAGAGCAATTGTGACCATAACACGACCACAATAGTGATTTAAAACCTTGAATGACTAGTATAAATGAAATGGGGTCATTCTATTGCTAAAGTTGTTAAGGATGCTGTAGAAGGAGGTGCTCCTGTTGTTCAAAATTAAGGTTTGTTTCTTTAATGTGCTTTGCTAATCATTGTACTATCCTGTTTGTGATACAAAATATCTGTGTTTCCTGCCATCAGTATGTGATAGCTAATATAATTTCCTATAGATTAACTTTCCAAGCTAACTATCTTATAGATCTCGTAATTAATGGAAGAAAGTCAAATGGTTTATTTCAAACTTGATTAGTTGAACTAAATGATTGATTGATTCTAAATCATGTTTAAAATTACTTATAATCTTAAAATTATAAATGGTTGTGTCATTTTTAGTTGAAGTTTCTGATGATGCATGTCTGACTATTACTTACGTTTAGGACTAGCTTGGGCATGGACCAATGGATTATTTTTGCCTGATTTACGTTCTCTCCTTTCTAGCGAAAAGGATGCTGAGACACTGAACTTTCTTGATGCTACCGAAGAATGCCTTAAAGTATGTCATTCCTATGGAGTACCTCTATTTATAATTGATCGTATCGATGTGGCCCTTGCATGTGATGCTAGTGGTGTTCATGTTGGTCAATCTGACATGCCGACGCGTCTAGCTAGAACTCTTCTTGGTCCTAATAAGATAATTTGGGTATCATGGAAGACACCAGAGCAAGCCCAACAAGCATGCATTGATGGTGCTAATTACGTTGGTTGTGGTGGTGTGTAACCCACTAATACAAAGGCAAATAATTGTACTATAGGCTTAGATGCGTTAAGAGAGGTATTACATTGGTTATGGTGGAATCTATATTGACAAATCTTTGTTTTATTTTATGTTACTCATAATTGTATAAATGAAATATGTTACAAATAAAAAGCATTGTAGCAGTGACCCTGAGTAGTTTTTTAATTCATGGATTAATGGTAGAAAACATTAATGGAAATTGGAGATGCTGTGTTGATTTTTTAGCTTGGTTATTTAATAATATTCATATAAGTGAGCCTTATAACTTTCTCTTGTCATTTTCGCCCCATCTTTGCTGCTGCACAAGTGGTAAGCTAACAAATAGCTTGTTATATTTTTTTTGTTTATTTACCTGAATAATTAACAAATTCGACTCTCTTTTTTTTGTCTTAGTCAGACAGATTTTTTTGTGGTTCTAGCTATAACTTTTATGAAGTTTCTAATTCTCTATTTCTTTCATTCTCCTTGTATTTGTCTTGGATAGAAACTATTTTAAGGGTGCATTTGATGCATGGACAAGTACAGTACAGGAAGTATAATACAGGACAATTTAATAAGTTACAGCACAACTACTTGTGTTGTTTGTGGTTTGATCATTAAAGTACAACACAAGAAATATAAAGTCAATTTTACTATAATATCCTTTATACTTTAAAATATTTATTTTAGATAAAAAATTGACAATTAATATTGTGAAAATTTGAAACTGTTATAATATTATATTTAAAAAAATTATATATAAAATTAGATTTCTCAAATAATTTGATATATTTTTAAATGTTTTATTATTTTTCACTAAAAAAATTATAAATTATATATATATATGAGCTAGTTTAGTGTTGTATATTCCATGAAATAAAAAAAAATTATTATAGTAACTACATTGTGTAAGTGTGGGAGTGAGGAGATATAGTTAAAGTTTTATGAGATAGTGGATGTAAGTGAGGGTGTTTTTGTATTTAACCATCTTGTACCATGGGATAACTCCTTGTCCTCTAGGATAGTGAGTAACAAAAATCTTCCATTTTGTTCTGTGCCTCAAATTTTGTGCTGTGACATATCTGTTTTTACAATCAAACGTGGAATAAAGTTTTTGTACTGTCCAGTGCCGTTTATTTTAGCAAATCAAACGCACCCTAAGGCTTAAATGGGTCTCTACAATAAATTTTAGGTGCATACAAGACTAATATTTATCAACGGGAGGCTCCCATATAATATAATCTAGATTTTAAAAAAAAAACAAATTCAAGACTTTTCCAATCGGTTAATATATGGTGATGTTAAAAAGAGTACTTTCCAATTGGTTAGATGTTAAAAACCGATGTTACAAATACCAAATTTCCAAATGTAACTACAGGTCTTTCATATCGGTTTTAAAAAGAACCGATTAGAATACATTAATCCAATCGGCTAGAAAACCGATTTGAAAAACTACAACATTTCACATCGCCTGAACTAACAGGGGATCAATAACCGATGGGAAAGGTAAAAAATAACCGATGTGAAAGGGCTTATTTGTATTAGTGAAGGTTCACATAAGAGTTAACAAAACACAAATCATTTATTTGCCTCGACAGCAGCCGCTACTAAAATTGGCAAGTGGATTAGCGTTGGTTTTTCCGACACAACAATATGGTTGGTCTTTGATTGTAACACCTTCAGCATTGTTTTTTAACAGCACATGTTCAACTATTGCATTTAGCTGGCACAAAATTTAATCTTATAGGCGATCAAGGAACTCTTCTTCCTCATTTTCACTTTTTTTCTTTCTTTCTCTTCCGTTTCTCTATTGTCACTGCTACCTCGTCTCCCTCCGACAATCGCCACCCTCTAACTTCTGCCCTCCTTCAACCACCACTGTGTGTCCCACTTTTTTCAATCTATCTTCGTCCTCCCTCTTTCTCCTCCGCCTACAACAACACACCACAACCAAAATTGCCGCCACCATTCACACCCACATGACCACCACTCCAAATTGTCGCCACTATCACAACTACTCAACTTGCGGTCACCACAATCTCGCGACAACTTGTGGCTTTTACCGTCAAACCGCCGCCACCACCAGGACGCCACTGCCACCACTATTAACCCGCCGCCGTTGTCACTACGATCTCTAGTTAGGGTTTCCCTTTTGTGGATTCTATTTGTTAATTTTATGGCAAAATGAAACTTTTGGTCCTTAACTCTTTGCGCCAATTCAGTTTGGTCCCTTAACTTTTTTTCGATTCGTTTTAGTCCTTTAACTTTCATTTTGGATTCAATTAGAAAATGATGGCCTCCAACTTTATTAGAAAAGTTCACATAGGTCCTTGACTTTCGCGGGAGTTCACTTAGGTCTCTGACTTTATCTAACATTGTTCAGTTATGTCACTAACGTTAACCACCGTTTTAACATTGTTAACAGAAGTTCAAATCAGTCCTTGTATTTAATTAAAAGTTTAAATTAGTCCATGTGTTTATTAATAAAAGTTCAAATCAGTACTTGTGTTATTATCAAAAGTTCAAATAAGTTCCTATATTTATTATTAAAAGTTCAAATCAGTCCCTATGTTATTTCTGTTAACGGTGTTAAAACGGTGGTTAACGACATGGACCTAAGTGAACAATGTCGGACAAAGTCAAGAATCTAAGTCAACTCTCATAAAAGTCAAGAACCTAAATGAACCTTTGTTGTAAAGTTAGAAACTTGTGTGGTAATTATTTTTATAAGTAAATAGTACTCCTCCAATTTATTTATTTTTTAAGATTTTTTCACACGTATTAATCAAATATTCATAAGTACAATTATATTATTATATTATGTTATTGATTAAAATACTTTATTTATACTATTGAAAAATTATTTTGGATACATTTATTAAAATATATAACTCATTTACTATTTAATTTATTAATTTTTTAATATTAAAAAATAAAAATAATAAAATAAAAAATTTTAATTTAATTAATATTAAATAATTATAAATAAATTGTATACCATAATATGTGTATACCGGTCATTATTAATACTACTAGCATTGAAGTCAGCTCTCGCTCACAAGTGGCATGTGTACCGTGTACGTACGTACTCACAAGAATGAGAATCACATGACCTCGAATTTTCTTGGGTTCTGGGCAGCGATTTCCAGCTCTTTCTCAAAGTCTTTTCCAGAGTTTTCATAGAAATGAAATGCTGCTATTGCACTCTAAGATGAAATTCACTTTAACAGTTGTAACTACTTTTTTTTTCTCTTTTATTTTTTACTTTTTTTATAAACAGTTGTAACAACTTTACACAGTCTTTATTTTTGGGTACGGCATAATGTACTTTACACCGGGTTTGACTGAATATATATTACCTCCACTCCTTCTTAATGGCAGCTAGATGCAAAATGGAAGAACATCCTCAAATGTGCAACTAGAAGAAAATGGAAATTATCAGGAAGTGATTCCTACAAAAAAACCTTCATCTAAAACATCAAAAGCTACCAGCCAAACCTGTTAGCATCCCATTCAGGGACCAATTACAAATTTTGATCAGGATGTTAGAATGAAAACTAAAGATCTTAGAGTACAAAGGATGAAAGAACTGGAGAAAATGTCCTCCAATAATCTAAGTAGGAGCAAGGACATCATCCTGGAAGATCTTAGAAAAAAAAAGAAAACCTAATATCCTTTCCTCTCTTATTTCAGAATATATTCCTCTAAATAATTCAATGCATATTGATGATATCACTCATGATATAGCTCTTAATGGAAAACACTCAATTTATTATGTGATTGTTGTTATGAGCCTCTAGACTCAACATCCCAAAGGACTGGAGCATATAGATTGCATCTTTGTACTGGGAAGAAAAATCATGCACAGATTATCAAGCCAATTTAAGCTTCAGTTATTGTTATGGTTTATGTGTAATAAGTTCTTATGATAGCCATCTTAATAGGCTATTATATATGCTGATCTTTGTGGGACTATGTTTCCCTGTATTGTAAATGCTATAGAATCATAGATGTAATTTTGGGTTAATGCCCCCTCCTTTCATTAAAAAAAAGTTTAAATAAGGACTTGTTTGAAACAGTTTTGGTTTTTAGTTTTTAAAAATTGTATTGTAAAACAATTTTCAAAAAAAAGTTAGAGGAGTTTTCAATATAAATTTATTAGTAAATTCAGAAAACTTAAAACTGAAAACCAAGGTTTTAGATGTTTCCAAATTTTGTTTATTAAATACTGAAAAACAAAATCTGTTTTCGAAAACTATTTTTGAAAACTCGTCTCCCAAACGAATTTTTTAGTTTTCTATTTTTAGAAACAAAAAATTATTTTCAAAAACAGGAATCTAAGAAACCCTAAGTTTTTTGTTTTTGAACTTCTGCAAAAATCTATTTTTAATCCATAAACTTTAAAACGTTTTAGTCTCTAAAATTTGAAAAAATTCACTTTTAGTTATTCAGTGGATGAAAGATCTTCAATAGGTCACGTCACAAAATATATAAAAAAAAAACTAAAATAAACTTTTTAAAAAACTAAAAACTGATAATTTTAAACTTCGAAATCTCGCTAAAAGTTCAACGAACAACAACATATCTAAAAACAAACAAATAAGGTAGCTGATTTTGAGTAATAATAGAGCCCTAAAGAACCTCTGGTACTATAGTGTTAAATGCAAAGAAATATGTAGTTAAATTAGTATATGAATTAGTTAATTATTATTAATAATTTAACTATATTTTATATAGGTAACAATTAACTCATTAATGTACTAATTTAATCACATATTTCTTCGTATTTAACCATAAAATTGAGTAGACATATAGATAATTAAAACTAAAAAAAATATAATTAAATTACTAGATAATAATTAACCTATTTATATACTAATTTAACAATATATTTTTTTTATTTAATCACAAAACCATTCATAAATGAATTGTATGAAAGATAGGTACACACAAATCATTACTCTTCTAAAAATGATACTATCTGATCCTCGACATCGGTCCCATCACTTATCTCTCTTGCCACATATCATCTTTTTCTAAATTGAAGCAAGATTTGATAGTTTCTCAAATTCCTCTCTAACGTCCTCTAGCAATACGGATGGGAAGAAACCTTTCCATTTTCATTGAGAAGGGGATAGAATCTTCACCATTAAAATTTTATCATATTTATAAAATAAAATAAAATAATAAAATAAAAATGTGAAGTGCTGCAACGCAATCTTTGGATCACAAACAGGACTTTTCAGTTCCTTTGAAAATGGAGAGACCACTGACTCAACCTACCTGGAAAATATTGAGGTGCACATCACTGTGCCCACTCAAACTTATTGACAACTTTATTAGGGTAATTTTTTTAAAGAAAAAATAAATAAATAAATAAAACTCAAGTAAGAACTATTATTTACTCATGTGATGTGGTTGTAGATGGTTCGTAGGAAAATAATGCTGTGTATACATCATTTCTCAACCTACCCAATGTTTATATTCACGGAGAAATTTAATTCCTAGTCCCTCTTAACTTATGCAAGTTTGAAATATTTTGACCCGTTTGTTTTGCATTTTGTTTTGATCAAATTATTTTTAATTAAAATTAAATATATTTATTTTCGTTGAATGTTTTCGGTTTCTGTACATTATATTAATGATCTTAATCATTAATATTTATTTTGATTTGTTTATTTTTTTTCACTTCTCATTTTACTAAAATCTAAACTTTGTTTTCACTTCTCATTTTAATTTTTTTTTTTATAGAAATCGCTTATTTTTTAAAATCTTTGTTACTGACCATTATTTTTTCAAGATAAGTTATTCTAAAAAGAAAAAAGATTTCCGTACTCACTTTTTTCTTTACTCACTTTGTACTCATTGTTATCTACATTAAAATATCTAGTTACACGTGTAAAAATTTTGTTGAATTTTTAACCAATTGAATACATTGAGTACAAAAAATTGTGAGTGACTCTTTTAAAAATAAGCTCTACACTTTTGATAGCAGCCTCTGTATTCCCGTAGTCCTACGCAAGCTTGTTTCAATGGCTTTCTTGGCACATTAACAATTTTCATTTGAAGTGAAAAAAAATAAAAAATAAAAAACTCCACATGCATGCAAAAGTTATAAGAGAATTTATACAAAAGCAACAATACTATCAACCACTTCACCGCAACAGTATTAATTGAAACTGAGAGTTCGAAGGATGCAGTTAAGGAAGGCATTCTTTTCTTGTTGTAGCTGAATATATACATAATGATATTTCAAATCAAGTTTTATAACATAAAAAAAAAAAAAACAAGAGAGGGACCATATATTTATCGATGAGTGTACAGCCAAAAAAGGCAATGTTTCTTGAAATAAAGTGTGACATGTGAGAATTTTGTGGCACAAGATGTGATGGGTTTAGGTTTCGAAAGTGGCACAAAATGACAAGGAGGATGATCATGTGTGTTGAATCTGTAGCATATGACACACGAAGTGCCACATAAAAAGTTCATAAAAAGGTTAAAACTTGAGCTGTAGAATATTCTTCCTCCACCAACATGGTCACTCGCTTAGGTTTGTCGTATTCGAAAATTATACTGATTTGTTTGGTTGAAAAGAAAATGAGAGAAAAAAAATGAAAGGAAAGAAAATACGGAAAACAAGATATTTTCTTTTGTTTGGTTGAATGAAAAATAGAGGAAAAATGAATGAAAAAGTTAAATTGTAGAATTTTCTTTCTTCTCATTTTCCCTCCTCCTATTTTCTTTCCTCCTCACTTCTTTCCTTCCATTTTCCTTTCATTCCAAACAATGCATACTAGCCACTAGGAATGCCTTTGTAAAAGATTACTTATACGACAAAAACAAAAAATTATTGTTAAACAATGTTCTAAACATATCTATTTAGGTTATTAGAATTAAAAAAATAATTACAAATATACATTATTTCGTCTCTTAAAAATTAAAAAACTTACATTTAACCTTTTACTATATTTGGCTCCTCATTTAACATTTCCAAAAAAAAATCTCTTTTTCGAGAGAAAATATAATATGACAAAAAAAAAAATCTCCTTTTTGGAGGGCAAATGTAACCCAATGTTATTCAAAAATCATCTCAAATTAAGTTATTGGGGAGAGGAATAGGGGTGGATAATCTTACTGGATTAAGTCAAATCAGAAGAAAGAATTATCCTTTTTTACGTAAAAGCCAACTATAACCATGACAACTTGCTCCTTTTCTAGATTATGAAGTTAGCATAAATGATATTATGATTATGATGAGAGGGAGGATGATGTTACTTTCTATGCCTTGTTTGTAGATTGTGACGCAGTAACATATGAGAAGCAGCCAATATAGATTGGTGGACTAAAGCCATTGATGAAGAAATGCATACAATTGAGAAGAACAAGATGTATAAGTTAACAAATCTACTAAGAGGAAAGAAATTCATTGGTTTCGAGTGAGAGTATAAGAAAAAGTTTAAAGCTCAATGGAGAAGTAAAATGTTACAAGGCAAAGTTAGTAACAATGGGGCATAAACATAAATTCGAAATTCATTACTTTGAAAAATATGCTTGGATCGGAATTCTCAACTTACGGTTTAAGAGGAAGAGAGGATGTTGAAAAGTTAAATTTGACTTTAAATTCTTAGAAGAACAATAAAAATTGAATTTGGCTTCCAAAACAACCTAGAAAACGTTGGAAATTCAAAGAACATCTTTAAGTAGTTTAGAGAGCGATATTTATCAAAGCGACATTTATGAGTTACTCGTATAAGTTAAATTGTCTTCTAAAAAGTAAAGTTCAATTTGAACTCTGTCTTAGTGCTAAAAGTTATAGAAATAACTTTCTTAGAGCTTAAGATTTAAGAAGTTTAGATCTATAAATAGGGTTATAAGTTTCATCCGTAAGCTTGTGCTAAAGTGTGAGGATTTAAGGAGAGATACGCGGCACCACTCTTCCTCCTCTATGTTCTTATGCGTGTGTGTGGTTTGAGTTGTTGAAGTTATGTTGGTTGGTTAGAAATTTCTCTTGTACGTGAGTTATACGAATACAAAGTTTGAGTGAAAATATATCTTTCCCTTCGGCTGTGCACGCTCCAAATACACAAATTTTTATTGCCAAGATAGGGGAGTCGTTACTAAGTTAATCTGCCTTTGGAGCCCTTCAAACTGGATCAAACTTACAAGTCCATGGCCGAGTCATCAAGTTTGTTGTAATGCCATGATATGTTCCCAAGAAACCAAAACAACCTCGCAAGCTTAGGGTTAACTCGCACACACACTCGTTCTTGAGTAGACTTAGATATACTCAAGTAGAGTCATTCAAACTTGTTGAAACTTGCAAATCCATGGCCGAGTGATAAGATAAGGTGTAAATATGTTAAGATCTTATGATATCATATTTTATGCTTGTTGTAATTTAGTTATCTGTTAGTCTCTTTTAACTTATCTTTTGGCCAACTAAGAAGTTCTTATAAGGCTTTATTTAAACCCCTATGTAGTCAATCATAGCAATCAAGGAGTAACAAAATTCCCTTTTTCTTAATTTCTTAGGCTAATAACATAACTCTGAATACCTTAAGGTAACATAAATCAGTGTATATCAGATATCCCAAGCTCATATTACCGAGTCATCAAGTTTGCTTGAAATGCCAAAACAAATTCCTAAAAGATCAAAACAAACATGTATGCTTAGGGTTTTGGCAAAATTTCATCATCCCTTGTGTATGCGGTATTCTTCCCCTTCACACCAAAACATGATGCAACCTTTTTTTGGTTCCCAAAGCTGAGTTTGATCTTTTCTATTATCGAACCTCCGACATGCAGCCTTCGGTCATCAACCTGCAACGCCCGCGAGCCATGTCCTGTGATCTCTATCCTTCTCCTTCAACCTTTGCCAAGCTTAGCAAGGTTGCAATCAGCTTCAATCTCTAATGACCCCTCTAGCCTGCAAACCAGAAGGTACCCAATATCCAAGTCCCACCCTATTGTGTATTGAATCTGACTTTGAATCATCGAGCCACAAGAAATATCATTTTTAATTTGAGTGATGTACCGTTTCAGTCCCTAACTTTGCGAGAATAATTCATTTAGTCCGTGACTTTGTGCGGATAAGTCACTTTAGTCCCTGACTTATATAGTCATTCATTTTAGTCCCTGAAAAGTCCGGGACTAAAATAGCTAATAATAGTGAAAGTCAAGAACTAAAATGACTGATTTCGCGATGGACTAAACTGAATTATAAAATAGGGACTATTTTAGTATATAATTCTTTTTATAATTTTATTGTTCAATTAATCTCTTGTCCTTCAAACTGTTATCAAAGTTGCCCATTTAACTCACTAGAATCAGCTTAGTGGTGAGTGATTTAGATATTTTATGAGGTCTTTGGTTCAAGTCTCATATGCTTTCCTTACACACACAAAAAAAAGGGTTGCACATTTGCTTATTGGTAATCAATTGTCTTCTTTACAGTGCTCAAGAAATTATGGACAATAACCTCCTTAAAGGGTAGCAGTGAAATTTGAATTTCAGAGGATTGATTTGCATTGATGGTTGATTGTTTACGCATAAATCTTAGCGACTTAGGCAAAGTCAATTTTTTTCTGATTGTGGCAAATTGCATTACCTTATTATGAGTTTGGATAGTTAAGTTCTTGTTATGGGAGGCATAGTAAATTTGTTTGGGCTACTTTTTTTGAAATTATTAACTACTTTTTGGTATTTGGTAGACTCATAGAGTGAGTTTATGGATCCTCGAGTTTGACAAGCTTCTATCTTGGATACAAGCTTTCGAAGGGGAAAAAAACTTTGTATACTTGACTTTTGTGGCCTTTGTTATTGAAATTCAGACTTATTGACCAAACTGCAAGCAGTTAAAGGAAATAAGAAAAAAAACCTAGTATAGAAACCAGAATATAGGAATGAGCTGCACTTGATATCTATGTTTGGCTATCAGTTATCACCTCCTCTAGGAACAATAAAAGAATAAGAGAGTTCCATCATTAAGCTTCGGAAATACTATTTTCCAAACTACATATCCATACATATATGTGCGGATTGGAAGGAGAATAGTTAGAATAGAAAATTAAAAAGTTTATAAAGAACAAATTAACTTATTATTAGTAATATAATATAAACTCCCTCAAAGGCTGACAGAGAAAAGTTATATGAAAGAAGACAGAAAGGTAGACTACTTCCAAGAATATCCTCTAAAGTCCAAACACAACATAAAAAAGAAAAAAGCCATAAAAAACTCTTCTGACATTGACTTGACTCCAGGCCGTCCTTTTATTTTTCTTATGTGTTGATATGTTGATTATATGTTAATATATGTTGAAAATAGAATATAATTAAATAAAAGAAGAAATATAAGGAGGAAAAAACTAAAGATGAAGTCAAAATGTGTGTCCAAACTCCAAAGCATCTAAACAAATGCTAACTTCTACCCAATTTCTTTTCCATCATTTTCATTTCCTAAAAGCATAAATTAGGTTTGCTACCAGTTCCTAACCTACAAGCAGAGTACCAACAATAGTTCTATTTCCTATATCAATTACTACTTTCTAGTATGTGAGATTATAATTGTTTGGTTAGTTGTCAGCAAATCAGGGAAAAAATAACTTTCCTTCATTTCTGTCTAAACTATAGTTTGGGACTCAAACCACGTTGAAAAGTAATCTGATGTGATTTTTGTCAAACATGTTATTTTGAGACAAAATTCAGCTTTCACACTTGAAACTATAGTTGGAAGGTTCCGAGTGCCAAACCAAACATGCACTATATTGTATTGACAGCAATGAAACAATCACAAATACCATAAAACAAGACTTTGCAGAAATCTAGACAGATACCTACACTGTTAGTTGTAAATTATGATACTAAATAGAAGCAGATAATCAAGGCCTTGACAAATCTGTTTATAACAAGCTAACATATATCCAAAATCATGTTACCAAGTTGAATAAAGTGATTGTCTTTTTACCATTAATCCAGAAAAAAGAAGATAACAAGGTCACAATAGAGTATGAAAGTGACTTCAAGCACAACAATATTCATATGGATCAAATTGCTATTGTCATGAAGAAATAAACTACCCCCTACATTAGCAACATGCATTCCAAAAACCATGTAGCAATATCTTAATCCCCAATTCCCCATTCTAACAGAACTCATTCTAGAGAGTACACCGTACAATTCAACAATCAAAAAATATGGAAAAAGCGAATTCTCATCTGTCAAAAAAGTAAATTTTGAAAGGGGTTTTCTTTTCTCTCTATACTCCATTATTGGAAATTATTTCTTAATTCTTAAGATAGCAGCCATATTTCAGATTTTCCAAGAAAAGTAAGAAAACTGATAAGAGAAAGTGATTGAAACCTAAGAATTACGATAGATAGAATCCACGAGTTCAAGACAAATTGAGAGTTAGACAATTGAATCAATAGAACCCTAATGAGAGAAATTGAATGGAACGAATCAATCAAGGAAACCTATTTGGCGCCAAACGGCATTCCGAACCTGACGCAAATCTCTTCCTTTTAGAGTTCTTCCCGCCCCTTCGAGAACTGAGTAAGCAAGCATGGGAGATTGCTGTGGGTTCCTCGCTACTATTTCGTGCGGAGGAAGCATCTCCTCTTCCTCCTCCGTTTCGTCTTCGCCGTTGTCGAACTCGTGGTGTCTCCTCCGCGCCTTCATCATCGCCTCCGACAGGACTGGGACGTTCACCGGCGCTGACTGGTGGTACTTGACGTTCGGCGAGATTCGGTCCTGCGACGGAGGTCTCGGGATGGTCGGAATCAAGCGCGAGGAGGAGGAAGAGGAGGACGAGGAGGATATGGAGGAAACGGTGGCCTTCGGGAAGTGCTGTGAAACGTTTCGGCGGTTCTGAGAGGGTTCGTTTTCTTGGAGCGCGGCGAGGATGCCGAACGAATGGTGGTGGAGGTTGTGGTGGTGGTGGTGGTTGTGGTTGGGTGTGGCGGAGGCGGACGAGGAGGAGGAGGAAGGGGTGGAGGTGTTGTTGTGGTTGGGTTCGGCGTGGTTGTCGTCGCTGAAGAAAACGACGTCCTCTTCGTGAAGCTCGTCGGTGGGGTTTTGAAAGAGCGGCGGCGCGTGAGGTGAGATGCCGAGGAAGCGCTCCGTGGCGGTGGGTTTTCGGCTGGGAAACCGGTTAGGACCGGATAGATCCATGCCGGTTCGGTTCGGAGATTCGTTGGAAGAAAAAGAGAAAAAAAGAATGGTTATAACCGCCTTGTAATCGGTTATTGGTGGTGAGAATGAAAGGGCTCATGGCTTTTCCTTCCCATTTTTAATTCTATATATTAAATAAATATTAAATATTAAATATATTAAAAGATTTTGTAACTGAAATCGACAGTTCAAATCTCTTTTGAAAACCAAAATTTTGGTCAATAACAGCATAAATTAAGCATATAACAAAATGCAAATCAATTTTTGCAAGAACAAATTATAAAAGGAAACAAAAATCAATTACCATTTGACTAGAAGTTTCAAAATCAATGAGGCATATTTAAAATATGGAGGAGGATTTTGTTTTTTTGTGATTGACTAAAAGATAATTTCGCTTTTTGTGTAGTGGTGTACTACCAAACAAGAGTGGAGGGAGTCAACCAATGACAAATAACAAGAAACCACTTATTTCCCTTTTGAGATATGATATTGAATAAGAAAGCTCCTTCAGTTGGAGGCAAAGTTAATCTCTTTGAGAAAAACTTAAAAAGGTTAACGTTGATCGATCAAAATAAATTAAAGTTGATGCTTTATTTGAGTAACCAAGTGGAAAAGGACTTAAGCCCCTTTGAAAGGATGCTCTTATCATCAAATTTCTTTGAAGAACAGAGAGTGATTTTGAGATCATTGATATACATAATAGCTATTTCATGGTGAAGTTTGACAAAATCGAGGTGATGGAAGGAGGGCCGTCTTAGATGACGTTTTTATCATTATTGAGCAGTCTAACAATGGACTCCTGAGTTTATTTCATCTAAGGCAACGATTGAGAAGACTTTGGTTTAAGTTCATATGGTATCTTTAATTATGTTTTAAATGTTATTTCCTTTATCCAATGTCTTTCTTTAGAATGCATATGGGAGTTATGAAAGAGGCTATTAAATATCAAAAGAAATTTTAAGTGGGGTGGTACTTCTAATGTTTAAAAAATCCCTTGTGTTAAATGGGATATAGTTTACATCTCGAAAGAGCAAGGTGATCTTGGTGTCAAACATGTTCAACAACTTAATTTGAGTTTGCTAGCGAAGTGGAGTTGGAGACAATTGATATTAGAATGGATCCGTGTTGTTAGATATGGATGACTTAGTGGTTGCCTTGCAATGTATGAGGTTTTTTGGGTTCTTTGAGGTCTTCTAGATAGTGGAAAAATATTAGATAGGCTACAAATTATCCTATATGTTGGTTTGGGCAAGGTTGCAATGCAAAGTGGGTGCTAGTTTGTTTTTTTTCTTTTTGGTGAAGTTGTTGTTGGACGTGGTTTTGATAGGTCAAGGTTCTATTTACTATATTATTTTTTTATTTCTAAAAGCCAATAGGTTTTCATCTAAGATATTGGGTTTTTGATGGATGGGTAGTGAGTTTAGAATTTGGTGTGGTGGCGAGACTAGTTTAAATGAGAGGTTGAGGTGTTAAATGTGACGCTTAATGTCATTGAGAAAATTAATCCTCTTGGTGCAAATGATTGAGTGTGTGAATGCATGAACTAGTTAATGGTGTGTTTACACTAAATTCTACCTACCTTCTCTTGCAAAGGCTATTAGAGGTAGGGTTTTACTTGACATTCAATGTTCTTTTTTTTGCATGTTGTGAAAATGTTGGGCCCCCTCTAAGGCAATTTTCCCTTTTTGTCAAGCCCGTTTTGATAAGTTCTCCTCTAGAAGGAAAGTTCTTGTGGACCATAATGATGTCTCTTTTGTGTTCTAAAACACAATAGCGAAATTGCGTGAACATCTTTTTCTAGATTGGTCATTTGCAGAGAGTCAATGGCTTGTCGTTCTGGGCTAGTCAAGTGTTGATAATTCCCTTCTTGGAGATTTATTTCTTTTATCCAAGGATTTCTGCAGCTTATCTCGCTAGGGTAAGAAGTCAAAAGGTTTACTCTTGCGCTGGGTAATTAATATGTGGTTCTTTTTTTTTGTTAAATTCGTCAAATTGGATTAATGTTAAGTTGTTTAGTGGTGACTTGTTTTATTTTTATTGGATTTTTTATCCCCGGGCTTTCATAGACCAGATATGTTGTTAGGGATTTTTTTTTTTCATTCTTGGTGTCTTCCTTTAGAATGAGCTTTTTAATTTGGCAATTAGTATAATTTGATAGCAGTGTGTAATTAAACCCAGATCAAACTGTTTTGTCTGGTTGAACTAGAAAGCGATCTGAGTCATTATTCAGAATGTATATGCAATCAAGCAATTCAAACTTGTCCAACTCAGTCCACTGACTGGACTAGTTCGGGTTTAATAACAGAGTGTTATGCAGCACCTGCAATTCGAACTCTCTAACATCAATGATTGACTACACAGCTAGTCATCACCTTGGCTAGAAATCATGCTCAATTTATTATATATTTATATTTAAAAATAGTTCCTAATCAAACTTGTTTTGCTGGATTAATTTTCAATAAAACTAAAGTCTTAGGGAATTATTTACTCTCAAATGTTGATATATTAATTATGTAAAATATAATAAATAACATTTTGTACTATATTTATAATTATACATCTACAATATATTTTTTATCTTTTTATTTATACATAAATTTATAATTTCTACATATATACTAATTTAACCAGTTTAACCAGTGACTCCTGAGTTGACCTAGTGTCCCATTAGTCTAATAGTTCATTCGAGTTGACTGCTAGGTCGAGTTTAATAACACTGCTTTGTATGACTTTTGTTGTGATCTTAATTTTCCAGCCTTAAGGGCTGCATTTGTTTTGTGTTTCTGTTGGTTTTTTATCCTGGTTGCTGGTTTGATTATTTGTGTTGCTACTTTTGTATTATGGTTTCATCTAGTACTTTTTTTATATGAATAAGTTTTATTTTTATTCCTACAAAAGGAGGTATTGTTGTTTTTTTCTTAGCAAAACATCTAGATGAATTTGGGACAAAAACTTTGTTGCAGGATAATGTAGATTCTAGCCTATTCATCCTTGGGCTAATGACCTTTTATTACCGTTAGAATCTATTAGAACCTACTTCAAATGTTGGTTATTGATTTTAGTTGTGAAATAGTTGGTGTTGTACATGTTTTCTTTGTTTCACGTTTTTCTTTAATTTTATGCTTCTATATACATATGTAGTTCAAGGGATTTGGTTAATGCAACTTGTAAAGTTTCCTACTCATAATGAATACAGAGGTATTAATGCAACATAATCACGCACACACACACCCACACACACGCACACACTATAGGTTTTGTTTCTTTTTTTGATAGTGATATTTGGCACATGAGACTAGCCCATCCATCTAGTAAAAAATATTATATCTTAGATCCTACTTTCCTATAGTAGTCTTTTGTAAATCTAATGTGCCTTGTGATACTTATCATTATGTAAAATAGGAAAGAAATCCTTATGATATTAAAGTACATTTTTCTGCTAGTGTCTTTGATCTGATTCACCTTGATAAAACAAGACACATATGAGTTTTCTTTATGAAATTAAAACCTGAGGTTTCTAATCAAGTAAAATCCTTATGATATATCTTTTATCTTTTTATTTATACATAAATTTATAATTTCTACATATATACTAATTTAACCAGTTTAACCAGTGACCCATGAGTTGACCTAGTGTCCTAGTGTCCCATTAGTCTAATGGTTCATTCGAGTTGACTGCTAGGTCGAGTTTAATAACACTGCTTTGTATGACTTTTGTTGCGATCTTAATTTTCTAGCGTTGAGGGTTGCGTTTGTTTTGTGTTTCTGTTGGTTTTTTCTCCTGGTTGCTGATTTGATTATTTGTGTTGCTACTTTTGTATGTATGGTTTCATCTAGTACTTTTTTAATATGAATAAGTTTTATTTTTATTCCTACAAAAGGAGGTATTCTTGTTTTTTTCTTAGCAAAACATCTAGATGAATTTGGGACAAAAACTTTGTTGCAGGATAATGTAGATTCTAGCCTATTCATCCTTGGGTTAATGACCTTTTATTATCGTTAGAATCTATTAGAACCTAGTTCAAATGTTGGTTATTGATTTTAGTTGTGAAATAGTTGGTGTTGTGCATGTTTTCTTTATTTCACGTTTTTCTTTAATTTTATACTTTTATATACATATGTAGTTCAAGGAATTTGGTTAATGCAACTTGTAAAGTTTCCTACTCATAATGAATACAGAGGTATTAATGCAACATAATCACACACACACTATAGGTTTTGTTTCTTCTTTTGATAGTGATATTTGGCACATGAGACTAGCCCATCCATCTAGTAAGAAATATTATATCTTAGATCCTACTTTCCTATAGTAGTCTTTTGTGAATCTAATGTGCCTTGTGATACTTATCATTATGTAAAATAGGAAAGAAATCCTTATGATATTAAATAACATTTTTCTGCTAGTGTCTTTAATCTGATTCACCTTGATAAAACAAGACGCATATGAGTTTTCTTTATGAAATTAAAACCTGAGGTTTCTAATCAAATAAAATCCTTCTAGCACATGATAGGTTTTGTTTATTCTTTTGATAATGATATTTGGCACATGAGACTAGCCTATCCATCTAGTAAGAAATATTATATCTTAGATCCTACTTTCTTATAGTAGTCTTTTGTAAATCTAATGTGCCTTGTGATACTTATCATTATGTAAAATAGGAAAGAAATCCTTATGATATTAAAGAACAATTTTCTGCTAGTGTCTTTGATCTGATTCACCTTGATAAAATAAGAACATATGAGTTTTCTTTATAAAATTAAAACCTGGGGTTTCTAATCAAGTAAAATCCTTCTAGCACATGATTGACATTCAATTTGACTTTAGAATTAAAATAAGATCTGACAATGGTTTTGAATTTCTATTGAATGAATTCTATGATTATAAAGGAATTGAACATCAATGATCTTGTGTGGACCACAACATAATGGCATGGTGGAGAGGAAGCACTAATACATATTGAACATAGGAAAAGCTCTCAAATTACAATCTAAATTGCCAAAAATATGATAGACCTATGGTATTGCCTAAGTTATTTACCTGATTAACAGATTGCCTAGTTTTTTTTTTCAACAACATATCTCCTTATCATGTTTTATATAATGAAATTCCTAATATCAATCATATTAGATGACTTGATCCTACACGGGCAATTTCATCTTTAAAATTTTATTGAGAAAATAAAAGCGTTATGGAAAAAATAGAGGTAAAAAAAATAATAAATAAATAGATAAATAAATAAAACCTTTGCTGTTTTTAGGAATTAGTTTTTAATTTATAATTTTAGTGAATTAAAGCCCAAAAATCACTAGGGTTTAGCATCAGCCTTGGAGCTGAGCAATGAGACATAATTTTTAATTGTTTTTATGCCAAATTTCAGTTTTAGATTAGTTTTAATTAGCACCATGAATAGGCTTTATTTGGTTTTAATATTTTGTCTATTTTTGTAACAGAAAATGTGGGCAGCAATGTTAAATAGCTGAGCCATCTTCTTGTAAACATTAGACTTTGAATGTGAATGAAAAACATATGTTTATGTGTGAGAAGTGATTTCTCTAGGTTCTTGAGTGATTCAAGAAGTTTGGCTTATCAAAGGAATTTCCGCCTCCTTTGTGTGACGCCTCCATTGAAAGAGTGATTCTTTCAACAATCACCTTCATCTCCATCTCATTCTTCTTCACCTTGTCTATCTTTAATTCCCTTTCCCTTGTGCCTCCATTCTGTTCAGTTCTCAAATAATCTCTCAATTATTTCCATAACCTATCAGAATAAATTCTAATTAATTAGTCCAAGGTGTGTCCACGTTACATCCAATTCTGTTCAGCATATCTCCATTTTCCCAAATTAATTGTCCATGTCCATTATTCACAAAAGAAGGAATAAAAAATAAAATTAGAATCAGCCAGCCTTGTAGTTATGCACTAATTCTCAGCCCTTCTCTATTCAACTTCTCTAATTTTTCAAGAAAGGTTCGCATTTTTAGTTAATTTCATGAGTGAGTCAAAATATGCCTCTCGGTTCGATGGAAAATCAAGACGGTCCGCATATGGATTCTTATCAATTAGAGGCTTTGGATCCTTATGATATGCTTCCACTCTTACTGCTAACAAAAAAAAGTTTGATCTTAGAGCTAGAAAATGTTATTTTTAGGATTCATACATGGTATAAAAGGATATATTGTCTTTAGCCTCAACTACAAAGAATTGTTTATCAGGAGAAATGTTATATTTTATGAAAATTACATTCACTTTAGTGTTACAGATAAAGATATTGTCAAGACAATTGAAACCGAAAACAATCATGAATCCTTTGGTGAAACATGAGGCCAAACCATAGATGGAGAATCATTCCATTCAACAAGATGACCCTGGAACCTTTGGGATAAACCAGCCAACCACTAGCACCACTGATCATGTTGGTCAGTCAAATACTGGCTGACCATGAGGGTGCAAAAGATGACCAAAACATCCTAGACAAAAGCAAAAGATCCAAAAGGGAAAGAAGGTCTCCAAATTACCTAAAGGACTATGTGTGCTCGCTTATAGGGGCTAAACTTGACAAAACCAAGGACCTCTAAACACAAAATTAGCAATTATGTCTTTTGGTTCCTTTTCCTCTTACTATGAACCTTTTTTGTCTTGCAATGACAAATGACAATGAACTAGCTAGCATCCATGAAGCTATGAGAAACATGAGTGTTGGAGAAAAACAGCTCAAAGTGAACTAGATGCTTTGAAGAGAAACAAGACTCAGACCATCTGTTCTTTGCCTCCTAACAAAAGAAATAGGCTACAAGTGAGTTTTTAAGGTTAAAAGAAAAGTAGATAGAAGTCTAGAAAAGAACAAGGCCAGGCTTATTGCCAAGGGCTTACCCAAACCATTAGGCTAGACTACTTGGAATGACCACTATTTGGGTTTTGATGTCCTTAACTGGCATGTATAATTGGGACTTGCATCAATTTGATGTTAAAACAACTTTTTTACATGGGTATATAAAGGAGGAAGTCTATATGGCCATCCCTCTAGCTTTAGATATCAAAGATCATTCCCTTTTTGCAAGCCTAAAATGTCTCTCCATGTGCTAAAGCAAGCGAGTAGGGATTGGAATATTAAGTTAACTGCTTTTCTTTTTAATGATGGATACTTTCAATCCAAGGCTGATTATTCCCTATTTATTTAGATCAATGAAAATAGCTTCACAACTCTTTTGATTTATGTTGATGATGTTCTCTTGGCAAAAAATAACTAGGAGGAAATTAATTAATCAAATTAAAGGGATGCTTGATAGGGAATTCTCCATAAAAGACTTGGGAAAGGCTAGGTACTTCCTAGGCATGGAAATTGCAAGATCATGGAAGGTCATACATCTCAACTAGAAAAGGTATACCTTGGACATCATCAAAGACTACCAACTGGAAGATGCTAGACCAAGCTCAACACTTATGGATCATCACATCAAATTTCACAAAGACTTTGGAGAACCTAATGAAAAACCTAAAGCATATAGAACCATCATTGGAAGACTAATGTACTTAACTCAAAAATGACTGGAATCACATTTATTGTCAAAACATTAAGTTAGTATGTTCAGAATCCTTGTAGCATGCACTTCCAAGCAGCAAAACGCATTATGAGATACTTGAAAAAGTCTCAGGGAAGGGAACATTGATGTTTCGAGCAGAAAGTGAGCTTGTTACTTGAGGCTTTGCCTATTTAGATTAGGCAACCAATCCAAACACAAGAAAATCAGTGACTGGATATTGCTTCTTCTTCGGATCATCCCTCATATCTTCGAAGAGGAAGAAGTAGTATACACCTTCCAAATCATTTGCAGAATATGAATACAGAGATCTCAATCAAGAAGCATGTGAGGCTCAATGGATTTCTCATTTGTTTGAGGATTGCCAATCCCTCTAAACCCACTTATGGATGTGACAACTTATTTGCAACCTACATAGCTAACAACCCTATGTTTCATAAGCGCACAAAGCATATAGAGTTGGACTATCACTTTGTGAGGAAAAGGGTTCGAATGGAATTCACACGCCTTGTGCTAGAATACAGTGAAATGCAGATTGTAGACATTTTGACAAAAGCCTTAGTAGCAGGACCTTTTGAAAAATTTCAGTGCAAGCTTGGAATGATGGACCTCACAATTCCACCTTGAGGAAGGTTGTTGTAGGATAATGCATATTTTATTCTATTCATTCTTGTGTTAATGACAGTTTATTACTGTCAGAACCCATTAGAAACTAATTTAAATGTTAGTTATTTCAGTTAATCGTGAAACAGTTAGTTGGTGTTGTATTTTCTTAGTTACACACTTTTCTCTAATTTCTTATCTATATATACATGTATAATTCAAGGGAATTAGTTAATGAAATTTGTGATTACAAGTTTTATACTCATAATAAATACAAACGTATTTTCAGTAAGATCATGTTTTCTTCTCTTCTTCCATATGCAGGGACGGATGCAAGTTGGGGATAGTGGGGGCATTTGCCCCCACAACGTTTTACAATTTATATTATTAGTATGTACATGTTATATAAAAATGTCCTCGTAATATCAATTTAATGTTTAATTGCCCCCACAATATTAATTTGATGTTTAATTTACTTTAAGTTTAAACTCATATTAGTCTTTAAATGATTTAAATACTATTAAATTAATTCCTCAAATTGCATACAATAAATATTTGAGAGATTAATTTCGTAATAAAAATTGTTGAGAGACTAAATTAATGACAAAAGAATCTTTAAAATATTGCATTAATATATTTTTATAAAATTTATATATGTTTATTGTTCCCACTACTTAAAATTTTTGGATCCATCTAGATAAGTTTTTTTGTTTTTTTTGTTTTTCCATGTGGATGAGATGTGGCCCACAACTGCAGAACAGCACAAGTTACCCAAGCAATTAAAAATATATCGTTACTATAGATCGAGACTGGGCCACTTTACCAAATTTTGTGAATAATTTGAAAATATTTAGAAATAAGTGAATTTTAAGTTTTTCTTTTTTTGGTTCATAAGTGAATTTGTATTTTCATTTTCTGTTTCCTATTTCTGATTTTTTACAAAAGAAAAATTAAAAAGGCTGAAAATAAAAAATGAAAACAAAAAATAAAAATGCAAACCAAGCAGCCCCTTAAGTTTCTTTATTCCTTGGTAGAAAAAAAGTGAGAGAATTAAGAAGATGCATTGGGAGGCAACAGAAAGATATGATTAATATTTAATGAAATCATCAAGATATTTCTACGAATTAACTTCACCTCAATCTTAAATTTATGATTTAATTGATTATTTGTTTCCCTAATTCAATTATTTAAATTATTCTTAAAGAAAAATTGTTTCTGTTTTAATTGATATTAACTTTGAGACATATCAATGTACTTAATTGCATTTAAAAAAAAAAATCAATCGTACTTAATTAAACCTAACTCTTATTATCGTAATCATAATTATTATAAATTTAACTTCCCTTTCAACTTTTTTTTTTTTAAATTTGACACAATTTATGAGTGAGACCTCTCTGTTTTTTTTTTTTAAAAAAAAAGGAGGCCCAAAGGCCCATTACATTATAAGAAGAGTAGCCATACGTATATCACTCACTTACATTCGTTTTTTAGATTAAACTAACACGGGACCCGTGCATTCGCACGGGTCTTCGATTACGCGTTTGTGAATGTGTGTTAATATCTTGTAATAAATATACAATAGCATAATTAAAATTATTAAAATATTTAATAAATTATTTTACAATATAATGATTAAAATAAAAGATATAATTGAACTTAAAAAACATTACATTTAAAACATTCACCTTAGTTATACCTTAATCTATAACTTTTTATCGACACAATCTTTCCCATGAAGAATTACTTTTTATCGGCAAAATCTCTTCAGTGAAATATTCCTCAACTATTGCACAAAACCATTAAATATGAAAAAAAACATCCACAGTTTATTATGAGACTCTTGTTGCACACTAAATTAGACTTTCAATATTATTAAAACATGATAACACACTTGCAAAAAGTAAAATAAATGCAAGTAACAAATTTATATAATGACTTATATACTAACTTTATGAAAACTTACATAATTAACATATAAGAACAAAATTTGTGATATTAAGTACACAGATTTAATTGAAGTTTGATCCTATATTTGTGAATCACATATAACATGCTTTAAAAATTATAAAATAAATAAATGATAAGTTCATTCTTAACAAAACCTTAATGTATTAAAAAGTATATGTTATCTTATTCATAAATAATTTAACAAATTAATCCCAAGGGTTGGCTTAACGGTATAAGGCCCCGCTAAGTTCATAGGAGGAACGATTCACAGCGAGAGGTCCCGTATTCGAATCTCAACTATGTCAATGAATGAAACGTGAAATGAAGGGAAGTGGAGAGGAAGAGTCCAAGAATGAATTTCTTTTTTTATATTACTAGTACGTGACCTGTGCGTTCGCACGGATCCTGTTTATGCTTTTGTAAATGTGTGTTCATATTTTATAATGAATGTACAATTACACACAAATCATTTTTCATGGAGATTTTTTATGAAGCTTTCATCATCCAGCATTGAAATTATCCATCACCATATTTGGATGCATGTAAAAGATAGTAGGCACCAAAAGCTTTCATGGTCATGTCATGAAAAAATCTGTTGTCATTATATTTATGTACTTAATTGCATAAATAAAAGGAGTGAATAGCAATCAGCAGAACATTTTGTAGCAAGGGCATGAAAATTTCCATAGTTATATTTCAATTACTTAACTATTGAAAAGTTGTGTGTACATCCATGGAAATTTTAATAAATTTTCATATAAATCATGACATTCAACATAAATACACCGTCATGTTGATTTTGAATAAAAACATTATGTTGAATTAAATAAAATTTTCAATATCCACTCATAAAAGCAATTAATAAATAATTATTATTAAATAAGTTTTGAATAAATAAAGTTATTTTTATGCATTTTGGCTTAAATATAAAATAGGACGTGGTGAGCCATTCATTATCTGAGCCAAATGCCAATCACTTGTGGGTGTATTTTAAACAATCAAGGACCTGTTTTTTAAGAATTTAGAATGTCATTATAAAACAAAGAAATTAATGAGGTTCACTTCAATTCAACTTAAGAAAACGCTACATTCAAAACCTTGACCATATGCTCATTCATAAATTTTGTATCAACAAAATCTTTTCTCTACAATATTCTGCACACCCCAACTACGCATAAAAGAACCTATCAACTTTGACAGAAGAAAGAAGAAAAAAAAGAAAAAAGAAAAACACGTTTGAGATTTTATAGAAAAAACAACCTTAAACCCAAATTTACTACTCACATTATTCTCATCCCATTTTTTTTTTGTGTCCAACCAAAATACCACACAATTTTCACATAGGTATCAACTTTGACACCCATTTTTGTTTCAGATCCACAATTCCACACACCACAACATCCATAAGACAAAACGAAAACAAAGCCTTCAAACTTTAGACTCAACATAATATCATAGACGAATATCACATTGTAGGACTCCAATCTATGGTGGGTTTTCTTAAACTCTTATATATATATAGGAAGAATGGAACACTCACTCCTAGCTAAAACAGAAGAATATAAATACATATACAGAGAGGTGGTTTCAGTTTTTCTATTAATTAGATACAGAAGTAGGCAAGCAGCTTTTCCTGCTTGACCAAGAGGATCAGAATCAGATGATGCAGCGGCAACAACATTCCTCAACACCATCTTCATCTACACCTTCCCATAAAAATAGATTAAGAAAAACAAAACACTGAATAATGAATGCTATACTAACAGGAAAAAAACAAAAACCCGTCTTATGAAACTACAAAATCAAAAAAAAGGCAAATACTTGTTGTAACGGACAGAGGGAAAATTAAGGGTTTGTTTATTTAGTATTTTTTTATTTTATTTTAAGCATGTGGTTAACTTAGGAGAGGAGAAACTCCAACAGTGACCGTAGCGGTGTAAGGTCTCGCTAAGTTTGTAGGAGGGACAATTCACAGCGGGATAATCTGTGTTCGAATTCCACCTATACCAAATTCCGAAAGGCTAGCGTCAGTCATGCAGCGCGAACGGATTAGTCTCATCTTAAGTACGAGGAAACTCATAGTTATACCAAAAAAACTTAAGAGAAGAGATATATCTATATTATGTTGGTGTAATGATACAGACACGTTACAAATGTGTTATAGCTTAAATTTTCGACTAATGAACATTATTTTACAGATCAGTCAAAGACAATGGTGTTAACAAGTTCAGAAGTAAATGTTGTATCAGTGGTTAGACGTGGCGGTGGCGGGCATGAAAGTAGCGGTGGACGTGGCACTGGTGGTGGTCGTGGAAGTGGTGGTGGGCCTGTTATCGTCGTCATTGGTGGTTTTGGAGGTAGTAGTAGCCATGGTAATGGAAGTACGAGTAATGGCATAGTAAATCGCGTTAGCATTTATCATTATTTTCTAATTTTATTTTTTTCAATTTGTTTCTGGAATTTCCCTAAGTAGATTCACTTTATAAGGCTTAGGTCACAGGTTCAATATAATCTTGTTTAGGTGCATCATCTTTCCTTATCCGTCTTTTCTTATCGTAGTGGGTTACTATTCTTAATGTAAAAAATCATAAATTTGAGCATCACAAACTTGAAGAATTTTTTTTTATGGTTCGGTTGGATTAGTTATTCGGTTTCCCATATTTATTTTCAAAATTAGTATTTAAGATAAAACTATAAATACTCTTTTATTAGAAATAGAACGAAGTTGACCATGTCAATTACTAGAGCACAAATATAAAAGGAATGATCATCTCAACTTTAACATAACTAAATCAACTATTTCTTTCCGTTAAGAAATGATTTAAAATACTTAATTTTAGGAGATTTGTATGAACATCGTATAACTAGAATTGATATAACATGACACTCTTATATAAAAGGCCAAATTAGTAAATTAGTCCTGTAATTTATTTTTTTTGTTTCATTTTAGTCTTGTAACTTAAAAAATTTTTAATTAAGTCCTGTAACTTTGCTTCGGCGATCAAATTGATTCTATTTTTATTTTCCGTCTAAAGAGTGTTAAGGTGGCCTTCACCGGACACGTGGATGCCTAAGTGGACGCTGACATGGTTTTAATGAATTTCAAATTGGTCCTGTAATAGTTTAAATAAGTTTCAAATTGATCATATAATTGTTTAAATAAGTTTCAATTTGTTTCTGTAATTATTTTTAAGAGTTTTAATATAGTCCATTTCAACAAAGGTGGGAAAAGAATGTTTGAGGTCAGGCATATAAGCTTTACAGGAGATAGGTTTGTGGTGGACTTAAGCCTACTACCATCGGTCGAAGACGAATGTAATGCCATGAGAGGACACGAGACGAAACTGTTCCACAACAACCACAACCAACAACGAAATCAAAATGGAGCAGGAGAAATTCATTTTTGAAAAACCCTAATTTTATGCTGATTCAACTATTTTTCCTTTTTTTAAAAAAAATTCTTTTACTTATCCACGTCAGCATGCTGATTGGATCCATGTCAGCGTCCACCTAGGCATTCACGTGTCAGGTGAAGGTCACCTCACTGTTTAGAAGGAAAATAAAAATAGGACCAATTTGTTCGCCAGAGCAAAGTTATATGACTTAATTGAAACTTTTTAAAGTTACAGGACCAAAATGAAACAAAAAAAAGTTATAGGACCAATTTACTAATTTAGCCTATACAAAACAATAAGATTATTTGAGACATAATATTAATCATCTCAAGACAATGCAAATAATATCAAAAGATTAAAAATTAGATTATAAAAACAGATTAAAAATTAAGAAAGGAATAAGTATATAATAGGTATTTCAAAAATATATTAGTATGTATTAGTAAACAAAATAATATATTAGTATTTTTTTTTGGTTCGGTTTGAGTTGGATCGGTTTTAAAACTTAAAATTGAATTCCGAAGTAAACCGCAAAAATAAACTATTTTGTTTTTGTTTTTTATGGTTTAGGGTTAATTCGGTTGTCAGCTTTTTTTAATTAGTTAAGCGGTTTGATATGGGCTGATTCAGTTCATGAACACCCCCATTAAAGAAGAAATCATATCGAGACCTTAAAATTCTCAAATGGAATTACAAGACATAATCTTTAAAGAATAAAAAAATATAATATTTGGATCTCTGAAGAACTTCACATGTAAACATCAAATCAGGTTCCAAAATTGACCAAAGAAAATAGCTCAAATTTACAAGAGATAGGAGATCAAATTAAAATCTAAATTTATCCAAAGACACTGCAATTGATGGTTCTTTTAACAATACTGAAGCTTTTGTGTGAAACTTATATCCGTTGACAAAATACATGTTGAATGACTCCACCTTTAACATAAGACCTAAGCAAATGACCATATCTATTTGCCAGCGACCCAATTTCGATCATCATAAACATGTAAACCAATCAACATGACTCTACATGTGAATTGAAGAAATTAATTAGTGATTGGTATATGAACAATCTACGACTAGCACCGTTGTTGTGTGTCATAGGTACATATTGAAAATATGCAAATATGGTTTGATAATGGAATGTTAAATTAACACTTAATCCAAATATGGTTTAACTTCATTGCAATGAGCATATGTACACGAGCATACTTTCATTCATCATTACTTAGCCAATATGCTTGAGACTTGGTATTTGGACAACCAGTATATAGTTACGTATTGACAAGGAAGAATCGGGCATACTATCATTTTCTGGGTCATTTCTAAGATCATAATTTGATACCAAGTTAAAATTATTAAAGTATTGAGAGCATAACTGACTAATCTCACGACCAAGAGAGTCAGAGTAAATAGATGCCTCCACCTTAGCTTTCTAAGTCACCACCCTCTTGTATGTGCCCATCATCCTATCCATAAATTAATAAATTGGCAATCTTCTTAAGAAAAAAATAAATAAAAGATAGTCAAAATTAATAAGCTAAAGTTAAGCATTGTACTTTTCAAATGAATACTAAACCGGGCTAACAAGTCATGCTCCCGAATGAGTAGGTGAAATGGAAGATTGTAAAAAATCTTTGTAACTTACATAGAATGATTTTAATGTTCTCCTCCATTCTCAAAAGTCACAAACTTTTAATAAATTACTACTGGGATCTTTGAAAAATAAACTTATCTCAGTTAATGATTTTCAAGTTATGAATGGGATAAAATCATGAGTAAACTTTGGACCAAAACATGACAATCATATTTTTCATTTCATGTATGGTCCCTTTGTTTACATCAGCACACACTACAATGTTTGACGCATAATATATTTTGTCTTTGGCATCCTCATTTTTCTATCGTGCAATGAAACCAATTCTAAGTCACCACATGCACTCTCCTTTTGTACATTCATTATAGACTTCTTGTTATCCTTTGTTTTATCTTTTCTCATTCATAATGGTATTAAACAAATTTTCAAAGAAATTATTCTAAATATGTGTGAACACTTAATTTTGTCCAGGTAAATGCCTTTTTTTAGTAAAACAATACAAAAACTTGAAAAATTCAAAAAAAGGTAAAAAAATCCCTTTTTTTCTAATAAATGACCCTCTTTGTTTATTTTTTGTATGGTTCAAATCCAACAATAAAATCCCATTAAAAAAATAATTTCAAAAATGTCTTCTTCGTTTTCAAAAAAAACAAATAATAATATTTGTAATGAAAAATCTTATTCTGTCTTCTTCCATTTTCTTGCTCTACAAAAGTGTTTCCAGTTGCCACCTCAAAAATCCTTATCCATTATTTTCATTCCACAATTTTATTTTTATTTTTCAATTTTATTTCCTTACAATTCGTTCATATTTTTTTTCTCTATTCCTAGGATACATCTACACTCACCTCACAACACACTACAGATTTGGATCCTCTCCAACACTGGACGGTCTAGCAACTAGCTTCAGCAACATCAAAATCGTTAATTCATTTATACATACCAATCAAAATTGTTCATCCATCTGGACCGTTCAACGCTAGAGGGAATCCATCCATCCACACACACTACACAGCCTCCAATCTTATGCTACCCTTCATTCCCTCTCAACCCCTTTCTTCTCTCAATATTTTCTTCATTGTCATCCTCAATTTCTCATCCCCTGTCATTATCTTCTTCATTCCGTTTTCATTATCATCATCCATAACACACACTATATCAAAATGCAGCTAAAATACCAAGCTTTCTTTCTATTCCCACATATGCCTCCACTTCCTTCTTCTTTTGCATTGTCCCTCTCACCCTTCACTCTTTCTCTTCAAAAAAAAAGAAGCACACATTACTAACAACACACACAAACACAAAGTTCTCACACCTCACACACCACTTCCTCTTCATTCTCTTTCTTTCTTCATCTTTCTATGTTCACTCACCATAAAAAAAAAACACAATTTCTCACATACCACTCCTCTCCTTCCTTACCCTTCCCCCATTCTTCCTATCATCCTTTGTCAAAAATCAAATCAAGTGAAGAAAAAACTCTCAATTATTGGTCCAGCCATCACCTTCATCATGCACCTCAACAGCCTCTTGACGCCGACAACATCGCCTTCGCCGACAACAACATCGTACCCACAAAACAAAGCCCCCATCTTTACTTCCATTTGAGCTTCGACATTTCATCGTCACCTTCCCACTTAACAACATCGTCATCAACATAGAGATTAAACCACTCAAAGGTCCTCCATTGCACACAACTCTATTGTTGGTTGTTATTAAATGATAAAGGGAATAGTTATAGAATGTTGTGAATGAAAAAAGGAACCATGGAGTATTTTTGTGATGCAAGGTATTAGTAGCGGTTATGAGAATTTATAATTCATTGATCACAAATGAAAGGATACATGGCTATTTATAGTCATTGTTCACCAGCATAAATAATTTCTAGAAGTTACTATACTTAACCTCCTAATGAGAAGTTTCGGGAATTTTTTAAATTTATTAGCCTATAGGACATTAATTTATACAAAACTCTAGAATTTACATAAACTTTAACACTCCTCCTTGATGTAAATTTTTTAAACTCCAAGCATAACGGATAGTACCTCAAATTTTGGTCTTGGTAATGCCTTTGTAAAGATGTCTGTATTTTAA
This sequence comes from Cyamopsis tetragonoloba, assembly GCA_037177725.1. Taxonomy (NCBI): domain Eukaryota; kingdom Viridiplantae; phylum Streptophyta; class Magnoliopsida; order Fabales; family Fabaceae; genus Cyamopsis; species Cyamopsis tetragonoloba. The sequence goes on from CM074122.1 coordinate 22,982,571, forward strand.
TCTTCAGTCATGCTATACTTGAGCTGAATTTTTTTAGTTGCCACAACTTCGTGATATTTAATTTGTATATGTTTTGTTCTGTTGTGTTGTGAAGTACTGGATTCTTTGTCATTGCAATTGCTTAAATATATCGGGTAGTTATTATCTCTTCTCTATTACTCTTTAATATTACTAAAACTGTAGTATTTGAAAAAAAAGAGGCGGGTACAACATATTATCTCCGACCATATATATATATATATAAGAAACATAAGACTCAACGTGTTAAGGAGAATAAACATGTATATTTTTTTTATCATAAACATACTGTATTGATATTCTTTTTAATTAATAAGGTGATAAAATTAATTTTTATTCTTAACATACACAAAAAATTAATGTATCTATATTTGTATTAAAAATATGAATTAAAATGAATATTCATTTTATCTTCGCAATTGATACAACAAAAGGTGGTATTACGTTTCTTATAAATGAGACCAAGAAAAAAAACATTTTTAATTTTTAAATATAGTGAAATATTTTTAGAGTTGGTCTTGTGATTTTTATTTATACATTAGAGAATTTTTCATCTTAAATTTTTATGTTGTGATCAAATTATTATTATATCTTATTAATCTATTTAAAGGATAATTTTAATAGAAAAATGACCCTATTTTTTCCAAACAAGAATATTTTTATTAAGTATAATAAATAATAAATATAAGTAACTATTGAAAGTATTTTATCAATCTAAAAAAAAATCAATTATAAGGAAGGTCGGTAGTTCCCCTTTTCAATTTCCACAGGAATAAAATTGACCATGAACAACATGTGCACTTCCCACAACCCAAGGCCAAGGGCATAATCGTAAAATCATTGTCTCCGTCCAATTCATTCCTCTCCTCATTATCTTCCCCAATCAGCACCGTTCCATCACCAACACACCAAGCATCACATCTTCTCTCGACACTCCAATATTCAGAGACAATGGGCAAAAAGGTAAAATGGAGCTGGGGCTCAGCACTAATCGGAGCAGCATCGGCGGTGGCAGCGACGGCGGTGCTATCGGCGAAGCCAAAGGACCCAACCTTCCACCTTATATCAATAAACTTCACATCCCTAAAGCTGAACCTCCCAGTCCTCGACGCAGAGCTCCTCCTCACCGTCCACGTCACCAACCCCAACATCGCACCCATCCACTACTCTTCCACTACTATGTCAATTTCCTATGCGGGTTCGCTTCTCGGCTCGGCTGATGTTCAAGCCGGCTCGCAGCCACCGCGCTCGTGCCAGCTCCTCCGTCTCCCCGCGCGCCTCCGCGCCCTTGAGCTCGCCAACCACGGCACGCGCTTCTTCGCCGACGTTGCCAAGCGCGAGATGGTCCTGGACGCCGCCGTTGATATTGCCGGCACCGCTAGAGTGCTCTGGTGGGACCATATGTTCAAGGTCCACGTGGATAGCCACATCACCGTTGATCCAGTCTTCCTTGATGTCATAGATCAGGAAAATACCGCTCAACTTCAAATCTTCACTGGAGCATAGCGTAGCCAATTAGACTAATGTTAAAGCACTGGCAGTTGTTGTTGGAATTGGGATTTTCGGTTCTCATTACTATGAGATTTGTTTTCTTTTTAATGGTTCTCAAGTTAGCGGAATACACAGTTTCCAATAGCACTGTTACTTATTGTATGTTATTTCTATTAAATGTAAACTTTTTATACAAAAAACCAGATAAATGCAATGCAACTTGAAAAAAATTAAGCGCTTGTCATCGATATTAATTTTACAATTCTTAAACGTATTTTTAAACAAAAGAGTCTTCTTTTCTTTGAATGAAAACAACAAAAAAGAGTTCTACTTGTTTCATATTTGCTAACTGAAACATTCATTTACTAGACGGAGCTAGTCCATTTTTTTTTTGAAAAAAATAATTTAAATTAAATTTATTTTAAAAATAATATATTAAAAATAATTAATAACCAAAATGAAAATTAATATTTATATGAAATATAAATTAGAGGTAAAAAAAAAAAAGAATGAAAAATTATGTAGTACATATATGTATAATTTTGATTATATTTTCTAATTGAATAATTTTAATTTAATAAATAATTATATATAATATAATAATTATATATATAATAATTATATATTCTAAATAATTTATAAAAAATTATATACTATAAAATATATATATATATATATTAATAATTATATTATGTTTCTATATATTTCTATTATAATAAAAAATGGATAATAAAAAAAAGAATTATATATAATTATAAAATTAATAAATATTAATATTTATTAAAAAATTTATATTAATTAATATTAAAATATTAATAAACGAGTAAAACTAAAAAAACATTAATCAATAAAAAGAAGTAAGAATATTAATAAAAAAATATGAAAATAGAATTCTTCAAATAAAAACTAATTAAATTAAATAAATATAAAAAAAAAGAATGCCAATTAGCTATTCAATCTAACAAATATTGAATAAACGTAGAAGTACTCATATCTTTTACATGAGTCTGTATACAAGGTTTTTCTTACCGGGATTGAGCTAGCCTATTTTTTTGGAGCAAAAAAAAATAGTTTAAATTAAATTTATTTTAAAAATAATATATAAAAAATAATTAATAATTAAAATTATTTATGATAACCAATATTTATATGAAACATAAATTAGAGGTAAAAAAAGAAAATAAAGAGCACAAGGGGTGCTCAAAACCCAAACATACAAACACACCAGCATACAGGAACAAACAAACTTACAAAAATAAGCAAGCAACAGAAGAAAACATCTAAGCAAAGCCTAACTGCAAAATAGGAAGAACAGGGTTTAAACACCACCCAGCAAAGGACAGTTTCAGTAAACCACAGAAGGAAAGCCATTTCCAAGCTCTTAAACGAACCGCCTCAAACAATTCTAAGTCATCAAGAACACCGTTGTTGAAGATTATATTATTGCGATGTAACCACAACGACCAGATAATTGCCACCCAAATTGCTGTCATAATCCTTCCCCTATTTATACCAGGAAATGCCCCATTCCACTCTAATAACAGAGCTTCTAACGACCCAGGAAGAGCTGTCATGTAACCAAACCAGCGAGCAATGGAGTACCACAGATTAGATGCAGTTTTACAATGCAAAAAGAGGTGGGAAACATCTTCCTCCAAGCAACCACAAAGAACACACAAGGTATCTTGTAGAGGAATTCCTCTACGTCGCAAGCTAACCCGCACAGGAACAACATAAAGTAGAACTTGCCAAGCAAAAACAAGGCACTTGTGAGGAATTCTGCATTGCCAAACCTTCCGAAGAGCTGAAGACACTGAATGTTCAGTAGACACATCTGATATCTCTCCTTTTATCACCACCTCATAAGCATTCCTTACCGAATAAACTCTTGACGAATCCCCACGCCATTTCCATCCATCAGAGTCCAAAGCAGAGCATTGAGAGTCCGCCACCATCTCATGAAGCGTATTTACCAGCTCCTCCTCCCACCCAAATAGACGGCGCCTCCAGATAAAGTTCCATTTCCACAGCTCATCTTCCATAAACCCATAATTTTGCACAACCGTCAAAGAATCAAGCGCCAAGGAGAACAAACGTGGAAAAGCCTCCATCAACCTTATTCCTCCAACCCATAATTTTCCATCCATCTTTTGCTTCTCCTTATCAAAAAAAAAAAAAGATGAAAAACTTACAATTTCACCTAAGAAAATTGATTGACGATGCTTTCTAAATTTGAATTCATCTAATGATTGATTCAGTAGTGAAACGACTAGCAATTTTTTTTTTTAAATATAAAGAGTTAAGCTATTTGCAAGAATAAAACTACTTAGGTCAATTTTATTTCTTTTAATAAAATTTATCAATTGTTTTCATTTTACTCATAGCTGCAATAAATAAAATATATTATTATTGAAAAATCACAATCTAGTTTTACCCCTATTTAAAATTCACTTCCATTTGAAAATCAACCTCCTCTATCTTAATTTATTAGGTGTAAAAAAGAAAAATCATAATAAATGTCACAGTTTCCTATGTTGGGGACTTATAAAAATAAACATCAACTTTTTTTAGGGGCTTATATTTAGGAACAGAGGGAGTAATATACAACACTTTATATATTAGTTCAAACAATAACATGAGACAAAAGAAAATAAAAAGGAACAACCTTTAAAAATTAAAACTAAAAAATATTAAAATTGCAAAACTTAGTGTCAACAAAGAGACAAAGATGCAATGCTGTTGTAATGTTGAAACTTTAAAAGAATAAACACATTAGAAAATTAGAAGAGCAATCAAAACTCACCAACTGACCAAGACGTAGATAATGAGTGAGGAGCGATGATTTACAAGCACACTATGTTTGACTTGAAGAGATATTATAGCTGAATGTGAAAGTCGAGATCATATGCTTGTAATTGGGGGTACTCTTTTTCTTGTAGTAGGTTTTTCCCTAAAGAGGGTTTTACTACTATAGGTTTTAACGAAACCTCACTATCAGATTAATGAATAAGAATCCAGTTTGAACAACTTTGTGCTTCATTGATATTAACGTTATTGTATTTTCTGCTTGTTTCAATTTTGCTTATGCAGATAATAAGGCTATGTGCCATCTCAAGATGTTCTTCCCCTAGGATACTAATTAGGCTAGTGGTCGTTTCAAGGTAAAAACTCTTAGGGACAAAACTTAGATGGGCTATGTGCCATCCTGAGATGTTCTTTACCCGGGATACTAATCATGTCGATGGCCGTTCTAAGTAAAATTTCCAGGATGTTTTTCCCTAGGATACTAATAAGGCCAATGGCCGTTCCAAGATAAAATTCCTTCTAACAAGATCGAGAAGGCCATATGCCATCCTGGGATGTTCTTCCCTAGGGATATCAATAAGAACAATAAATAGAGGAGAATACTAAACCAGAAGAATATTCACGATAATGAAAGATAAGCATTTAAAGGCTAAGTCATTAAGAAAGCAGAAGCAAAAGTACAAAGAAAATATTCAATGCAATTATAGATTATGAATTCTAATTTAATGCAGAAAGCAAGACAAAGTATGATAGAGAGAAAAACTCCAAAGAAGAGTCTGCTTCAACTTGCACAAGAGTGGAATAGTTTTTAAAATTATAAAGCTTTCCATCCTTTACCCCATGAGGGGGATCTACTCCTTTCAAGTTCAGTTGGATAACGGGATTCAAGAGATTGATTGTCTTAATGCCATCAGGGTAGGCATCAGCACTGGCACATTGCTCATTATTGTTTAGTGAAAACCCTTAGATCAGAGTTATTTTAATGACAATAAACCATCATTAGCTGTAAAAATTTAAGGCTAATTGAGATGCCTTGTGATATACCAAGTTTGTTCAAGTGTGCAAAACTCTATTACTTAGATCGCTACTTTATGATATACATTTCAAGAGGCATCTAAATAGATCAAACACTATCTAAACTCTATTCACAAAGAAATTCAAACTGAAAGTTTAGACTATCAATCTGATGTGCTCAAAATATAGACCTGATACATGAACATCAATAATGAAAATCTGAAGTATAACACTTCAAGATCTTAGAACTCAAATCCAACATATAAGCCTCAAATGTGCTAAATTCAAATCAAAAGTAGAAGCCTTTAGAAGATGAGCAGATTGCTCAAAATCTAACGAGAAGGAAGTACAAATTCCATATATGAACTACTCTAACAATTTCTGGAAGTTAGAACACAACTCAAATCACACCAAAAGGGTCAAGAAAAACTTCAGACTAATACAACTCAAATTAAAAGATAGAAGATCATGCATTTGCACAAAGTTGACAAATTCAATTTGAAGTATGGATTTGACTATTAAGGATCAAATCTGAGGAAGAGAACTAGCTTAGAAAGCTTCAACATAACTCAGATCAAAAGAAAGTTCACAGACTGAGATTGGAAGGCTTAGATCAAAATTGAAAGAGGTGTGACAACTTGCAAAATGCTGACATCATCATTGCTTGGAGACCAAGCAGAACATCAAATTCAATCATGGAGGATCCTATAAATACAAGGCATGGTAGTTGAACCTCTTCGTGGAACATGAAATAATACACATCAATCACAGGGAAGTTTATATCATTGATCTATCTACTTATTATGGTCTAAGCTTCCATCTAAAGTTCCTTCTGTAGTCACTAGGCATATTTTTTTTATCAATCTTTGTTGTAACATCATCTATCTTGTACTCAAACTCTCACATCCACACTATGTGTGTTGTAGCAGCCTACAGAAAACCTTGTACTATATTAGATTGAATAGTCAGCCACTCAACTAAGTTAGACAGTGAGTTTAAGTAGAGTGTGAATGCATTTGAGCTTGGAAAGGCTTGGGAAAGACTACTTGAAGCTTGGAGAAGCTTAGGAAAGAATACTTGATGTAAGCCTGGAGAGGTCTAAGAAGAATATTTGGTTTGTGATCTGATACTGAAAAATCTCACTTAGTTAAGTGGGAATTGGATGTAACCAAAGTATTAGGGTGAACCAGGATGAAATCTTTGTGTCATAACTCTCTCTTTCTCTATAATTGTATCTTTACTTTTACCTTAGATCCTTATCTTCTGTTTTCTCCAAACCTATACCTTGATTTCATTTATTAGGATCTAGACATATTTGTTTTAATCTTTAAATAGATTTAATATTCATTTGGAAAATATTATATTTCAGTTTAAATTACTCTGCATATCCTATATAACTGAACATATTATAAAGGATCAATCTGACATCCAAGATATACTTGAGATTCAGACTCTGATTGAATCTGAATTTTTGAATAGGGGAAAGTTTTTGAAGTCTGATTTCAAACCCCCTTTGTGAGACTATGCTTTTACCTTCAGTTACACCCTTGAGTGTGGAGACCTATAGGGCCAGAAACATTAAAAATGGAATATTTTCCAAATTCTTTGACTATGGAGGCCTTCTCTTGGTTTACCACTTTGAATCCTCAATAGTATTAGATCATAGGATCAATTAGAAAGGAAATTACATGAACAATTCTATAGAGGGGAAGCCAAAATAGAAGTTATTGATCTAGCCAATATTAAAAGAAGACCCCGTGAGTCAATTGATGACTATTTGACTAGATATAGATAATTAAAGTCAAGATGTTCAACTCATATACCATAACTTGAGTTAGTCAAAATGGTTGTGAATGGTTTTGACTATCAAGTCAAGAAAAAGGTGTTACATCAACAAATAAAAATATGGCTAAATTAGTATATAGAGTAGGACAAGTCGAAAACTTGTATGCTGAAAAACTATCTTGTAAAAAGGCAGTGAGAAGAGAAAAAGTAGCTTATCTAGATGTTAAAAACTCAATTGAATCATGTCCATCTTTTGATAAGGATGAAAGTGAAGTCCATGTGGCTGAATTAAAGCCAAGACTACCATATGTTTGTAAAGCTCTTAATCCTAACAATAGTAAAGAAAATAGCTAAACTTCTGCTTGGAGTCAGAAGGTCTATGGTTTCGTTATAACTAAGGCTGATGTCATTTTTGATGTGTTAATCAAAGATAAGAAAATATCCCTGTCTGATGACTCCCAAACAACTCAAAGGTCGAAAGTATTGTAAATTTCACAACAAAGTAGGCCATACTATTACGTTGTTTACGTTTTTTGGACTTAATCCAACAATCCATTAAAGATTGTAGGCTAAAGTTTGATGAAAAGAAAACTCCAATGAAAGCAGACTCTAACTCTTTGTCCGTGGAAGCAAACTATGCAGAGCCCATAGGCTTTGAGATCAACATGTTTGCCATGACTAGGGCTGATGTCACTAATGATTTGGACTATGTGGTAGATCAATTCTATAGATACCAAAGAGAAGTTTTTCATTAGATTGGGAAGTCCTTCATTGACTTCATAAGAATAAAGAAAAATAAAAAGAGAAGTGTTGCTCTTTGTCCTAGGTGTAATGTCCTATTTGATGAGGAGGCTGCTAAACACTATGAGAAAACTAAGTTCAAAAGGTATTATGATAAACTGAATGTAAAGAATAGTCAAATAAAAGAGGAAAAGTATATAAGTGGATGGAGTTAGGGACGTCCCTTTCCCAGAACCTACATGCCAAGATCCAACACATCATTTAACAGGTGGTCGAAACCATCTAACAAAGGGATGGATCATATGCCATGGTTTCATCATCACTTTTATAAAGGTGAGTCCTCTTATCATAAACACCATGCTCAAAAGGAAAGTATGGCTTCCAACTTCCTAAAATTTGGAAAAAAAGGTCAATGGAAACCAACCTAGAAGTCTGGTTAGAAGAATTTGAAGAAGGAAAATATGGACACATGATCAGCCAACACCATAGATGAGTCAGAGATTCAGTCAAGTAAATGCAAAGAAATTGTTCCTTATAAGGAAGATCTTTGGAGTACCAAATTTGAATATGGTTTCTCTAATGAGATTGATACAATATGTAGTGTAGTCTCTGTATTGTATGCTGACATCTAACTCCAGGCATAATCGGAAGAAGATTTCTACGACCAAAATGAAGGTGTAGTTAAAGTCCATGAGGAATTTCTTTTGACTTACACAATGTTGTTGTGTTCCAACAACTAATATGGGAAATGAAGTCTCATTTGAAGTCATTATTCATCAAGCCCAAGGCTCAAGGCAAAGTTATAAAGAGAGTCTTGGTTTATGGAAGGGTTGCAATCAACATGGTTCCAGAGCATGTAGTCAAGAAGCTAAAGAAGTCATTCTATGACTTAATGCCTCACAACATGGTAATCACTGACTTCAATGGCAAGATATATACCTCTCCTAGTGGTAGGGAGAAAATAATTCTAACTTGTTATTTTAGGCTAAAGAGAGTCACGTCTCACTTGACCATGGTACATGGGCAACAATGGCGTTAACTCTGACATAAAGGTGATATTAGATCAGAATAAAATCCTATTATCAAAGTGTTGACTGCTTCAACTATGTCGTCTTGTCTTTTCAAGATCAACTTCTGGTTCTCTTCCAGAAGTCTAATTTTCTTCTCCACTTCTTCATGTTTCAGATTTCTTAGTCTAACCTTATTGCCTTAGTTTTTCAATTTCTTCGCTTAAGGCCTTGATATATGGATCTACAGATCCAACATCTTTATGAACTTGAGAGGGTTCAGCCACTTTTGCACCTCGTTGATGTTCACATTCTTTCTCTTGCATTGATGGTGTCTCCTTAGTGGTTTTATCCACTGTACTTCTCTCAGATCCAATCTGAGGAGTTATCTCTTTTGTTCTTGTCACCATCCTAGGAACCTTTGGTCCATCCAATTCAGATTCCCTCTAAATCTAACTCTAATCTTCCTAAGTCTGAGGTTACTCCTTTATAGTCTCAGCATGCACAACAACAGATTGTGGCTTCTTCTTGTTGAACTTCTACATAAGTGGCTTTAAGATTAACTTCCTCAATCTCTTGAAGGCCAATTTCATCCACATCTTGATTGTCGGTCCCTTCATCAGCTTCAACATGCCCAATCGGAGTATCTTCTTCTTTTTCAGTTTTTTCACTTGTGACTCCTTTGGCTGGTTCTTCAAGACTATAGAGATGTCTTTCTTTGATTGATTAGGTTCAGTCCAGCAACTTCACAAGTATAGACTGTAGCAGTATTATGAGCTACTCATCCAAAGCAGTCTTTAGTCTACGATCTTCTACAGCTTCTGCTCTGCTTAGAGTAGGATCTGAGCTTTTCTTTTCTCCTCCTCTTAGCTTATTTCTGGAGAAGACTTTCTCTAGAGTTGTTGTGGTCATGACCCTCTTTTCTTCAGCCTTGGTCATGGTCTCACCAAACCCATACTTCCTCTTGGATGTTGGATCTAGTCACACTTATCACAAGTGACCTTTCTGTAGGTCTCTTTCTAGTCATCTTAGACCTTGTCTAAGGTCTTAAGGGTAAAGGGGGGGGGGGGTATTTCCCATATAGTTTGAGAGATCTAATAGTCTTTTTTCCAAACTTTTCTTGATCACCAACCTCAGATGGTCCTTCTAAATCCACCTCAAAGGTCTCCGAGATTCAAGTGATTAACATTCCAAAGGGTAGAGCAATAGTGCTCTTGCTGTTGTCAAACCATTTCTCCATGTGTTTCAGCAAAGGTAAATTCACCTTCTGCCCTTTGATTATCCCATAGTTGAAGGCTAGTTTTGCTGGTGTTAGAAAACCAAATAACCCAGCCTTGGCTAAAATACAATTGGAAATCACGTGGAACATAAACTTTCCTAGGTCCTTCAACTCATTGGACTTGTACACAACCTTTCCATTACTAGTGAACCATTCTACAAGAGTTTCTTCCTTCTCTTGAACATCTTCCAACAACCACCAATAGTTCTCATTGTAAATTCTCCATCCAAAAGAAGAGCATCTTGTCAAAATGGCAACAGTGGATTATCTTATTAACATGTCCACTCCTTTGAGATGAGCTATGAGGAAAGGGGAAAAGTTGGGTCTTCTTTTGACTTGTCTATTCTCCAGATCTTTAGGGACTTCCAAATGAAAGGTGGCAGAGGTATAGAACTGCCTCATTAAATGAAGATACGCATGGTTGAGAAGAAGCAATTGAAGGATCTCCCATATCCTCTTCAACCATCAAAGAAGGATAAGGAGAGGCAATATGCTCGCTTCTTGGATATCTTCAAGCACCTCCAAATTAATGTTCCCTTTTTGGAGGCGATGGAACAAATGCCACTTTACGCGAACTTTTGAAAGATTTGCTCATAAGGAAGAGGAAGTTCAAGGAAGAGGTGGTGTCCTTGGAGGCGGGTTATAGTGAAATTATCCAAAAGAATTTGCCTCTCAAGACTAAAGATCCGGGTAGTTTTACTATTCCGATGATTATTGGTGCATTGCCAGTAGGAAAAGCACTCTTAGACCTTGGAGCTAGCATCAACCTCATGCCACTATCTATGTTGAAGAGAATTGGGGACTTGGAAGTTAAGCCAACAAGAATGACCCTCCAACTTGTGGATAGATCATTTAAACTCCCATATGGAGTGGCAGAGGATGTGTTGGTGAGGGTTGACAAGTTCGTGTTCCTAGTGGATTTTGTCATAATTGACATTGAGGAGGATGTGGAGGTTCCATTGATCCTTGGGAGACCCTTCATGAAAACCACTAGAGTTATCATTGACGTGGACAATGGAAAGCTCAAGGTTAGAGTTCAAGATGAGAAAATTAATTTCGTGTCTTTGATGCTATGCTCCACCCTAAAGATAAGCAACAATCCTTTAGGATGGATGTCGTTGTCCTGATGGGAGAGAAACAAGTGTGCCAAGGTAATGCGCTAGAAAGGGCTTTGATACAAGCTCATTGGGATTTCTTAGAGGAGGAAGAGAAAGAAATTGAAGAATGCTTGAGAGACTTTAACTCCTCTAAAGAAGTTCCTACTAAAGGAGCTAGAGTTGAACAACTTCCACAAGAGGTGAAGGGTGGAAAACAAAAACTCGAGTTGAAATTGCTACCGCCCCACTTAAAGTATGTGTTCCTTGAAGAAGGTGGGGGAGGGGGGGGAGGGAAGCCGGTAATCATTAGTAGTTCACTTACCACTAATGAAGAAGGGAAATTAATTGAAGTCTTGAAAGCCAACATGGAAGCAATTGGATGGTCTTTGTCTGACATCAAGGGCATAAGTCCTTCCTTTTGCATGCACAAGATTTACATGGAAGAAGAATTCAAACCCGTTGCGCAACCTTAAAGGAGATTGAACCCCACCATGAAGGAAGTGATCAAGAAAGACATAATGAAGCTCCTCGAGGCAGGGATGATCTATCCTATCTCCGATAGCTCATGGGTTATTCTGGTACAAGTGGTGCCCAAGAAAGGTGGGATGACAGTGGTGTACAATGACAAGAATGAACTCATCCCCACTAGAACCGTGACTGGGTGGAAGATGTGCATTGACTACCAAAGATTGAACAAGGCTACTAGGAAGAACCATTTGCCCCTTCCATTCATGGATCAAATGTTGGAGCGACTATCTGGACAAGCCTACTATTGCTTTTTGGATGGTTACTCCGGCTACAATCAAATCCTAGTAGACCCTCAAGATCAAGAGAAGACTGCCTTTATTTGCCCCTTTGGTGTCTTTGCCTATAAAAGGATGTCATTTGGGCTATGTAATGCACCGACAACATTCCAGAGATGCATGCTTGCCATTTTCTCCGACATGGTGGAGAAGTGCATTGAGGTGTTCATGTACGATTTTTTGTCTTCAGTGTATCCTTTGATTCTTGTTTAGGTAACTTAAGGGTTGTTCTAAAAAGATGTGTAGACACCAACATGGTTTTAAATTGGGAAAAGTGCCATTTCATGGTCATTGAGGGTTTTGTTCTGAGTAAACCCTCAAATTGGTCCCTGAGATTGTAGGTGTCATGCAGATTAGTCCCTGAGATTTTAAAAACCTCAAAATAGTCCCTGACTTTTCAAAACGACGTGCATTTTAATCCTTTTACCTATTAAACGACATTAAAAAAAAATAGAAAAGGACTAAAATTGACTTTTTGCAAAGTCAGGGACTAATTTGAGAGTTTCATAATCTCAGGGACTAATGTGCATGACACCTACAATCTCAGGGACCAATTTGAGGGTTTACTCGTTTTGTTCTTGGCCACAAAATTTCCTCTAAGGGAATTGAAGTGGACAAGGCCAAAGTGGAGTTTATTGAAAAACTTTCGCCAGCCACGAATGTTAAAGGTGTCCAAGCCACTTAGCAACCTTCTTGTGAAAGATGTGCCTTTTAATTTTGATGCTAAGTGCTTGGAGGCTTTTGAAACTCTTAAAGAAAAATTGGTTTCCACTCCTATCATAGTTGCTCCAAATTGGTCATTGGAATTTGAACTTATGTACGATGCGAGTGACTATGATATAGGAGCTGTTTTGGGTCAAAGAAGATCTAAAATTTTCCACGCAATTCATTATGCTAGCAAGGTTTTGAACGAGGCTCAAATAAACTATGCCACAACTAAAAAAGAGCTGCTAGCAATTGTCTATGCGTTGAAAAAGTTTAGATCTTATTTGATTGGGTCTAAAGTTGTTTTCACGGACCATGCCGCCATTAAATACTTGTTGACAAAATCTGACTCAAAGCCGAGATTGCTTCGTTGGGTGTTACTTTTGCATGATTTGATTTGGTCATCAAGGACAAGAAGGGAAGTGAGAACTATGTGGCGGACCACTTGTCAAGGCTAGTGAACAAGGAGGTGACCAAGAAAGAGCATGAGGTGGTGGAGGAATTCCCGGATGAGCAACTCTTAGTAATCAAAGAAAGGCCTTGGTTTGCCGACTTGGCAAATTTCAAGGCGGGTGGCACTATTTCGGAAGACTTCACTTACCAACAAAGAAAGAAGTTATTGAAGGATGTCAATTAATATGTTTGGGATTATCCTTACTTGTTCAAGCTTGGAAGTGATGGTATTCTACGAAGGTGTGTCTCAAATGAGGAGGCCAAAAGCATTTTGTTGCATTGCTAGAATTCTCCATATGGTGGTCACTTTAATGGTGAGAGGACGACTACAAAGGTTCTTCAAGCCGGACTGTATTGGCCTAGCTTATTTAAGGATGCTCATCAATTTGCTCAACAATGCAATGAGTGCCAAAGAACCGGGGGAATCTCCAAGAGACTTGAAATGCCCCTCTCCGCCATTCTTGAAGTTGAGGTCTTCGACTGTTGGGGAGTTGATTTTGTAGGTCCCTTTCCATCTTCATGTGGAAATGTGGTAACAGTCGACTATGTCTCGAAATGGTTGGAGGCAATAACATGTTCTAAGGCGGATGGGGAAACCATCATTAATTTTTTTAAGAAGAACATCTCTCCCGTTTTGGAACTCCGAGAGTTTTGATAAGCGACGGTGGCTCTCATTTTTGCAACATGCAACTTAAGAAAGCCCTTGAACATTATGGAGTGCGGCATAGGGTAGCTTCACCTTATCACCCTCAATCAAACGGGTAGGCGGAGGTGTCAAATAGAGAAGTCAAGCGTGTCTTAGAGAAGACCATTCAAGAAAGGATCGGTCTCTCAAGTTAGATGACGTGTTGCGGCCAATTGAACTACATTCAAGACACCAATAGGATGCTCTCCTTTTCAATTAGTGTATGGTAAATCATGTCACCTTCCCGTTGAGTTAGAGTACAAAGCACATTAGGCTTTGAGGTGGCTTAATTTTGATCCTCAAGGATCTAAAAGGAGCAGATGAAGAAGTATCATGATAAAAGCATCATCAAAAGAAACTTCCAGCTGGTCAATTTGTCTTGTTATTCAACTCCCGGCTGTGATTATTTCTTGGGAAACTCAAATCCAAGTGGTTCGGCCCATTCCGAGTTAAAGACGTCAAGCCCTATGGGGCAATTGAGATTGAGGATCCAGTTAAGTAAGAGAGCTGGGTGGTAAATGGCCAAAGACTCAAGCGCTATCTCGGTGGTGACGTGGAGAGACTCACCACTGTGGTTTCACTGCAGGAACATTGGTGTCAAGCTAATGACGTTAAAAAAGCGCTTGTTGGGAGGCAACCCAATATTTATTGCTTTTATTATTTTATTAATTATTATCAGGATTGAGTCTTAGGAGTTTATAATTGAGTCTTGTAATCTTGATATGTTATGCGTTGTTAGTAACTATTGCTTTTACTTGAGGTTTTACCTCCTATTATTTTATGAGTTGTTTCTTGCAGGACACCCCGATGATTCTTATCGTTGTTAGTGATGGCCTACGGTCAGGCCTGATTTTTAGGGGGAGGTAGGATCAATTGGAACTAATAATACAGTTGGAGCAAAGTTGGGGGAATTGCTTACCATCAGGTTGTATTGCTCTTTTCTTTTTTCTTAGCTCATTTTATTTTTAATTAGGATCAGTAATTAGGACTTAGGAATTAGAAATAAAATTGCCTAAGACTGGTTCTTGAGGAATTTGATTGTATGTCTTGAGTGTGAGTCTGAAAAAGATTTTGAAATAAGTTATATTATTTGTTTCAAATGCTTGATTGAATTCTTGATTTCGTGCACGATTTGTATGATTGAATGAGGGGTCAATTAATTGATTTAGTTAAGGGAATTGTATGCCTAAAAGCCTTGTGAGTGTGATATCCTAAATGCATTATATACTTTGAGAGTCTTCACTTGGTTTATCTCCTCTAATTTTGCATGCATTTCTAAAATTTCCATTAAGCATGTTAAAACTTAAAAATGATAGAGCCATAGTTTTGATTGGTGATATCGAGCTAGAGCCAAAAAGTCAACCCTTACTTGTTATTTTGATTGAATATCC
This sequence comes from Cyamopsis tetragonoloba, assembly GCA_037177725.1. Classification (NCBI taxonomy): domain Eukaryota; kingdom Viridiplantae; phylum Streptophyta; class Magnoliopsida; order Fabales; family Fabaceae; genus Cyamopsis; species Cyamopsis tetragonoloba. The sequence continues at coordinate 22,997,845 of CM074122.1, forward strand.
TATTTTTCGTATCCACTTTGAGCCTTAAAGTTAATGAATCTTTCAAAATTTATACCTTGAACCATCATGATACTATTATCTCCTACCTTTACTAAGATGGATCATTGGTGTAGGCATACTAAGTGAGGTACATTGGTTTACTTGTGGTTGGAATTAAAAGAAAAGCTCGTGGGTTTCCTTACTTGAAAGAAAGAAGAATTTAGGCATGCCTTGTGAAAAATAAAGATGCTCTCATGTATTAAAAAAACAGAAAAGAAAAAGAAAAAAGTTAATGGAAGGAGTTGGAAAGAAAAAGAAAGAAAGTTGAGCAAGGATGCCTAAGATAAAAAAAATAAAAGTGTCATGAAGAGTGTGGAAATCCTAAGGTTGTGGTGTATCTCCAATTTGGTTGTGCTAATAGTATATGAGTGAGAGTATTAGTATGCTTGCATTAATGCTCTATCTTGTTTTGTTGACTAGAAAAGCAAAATTTTCTTGTAGCCAAGCCACGTTATAACCTTAATAAAAAAACCTCTTAATTTTTGTTTTGCATGTGTACATGATTTGATTGTGAAATGAATTGAAAAATCTAAGTTGGGGAGACTTAGTGAGAAGTTGAGCGAAACACTTACCCTGTGAGAATTGAGAGTCTATTCCCTTCGCTAATTGATTGTTGTTCCTCCCATTTTGTTATGCTTGAGTGCTTAGGAATCTTGTTTTCAATTGGGGTTTGGGGCCATCATATATACTCATCGATTGATCTCTTTTGATGCTCTAATGATTGATGATTGTTGGATTTCTATTGAACCAGGACTTGGGTACGTAGTTAGGATTTTTTGATTGAGTGTTGATTGACTACGAAGACAAGCAAGAATCTAAGTTGGGGGGAGTTTGATAATGGATAATTATTAAACTATTTTGTGGATAAATTGAATATATTTTAAATAATATTATATTTATCTTTTAATTAAATTCTCCTAAATTTTGTAAAGTCAACACTTATCTTAATTTGAAAGAGAGTTAATTGATTATTATAGTTTGATCCTTATCTTGTGGATTGATTTGGATAAGATTTGATTTCTAAATTCTTGAATTGCATGTAGTTAGATAAAGGCATAGAAGATAAAGGTGAAGAAAAAGGAGAAAATCTCAAAAAATCTTTTCTTATATTATTTTATCTTATCTTGAGCAAAGATAAACTAGTTGGGGTTTCTTTAAAAAGCCTCATTCACTCAAAGCTAAGCAGCAAGGAAATTTAGGGATAAATTCTAGAGAGAAAAAACATTATTTTAGAGTGAGAAAGAGCTAGAGACTTCAATTTCTTGTATAATCTCACAATATTTGATGGAGTTTCTCGCTAGGATGGTAGCTTAAACGCTGTTTGCTTAGGTTTGGATGTAATTTCGCCACTTGTAATCCTTGAAACTCATGTAATTTACTCTTTATTGTTATTTAATTTGTGGTTTCTTCTTCTGTTTTCATGATTGGATTTGAGTTTGATCACCTTTCTCCCTTTTCTTTTAACGTTTTGTGCTAAATGAGAATTTAATGGGAAATCGAGGTTTTGTCGAGGGAATCTTCATCTATAGTAATGTAGAGATAGTTACTATATATGAACCTTGTTTTTTAAAAGTGTTTTCTTAATGCTTGATGAAAATTATATGATTGCAAGATATTGAATTGTGTTCTTATCAAAGGATCTTCCAAAATAAGATATCTTTTGTTAGTGACTATTTCAACACTTAGGGCTCATTAAATAATATGTCTAGAGTTCTCTTTACATGAATTTGAGGATTATCAAGGTGTGTGCAAGTGAAATCAAAACCCAAGTGTTCAATCTCATCGTTTCTAAACCCTTTTATCTATCGAACTTTTAATTTTCTATTTTAATTCTCAAAATCCTTTCAAAACCTCACTCAATACCTTAATTAGAAACTAAATTGCTCTTTTTGTGCTCCATGTGAATGACATTCGTTTCACCACTATATTTGTAACGAGTTAGAGAATTTAATCCTTTAAATTTAAATTCCCTAACATCTAGAAACTTTCATCTTTATCTTGTTAGAATAAGTGTGAATTCGTTTGTAAATCCAACCTAAACTTTGCCCAAAATCAACATATTGATAATTTCTTTGTTTTAAGTTCTGTTCCATATATTTTGTGAGCTAAAAGTTGTAGTCTTGTCCATTGGATCCAAAGCGAAACGCACTCATATTATTCCACTACACATAAAGCTCTCATTCTATACCTTTCTAAAAAAATTTCATTTTTTGATATCACCTAATTCACCTCCCCCCTCTTAGGTTATCCTCCTAGCTATCTGTTCCAACATATTGTGCTTCCCCAGTTGTAGATCAGGTCTTCATGTGTATTTATAGCCTCCAACGGAAGAAGTAGCCCTTATAGGACCATTGCAACTTTGTTTGAGTCGTTGGAGTTTTAATTTCAAACTCTTCTTTAGCTTCAAGCAAGGATGACCTCATCCTATACTTGTTTGACAACCTATGTTAGATCAATCTGAAGTTCATTCTCAGTCTGATCTTACCATTTGGATTTGAGCTGGCTCAAACACTTCTAACCTTGATCTTCTTCTTCTCTGAAGCTTAGATTGATCCTCTTGTGGTTAGATTCATACTTCTGTTTGACTCTAGCAATTATGTGAAATTACAGAATCATCAATCTTCCTGATCTAAGTTCTGTCAGTCTAAATTCTTCATTGATCCATCTGATTTAATTTGAGTTATACTCTGAATTCTAGACATTCTTCTCAGATAGTTGTCATCATGGAGTAGTTCAAATTTGGAGTTTGAACTTCCATCTCCTTAGGATCTGAGCAATTGCTCATCATGTGCTTTGATATGCACTTTTAGAAGTCTTCTACTTCTGATCTAAATTGTGCTCATATGAATCTTCTTGCTTTGAATACGAGTTGAGTAACTCTAAAATCTTTAATTTCTGATAGAGTTGGCAATACGGGCTACTCGACCGGTCCTGGCCTAGCCCTTTTGGGCTCCGGGCTTATGTAGGCTAGGCTCAAAAGCTCGGTTAGTTTTTTAGGCATAAAATGAAGCCCAGTCCTGATCCTATGTGGGCTCCGGACTTTGTGAGTTTGCCCAGATTTTTTTTTAAAAAAGCTTATTTTTCAAATTTTATAATGAAATTGTTATAATAATTTTTTTAAAAAAATTGCTTTCATAAAACAATAAAAAGAACTTAAGTAGTTAAGCTACAAAAATAAGTTATCAATTTAAAATATAGAAAGAAATGTGATAGCTGAGCGAGAGAAAAAGAAAGAATTAAGAAAAAGAAAGAAAGCAATGAAAATGAACACAGATAGACGAAGAAGAACAAAAATACAGAGATAGAACATAGATAGTAGCGGCCCCCAGGGACGGCAAGCGAATAATAAAAATCTTGACAGGAAAAAAGAACAGAGAAGAGATCAAAATTCGAACTATAAAGAATGATTTTAGTTAATTTAAATTTGATTTGATTATTTTCACGTTAAATAATATAAAAAAAAAATTAAAATGTGGATACTACTTTGGAACCACTAAATGAAGAACAAGAAAACGATGATATTATTTTTATAGTTTATTATAATTTAATTAATTATGTTTAGTGGTCGATATTTTTTTGTTTTCATAGGAAATACATCCGGAGATTCAACCCATGTCCACACACGCATGTTCTTATACACTCACTTGAGCTATATGATTGGGACTTTAGTGGTTGATGTGATTATACATTTTATTATTGGTGACTATAAGTGAAAAAAACACAGTTTATGTCATAAAATACTTTTTCAAACAAAACTAACTATAATTTATTTCATGAAGTAAGTTGAATAACATAATTTTAGGTAAACATAAAAAAATGTTTTGCTTTTAGATATATATGATATTAAAATTATATAAAGGCTAAATGCACATTTTGGTCATATATTTTTTATGTGCATTTTATTTTGGTCTTATATTTTTTTGAGTTACATTTTGGTCTTGTATATCTTATAAATGTTTCGTTTTGGTCCAGTTCGTCAACTTTGTCACCCTCGTTAACAGAATTGACCTAATAAAGACAGAGTCAAATTATCCCATTTATCTTCAAACCCAGAAACCATAACATACACCTAAACCCTAATAAGAACAGAGTCAAATTACCTTGTAATGGGGTGGCGAAATTGATAGACTGGACTAAAATGAAACCTTTATAAGAGATACAAGACCAAAATGTAACCCAAAAAAGATATAGGACCGAAATGAAAAATGAAATGCGCATAAGAGACACGGGACCAAAAGGTACATTTGGCCTAATATAAATTAGTTTAAAAAGAAAATTAACTTTGCCAAAATATTTTATTAAGAGATAGTTTGTTTATTATTTTTCATAATGAAGATAACTTATAGTCGAATAACTCAGACGTTCATAATCTAATCATCTTGTTGTGTATTGAATTCTTAAATGTTGTTTCATTCTATGTTGTTAAGATGAAGTCCACGTCGACTAGAAAGAGAGTTACCATAAAGTATATAAGTGGTGTGACAATCTTTCTCCTATGAGCTAGCTTTTGGGAGTGAGTTAAGCCCAAACCCAAATTCTAATATGGTATCAGAGCCAAGTTAGTTGTGGGTCACCCGCAGATGTCGGGCGTGAGGGGTGTGTGTTAAGATGAAGTTCCACATTGACTAAAAAGAAGGAGAGTATATAAGTGATGTGACAATCCTTCTTCTATGAGCTAACTTTTGGGAGTAAGTTGTTAATAGCTTATGAAGAATATTAAATATAGAGATAATTGTAATAACTTTGATATGTATGATTTTGATTTAGGGTGTGTCAGTTATATACATATTATTGTTTTCATTATTAAAGTGTAATAGAAATATAATTGGGCGTTAGCGTCCCATCATTGAAAAAACAAGTGTAATAGAAATTTTAATTTGTAATAAAAAGAAACATATAACATATTTTGTTGTTTAAAAATTATTAAATTAAATATTAATTTAAAAAATATGTGAACAATTTATGTAAATTTATATGTAATTTATGTAAAATATTTGTATAAAATAAAAGTGTTACATATCATTTATTTAAATGAATTAAATTGAAAAAAATAGATTTAGGTAAATACAAAAAGTATTTTGATTTTTAGATACTATTTAGAATATTATATAATATTAAAATAGTTAAACTGAGTGAGATACGTCATAGTCGGATAACTTAAACTTTAGAATAATCTAATCCTCTTGTTATTATTGAGTTCCTGAATGTTATAATAATTCACGTCTATACATGTAATTCAAAATAATATAAAATATAGAAAAATCAATATCAATTTAGAGGTGCATATATAATCTAGAATATAGAGTACCTATTTATACATGTATTAAATTAATTAATATATTATATAGATATAGATATATATTACCAAAAATATATTATATAGATATAGATTTGGTTCCGAAATAAAAAGTATAGTTTTTGAAAATAAAAGAATTGCATTCTAGCTCATTTACATAAAACAATGACAAGAGATAATGCTATTAGTTGTTAATGGTTAAAAACATAATACTATTGATTAAGAAAATAAACTTTTCATGAAATAAAAAAAAATTAAATGATATTTACCAATTTTTTTTAATAAGTGTATTTTAATTATTTTATTTTATTTAAAAACGGATAGAGTAGTTCCAAAGAAAAGGAAAACGGGGTTTTAACCCCTCATGTGTAAAAAAAAAAAAAAAAAGGAAAACAGTCTCTAGAGTGAGGGTTCGTCTTGGTCCAGATTCCTCCTCCATCTAGGTCTTTTCTTTGTTTCTCTCTTTTTCTGTTCATTTCTTTCACTCGATTTCTCTTTCCTTTTTCTTTCTTTCTTTTTCCGTTTCTCTCTTCTCCTGTTCATCTCCTTTGCTCAACAGAATCTCACAACCTCTCGTTCCTTTCTCATTCTGTTTTCCGTTCATCTCCTTCAGATCTGTGTTGCGGCCTTTTGTGGTAAGAACGGCACTGCATTGCAGCAATTAAGGATGCGTTCTGCAATTTGAATCTATTAATTATAATTAATTATAATAATGATATGTTATAGGTGAAAAACAACAGAGATTTTTGTTTCTCATCTGCTATTAATTAAAAGAGCACAGTTTTGTTAGGACTAGAAAACCAAATTAGATCCGTATATATGTGAATAACCCTAGAATTTTGAGATTTTCTCCTTCTTGTTGGTGAAATGTTTGGTAATGTGTGGTATAGAAGTGCTGTTATCATTATGTTCTTGTTTGTTTGTGTGTGTGTGTGTGACTACCAGTGGCTTGACTCCTTGTGGAGTTTGAGGATATAAAAGCAAATTTACCTTACCATTCAGTATATAATATGCAGAAGAGAAGGAAATAAAACTAATTGCAATGGCAACAAGGGTGGCTGCACGGTTTGCATCTAGAAGGCTATTTAGTAGTGGCAGTGGCAAAATACTCAGTGAGGAGGAAAAAGCTGCAGAGAATGCTTACTTCAAGGTAACGTGAAAGCTGCATGGTCTACTTTTGCTTCAGGGTGTTGGGTTTTATTGTACTATGGATTGAGAGTTTGAGTGAAATGGAGTGCCGTTAGAGAAAATTGTGCGTTTAGCTTTATAATTTTATTCACTTTTATCTAGCATATAGTTTGATAATTTGTGCTTATCATTATTCATTACATTTCAGGTGTCATTTCGTATTTAGGAACATAAATATCATTGTAGAATTAGGATTTTCTTTGGTATTCTAGAGATTCTAAGGTTCTTTTTGAAGTATGGACTGTGCTATATAAGCATTGGTAATTTGGTATGATGAATTTTTTAGTCAGACCAAATATTTTAAGTACATGTTGAAACCAGTGCTTTTGAAAAATTGCTTTTAGCAGGCATTATTAACAAAACATGCCAGTTATGTTAGCATAGGGCTCTCTAGCATCGTTTGCTCATGCTGAGGGACATTAAAGCAATATCTTCCTCTTAAATGCTTCTAATACATATATTTTCTAAAAATGATCTCATTTTCGCTTTGTATAGACGGTTTATCCTGATTGTTAGGGCCATATGTGTTGCTTTGGTTCTAACTTCTAAGTTCTTACAGCGCAAATAAAATATAGGTTAAGAGTTTGCATCAATATCTGTTGCTAATCCACTCAATTACTGTAAGAAAGATGCTAGGTTCTTGTTTGCTGAGTTTGTCTGCATCAGTTGAGATTTATGCTTATTAACAATGACACCGTCTGTGTTGTGCATTTACTTGTTTTTCATTTTGCAGAAAGCTGAGCAAGAAAAGTTGGAAAAGCTTGCTCGCAAGGTATTTCCTCAGAAAATCTAGTCTCTTCTTGATTCTTTTAAATCTTTAATGATTTTGGTACAGTTTGTAATGTACTTCGAGAATGTGCTTAACTGTTGGGTCATCAAACATGATTCTGCAATTAGTTTTTTTGATTGAGGACTTTTATTGTTTTATTGCTTTATTTGAGTCGCAAATGAATGCGATGGATGCATTCTGGGTTTGGTTTGCTCAAATGGTTTGGAATGACTCATTCACTCATAAAAAATCGAGAAAGAAAAAACTATAAAACAGTGAAGGCAATTTCCTTACATGCCCTACATACAACAACAACAAGCTTTATTCCACTATGTGGGTTGGCTACATAGATCAAAAGACTATTGTGCTCTATCAAAAACTAAACTTTCAGACATATCATTAACCAAAAGATCCAGTTTAATAAGTTCTCCTAAGGTCCTTTTAGGTCTCCCTCTACTCCGTTTTATTGGACTAAAGACCATGCTATAAACTCTCATAGGTGCTTCCAACTGCCTTCTCTGCACGTGTCCAAATCACCTTATCCGATTTTCTTTCATCTTTGGTTCTATAGATGCCACACCAATATCATTTCATATCTTATCTGACCTTGTGTGGCCAAACATCTATCTCAACATCCTCATCTCTGCAACTCTCACTCTTTTCTCTTGTTGTCTCTTTAATGCACAACACTCACTACAGTACAGCATAGTTGACTGATTAAATTTTCCTTTAAGCTACCTAGGTACATTGCAATCACAAATAACTCCTGATGCCTATGTTATTCTGTGATGAAACAACAGTTAATTTATTCTACAAGGAACCTTGTGAATCGTTATTATCTGTACAACAACTTCAAAGCCTTTTTTTGCTAGGCTGTGTTGGCTACCTGGAACAAACAATGCCCTAGAGGCTGTTTTGATGAGCTTTTCAAGAAGTGCTAATAGGAGTATATCTTGTCATAAAAAAATATGTGGAAATGTTGTTGGATTATGATTTTATAGAAAAGCTCTTAATTATAGAGAAGTTATCTCATGATTCTTACTGAAAAGTTGAGTAGAAAATCTTATTCGCAAAGTTAATATTTGAAATTTATGTAAAACAGGCACTGATTATGACATTACTCATTCTAAGAGCAAGATCTATTTTTATAAGCATTTGTTGAAAAGCTCTTCCAAATAGGTTCTTAATATTCTATTGTAAATTGTAAATTATATCTAAAAGCAAAGTAATGAGCCTGTAACACACTATATAAAAAGAAACAAATATTCAACACTTGTTAATTTGGAAATTTCAATTGTTCCTGTAGTAGATTCAGCATAAATTGTTACACATTGTCAGCTTGTAGTGTATAGACTGATAGCGGGCTCGGCAGTACATGAACACCCATAAACAAATGCTGCCAACATATTTAGATAATTAGCCCCTTATAATGTCTTCATTTTTAATAGTCTGATGATATAGAAGTCGATATAATATTCATCATCTTGCTTTTACATGGTGGACTATTTCCGACAAGATTAGAGCATTGATATAGACATTTTGATTTTACATGAACACCCATAAACAAATGCTGCCAACATATTTAGATAATTAGCCCGTTATAATGTCTTCATTTTTAATAGTCTGATGATATAGAAGTCGATATAATATTCATCATCTTGCTTTTACATGGTGGACTATTTCCGACAAGATGAGAGCATTGATATAGACATTTTGATTTTAGGATCAAATTCATAATTACTTTACAGTCTGTATTTCACCAGCACACGTTTACGATAGTCCTTGCTCCTAACACATCTGCTTTGGTTAATAAGACTTGATTGCTATTTGCCAGTACCAAAGTATGGTTTGTCATGTGTGCAGCCTCTTTAATGTATTAGATAATTTAGATTGCTGCACTTGGTAAGGTTTCTTGCCAATAGCTCTGCATTTGCCTCTAAATGATGCTTTGTGGCATGGTGCGGTTAACAATGGAATGAATCAATGAAAGGTGAATCTAGGTAAGGTGTCATAATGACGAAGGCTTACATATTTCCCACAACTGGTACTTGCTAAATTGGAGACTTAAAACAAGGGCTAGTACACATATTTTTCTTGGTAGAAATTAACAGGAAAAACGAAAACTTTCAACATCTAATTCACATGATTTCTTCTCCAGTGTTATCCTTATTAATTCACATTGCACATGACCTCTCAACTTTGACCATTGAATCTTGCAGTTTCACTTCTCTATTCTTTTTCAACTAACATTGGGTTAGATACTTCTAAGGTTAAAATGAAAGCCAATTGCATTTTAATCCTGCTTGCAGCACCGACTAAAGGACAACATAATCCTACAGTATTGATTTTTTCTTGATATTCCGCTACTTGTTCCTACTGAGTGCAGCAGTAATCGAGAGTCTCTTCTTCTTTGTGACTTCTGTTTCTATAACTTGTTTGCAAGAAATCTCTCTCCCTTTGTGTATGTATTTGTCTATCAGCATTCATGCTTTTGAACTTAATGGTAACTACAAATTTTCATTTAGGGCCCTCTACCAGAAGCACAGGCAGCTTCAGGCTCAGGGGGATCAGTAACTGATGCCAAGCCAAGCAGCTCTGGACATACAGGAACATCGGATGGCAAAGTTTCAACTGACAAGTATCGGAATTATGCGGTTGTGGCCGGTACTATCACAATTCTTGGGGCCTTGGGGTGGTACCTTAAAGGCACTGCAAAGAAGCCAGAAGTGCAGGATTGAAGATTTCTGGGGTCCATGTTCTCATTTTATTTTTAGGTGTAGCAGGTGCACAAAATAAATACACACTTACGACACTGTTTTTATTGCATCACACAATTATCATGGTTTACTTTTATATTTCCAATGTTTTACGTATGTTTGAGGCTATGACGAGCCTCAAAATTCATTTTCACTAGTTGTTAAAATGTCATGTGATATATCAAGCCACAAGGATATCTGGATAATCTACTCGCTCCTACCATTGGCTGTCTTGTTTTAAACTTAATAGGTTTTTATTTTATTTTTTTTCCATAAGAAAGTAATATAAACGGGGATCGAACCCCATATCTACACACGCATGTCCCTATGCACTCGTCAACTGAACTACACAATTGGGACTTAAACTTAATAGTTCAATTGTACTTTTGATCCTTCTATTAGGGAATAAAATTTTAAAGATTTCATTAGATGTGAAATTTGGGTAGGGTGGGTATGGTTTGGATTTTCTAGAAATCCTACCCCATCCAAACCAAACCATTTTTCAAGTTTAGTTTTTAAATCAATTCCATTTTAAATTTTCAAAATGGTTTGGATTTTTATTTTATCCGGTTTCAATATGATTCAAAACTAGTTTTAAGTTCAAACTGGTTTTAAATCCAACATTCAATTTTGAACTGGTTTAAAATTCAAAACTAGTTTAAGACTGGTTTCAAAACCAAAAACCAGTTTCAAGTCAGTTTCAAATCCAAAAATTGGTTTTTGATTAGTTTCGAAAATAAGCGTGGGGTGATTATTAGTAATAAATTTACATGTGCAATCTGTGAAGAAGAGGCAGAAACTACAAATCATCTATTTTTTCAATGCACAAAAACCGGGATATTGTGGAATGCAGTTTTGTAAAGGTTCCAAACTTCAACAGCATTACATTATAATTGCAAAGATCATTTTTTGCAATTTGACGGTCTCTCAAGTGGCAGTGCAGTTTCTCAGAGGGTATGGCAAATGATTTGGTTCGCTACTTTGGCAAATTTGGACTCATCGTAATAGAAAGATTTTTGCTCAAAAGGAATTCTGTATGGACTTGGTTGGCCAGGAAATTAAAACGATGACGTGGTTCTGGGCAAAGACAAATCTTAAAGACTTCTGTTATAGTTATTCTAGCTGGGAATGGGCTCCTTTGATTTGCATGGGAGGATCCGTGAATGACTTGTAATAGCTTAGTTTTCTTCTTTCATCTGTTATTTTTATTTTTTAGCTACGTACTTCATATTAAGCACAGCTATTACGTTATGCACGGTTCTTGCACTTCTGGTGCTTTTTAATGAATTTATTTGGTTCATCAAAAAAAAAGGTGACTAAAAGAGTTTGTTCAATCTAATCGAGATACACCATCTTGACTGAGGAGTTGTTCAGTGAGAAGCAAAGAGAGATATCCGTCATCTCCAAAACCCGAGATCAAAGGGAAGGAGACCACAAGAGATCTAGAAGTCTGAGGGGACATGCTAAATCCCCACCCCATGGGATGCTACAAGTAATAGCTAGGGGGATCTTTGTAAGTTGAGATTCTAGTGAAACAAAGAAGAGGACTATAGATGTCCAAGATGATTGTGCACAAGTTGGGAAAAAGAAAGTTTGATTTTGTCATTTTTAGACGTGGATCTCCCAAGTGAACAACCCAAGAACAACGAGCCACTAGTGTTCATAGGGATAATAGCAGGGTCGAGGTTCATTGCATTTTTGTCGATCAAGGGAGCTCAACCGAAATTATATTTTGGAGTTTGTTTGAGAAGCTCACGCTCAACGTGAAGGACCTAATACCACATAAAGGTAATGTAATCGGCTTTACTGGGTATACTATTACTCCTAAAGAGTACATAGATATGAAGTTTACTCTACATAAGAAATTGAAAACTTTCACCATCTTGTTAAGGTTTTTGCAGTTGATTTTCCTTCAATCTATAATGCTATTGTGGGTAGACCAACACTAAATGCTTTGGAAGTTGCAACATCAACCATCCACATGGCAATGAAGTTTTCATTATCAGGGCAGTGATACAAGTTGTTATTTCGAAAGCCTTAAGATTGTCAAAAGCCTCCAAGAGGTGGAAAAGGAGCAAAATCTACTCTCTGAGATAAGAAGAAATTTGAGAGAAGAGATAAAATCAAGGATTCTAGGGTCATGATGACGATTTTGGATTCAAAAAATAATTTTGGATATAAAGGCCCCAATCGAAGGGAGACTAGTTGGAAGTCCAAATTAAAAAAAAAAAAGTTGCAGACCGTGAAAATTTGGGCTAACTTGCCCCCTATGTTTAAAGATAGGACTGCTCTACAGTAATATAGACTTGTTTTCTTAGGTGTTAGCCGACATGTCGGTCGTTGATCTAAACTTTTGCTGTCATTGCTTATCCATTAGGCTAGGATGCAAACTCATTGCACACAAAAAATAGGAGAATGGGTCCTAAAAGAGAAGCTATCAAAAAGCAGGTAAAAGAGTTACTTGAAGTTAGGTTCACCAAGGAAATCCAATATACTAACTTAGCCACAAACGCATAGATTTGTTCATATTTATTAAACGCTATTTTACAAACGCGTAGCTACTTTTTTGCTACTATATTGATGATTGAGCCCACACAAACTGCAATACAAAAATCGTTTCCCCTGGGAATAAATTCGCAACAAATTAGCGGCGGAAAGTGGCCCTTACAAATTTACATTGGCTTCAGCCCTTGCAAAAGGAGCTCGTATTTGCGTCAACTTTAGGCTAACGCTAAAATAATCAGTATTTGCTTCTACCTTAGCCCTCAGAAAATTTTTTCTTAATTTTTTCCTATTTTATACTTATTTTGTTCTCAAAACCTAGATATAATTTAGGTAGAAATTTTGTATAAATTTAATTTTATATAAGTGAGAATAAAATATAATCTAAATTTAATATAACCCATAACTAATATTAAAAATATCCAACTCAAATAATCATGCAACAAACAAAGAAGAAAAAATTTATGTGCAATAGTAAAAATAATAAAAACATTAAAAGTAACATCAACCAACAAATTAATATAAAATCCAACAAAATAATAAGAATTATCGGCCACGTCATGATCGTCATCATATGTGAATGTGGATGTAGTGGCTTGGATAAACTAGGTGAGCTAAGTGCATATTCAGAACGAGCCTCGACAGTAATAACTCAAATGCATGATATGTAAATTAAAACTAGTAGTAACCTATTAATCAAGACTGACATAGATTGCATAAACAAAATAATATAGAGCAAAAGGACAAAAAAATATGTCAACATGTTGTCATTGGATTAAAAAAAATAATGAAGTACCAAATCAATCAAGTTTTGTTTTCTTTTGTTCGGGTTGTACAAGATTATATAATCAAAACTGAACAAATTTAGTTTGTTTGGTTTGCTTTTTTAGTTGTTCAAGTGAACCCAAAATAATAAACTCCCGAAGTTGTGAGCCGTTTGGTTTATATTTTTATTTTTTATTTTTATTTTCTGTTTTCAGTTTGTTTTTTGAAATTTTACAAAGAAAAAATTGAAAATATTAAAAATAAAAATTAAAAAATAAATTTAAAGTTAAAAATGTAGTTATAAATAAGGGATTCGGCCTATGACATGAACTTTAATTAAAAAGTAGATTTAAAATAAAAAATGTAGTTTTAATCCAATACTAAGACTATTATTTGCTCTTGGCCCATCTATTTTAACTTAATGTCAGTCTTCACAAAGAAGCTTGTTCGTTATACTCACTTATGCATATCTTAACATTTGGATTAGTGTCAAATTTATCTACTATTGCACATCTTAATATAGGTAAATTTATCTACTATTAATAAATTATTTTTTACTCGGACAAAAAGGTAAGAATGCCTTAAAAACAAAAATGGCCTCCATTTTTGTTTCTTCCATGAAGTAGTGGTAATAGGAACTTATCATTTTCTTTCTTTCTTTTTTTCTTTTTGTGTACATCCAGACTTTTTTTGAGCACGTTAAAAAATTATTGAAATAAAATTAAGTAGAGTAGTCTTTTTCTCTTTTCACAATATATTGTTAGAAGAGGTGAATTTTCATTATCAGACATGTGGTTAAGAAACAAGGTGAGATAACACCATATAAAACCTCATGGTTACCCTCATGATTATGATTACATAAAGTAGTTTATTTAAAATTTTCTTATGGTAGTTTTTCCGGTGTTCCTTCAAAATAAGGAACAAATTTATTCTTCCACGTGACTCCATTTAATAAACGAAACTTGTTATAATCCATCCACGTCATCTAATTTAATATAGTTTTTAAATATTGCAAAATAATCCTTTCTTTTAATAACATCTACTCTTAGTTTAAGCACAATATTTCTTAAAATTCATTTATCTTTTAACAAATTAAAATGCAACGTTTACCACTAAAATTAAAATTAAATGCAAGTGGTCATGAAAACATAATCGAAGAAGTGTGAAGAACAAGTATCCAAAAATAGTAGTCTATTGCTACCTTTGATGTATTCATGTGTAGGACAATAATACTATCTATCATAAAAGATAAGTATTTATTAGGAATATATTATACACAATTCTAGCACAAGTTTTGATCGTTTTTTGGGTTTAATATGTGATTTGTAATTTTTATTTTATGTTGTTTTGATGTCATATTTAAATTCTTTCAAGTCAAATTGATGTAAAATATGTGTTAGTTGTCCAAGTTCTGCTATAATGTCCATAGCTATTATTAACTGTTCTTGTTATTTCTTGATAGGTATTTATATGGTGTCTATGGTTTCATCTCTATGAAGATGATATCATGGTCTCTTATCTAATCAAATAAAAAATTTGATACGAGACAATCAGAATTCAATAAAGTTATATTCTCTATTAAAACATTCAGATTTGATAGATATTAACCTGATTTTGTTTTTTAATCTAATATTTAGTTTTTATTTAAGTCTCTAGTTTTTAATGAAAATATCAAATACTTAGATTGTGGTTACATTATTAAAGGTGTATTTGAACTTTAATGAATAAAAAAAAGAGTTTTTATTAGTTGAAGAATAAATAAATTAATGATAAATATTATAATAAATAAAATAAGGCAAAAATAACATTTTGGTTCCTAAACTTTAGACTAAATTTCAGTTTTGATCTTTTTTTTTTTGTTCATATTGATTCTTTACTTATTTTTGCTTTATTTTAATTCATTAAATAATTAATAAAATGTCTAAAATAGTTACCGGATATGTGAAAGAAAAAGACAATGATAAAAAGTTTTATTATTGACATTATTGTTAGTTATTATTTACCAACAAAAATTAATAGAAAACGATTATATTATATTGAAAATATAAATTAAGATTACGAAGAAAAAAAATAAAAGGACCAAATTAAAATTTGAGATAAAGTTACGAGATTAAAATATAAATTTAGCCATAAAAAATATGATGCTATTATTCTATAAATTTTCTCTAGTGAAAATTCATAAAACAACACAAAAAGAAAAAATCATTCCCATATAAATTTTAATTTATAAATCTGACACGAATAAAACACATTTAAATAATATAATTTATTTAAATAATATTATTATCTTATAAATAACCAGTACACGCCTAATTACGTTGTCATCCCTATGCTCAAGCATCATTTACTTATATTAGGTTCTTCTAAGTCTCATAATTTATTCCAAGCCCAATTATGAATTATTTACGTTAAATTATTTTTGAAATACAATTTGCTTCAAGTTAAAAGTTATCTAGATCATATTCTATTCGGCCTAATGTTTGCTTAAGACTCAATTATTAGTTACTTATATCTATAGTAGTTATAAAATTCATACCAGTCATCGACTAAGTCAAGGTCTTGAATCACTGATCGAACCACTAACTTACTGGTTGAACCAATTTAACCTGATGATAATATTTTATAGTTTATACTAATATTTACAAATGTAATATATATTTTACCATAAAATTTAATAAAAATTTGTGTACTAATCATATATTAGTACTAATGTTAATGTTTATACAATATTAAAAATATATAAATATTGATAACTTTAGATTGATATATAAAATTATAACTTAGATAACGTTTTTTTAAAAAATAAATAAATGCGAATACATTAAAAAACTAAACTCATAAATATATTGTAATAAAAATTTTATAAATATATTTATATTATTATATAAAATATTTTAGAATATAAATATATTTAACATATAGTAAAATATGTGTTAGTTGTCAAATATAAAAAATTTCATAAGTATGTTTATATTATTATAATAGAAAATTTTATTATAATATATTTATGAATTTAGTTTTTAATGAATTTGTATTTATTTTTTTTAAAAAAAATGTTATCTACCTTATAATTTTATATATAAATCTAAATTTATCAATATTTATATATTTTAATTTTGCATAAACTTTAATTAACATTAGTCCTAATATGTGATTAGACACAAAAATTCTTTAATATATTAAATTTTACGGTAAAATATATATGATATTTGTAAATATTAGTATAAATTATAAAATATTATCTTATATCAAGTTAAATCGGTTCAATCAATGACCTACTAGTTCGATCAGTGATCCAATTTCTTGACCGAGTCGATGACTAGTATGAGTTTTATAACTATAAATATAATAAGCAAACATTTGGCTGAATAGAACGTGACCTGTGTAATTTATACTCTAATCTGAAGCGACCTTGAAGAAAAATACATAATTAATGAATATTTAAAAGCAAATTATATTTAAAAAATAACATAATATAAATAATTCATAATTGGGCCTGAAATAAATTATAAGACTTAGAAGAACTTGATACAAATAATTGATAGTTTGAGCATAGAGATGACAACGTAATGATGCGTGTACTAGTTATTTGTATGAAAATAATATTATTTAAAGACATTATATTATTTAAGTGTGCTTTATTCATGTCAAATTTATAAATTAAAATTTATATGTGAATATGTTTTTCTTATTTTATGAATTTTTACTAAAAAATTTTTGTAAAATAATATTATCATATTTTAGGCTCATAACTTTATCTCAAATTTTAATTTGGTCATTTTATTTTTTTTTCATAATCTTAATTTATATTTTCAATATAATATAATTACTTTCTATTAACTTTTGTTGATAAATAATTAACAAAAATGTCCATAATAATTTATTTTTTTATCATTGTCTTCTTCTTTCTCACATCATGCGACTATTTTAGATTTTTAATTAATTATTTAATGAAATAACACGAAGAAAAAATAAGTAAAGAAACCAATATAAACAAAAAAAAAAGATCCAAAGTAAAATTTAATGTAAAGTTTAGGGACCAAAATACTACTTTTACCTTATTTTATTTATTATAATATTCTCTATTAATTCATTTATCCTTCAGCTAATAAAAACTTATTTTTTTTAATTAATTAAAGCTCAAATACACCTTTAATAATGTAACCAAAATCTAAATATTTGATATTTTTATTAAAAAAATTGAGACATAAATAAAAACTAAATATTAGATTAAAAAACAAAATCAAGTTAGTATCTACCAAATCTAAATGATTTAATAGAGAATATAATTTTATTGCATTTCTTATTATCTCATATCAAATTTTTGATTTGATAAGAGATCATGTTGTCATCTTCATAGAGATGACACTATAGACACCATAGAAATATCTATCAAGAAATAGCAAGAACAATTAAGAATAGCTATGAACATTATAGAAAAACTTGGACACCTAACACATATTTTGCATTAAATTGACATGAAGAATTTAAATATAATAACATCAAAACAACATAAAAATAAAAAATCACATACTAAACCAAAAAAATTATCAAAACTTGCACTAAAATTGTGTATAATGTATTGTTAATGAATACTTGTTTTTTATGATGGATAGTATTATTGTGTTGTGGATGAATACATCAAAAGGAGTTTTAATACTTGTTATTCACCCTTCTTCAATTATTTTTTCATGATCACTTACGTTTAATTTTAATTTAGTCGTAAATGTTGTATTTAAATTTGTTAAAAGAAAAAATATAAAGAAATTTTAAGAAATTTTGTGCTTAAATTAAGATAAATATTATTAAAAGAGAGGATGTGTTTGCAATATTATAAAGTTATATTAAATTAGATGACATGCATAAGCATCAATCTCTCTTTTTATTCTCTCTAGCTACATTTCCTTCTCCATGTTTCTGATCTTCATTTTCCTCCTAGCATAATTGCATATTTTATTGCATTTAACATGACGTGATTATAATTATAATTTGAAACATTAGGCACATGCATCATCCTCCTCTTTTTTCTTCCTCCTCAATTACACTAGCATCATTTTCCTTCCCCATATTCTCGTCTCCATATTCTAAACCATCATCACAATCTTCTTCTCCATTCTCCTCCTCCTCCTCGTCCTCATCATCATCTTCTTCTTCGTAGAGGAACTCTTCATCATCATCAGGCTGAACAAAGTGAAGCATGAGCCTTCCATCTTCCCTATGAGCATGCAAAAATTCTTGTGTGGGAATCCTTGTTTCCTTAAGAACAAACCTTCCATTATTCCTATAAGCCAAAAAATTAACCCAAGGCCTCCCACTCCTCCCTATGCAAGAAATTGGAGGAGGGTACCCTACCCTATTATTAATGACCCTTGACCTTCCCTTACATAATTCTCCGACATAGGACTCTATTTCACAATCCAAATCATTGCTTCTAGGACCTTCTTCTTTCTTCTCCTCTCTCTGCGTTTCCCTTTCCAAGCATTCAACCATATCAAACTCTTCAACGTCGTCCGAGCTCTCAAATCCAAGAGCTTCTGTGCAAAGTTGCAAACTTTCCGAACTCAGGGAACTTTTGTGAGAAAAAGAAGATGGGATTTTGTTATTGGTGTCTTTGTTTGTGAATGAAGAAGATGATGATTCAGGAGTCTCTTTGAAATGGAGTTCGCGGAATATCTCGGTGAAAGAAGAAGAATTTTTGTTATTATGATTTTCAATAATGGGTTATTGATTGGATTTGATTTGGTTCCACGAGAGGGATTCGAGAAGAGTGGGGTTTTTCTCTGATAATGGGTTCTCGAAGATTTGTTGGAGGCTTCCACAAGCTGACATAGCCTTTTTTGGGTTTGATTTGATTTGTGTTTTTTTTTTTCTTATTTGCAGAATGCAGAGAGAGGAAGAGAGCAGAAGGGGATTAGAATGAAGGGTGTGTTGAATGATTTTTGGGGGTTTGGAATTGAGAGGGAAAAGGGGCAAAAAGGCACAAAAATAGCATGAGAGTGAAAAAATCAAGGGAGAATATAAGAATATATATGCAGCTATGTAGGGAGATTGTGATTTTTGGTATCTTTTTTATTGATTATTGATGGGATAACGTGGGATATGAATGAGTAGTTAGCTTGACCTGGATTTGGTGGCTTTAAACTTCTATAAAAAGTTATGAACATTTTACTTTTAACTTATACGGCGAGATACTTATGAGATGCTAATGAGATTTATGATAAGATTATCTTTCAGCATTAGTTTTAGAGTTGGTTTGTTATTATTTATTTTGTAAAATGATCCTTTTTAATAAAAATTCATTTTCAAAATTTTTAAAATATTTATTTATGCTTTTAAAAGTAATTAAAAACAAAAATATTAATAATAAGATTTTTTGTTTATTACAAGAAGTTTTTGTTTTTTTTCTTTGCTATATTAAAAAAATTTCAAGAAGCTATTTTAAGTTTCTTATGGAAATAATTAAAATTTTTACAAAAAATACACATAATTAAAATGTAATAAAAGAGAGTGAATGTAAAAAAAATACTTATATTATTGTAACTAAATATATCAATAGCATTGATCTTTATTATAATCACTTAAAAATTAATTATTTCACCATCCACCTACAAAATCACTTAACTTTTGAGCAACAACAAATGGGCTAGAAGACTATAAGTTGATTAACATATCACTCTGTTTTTAATTTAATTTTAACAAACTCTTAGCTCTAATACTAAAAACTCAACATAAAATTCTCATTTTAATTAGTCAATTCTTCTAATTTTAGTTAAGAACTCGCTCCTTGCACAAATAACTCTTGCGAGAACCTTATCCAAGTCAACAATCTGAAATAGTCACTAGGTTTTTAACATAATTGCTTAAGAAGGATGGTCTTAAGGCCTCTTTAGCGCCTATGATATAGGGTTTGGCTATCAATATACTCCCTCTAGGACACTATTTAGAAGATTTTCATGATTCTTTTTATAAGACATTTTGTAGTTTTCATGATGCATTTATTGTTTCTTTTCTTTTTTACCCTCATTAAATGCATCAACTATTTTAATTCCTTAATTGTAATTGGCTAACATATTATTCAATGAAGGATAAAAATGGTATTTCATACACTTTTTGAAAAAATCAATAAAGTTAACTAAACTCAACTACTTTTCTTAGTCTGTGTAATTTGGTTGAAAACGTCTTATAAATAGGACCAGAGAGAGTATAAGTTTACAAACTAAAATTGGAAACCTTTATAAAAAGGTATAAGTAATAAATGTGCTTTATGTTTTTAATATAATAAATAATTTAATGAAAATGTTTTAACTGTGGACTTGTGGTTTCTTAATTTATACATCACATGCATCTATTAGCTTTTCTTGAATTTTAACGGCGGTTTAAATATGTTTTTTATCCTTAAAAAATAGAAAAATAAAGATTTAAGTTATTGAAAAATATTTTTTAGGATTTAAATCCTTAAAAAACTAAAAAATGAGATATGAGTCCTTAAAAAATACTGATTTAAGGACTTTAATCATTCATTTAAGGACTTAAATCCTAAAAACGATTTTTAGGGACTTAAATCATAATTTTCCTATTTTTCAGGGACGAAAAACATATTTAAACCTTTAACGCCAACATGCATCAAATAGGCTATTATCAATCATATTTGCATATATTTTTCTTTTATTGTTTAGCTAGCTTACATGATATGATAATTGAAGTTTTTATGTTAACGTATTCTATCATATTCATTAATTAAAAAATTATGATATAAGGGAGGCTAGGTTATAAAAAATAAAATCGAAATAAGATAAATGTAACCTTAAAAATTAAAATATATATATAATTGCCAACCCAATATAATTATGTAACCTGAATAATGAATTAACGTGAATTTGAATTATTTTCAATCCGTGTCAAAAAGAGAATAATTCAAATCACTCAGACTCATTAAATTAAGTGCGCAATATATTGAAATTATGGTTAAATTAACTTTTCGGTTTATATTTTTACACTGCACTTTATTTTTGTTTTAAATCCTTATAAAAAAATTGTTTATTTTGGTCTTTAGATATGTTTTTCATTTTTGCTTTAGTCTTGTCATCATTTTTCGTTAGTTCTTGCCATTAAATTTCACACCTCCACTACCGTAATCACCATGGTCACCGTCATTGCACAAATGGTGTGTTTACTAACACTAGCTTATAGCTTATTGTCTAGTAAAAGTGTTTACTAACTACAAGCTTATCAAAAACTATTTAAAGTAACTTATAATTTATAAAAAGCTAGCTTCTAATTCTTTCTTATTTTCCCATAAGTTATTTATTATATATTTACTTTATAAAAGCATCTATTACATATAATTATTGTATCCCTTTTGAGCCATGAGAAATGTTGTATTCTCTTACTAGTTACTCCTTTAAATCCTCATGCCCACTTAATTTTTATTATTGTCAATCTATTCTCCACCTTATTAAGTAACTATTACTTTTTGAAATGATAAATAACAATTGTTAGAATTAAATGGGTAAGAGGATTC